>OZ022241.1:33689697-34177197 GCA_963978895.1 Erpobdella octoculata
ATAATAATAATAATAATAATAACAATAACAATAACAATAATAATAATAATAATAATAATAATAATAATAATAATAATAATAATAATAATAATAATAATAATAATAATAATAATAATAATAATAATAATAATAATAATAATAATAATAATAATAATAATAATAATAATAATAATAATAATAATAATAATAATAATAATAATAATAATAATAATAATAATAATAATAATAATAATAATAATAATAACAATAACAATAACAATAATAATAATAATAATAATAATAATAATAATAATAATAATAATAATAATAATAATAATAATAATAATAATAATAATAATAATAATAATAATAATAATAATAATAATAATAATAATAATAACAATAACAATAACAATAATAATAATAATAATAATAATAATAATAATAATAATAATAATAATAATAATAATAATAATAATAATAATAATAATAATAATAATAATAATAATAATAATAATAATAATAATAATAATAATAATAATAATAATAATAATAATAATAATAATAATAATAATAATAATAAACTGGATTTATTGAAAAAACATAAAATTTCGTATTTTACATGGTAATTATTTATTTGAATAAATTTATTCAACCCTCAGTGCATAGACGTGATTCTAACTTTTTTCATTAATTCATCTATTAAAACAATCCTGTTCTGATGTTTGTTTTAGAAGCAGATGTTGTCGCAGATAATGTATTGTGGTATTGGGAAAATAAACAAATTATCTCAAACTGCTTAGTTTATGTCAAACTGCTTAGTTTATGACAAACTGCTTAGTTTATGTCAAACTGCTTAGTTTATGTCAAACTGCTTAGTTTATTGTCAAACTGCTTAGTTTATGTCAAACTGCTTAGTTTATGTCAAACTGTTTAGTTGATGTCAAGTGCATGTTTTTCATTCTATAGACATTAAACAACTTAAAATTAGGCTAAAAACATATCTTTTTAATAAATTGTTTAATTCGGAGATGCTGAGGAACTGCGGGCCTTTGCGAAAAACTTGTTTGGTTTTTTAATAAGAGCGCGTTGTAAATGTTATTGGTATTGTATTGTATTATTATTTTAAATATATTCGTAAATCATAATATTATTCTTAATACCTAATTATTCTGCACATGTTGTTGGAAGAGAATTTTATACACATTCAAATGCAAATGCAGACCTTTTAGTGGATACACAAAATCACTTATAGACACGCACACACATATAAACACATCTACGTTTCCAGTGCAACATTTTCAGCAAACAAAATTTTTAAAGTTAACAAGCAGAAATTCTTCCATAAAATTTTGAAATAAAAAATTAGGAATTATTCCGAAAATAATTGATGAAAATCATATTGTTAAATTCTAATGGTCTCGCGCCGTTCCCATTAGATGAAACGAGACTTTTCAAGCGACTAATCATATTAATTAAATTTTCATGAACAATTATTTCCTGAATTGTTTAATTTATCAATTAGAAAAATATTTGCAGTAAAACATTGCAAAATATTGAAACTCAGGAAAAATACTTTTAATTTTTGCAATGCATTGTATAGTTATATGGGTTTGTATATGTGTAAAAATAGTTCGTTTCATCAGAAGATGTTGTTATTGTTGCTGTTGTTGTATTAAAAAAATAACTC
The DNA here is from genome assembly GCA_963978895.1 of Erpobdella octoculata. NCBI lineage: Eukaryota > Metazoa > Annelida > Clitellata > Hirudinida > Erpobdellidae > Erpobdella > Erpobdella octoculata. The sequence continues at coordinate 33,691,367 of OZ022241.1, forward strand.
TTTGCTGACTACTTATCGATTTGCTGTTTTTTTCAGAATGAAGTTGCTGGTGGTTGGTCACGCTTGTATGAGTGTTTGTATGTCTGTCATGTTTGTTTATCGTTGTGCTTGTCTGTGACGAGTCACGTTTATCTGTTATGAGTCCGTTGGACTTGTATGTCTATTGTGTTTGTCCGTGTGTTGTGTGCTTGCGTGACTCGTTTGCACGTCCGTTACTTTGTCATGATCATGGACATGCATACATTATTCATGATACTTTTTTTAAATTGCTACAAATTATGGCTGAAAACTCCTCAACAGATAATTATATGCACTCGTATTTGTATTAATTCATCTGTTTCGAAGCGATGTAACGGTGTAACAATGTAACAATGTAACGATGTAGTAAAAACGTAGTGATATAACAATGTAAAAATGTAGTGATGTGGCAATGTAACAATGCAGCGAAATAACAATATAGTGTTGTAACAATGTAAAAATGTAGTGATAAAACAATGTAACAATGTAGTGATATAACAATGTAGCAATGTAGTGTTGTAACAATGTAACAATGTAACGATGTAACAATGCATGAATGCAGGGTTCCCAATCCACATCACACCTTCCTGTCTCATCTGTCTGCTACTTGTCTTTTTATAGATTTGTCTTAATTCCATCAAATCCCTGGAGAGAAGCGAAATGAAAAAAAAGAAAGAAGTGAAACCAAGATGGTGAGAAAGTAGAACATAAAGTTGAGCAGTATAAAACGAACCGCATAAAACAGTATTACGTTCACAGGTGAACAGATAAAAAAGAAAAAAACATATAAAGATAAAGCGTAAGGGAGAAGAGTAGAGGAAATGAAATATTGAAAAAATCAAGAATATATTTCTTTAATAAGTTTTTTTTACCAACTTTTCGCCATTTTTCTTCATGCAGGAAGTGACGTCAGAGAGTTTATTAACGATGTGCTTGAATGTGTACGTGTGCTTTGTGTGTGCGTGTGTGATTAAGGTGATTTATGTGTGGGTGGTGTGTGCATTAATGTGTGCGTATTTGTTTGTTTACCTGGTTGTGTGGTTATGTGTGTGAGGTTGGAAGTTGATGGTTTATGTGTAACTGGTTATCATCATTTATGGAAGAGCACTGTCACGCATTAGTCATAAATGAAAGGCTCCCATATTTTCTCTTTCTATAGAATAATTTGTCTATACTTTCTCTCTCTCTTTTTCTCTTTTTCTCTCTCTCCCTTTCTCTCTCTCTCTTTCTTTTTCTTTTTCTCTGTCTCTCTTTCTGTTATTATTCTTCTTTATTTCTCTTTCTCTTTTCTTTTCCTTGATGTTTTATATTTTTTTTGTTTCTTTGTATGGACACGTCTTCCGGCGATAATAGGTTATTAATATTCAAATATTCCAAAAGCGTTTCTTGTGATGCCTCGAACAAACCGTAACATAATTGATTAAAATTTTTTTTTTGAACAATTGTGCAATATTTATAAGATAAAAATATTAATACCCGAAATAATATCAGTAAGAATAATAATAATATTATAATAGTCAATGTAATAATAGTAATTGAAATAAAAACACCGTAATAATAAATATGACTACAAAAAATAAGCAAACAATAATATGAAAAAAAACAATAAGAGACCACGTGATCTCTTCCACCCTTCTTCATCCGCCATGATGATTATTCATTTGGTCTCTCAAAATTGAGCTTCCTGTCACGTGACCGTGTTTACCTGGTTTGATTTTAAATAAATGCAAATTCGAGACCAGTTTGTAAATTATTTATAAAAATGGCCGTACAACGAAATGCTATTTGCAATGATTGGTCAGTGTTTTGTTGGGATGAGTATCAATTGTCATCTATTCTTGCTGGTGACATTAATGTCCTTGATGACGATGACGAAGACGACGATGTTAGTACAATTACTGGTAATGATAATGATGACGTAATGTCGATGACATAAATCCTTTCTTTCGTGACATTCAACGCTGACACCAAAACTACGCTGGGGGAATTTTATCATCATAAAGCACGCCACGCCCCCTTCTAACCCTGTGTCCATGCATGCCCAAAAGTGAATTAAATTCCGTTTGGAATTAAATGCTGATGATGACGATGATGATGACGATGATGATGATGGTGATGATGATGATGATGCCGATAATGATGATGATGATGATGACGATGATGATGATGATGATGATGATGACGATGATGATGATGATGATGATGATGATAAGTCATGACGATGACGATAACGAAGATTGTTTTCATTGTCCCTTATTATTAGAAAGAATTGTGATTCTTAAAAAGAGTGTTTTTTATAATGTAAATAAGCTTGGTTTACAATGTAAACAAATTCAATCTGTTTGAAAGAAACGAAACGGTGACGATGCATGAATGACATTTCATTACATTTAATCATAGCAATGTATCTCTTTTTTCTACAAAGAAAACTTACATCATAAATTCGACTTAAAATAAAAGCTTTATGTTAATATTGAATATTTGTTTAAATAAAAAATAAAAATTTGATTTGATTGCAAATATATTGTTTCAAATTTAAATATAGCGAAGACTTATTGGTCGCCATATAAACGGATACAGTAAAATCAATACCGTCCAGCCAGGATTACAGAAAACCAAGAACAACATCAGACATCTAAATTTGCTGTGATGTAAAGATCAAGGTCGTTCAACTCGGTTCTGCTAAAAAATTTTGAAAGTGCACGAAGAAAAAGTTGAATCCGTCTTCGCTCTACGACTTCATTCCGAACATGTAGGGATGAATGTATTGCATCTTTCAATGCGTTTTGATCAATAAGTACAAGCTTATCTTGGCGACTGTCAACAAAAACTGTTGTCTGCACTTTGCACCATGTCTGAATCTTGTACTCTTGACAAACTACTTTCTGCTTATAGTCGATTTGCCGACAGAGTGCAACTCTGCAATAGACACCCACCAATGCTCAAAAAATCGATTATAGATCCTTCAAATCCTAATAATTACAGACCAATTTAAAATGTATCTCTTATTTCAAAGCTTTTCAAACAACTATTTAGAAACAATTAATCTTCTACTTGAAAATCAGCCAATCTATCACAGTTTTCATTCTACTAAGACTGCCATCCTCAACATTCTGCAGAGGCATACTCAGAGCTGTGTGATAGTGAATGCCAGTTTGATCTCAGTGTTGCATTCAATACATAGAAGTTTCAGCGTTTATGTCTTCATTTTGCTGCTGGCGACACCTGGTGATTCTTGCTACACGAACACGACCGGGGCAAAAAGGCACATTCTAAGGCACACTTCCCACTTCCCCACATATTTACCGACACAACGACATCTATATTCTCCTTCTTTCTAGATCCATTTGAAGACATTTCTGATTAACTTATGAGTGAATGTGGGGAATTTGTGTTTGTTTGAAAATGAGAATAATGGATATTACAAATAAAATAATAAAGTATAATTCTTTTGTACAAATAGTTACATTTCTCCAATACAAAATTCCTAACTTAACAAAGCGTTGTGTGATTATTGAAAATTAAAATAATTTTTGTTTGAATCAAAACAGGATTATAGACATATTATGGATACGCAAGATGTCTTATTTTTTTTTATTTTTCAAGAAATATAAATTACTAATTACCGATAAAAAATAATTCACAATAAATTTCTGTTAACTCATTATAAATACATTTTTTAAATCTTTCATATTAACTTCTCGGCCGGCCTTGCTTGCTTGCTTGCTTCCTTGCCTGAGTGTTTGCAAGCATTAAAAGGGAAAATTAACTAATTTCCCTCATCCGATCAAGTTGAAATTTAATATATAGGCTTGTTTTTTATGACTATGCATTCTATCAAAGTTTACAAAAATGTTAAAAATGTTTGTAATTAAAAATAACAAGTATCTTAGTTTTTAATGCCATTATATAGATGTTTGCATGAATCAATTTAAAAATGTCGTTTTAAAAGAAATTTTTTTGCAATAAATGAAAAACCTGCAAATACTGAAATATGAGGGATTTGTGAAAAAACCTGGTTTTGCGGCTTACTTGTTTCTATTTCAATTAATTCATCTGGTTTTACTCTAATTGTTTTAAACTAACACATCTATGAATATTTACAAAAATTCTCTGCTAAATACTAACGTTTTCGGCTGTTGCTCGTGGAGAATCCTCAATTCTTCATCAAGTAGTTCGGCATCCAGTGAGTCGTCCTCCAAATCTCTGAGGAAATTGTCGTTTATCAACCAGCCGCATTTCTTGCTGTATCTGTTGATCCTGGTGTAGGAAAACAGATATCGTGGTTATGATGACAGTTGTGAATGTACTGATGATGATGATAATTATTATTATTGTTATGACAAAAAAATTAATAATAATAAATTAGAAATAGAGTTATGATTACTGGTTTTGTAGATAATTATTTAACAAAACTGCAAAAAGATCAGATAACATTTTTGAGTAAATGTAAAACGTTGTCTAAAAAGCATCAAATTTGACAAATGACTTTCTGCATCATCCTGTTTTATCTGACGTCATTATCTGCTCCAGATGTGGGACGCTGTTTTGCAAAAAAAAAACACAAATTTGAATGATTCGAAAAAATAAAAGTTTTTTCTTTCCGATAGAGACTTCGTGGGCGGTATTGTGGAGTTGGTGTGGTGGTATATTGAAGGTGGTTTAGTGGTATTATGGAGGCGGTGTAGTCGTATATTGAAAGTGGTATAGTAGTACTATGGAGCTGGTATTATGGAGGTGGTGTAGAGGTCTTACGGAGGTGGTGTGATGGTATTATAGAGGTGTTGTAGTGGTATTTTGGCATGCGTATAGTTCTATTATGGAGGCAGTGTGATAGTATTATGGAGGTGGTCTGGTGGTATTATGAAAGTGGTGTGATGGTATTATAAAGGTGGTGTAGTGGTATTATGGAAATGATATGGTCGAATTATGGAGGTGGTGTGGTGGTATTATGGAGGTAGTTTAGTGGTATTTTGCATGCGATGTAGTTGTATCATGGAGGCGGTGAGGTAGCATTAGGAAAACAACGTAGTGATGTTAATGAGGTTATGTGGTGGTATTTTGGAGACGGTGTAGTGGTATGATGGTATTATGGACACTGTGAGTTGGTATCGTGTAAATTGTGTGGTAGTATTTTAGCAAAGTGATGGGGTAAGTTTTTAAAATCATGTAGTGACATTTTGTAGTTTTGAAAACGTTTTTATCGGAAATGTATTTTAATAACATATTTGTACCTGCTATTCAAGAGTGCACGATTTCAATCGATTTAAAAAAAAATTATATTTTTTTTATTAAATCCAATGCAGTGCATATGATGATGATGATGATGATGATGATGACGACGACGATGATGATGATGACGATGATGATGATGACGATGATGAGGACTATTATTAAGATGGTTATGATGCTGCTGATGATGACAACGAGCCGCATGTTTTTAGTGAACATGTAACAAAACCACTTGCACTCCTAATCAGCACAAACACAACCACTTTTGTGAACGGAAGGCAGACGTGACTTGCATTCTTTATTTCAACTTCCATCATTTTCTAGCACTTCTTTTTTTTCTACCTATATATATATATCGTTTTTTTATCTTTTAATCTTTTTATCTTTTTTTCTCTTTTTATCGGTTTTCTTTATTTATTAATAATTTTTTTCTTCTCAAATGTGTTCAATTATAGCAAATAAAAAGTAATTATAAAAAACATTATTTAACACATGAAAATTTTGAAACTACACGAATGACACAAAACTGGAGGTCCGGTGAACAAATTAAAATTCAATTTCAATTAATTTTAATAAAAATATGTAATAGAATAAACTAAAAAGTTAATATTTGATTTTTATACAACAGGTCACCCGTTTTTTTTATTGAAAAGAAACAGATTTCTATTCAATTGCGAATATATATAAATTTAATAGTTGAATGTTACAGCCCACTTACAACTACAACATTTCCTGACAAGAATTTGAAATCGTTTCCATTTTGTATTTAAAACCATTAAAGCATTTTTAAAAGATCCACATTTATATACACACTGAGTTGACCAGCCGGTTTAGGTTTCTTCCATAATCAAAACCCCTGTAACAATGAATACAAGAACAAATGTAGCATACCAGGTTTATACAGTCTAAATCGTATCTATGAAATGAAATGCAAGACCTTAAGCCATTAGCGTAAATTAAATTTATAAGATACATAAAATCATTAGTACACATAAAATATTCAATATTATATAAAATCAATGAAAAATACTAGCAAAACAAAGTATTTTTTCCACCTCTGTCACCATTTTTTACACTTTTGACTTTTTTTTTTATATCTCTTTCAATCTTTAATCCTTCTATCTGTATTATCTTTTTAAACACTACATACTTTTTCTATCGATCTTCATATTTCTACACTTTTTTCAATTTTTTCACCACGGGAGAATTTTTAACAAGAAAACACCTCATCACAAAAAACCCCTCATTAAAGAACACTCCCTTACAAGAAAACATCCCCTCATAAGAGAACCTCCCCTCACAAGAGAACACCCCCTCACAAGAGAACGCCCCCTCACAAGAGAACACCCCCTCTACAAGAGAACACCCCCTCACAAGAAAACACCCCCTCACAAGAAAACACCCCCTCACAAGAGAACACGTCCTCACAAGAGAACACCCCCTCACAAGAGAACACCCTCCCGCATAAAAATACCCCCTCTTCATTCTTATCGATTTCTACAATCAACAAAAATATCAAAATCTTATATTTCTTCTTATTTCTCGTATTTTATACATTTGCATTTCCGGTCATGTGAGCTGGTGTCTGTGTGGAAGATTTTCTATCCTTCTTTGTATTTGTGTGGAAACTTTTCTATCTTTGTTTGTATTTGTGTGGAAGTTTTTATATTCTTGTTTGTATTTGTGTGGAAGCTTTTTTATCTTTGTTTGTATTTGTGCGGAAGATTTTCTATCCTTCTTTGTATTTGTGTGGAAGCTTTTTTTATCTTTGTTTGTATTTGTGTGTAAGTTTTTATATTCCTGTTTGTATTTGTGTGGAAGCTTTTCTCTCTTTGTTTGTATTTGTGTCGAAGTTTTTAAATTCTTGTTTGTATTTGTGTGGAAGCTTTTTTATCTTTGTTAGTATTTGTGTAGAAGTTTTTATATCCTTGTTTGTATTTGTATGGAAGTTTTTCTACGCTTGTTAGTATTTGTGTGGAAGTTTTTCTATGCTGGTTTGTACTTGTGTTGTTTAATGTTTATTTATATTAGTGTATGAAAGTGTTTCCAGTCTTGTGTGTGTTAATAAAATACTATTTCCACGTACATCTGCGTCTGAGTATAATCACATTCACGTATGTCGGTGTCCGTGTAGAAGTATTTCCAAATTTGTGTAAAAGTATCTTTGCGGTTTTGTGTCCATGTGCATACTTGGAACTAGTTTGAACAAATGTATATGTTTTGTATTATAGCTTGCGTTTGTGTTTTTATATATGTTTGCAATGGCATATATATATATATATATATACTATTCATTTTGCAAATTTTTAGTTTTTTTTAAATAATTCGATTGAATTTTGCGAAAAAACTAAGACATCATCTAAAAATATCTTTGTTATTTCTATTTATTAGCAATTATAAAAAATGATGATGATGATAGTGAGGATGATATAACTTAAAATAATTATCCAATTAAATTATTTCTTTGTTATTTAAAATGTCGTTGAAGTTTATTGAATCAGTTTCTGTAAACCATTTTTAATCCAACTACATTGCTATCATAAGTCATTGTATTTTGTTTTTGTATTATTTTGTTCTAACACTTTAAAAATATTTCAATATTTATTTCAATATATGTTAATTTCATTATTATCTTCAATATTGTTATTAACTTATAATAATAATAATTATGATGATTTGTTATTATTAATATTATTAATGTTACTATTAATTGTGTTCATTGCGTTTATTGAACAGCAAAATAATAAAATTTAATTTTTTGTAAATAAAAAAAAAATAATAAAATTCATCAAATGCTCATAGGACACACAAAAATGAGTTAGACTTCAGGAGACGTACGCCCTATTAAAAAGTAAACAACATTTATATACATATATCGGTAATAAATTCAATAAAATAATTTAAGTACATTACAGAAAATTACACTTTTAGCTATCTTTTTGAACTATTGGAAGTCCTGTTCTTTCCTGCTTGTAAGGAGTTTAAAATTTTCGATCGATGTATTTCAAATACAGTATTTGATTGATCCTATATTGGTCCGTTGATCTGAGATTGTATTGGATACTTGGAGCAATTGGAAAGTAATTCATAAATATTTTAGGCAACAGGTTATAATGAAATTTGAACATAAATAACTATGTGTAGTAAATGTATATTTGATCGACATTTAGATTAGACTTTTTGTGATTAACATTATCAGAAGAAGAGATTATATTCCGGTAAAGAATTTTAACAGCCTTATTATGCATTATATCTAAATTAATTATCTTACTTTTGTAGTTTGTGCATCCCATGGAGTTGCAATAGAATAAGTAAGGATATAACAAGGAAAAATAAATTAGAAACAAAACATTAATGGGAACAATCTTAGACATTTTAGGATGCCAATATTTCTCGATATCTTCTTGCCAACAAACATAACATGTTGAAATTTGGCCAACAACTACAAATAAGCATAGATTTTACGCTGTTATAAAACTGTAGTTGTTATAACAGCATTCTATATCATCTGTGATATAACAAATAAATGCTACCAGTTAAATACAAATTTTCTCAAAAATTATGTAAAAATATTTAAGTATTTTTTGGTACATTAAATGAGTATAGAAAATCGTTGCATTTTCGTTGCGTTGACAACGTTTTTTTTGGGTCGGTAACAAATTCATAACTAGATAACCGAAAAGTAACTGAAAAGAAACATTACAAAACAGTTGCCATGTTTACTGGGATAACAATCATCATCATAATCAGTAATAATCACCATCAACGTTTCCTCTAAGCCATGAGCAGCAGTGCTCGCAAAGCCAGCTGCGCTGAGCAGCTTTTAAAATCAAGTGAGCAACAAAAATGCTATAATGTGATTTTTAGCATTTAAAAATGATCTACTATAGGTGTACACTGATATTTTGCACTTTTGCCGTACTAGTGAAATTTAAAGAATTCAAATTATAATAATATGATGATTGCAATATTTTAATGTGATACAAGCCGGATTGCAAATTGGCAAGTGGCCACTGGCAAGAAACAATATACAATAATAAAATAATATTTAAAACAATGGATTTGGAGGGATGTCTAACTTCTGTCTTCTGATTTTCCCATGTTTCAAAAATTTAAAAACTGAATCAAGATTAACATTTTGTCCACTTGTGAGATGAAAATTTAATTCTCATCAGCATATCCAGGTATCGTCTATGCCTAAGTCTTCTTGATGTGCCACGCAGTGCTGCTCGGATAAATGAGGGACCTCAGCACGGAGCAAAGCAGCAACCCCATTTCGCTTGTCAAGCATAACTGACAAGCTCCGTCCGAAGTGAACAGGACCAGGAACGGATTTAGGCATAGGCTACATAAAAAAAAAGAAAATAGAAAAAAAGAAAGTAAAGAGAAAAATGTAAAGTCATCTTCAGCTTTGGTTTTTCATGACTTTTTTCTTAGGTTTTGCATTTAATTTTTATACCATTTCATTTATTTGAATTCTGTGTTTTGATTCCCGTTTTCAATATATTTGACTGTAATTGAATATCCAAAATCATAAGACCAAACTCTCTTCTCCAAACGTTAACATTGCTATTCAAATATTTCTTTGCACACTTGCATCCAACTGTTCAGGTGAACGGTCATTTTCTACCTTAGAGAGAGTCAAGAACTATTTTAGGTCAACAATTGGTCAAGAAAGACTCAATGATCTTGCAGTTCTGACCACAGAATGTAAAATAGTAAAGAACATAGACTATGATGCCATTATTGAGGATTTTGTTTAATGTTGTTCTTGGGCGCCAGAAATTCATTAATTCACATTCACTGCTCGGTAAATAATTTTGGTGCGCGGAGGTGCTGCTTAGAGGGAACGTTGATCACCATCGCTGACTTCTCAGCATTATCATCAACATCACTACCATCATCTTCATCATCATCATCACCACCGTCATCGTCATCACCGTCATAATTATCATCATAATAATCATCAAGAGGGTGACAAACAAACAAATAAGCATCTTTCAAGTAATTTATAGGATGCTACATTAAAGTAAATCATTCAACTATGTGTATGTAACGGCTAATTGTGCTGGTGCAATTGGTCTCTTTTAAAGAGCAGTGAGATGTTTTATATGGAATGGAAAAGTCAACTAATTGTTCATTCCTTGTTCTGTTCTATGATCCTACTAAAACTTCTCTTTTGCTGTTGTGGTTTGTGATGATGATGTTGCTAAAAAGGGGTTATGATGGTGATTATGAAAATGATGACCAAAACTGATGCTTCTGTTGATCTTGTTGCTTTTTAAACACGACATGGCTGTAATGGTAGTTGCTTCTGTCAAGGTTGACTTCGAGAGGGTGACAATAATGATAGTGATGATGATGACGATGACGATGGCGATGACGATTACGATGACGACGACGATGATGATGATGATGATGATGATAGTGATGATGATAGTGATGATGACGATGACGACAATGGTAGTGATGATGATGATGATGAGGACAATGATGATGATCATTACTTCAGAAGAATTTATGTTAGTAAATGCCACTAAATGCCGTTCATGCGATTTACTCATAACCGGGAATTTGTAGAATTTTTAATAATTCATAATTTATTCTAAAATTTGAAATTTTCAGACAAGAAATAACTGCATAGTCTTTCCGGTTGAGTTTTAACATTTTAACTATTATCGTTTTTGTTTTACACTTTCCAATTGTCATGATAGGAATAATAGCATCTAGCTTTAACTAACTTTAATAGCGATAAGCTTTTAGCTAGCTAGTTAGTTAGTTAGTCGATTAGCTGTTTAATCTGCTGCGGCATCGTGGCTTGGCTCAGTCTGTGCTACTTGAGCTCATTAGACAAATCAGCAAGCTAACGAGAGAACAAAATTATGAAGAAATGTACGTAAGTATAAAACTACGTTTAATACTGCATTGAATAAAAGAACGAACGAACGAGCAGATGAATGAATGAATGAATAAGGTTTTTCTAATTATAGATTACAGTCTTTTAAGAAAAAATGACTAAATAGAAACCTAAATAATGAGTTCAAAAGTATAAATAAACAAGCAAATAAAAACCAAGAATAGATATTTTAAAAGCAGAAAGGTCACCCTATAATATGCAACCATGGTAACCCTTTTTGGAAACGATTGACGTCAAGACACCTGGATTGAAGAAGAAATGAACTCCGTTTCTAATTGGTTGGAGATGAGTTGTTGTTGTAAGTGCAACACGTGTTTTTGCTTGTAGTTGCTGGTAATAAGCAGCTGAAGCTGTTTTTGCTGTTGATGTTGTAGCTGATGTTGGGTTCGTTGTTGTTGATGTCGTGATCGTTGTTTTTGATGTTGTGATTGTTTATGTTTTAAACTTGTTGTTGTAATATTGTTTTATGTATGCAGCTGTTCCTGGAGCCGATTTGTTGACATAATTATTCTTACAAATAGTTTTGTTGATAAGTAGTTATATTTGCCAGAATATAAACAACATCTATGTATAATCAATGATTTTAAAAATAAGCTATACTTAAAATAATTATTTCTAATTCAAGACATATCTTTAAAAATATATTTCTAGGCAATTATTTTTTAAGACTATTCTACACATATCTAGCAGCAATACATATGTAATGGAAATGAGTGTGATATAATGATTATGTGATGTAATGAGTGTGTGAAATAATGAGTTTGTAATATAATGAGTGTGCGATATTATGAGTGTGTGATATAATGAGATTGTCATATAATGCATTAATAAATACTTAGTTTATATATATAAATGACTGTCTGTTTGCTTGTCAACAAAATTTGGAATGGAGGTAGATCTCATAAGAATAGAAAAAGATGGTAGTTTTTAATTTTAAGTTTTGTTAACATTTTTGTATAATCAAAAAACTTTCCAGGCCAAAAGTGCCTATGGACGAACACCAAAAGTTATCGCGTAAAAATTCAAATGTAGCTTTCGTAACAAAATTTAAAGGTTTCAAGCTACTTTTAGCAATTATATTAAACGTTTAAGAGAAGTAGCGGTAGCTGGAAAGCAAGAGAGAGAACGAGCGGGAGCGGAAGAGCGAGCGGTATTGGGATAGCGAGTGGGAGAGTAAGCGGGAAACAGAGAGGAGGTAGGAGAGCGAGAAGAAACAGGAAAACGAGCGGGAGCGAAAGAGCAAGCGAGGAAGAAAACGGGAACGAGAAAAAGGGAAAAACGAGCAAGAGAAAATAGATAGAAAAACCTCTAAAAATCTCCGGGCAACGTCGGGTACCCCGCGAATTTTACATATAAAACAAGCTGATTGAGATGGGAGTGAAATAACTGCTTATTGGTCGGCTCGTTATCTTTATGCTGCAAGTTCAAATCATGGCACATCAGTCTATAATACTCAGCAAGTTCAAATCATGGCACATCAGTTTATAATACTCACTTGGCACATGAGAGCTTCCTTATTTTAGTTGTTGTATGAGTACATTTCAGAAGATACGGAAGCGGTTTTACACATATGCAAGCACACGTATGTATGGTTAAGCATTAATAATACAAGCACACACACACACAAGCACACACACATGAACACCAATACACACATATATCTTTTATATAAAGCGATTAAATTTGAAAAAAAAACAACGCTTATATATAAATGTACTGAAAACTTAAAAATAATATTTAAGTGTACGAAGTTTTTCGAACAAAACTTTAAGCTTCGTTCAAAGAATAAAAGCGTTTTGCGTTAGTAGTGTATTTATAAATAACAGATTATAGTTCTTTCGCTTAACGTTTTTATCTTCCAAAGGAAGCAAAAACGTTTGGCTTAAAACATTGTATTTAGTACACTTAAACATTATTTTGAAGTTCTTTGTACATTTATATATAAGCATTATTTAATAAAAATTGGTTATTCCAATTTTATTTTTTTAATGTTGAACGAATCTTTTAACTGATTTACCTAGACATCAATTTTTATCAAGTTTATTTATTTAAGCGTATTGTTTATATTATAACTTAAAAGTTATTGCGTAAAAAATCAAGTTTAATTTGAGTAGCAAAGTTTAAAAAGGGTTTTAAATAATTTTCATCAAATTTGCTATTTATTTTATTTTACGTTTTATGGGCAAAAATCAAGTAGCATAAGGTAGTTTGTAGTCGCCTGGGTGGGTAGGCCAAACGCCACTCCTATCTTTTCCTCGAAAAAATTGAGGCAGAGAGAAGAATAAATAAAGAAAAGGGAAAAATAGAACTATAGAAAAAGAGAGAGTGAGAGATAGAGAAAAAATTGAGAGAGAGAGAGAGAGAGAGGAAGAGAGAGAGAGAAAAGAAGAAAGGATAGGAAAGAAACGCCTATAGTCAATGAAATTAAAACAATGGGAGAAAATCAATTAAAAATCCCGGGCAAAGCGGGTTATTCCAGCTACGCCAGTAATTTCAACTATTAATAATTAAACATCTCTCTCGTTTTCGCTACAGCTTTGGCTGTAAAAAGACGCTATATAAATCTATTCTATATTACATCTATATTACAAAACCCGGTAAACTTTGAGTAATCCAGATATAAAGATAGGGTGTAAGAGAAAAACAGGAAGAGATAGGAAAAGAGAGCTAAACATATAGAATAAAAGAAAAAGCAACAAGTAGAACGATAAATTTTAATACCAGTACAGAGACACATAAATGTACACATAAAAATGAAAGAAACATAAAAACACATAAAAACACATTCAAACACATAATAACACATACAAAAGTTATAAAAACACATGCACAATTATAAATAAACAGAAATTTCTACAAAACAAACAAACTCAGAATTCTTCAATTTTTTTATTTAAAAAAAAATAAATAAACGTGAAAATATCGATTCGAGCGCTTGTACTCAGGGTTCTATGATTGGTGCAACTCCTAATTGTTGCTCCTGCACGTGACCGCGTTAAAAATAGAAAAAGTAGAAAAGATTTAAATAGAGCCACTAACAAGACTTTATGTTCCTCCCTCGTGGAGTCCCCAATCGAGCTGGGAATTTTCAGAACGTTAACGTGCTCGTTTTTTCTAGAATTTCGTTGTTTGTTTTGTATTTGTTGTTAGTATTGTCTGTATTGGTATTTGTGTTCGTGGTTAGTATTGTTTGTATTAGTATTGTGTTTGTAGTTAGTATTGTTTGTATTGGTATTGTGTTTGTTGTTAGTATTGTTTGAATTGGTATTGTGTTTGTTGTTAATATTGTTTGTATTGGTATTGTGTTTGTTGCTAGTATTGCTTGTATTGGCATTGTGTTTGTTGTTAGTATTGTTTGTATTGGTATTGTGTTTGTTGCTAGTATTGTTTGTAATGATATTGTTTATGCTGATTTTATTGTTTGTATTGGTATTGTTGATGGTGCTTGTAATGCTGATTAGGTTTGTATTGTTAATGCTTCTTGGATTGCATAAGTTGTTGTTATTGCCAGTATTAGTTGCATGAGCATTGATAAAAATAGTACTTTCACACAGTGTTGAGTTTATTTTAATTTTGTTCATATTTATGTTAAATTTTTTCATCGATTATTTTTCTTTCTATATCTTTCTCTATTTCTCTAAATTGTTTCATTAAATCCTTCTCAACTCCAAATCGAATGCCCAAGTTTTTGACGATAAAATGCAAACCGGTAGTCAGATTTTTTTGCAAAAGTTATATAAATTATATCATGACTAAGCTCTTCAAGTGTACTAAATTTCCACAAATTTGGTTCAAATGCTTATATTTAATGTTGATACATACATACATATATATATACATACATAAATACATACATACATACATACATACATACATACATACATACATACATACATACATACATACATACATACATACATACATACATACATACATACATACATACATACATACATACATACATACATACATACATACATACATACATACATACATACATACATACATACATACATACATACATACATACATACATACATACATACATGGGCGACCGCAGGAATTTTTGCAGGGGGCAAGCTTTTCATTTTTTTATCTTTTCGCCTTTTGACTCATATTGTCTCTCCGGTTTCTTCTTTTTCTCATAATTGTATTGGGTCTTGGGGTTCAATTTAGCCCCAAGAAAATTTTTGAAATTTTTTGTTAAAAGTTAGGTATCTATAGTACAAGTTTACTTAACTTCATTTTATTTTACATCATAATAAAAATTTCAAAATGCTTTAAAAACACACTGAAAATTACAAAAATGCTTTAGTTAGAAAGGTTTATATCTCCTACACAGCCAAACTGGCATTGTTGATAGAAATTGTGTAACTTTAATACTTTGCAGAAAAAGTTGAAAAAAATTGTAAGAAAATGAGAGGAGACAATCAAACATTAGTCATTCATCAGTAAAAGACCACAATAATGTTTTTTGGAGGCCCAATTAAACAACTATAAATGAGCTTATCAACTAATACAAGCTGAAATAAATATTTTACTTAGAATAAACTATTTAACCAGTGGTGGATCAGTGATTCTGGATAATTTTCATGCATCAAAGTGTTTAGAAAACGTGAATGGAGTAAACAAGGGAAAATCTGGGGGATGCATTTTTAAAGATAATGATGATGATGATATCGATATAACAATAGAAGAAGTCAAAGTTGTTACAATTAATTATAAATGTTTTAATTACATTTTATTTCTGTTTTGTCTAAAAACATTTAAACCAGAAATCCAGGGGCAAGGGCCCCCTTCCCCCCTGCGGGCGCCCATGCATACATACATACATAGATACATAATTTATTTATTTAATTTTGCTAAAAACTAAAAAAAGTTATCCAATGAATTTAATTGCCGAAAATGTTTGTTTGTGAAAATTTGAATGCAAAGAAAATCTATTTTTGATCAATGAAGCTGAAGATGGAAACACGAGAAAACGTTTCTTCGTAAAGAATGAAGCGCCACAGCATGACAGTGAAATACCACGAAGAAAATTTCTTTGAAGTTTTGCTTTTAAATTTTTGAAATAGGTCGAGCCCGGGAGGTTTTGTTGATGTTGTGAAAGTTGTTGATAAACAGCGAGTTATCGTGACAGTGAGTGAACGGTATGAAAAAGAAAGAGGAAATAAGGAAGAGAAAGTGAAGGAATGAATGATTGAAGGCAATTGATCAGCTGTAACCGACGGCTCCATCATCAAGACGTGAAAGTTTTTTTTGTTGCAACAATTAACTTCAGCTCCTCAGTAGAAGGAAAAAATTGAGGTAATTTCGCGTTTAAAAATGTTTTAAACGCGTGTGTGCTTGTGTGTTTTTTCTACCATGTTTTTCTCAACTTGCTTTCTTGTCTGTCTGTCTGTTTGTTTGTTTGTCCATTCTATCAATTTTTGAAGCACTTCCTAATTTCCAATTTAGCTGAAATTGCGCATACTTGCTTGCTTCTGAAGACATCACAATATTATTATACTTATACAACTTAATTATACTATATTTAATTAATTTCATCTGATTTCATATTTTATATCTATGTTGATAAACATCAGTAAGGGATTTGTTTGTCATAAAACCGAGATAACAGAGATCTGAAAATATAACATTAACTGACATTTTTGAGAAAAGAAATAATTTTTTGAAAATCATAAAAGGTGCCTCACGTTTTTCGTTTTAAATAAAATGATTAAAAAATCTTTTTAAAATACCACGTTATGAAGTGAACTATAAAAAGAAAATAATTTTTCTCTGTGCTGTGTGAGAAGTGTCTTGATGGAGGCTTGTATTAATTGTGGACATTCGTATAACGAGCAAGCTATAATTTTTTAAAACTAAAAACGTGGGGCACCATCTGCTAATTTTTAAGAGTGATAGACCCGTTTTTTGAATATTTAAAGATAATAGCCCATATTTTCAGATCTCGGTCGTTACGTACACGAGATATTCGATATGCTTTTTATGTCACCATTGGCCAATCTCGTACATATCTCGTTCGTATTTTGCATATCTCATACGAGATGAAACCAAAATGACTTTGATCTAAAAATATAACATTAGATGAAATTTTTGAAAAGAAAAATAACTTTTTGAAATTCATAAAAGGTGCCCCACGTTTTTAGTTTTTAAAAATTATGGCTTTTTCGTTATACAAATATCTACAATTAATGCATGCCTCCATCAAGACATTTCTCACACAGCCCAGATAAAAATGATTTTCTTTTTTTTAGTGGTATTTTATAAAAAATAATTTAAATGTTTTATTATGTTACACACACACGCAGGAAGGAAATGGGAGCAGAGAAAAACGATAGAAAAACTTATAAAAACCCGGGCAACGCCGGATACCCCGCTAATATATTATATAAAATACATGTGTTTGTATGTGTGTGTGAGGAATAATATCTTGTGTGTTTAAACTTCATGTAGTATATGTATCTGGTTTTGTGTTTGTCTGTTTGCAGGCTTCGTGGTTTTTGTAGTGTATGGCGTGGGCGTTCGATTTGTTTTTCATTGAGTGCACTTCTGTATTTGTTGACGTTTGTATTATTGTATAAGTGCATACATATACATACACACACACACACACACACACACACACACACACACACACAGGCGCGGCGCTGGGCGGGGGGGTCCAGGGGTCCGGACCCCCCCAGCTCCGACAGGTGTCACCCGTGGGATTTTTGCAAATCCAAAGACTTTTTTTACTGGGGGGGGGGGGGGGGTACTTGAATCTCATTGGGTTAATCACTGTATTTTTAACTGGTTTGAAACTGAGTTTGACTATCTTCAGTTTGCAGTCTTTCTTTTCATTCATTACTAAATTATTAAAGATACCAAAAAAATACTGCAGACTAAAAATAGTCCAAAAAATTTTTCGCCTGCGGCGGGCTTTCTTTCTTTTTCAAACTATGTTTTTGCTTCATGGAGTTTAAACTATTTTATAGTGGTTATTCTTAAACATTCTGTATAGTTTGATGATGATTCAATGTTTTTTTATGATAGTTCACTGTTTTTTTTACTGTTAAGTACTTTATGATATTATTGAATAATAATTTTATTAGCTTCGTTTTCTGAACTCTTACTTCGTGTTAGTTGAATAAATTTTAATTTTTGAAAAAACTAGGAATAACAACAAATATTTTTCCATTTTTATTTGAACTTTGCTTTGCCATACCAAACCTAGAAAACTAGAAAAAAACAGGACTAAATTGTGATCTGCTAGTGTAAATACTTCAGTATTTATTTCTTACATTTTTCTATTTCAGTTTTACAAAAAATGAGCAAAGGACTATAAACTATATATATATATATATATATATATATATATATATATATATATATATATATATATATATATATATATATATATATATATATATATATATATATATATATATATATATATATATATATATATATATATATATATATATAAGTTTGAGTTTGTTTATTCAGTTATCAATACATACATTCAAAATTACAAAAAAGACAGAAAAAAACAATTAGAATTAAATAGTCACTATAATTGCATGTATGATTGATGAAGAGGTGCTGCATCAGGCCCCTCTGTGCTGATATATATATATATATATATATATATATATATATATATATATATATATATATATATATATATATATATATATATATATATATATATATATATATATATATATATATATATATATCTTTATATATATACTTCAACTTGTCCTTGGACATTTTGGACCCCCCCAGAACAAAATTCCTGGCGCCGCCCCTGCACACACACACACACACACACACATATATATATATATATATATATATATATATATATATATATATATATATATATATATATATATATATATATATATATATATATATATATATATATATATATATATATATATATATATATATATATATATATATATATATATATATAGTTGTAATGCGTTGGAATGTCTGAGGTTCGAATTCGTTGGAAGAGCAGCTGGTTCCGATTGTTGATCTACGCCGGGTATCTCCGCTGAAGAAAGTGAAGGTGGCGTAACAGTTCTCTACGAGGTCATATGGTGTCCCCATCGTCTCCGGGGTTTTAGGTCGATATGTGTGCGAGTGTTTACGCATGTTTACGAGTGTGTACGTGTGTTTAGGACCTTAGGAGTGTGTAATAGTGAGATTGAAAAGATATTCACTTACACATTTCTGAAAGTTCCGTGCTGATGCGTGGGCGTGTCTTGTTTTGTTGACTTTCCTCCCATGTTTACGTTGTTACTGATTAATTGTAAAAAGTAGTTGTCGATATGTCGTAGTTGATGTTATTGTTGATGTCGTTAACTTTCAAGTTTTTATAACTGTCGTTGTTTTAATGAAAACTTTATAAATCCACATTGGTTCAGAAGAGTCAGCGAAATTACCGGGAAATCATCTGAGAGTTCATTTGTTCAGTCGACAGAATAAGCAATTGTGAACTTCTGCTGCATGTTGAGTGTTAATTTAATGTCTTCGCTTAATTACTGATGAAGTGGTGACGTCATCATGGTGAGGTACCCACAGTGACGTTGAAATTCTGGAGCAGTCACGTCACAGGAAGCGTCAAGGATCGACTTAAAAAACATCGTCTGTCTGAGCTTTCTTATTGTCACGATTTATTTATTCCATCTCCATTGTCTTCCTCACTTGTCGTGGATATCCCGTCTGACAGGAGACGTGAGCCTCTCCTAGTTTTCCTTCTTCAAACATACAGCGGCTTGTTGCTCTTCAGATGTTGATGCTGTTCTGTGTTTTGGTTTGTTGACGATGTCGACGATGTTGACGTTTTGTCGACGTTGATGTTGAGAAAGTAGGAGTTTTGTCGATGTTGAGTTTAATAATGTTGACGTTTTGTCGATGTTGATGTTCAAGATGTTGACGTTTTTTCGATGTTGAAGTTGAAGATGTTGAGGTTGATAATGATGGATTTTTGTTGAGATGTAAATTTTGTTTAATGGGGTTCCTGCTGTTTAGCTGAGATGACAGGTTGTCATGGGAACTCAAATGACTGGTGTCTCGCTAATATCAAACAAAACATCAACAAAGGAGTTTCGTATCGCATTTCGCTTGAAAGATTTTATTTCTAAAAGGAAAAAAAATGTGAACTTGAAATTTTCTAATTTATGTTCGACCTTTGGCGGCCATTTCTGCAGTCTATAAAATGCGAAATTAGAAACCTGCTTGCATCACTACGTCATCACCTTCATCGTCATCGTCCTCGTCTTTATCGTCATCGTCGTCATCATCATCGTCAATGTCTTCGTCATCGTCATAGTCACCGTCATCAGCCATATATTCATCATCATAATCATCGTCGTCAAAATATTTCTTTTCTAACCTTGTAGTTCAAAACAACGAGAACATCCCAAAAGAACAAAATTCTAAATGCAGATATTCTTCCTTTCAACAGATCAGTTATTGCACGGAACGTGGAAAGAAAATTTTCCAGAAGTTCTGAAGAAGTTCCAAAGATAGAGCGTGTGTGTGTATGTGTGTGTGAGAGAGTGAAGGAGAGAGAGAAAAAGAAAAAAGAGAGAAATAATGAGAAAGGAGGAGGACGAATGAATACATAGATGAGTTTCTCAATTGATGAACAAAGAGAACATTTCGACTTCGACGAAATTTGATGAAAATGGATTTATTGCTTTAAAATTCATCTTTCTGATCAGCGATGCCACGTAATGTATTTCCTGCTTCGAATATTAGGTGGGTCCTCTGTGAGGGCATGTACGCGTGGGCGTGTATGTATGTATGTATGTATTTATGTATGTATGTATGTATGTATGTATGTATGTATGTATGTATGTATGTATGTATGTATGTATGTATGTATGTATGTATGTATGTATGTATGTATGTATGTATGTATGTATGTATGTATGTATGTATGTATGTATGTATGTATGTATGTATGTATGTATGTATGTATGTATGTATGTATGTATGTATGTATGTATGTATGTATGTATGTATGTATGTATGTATGTATGTATGTATGTATGTATGTATGTATGTATGTATGTATGTATGTATGTATGTATGTATGTATGTATGTATGTATGTATGTATGTATGTATGTATGTATGTATGTATGTATGTATGTATGTATGTATGTATGTATGTATGTATGTATGTATGTATGTATGTATGTATGTATGTATGTATGTATGTATGTATGTATGTATGTATGTATGTATGTATGTATGTATGTATGTATGTATGTATGTATGTATGTATGTATGTATGTATGTATGTATGTATGTATGTATGTATGTATGTATGTATGTATGTATGTATGTATGTATGTATGTATGTATGTATGTATGTATGTATGTATGTATGTATGTATGTATGTATGTATGTATGTATGTATGTATGTATGTATGTATGTATGTATGTATGTATGTATGTATGTATGTATGTATGTATGTATGTATGTATGTATGTATGTATGTATGTATGTATGTATGTATGTATGTATGTATGTATGTATGTATGTATGTATGTATGTATGTATGTATGTATGTATGTATGTATGTATGTATGTATGTATGTATGTATGTATGTATGTATGTATGTATGTATGTATGTATGTATGTATGTATGTATGTATGTATGTATGTATGTATGTATGTATGTATGTATGTATGTATGTATGTATGTATGTATGTATGTATGTATGTATGTATGTATGTATGTATGTATGTATGTATGTATGTATGTATGTATGCATACATGTAACTTGTATTGTATACTATTGTACCTACATATGGGCGTATACGGCAGTCTACTATTTTAAATCACCAAAACATTCGAAACATTCAAAACATTCGAAACTGCAGGCATAATGCGAAAATCACAATTTATTTCACAACTCGTCAGCATTGTTCAAAGCTAAACAAAAATTTATTTCACGGGTTCTTCTTGTATTAACATAACAAAAAAGGGATGGATTACAGACCCGATATAAAGAACTATCGGGGTTTTTAATGAAATAGTTTGGTTACACCTAGCAGTTTTGCATTGCCCATGACAATTCAGATAACTCGAAACAGCAAGTTTATGACTAGTGGTTATAGAACGTTTATATTTTAGCAATAATCAATTTGAAACAAAAAAAACTATTTCAGTTTCTCAAAATTTTAAAGACTTAAAAAAACAATGAAACTTTAAACCCTTAATTCGATAGCATAGTCTCACTCAGCATCAAATTCTTGCTTTAATTTTGCTTCATAAAAGCCAATTCTTAATTTACTTGTCACTGTTTTATTTCAGTTTTTTATTTCTCACAGGTTCGTTTTAGTTTTATATTTCTTATTGTTTCATTTCAGTTTTTACATCTTTTTTTCTCTTTCTCCCTATTTTGGGTGGAGCTTAAAGATATTCAATTTATCTTTTTTGCGCGTGTCCCGCCTTGCGAATGTTGGAGTAACTCAAGTAGATCGACCGTTTTATTCAGCACAAGCGCGACATCGCTGTACTTTTTTGCAAATTTATTGTCCAAAAATTCGCAAAGATAAAAAGCATGGAATACAGTTTTTTTAATTGATCATTATTAAACTTTAAATGACAAAAAATTTAATTACGTATAAAAGTATTTAAAATAAAAAATGTATGACTGTTATTTTTAAATTCCAAACTTCGAATTTTTTCGTTTTTTATTCACAAAAGCAACCAAAACTTGGCACAGAAGAGAAAACATTGCAGGAAAAAATGGAGTTTAATCTAAAATGAAATCTTTCTTTTTGGCGTTTTTACTTTCTTTATGTCGACGATGAATTTTCTTGTCTGCTTGTCTGCTGGCAGCGTAGGCGATCAACAGAGTCGAGTTGGAGATGGAAAGAAAGGAGAATATTTAAAGTGGCTATTATGTTATGTTCCTTCGAACGGATGCCCTTGAAATAATTGGTCTGTAATAGTGGCTGGGCTGGTGGATGGGCTAGTGGTTTCGTTGGTTGTATAATGTACATATCTTGGTGGAAGTTTGGTAGGTAGAATTGGTTGATTAGTGCAATTCGATAAGTTCGATTATGGCTGTTGAGAACCAAGTGTTGAATTTTTGTTAAAGGGCATTGATAAAGATGATGATGGTGATAATTTGATGTTTGTGATATTGTTGTTGATTGATAATAAAAATGTTGTTGCTGATGATAATAACGATTATGGTGGCGATGGCGATGGTGATGGTTTGTATGGTGGATGACTGCAATGGTGTGTTAGACGTCGGTAATGCTGTTGAGTGCAGTTGGTTTAAGACATTCTTGGAACACTCAGCACCACCAGGTACAAAAATCATTCTCAAAACTTACACCAAGATCGATATTGTGGCATGGTCGGTCGGTTCTCAAGTGTAAACTTTTCTCGATATTTTCTCACTCGTTAATGCAAGAGAAAGTTCATTGTCTATTCATTATTTAGTTCGATATTTTTTATTTAAATTTTTTTTTATTCTATATATTATTCCCGATATTTTTTTAAAATATTTTATCCAAATAAATATTATTTTTAATCCATTCTATTCTAAATTCTAAGAGAGCTTCTTATAGAATCTACTCAAGCTCTTCAATTCATTCAGAAACTGACAGATTACATAAGTAGCACACAGTTGCTTCAATCCATCCATCAACACCAAACCAATCTGCCTTCAAACGGAACATCCGGAGAACTGCCAGTCATTAAAAATCATGCAAGTTTTTAAAATATAAAAAAATCCCCTGATAAAAAACTTTATCAGTTTTTCAAAATTGTAATTTTTTGGAAAAATATATTATTTTTAAAATTCAAAAACTGTTGAATTAATATTGAAAAACTATTTTTTTTTTACAGATTATCCTGTTGAGAAAAAGACATAGAAAGAATAACCCGAAGAAGTTGAGGATTGCTTTGATGTCAAGTGCGTTCGTTGCATGTAATAAAACGAACAGATTTATAAACGTCGGCATTTTCGTTTGAAATGCAATCGTTTTGTTTGTTGATGAACTGAGTAGTATCGTCCGCCTGTGTACTTTGAACGAAAACGGAACGTAAAAACGAGGAAAGGCGTTAACGTCTTTCTTTTAAAAATAATGTCGTCCAATCACACACGACAATGCAATGCAGCTGTGAAATTTTTTAATTTATGTTCTGTGTTGACCGAGTGAGAATGAAATGGACGCAAATATTTTAAATTTCAGTCGCTCAATTGCTTATCTGATTGCCGTTTTATGTTCCAAGTTATCAATCAAGCTAAGTATTAATAAAAGCATTGTATTTCTATATTGAATTACACCTCTTTTGAATAGTAACGTCGTCATATTGTTCCCATGTTACAAATACATGTACAAGTTACTTACTTGCAAATATCTTTTCATATTAAGCGTACTTTTTAAAGTTATATAAGCTACATAGTATTTTTGACACATTAAAGAATACATCATTCTTTTTTTCACGCTGCAAACACATTATCACATTCCTACACAATAAGAAATTCAAAAGAAAACAACTTAAATTCCGCGATAATGATAAAAACTGAGTTAGGGAAGAAGAGGTGGAGATACTAAAATCTGTTTTCACTTCAATAGAGAAAAAATAGAAAAAAAAATGATTAAAACATTGAAGATAATGTTTGAATTCAACAACGAAAAATATTTTTTTGAAGTAAATCTAAAAATGTTTAATTAGACAAGATAAACGTTACTAATCGTGTTCAAATTGGATTTTTGGATTTTTCAACGCTTATATTAACTTGCAATGTTTTTCTTAAGACGCAGTTTCAGTTTTTCAGTAGTAAATGACAAATTGTTGAATGATTTCCATAATGGTGTTGTTGTACAGAATCTGTGAATTAATTCAAACAAAGGCTCGATAAGAAGTGGATGTGATCTTGGTAATATGGATTATGCATGTGATGTTAATTTTATGAATGGTAAATTTATTGTATTTTGCAAGTGGATTATCAAATATTTACTGCAATACAAGTGAATCTTTGTATTTCCCCACATTTTAAGTAAAGCGATAATGGTCTTCACATTGCATGTAGTACACTACTTGTACACCATCTAATTATTCCCGTATTACAAGTGATTCATCATCTCTCCACACAAAACCTCCAGATACAGAACCCTACTCTCATGTCATCCATAAGTACATCAACGTATTAAACATTACAGCAGGTACGTACATACACTCCAATTTATGTGTCAACACAGGATAGCGCCACGACGGTTCCATTAATTTGAAGTTTTCTTTTTTTTTCTCGGGACGTTACCAGGAAAAGAAACTTCTTATTATGCATAATATGCACACGAAAGAAGTACTGTACTCCACCGGATGAAGTGGAGTACAGTACAGTACTGAACACACTTTCGTATGTGAACGGAATGTTTAGGTTTTTTTGTTGATTTTCTGGCAAATATTTTTTGCAGGATTTCTACATAGAATGCTTTTTTACACTTTCCTAGATAACGCGTATTATAAAATGTCTAGTCGCATTGAATTGACTGCTTGTTTGTGTCCGGATGTGAAAACTTGTTTATTTGCGTAGTAAGTATGTGTGTTTATCTATGTGCGTGTGTTTGTGTGTATGTGTGTTTGTAAATATTAAAAACAAGATCTGGAAATACCATTGATTATCTGGGAAAAGTTCTTTCCATTTGGTTACAAATAGAAACTTTGAAACTTTAATGTCATCCGTGCCTGAGATTATTTTTGCAACAGAAAAGTTACAAATTATTATATATTATTATTTATAATATTTAATTCCAGAAAATAAATATGTTCTGGTAATTAGTTTTTTTAATAAAGACAAAAACGATCTATAAAAGCAACTTGGAAGAAGGCTCGTGCTTATTAGTTGAGTATTTCGTTGTGTCGTTGTGCAGGCCATTCCTGGTTTGCATGCAGAACATTGTGTGTGTTGTTGTTGTTGCAGCTTCTGTTTCCCACAATGTGAGGCTTTGTTTGTCAATAAGTGACGATTTGATCTCGGAATAAGCCGTGGAAGGTTTTCTGTGAATTAAATCATTATTATTTAGGAGAAACAATTCCCAGTGTTGTTACCTGGTTTCCATAGAAACAACAAAACAACAATTTACTCTCAGTTTAGTTCTTTTTTATGCGTTTTTCTTTATTTTCACATGTCAGTTGATGTTGTTGGCGGCAAATCTTTAAAATTAAAATGAACAAACTTCCCGTTATCCAATCGAGCTGAAACTTGGACTCGCATCTCACAACATTTTAATTCATTTTTGTAAATTTTCTAAATGAAAATTAAATGAAAAACACGTTTTTATAAAATGTTTGAAAAAGTAAAAAATAAATTAATATTTAAAAAAAATAAAAGCATGGTTTTATAAAATGCTCTAAAAAGTAGAAAACGAATTTGTTAAACATTAAAGAGTGTGCGCTATGTAAGCGATCGTTTGAGTGCAAAAAAGAAAGCGCCCCACGCTTTTGTGTTTAAAAGATTTATATTTTACTTTTTAGAGCTTTATATAAAAGCGTGTTTTATTTCTTTTCAATAACATTTTTTACGCTAAAATCCGTTGTTGCGATTTGATGTTGTTGGAAGCCCCGTTGTTATTGTAGTTGGTGACGGTAATGATGATGATGATGATGATGATGATGATGATGATGATGATGATGATGATGATGATGATGATGATGATGATGATGATGATGATGATGATGATGATGATGATGATTATGATGATGATGATGATGATGATGATGATGGCGGTGGTGATGATGATGATGGTAATGATGATGATGATGATGATGATGATGATGATGATGATGATGATGACGACGACGACGATGATGATGCGGAGTAGAGGAGGAGGTGTTTTCTATTATTACTTTTTGTCGTTGTCGATAATGACGAAATTGTTGTTATAAAAGAAAACATTTCAACATTAATTAGATCTGACCATGAGACAGTTTCGTTCCTAATTGAAAATAACACTTACTGTCGCAGAAAATCACTTCAAAAGAAAACTTCGCAACATGGCTTTGCCTAATCGAATAAAGACGTGAAAAAGAAAAACAGAACTCACGCGGTCAAATATATCAAACTATTTTGTAGCTCAACCCAGTAAATTTTTTTTTCAAATTAAAATTTTAAAGTTAAATCGGATCTAGTGAGTTCTGAAAGCATCGGAGATAGAATATTTATGCTGTTCTAAATGTAAATACGCAAAAAAGAATCTTTTTTTGAGAGCAAGACTTATTTTGAATTTAAATTTAAAGCAGGGTAGAAGATGAAAAACAAACATAGGATTTACTTTTCTTCTTCTGCTTCTTCTTCTTCTTCTGCGGTATAAATAACTCAGCGGTTGTAATTAATCTCCGAGAAACGTGGTAACAGAACGTCGAGTAGTTTTTGTATGGGAATCTGGTGGGCGTATGAGTGGGTAGATGATGAGCGTATGAGTGGGTAGATGATGAGCGTATGAGTGGGTAGATGATGAGCGTATGAGTGGGTAGATGATGAGCGTATGAGTGGGTAGATGTTGGGCGTATGAGTGGGTAGATGATGAGCGTATGAGTGGGTAGATGATGAGCGTATGAGTGGGTAGATGATGAGCGTATGAGTGGGTAGATAATGAGCGTATGAGTGGGTAGATGTTGGGCGTATGAGTGGGTAGATGATGAGCGTATGAGCGGGTAGTTGGTCAGCGTATGTTTAAATTAGGGAAATCTTTATTTACATTTGTGTTTCATCATGGCCTCAGATAAAATAATTTTTTAATCTAAGTATTTTTTGAGTTTTCCAAAAGCAAAATTTGTTATTTCATTTAAAATACTACCGATGTGTGACACGGAATCAATCGTAAAATTAATTTTTTTTTAAAACTCAGGGTAATAACATGTGAAATAAAATGAAGTCACTAAATTTAATATTTTAAAGTGCATAACTAGTGCACAGTTATACATTTTTCTATACAATTACCTAAAACAGTGCATTTTTACATTACAATGTCGATTAAATTTGAGGTTAGTTGTCCAACAGTTGAAATTTAAAGCAAGTTCATTAGTGCGGTGGTACTTTTGTTTAAGAGGCAAATATCTCTAGTTTTTACAGTTGCTTTTCAAATACTTGAAGAAAGTTTTTGAAATATTACTCCGACCAATCAGCTTCAACAAAGTCCGATGCTTCTTCGATTGCTTTCTCAGCACATCAGCATTCCCAACGTTTAATTCTTGAACGTTTTTAGCACTCAAAATGTGCTGACTTGTTTCACTATTGGATAGAAAGTTAAAAAAAATTAGTATCCAGCGGAAAAAGGTAAATTGCAAACCCTGAATCAACCTGAACAAATTAACAGTCGCGTTTGTAGAATGGAAATCGTGATTTGCTCCACCCTCTGCCAAACTGATCGAGCGGGGTTTGAAGATTAGTCGTCATTTTTACCTTCAATAAGCCATTTACCAAAGCTTGTGGTTCAAGCAAATTTACTTGCTTACTGATTGGTGCGAGAGGAACATTTTCGCAGTATTTTTGCATTAGTACTGCTGATTGAGATTAAGTCTTGTCAATGATTTCATTTCAACCGGTGGGGTGCACCCTCCCAAAGTGGGGTGCCGTTCTGATTTGAGAAGTGGGCGGTGCAAAAAATAAAATTAAAAAAAAACTACTTTGAAATTTGAAACAAATAATTTCTACAATTTTAATTTTTGCTGTGAATATATCAGAAAATTTTCAACGATTTTAATTTTGGCAAAGCTTCTATATCTATGGTTTTTTACTATGGTTCTGAGTGATGAGTGGGTAGTTAGTGGGCGCATAAGTGAGTATATATGAGTGGGCTGTTCAATATTTAAGTAGACGAATTAATTATGAGTAATGAAAATTATAAGTATAAATGAATAAAACGGAGGACATACGGAAAATTAGATGAGTGGGGGGCATGTCAAAGAAATGCTGTGGGTTGGTGAGTGGGTGAATGGATGATTAAATATGCGTCTGTATCTTTGTCGTGGATAGATGAGGTAATGTAGAGGAATGCATAGGTGGATGAATGTGAGGAGAGATAAATGTGTAGGTGGACAAATGCGTGGGCGGGCAGATGCGTGGACCAGATCATCGTTAGGCCTTCAAGATTTGCATCAAAAAAAGTACATCACTGCAAACTTTTTATCGGACAAATTTGCATAGTCCTCGAATTTCTTGGTTTTTTTCTGTTTTCCTATTTGAATATAAAATTATCGCTGATGTAATGATAATAATTATAATGATGTTGATGATTTTGATATTGATAATGATAATGATGTTGTTGTTAATGATGATGATGTTGATGATGATAATGATAATGATAATGTTGATGATGATGATGATAATAATAATGATGTTGATGATGATGGTGTTGATGATGATGTTGATGACTAAAATGTTGGCAGTGTTGTGATAGTGGGGCATGGCGATAGTAGTCATGATAATGATCGGTTTTGATCATGATGATGATAGGAACAGCACTCAATGGCAGCAATCCTGATATCCACACAGATTGGTTTTTCAGATTTACATTGACAATTCTACCATATCGTTGAAAACTTTCCACATAAATTTCAATTAATATTTAAACTGGGTTTTCTCAACTTTAGATTTTCAAGCAAAATCTCGTTAGTTGTTGTTGTTTTTATTTTAGATTTTAATTCGAGAAAATTAAATTTTATTTTTGTAGATGAAATGATTTTTAAATATTTAGAAAAAACAAGAAAAGTGCTAAGATTTTTATATATGCATCATAACACAATATTTTTTGAAGAAAAATATTTATATTGAAAAAAATAAAATTTTTTGCTAGCACGGAAATAATAAAAAATCAAGAAATGCGTTCTTTGGGGTCACGTGACTTCTTTTATACCATGAATAAGTCAACACGAACATTATGATCATCATCATCATTGTCGTCATCATCACCATCATCATCATCATCATCATCATCATCACCACCATCATCATCATTATAAACACATGGTGATGATGACGATGATGATGGTTGTAACTTTATGGTCGGTCCACCACTACGCTCCTCTTATGACGAATTGATTGTAAACAACGATTCGAAGAGATAGACAAAATATAACGAAAACCATTTCAATTCTTGCATGCGAATTAATTCAGTGTTTTATTAAAATTAGTTAATGACAATTTATTTTTATTTTTACAAACTTTTATTTAAGTTACAATCCCTGTTTGTGTGTGTGTGTCGTGTGGCTTTCTCTGTACGCAAATCTTGCAAGTGAAGTTTAACCAGCTTTTTGACTAGCTAGGAAGTTGAAACTTTCAGCATAGCTTTATATTGGATGACAATACATGATTCAATTAAAAAAAACAAACCTAATTTGAACATCTTTCGTATTTTTAAATCGAGTATATTTGAAATAAAAGCTTGTCTTGAAAAACTCGTATTTTATTTACTTGTTTAGCGTAAACTTTCGAAGTGGTCTAATTCCCACAAACAGGACAAAACCATGCATGTCACCTCTTATGGGAAGGTGAGGTTTTTTATTTATCTTTCCGTGGTGACAGATTGTCCGAAAAAGATGAAATTCTATAAAATGAATTTCGGCCTTGATTTTTAGAGCAATTTGTGGGGTGAACTTTCCAATTAAGGTTCTTGTTATCTTTAATTTGCGTTAAAACATACTATTGAAAATTAAATTATTATCTAAATTAAATTTATTGTTCCATTTTCATCCACGATGATTCACTTATGTCTGTAAACGTGAATAAAGCGTGGATGTATTTGCACGTACCTAAGGAGGCCAATCATAACAAAGAAATGAAATTACATCAACCGGATGAGAGAAAATTTTATTTCTATGTCCCTCCATCGATGTCTCATACCAACAAATATTTGTCGGCACAAGTATTTACAGACACGTGCACATACACATGCACATTTGCACATGCAGTCAAACATACAAAACCTTCCACATACAAAAATACAGTAAAATATCATAAACAAGTCTCCACGGACATTCACACAACCAGCCCATGAAAACCAAACACAAGCAGCCATACAAAGACAGTCAAGCACAGCCACTGAGACTCGTACAGAGTGATAGACGACAAGACGAACAAGGAAACGTACAAACAAGCAAAAACAAAACATGGAAATGAAGAAAACAAAAATCAAATTAAAACCTCAAGAAATCAAAACTTTTCTCTCCGAAAGTCTTCATTTGTAAACAACGTCAAACTGCATGCGTACACAGACATATTCAATCAGACACGCGCACACACACACATACGCACGTAACCGGAATACAGAAATACATACATTACCAACGCATATATGAACTTACTCACATATTCATATACAAACATATTATACTATATTATAATACACATTATATATATCATACTATATTATAATACACATTATACACATATTATACTATATTATGATACACATTATACACATATTATTATACTATATTGTAATAAACACTTACACGCATTCACTTACTCTCACCTATTTAATATTAAGCACACATACACTCACGTGCACACATACACATGCCGTTATTACGGATGAGAAGTCGTTTTTCAACGCCAGGAAATACTGCGAGAAAAAAATATTTGTTTTGGTTTTGGAGGAAGACATACAAAAAATGTTGTAGTGGTACCGGCTGGTATTTGTGCTAGGTCGTTTGTCGAACGTATTCGGGTATTTTTTATTACGGATATTATGTTTGTCACCGACGTTTTTCACACGTGCATTTCTGATACAGTCACGCACATTCCACTCACTAACATTCTCATCCACACACACACACATATACATATGAATATATATATATATATATATATATATATATATATATATATATATATATATATATATATATATATATATATATATATATATATATATATATATATATATAGAGAGAGAGAGAGAACGACACAGTTACGTCCCCATCTCTACTAAAGTTTTAATAACCAATTCTTTACCGTGACCACCATACTGTTCCTTTCCCTTTCAATCCCCGGCCTCATCTTGTATCTCCGTCTCCTCACTATTCCCCCATAACATATTTAAATTTTTCCTACTTTACGGAACATTATTTATAACCTTTATTATAAATAATAAACTCGATTACTAAAATACATAGGTATATAATTAAATAATTAAAGTTGAACCAAATTTAGATAAAGTCTTCAATATTTTTTTACCTGGTTTTTTGTGCAGCGATTTCAGCCCAACTCCCAATTAAAATAGTTTCGTCAGCAGCTGTTAGTATTTTTGTTGTTGTTTTCCTGATGGCGTAATAAGCAAACTCATATTCGATGTTTTTGGTTTAAATTTCGGTCGCTTTCATGATTTAAAGCGGGCTATAAAACTACTAGTAACACCACAAGATATCCCCCTCAGCTATGAATTACGCAGTTTGCATTTCACCACAAAACAAAAGCTACTATCGAATAAAACTTTTGCAACTCGGCCACATTGCAGTTTCGGGGTAGGTGAAAATTAAAAAAAAACATTTAAATCATTATAAAACCACTATCTACAACACAGCTAGTGTTCCCTTAAAATCTTTTCACGAAGTTTTTCGAGGGAACTGGAGAGATTTAAAAGTACGGCTTACTGATATGGAATTAAAATTCTATGACTGCATCTTTTAATTTAATTTGATTTTAAAAAGTATACGACAGTGCAATACAGCGTTATGTTATTTTTAATAGGCTCTTTATTAATAGAGCGCTTATATATATGCAGAAATGATCTTGTAATTTGTAGTGTAGTGAAAGTTCAATTATCTACAGGTGTCACAAAACTGCCTCATCATTATCAACTAAAAATCTATTTTTATAGATGGCCATTAACAAATTGGAACTGAATACGGTTTTGTAGTAGATACTCTTCAGCTGCTTCCTGATAAATATTTCTATTGTTCCATCAGAAGATCTGATTAGAACACCCCCACCCCATCTTACTCAACATCACCAACAGATAACAGTCGTGACCTTGCCGTGCTGGTAAACAACAGACTAACGTCCAAGCCACTGGTTGATTGCATAGATCTATAAAGCATTAACCAAAATGCAACTTGTTCTCAAGTGCTTTTGCTCAAGACACCAAAACATATTTATATGTGCACGTACCTTCGTAGATTAACTCAATCCTGTCTGGAGCCCTCAATAAAAAAAATTTATTAAAATAGTTGAACGTTTCGGAAATTACTCCACAAGAGCTTTTCCGGCTTTAAGAAAACTGTCGTAAAACTAGTACAACGTCAAACTTAAGCGTTTTGAGCTCAATGCCCCCTGAAACATCGCCGTTTGACAAACGACATTTGTTTTTGCGACGCCGTCTACCCACGTAGTCAATGTCACTTTGTTTTTTTTTCAGAAAACACTTTTGACAAATTTTCGAAATCTCTCCTACTTGAAATCATCAACTTCTAAATTCACTCCCATTTTAAATCCTACTTGTCTGGTCTCAGTTTTCCAGATTTCTGAACAACCACTGAAACCTGACCTACTTTTAAATTCAGTCAAATGCGGTAACTGATAAAACTTTGATCGGTTATTGATATATTACTTATATCAATATATCACTTGATATATCATTGATATATCACTAATATTGATCGGTTATTGATATATCACTTATATCAATATATCACTTATATCAATATATCACTTATATCATTATATCACTTATATCAATATATCACATATCAATATATCACTTGATATATAATTGATATATCACTTTTTTTACATGATTTTATTAATTTTCACTTTTTTTCACAAGCTTTTATTAACTTTCACTTTTTTAAATTCCTTTCATTAACTTTACCGCAGGTCTTCCTTGCTTGAAGCAAACGAGGTGAAGTTAATATAAAAAATAAAAAAATAAATATTTCTGTTTTAAAACAAAAACAAAAAACAAATAATACAATTAAATAAATGTTTGCATATATAAATTCATAAAAATGTCGTTTTAAAAAATTCCAACAATTGAAAAGCCGGCAAAACTTGAAATATAAGAAATTTGTGAAAAAACCTCGTTTTTTACGGTTACTTGTAACCCCTTATATTAATTTCACTACCTTTTGTTTGCTTGCTGGCTTGTGGACACATCTTAGGAGTCAAAATTTAAAACCTTCCAAGCATCCAATCGAACTGAAACTTGCTCTTCATAACAATGCATTCTATTAAATTTTAACAATTTTTTAAAAACTAAATTCAATTTAATGTTTACAACTTTAAAATTAGTTCATTTATGTTCTGAAATCTACAATATTAGGGATTTGCAAAAAAAACCAGTTCTGACCGATGTTATTATTTATTCTTACGTTTTTTTCTTCAATTTTGACATCGTGAAATCATGTTTTTTATTTGCTCATCAATTTTTCATCCACCCACATTCACTTTCAGAAACCCCTTGAGCGTTTCAGTTAAGGTTGAAAAAAATCAATATAATAAAAATAATCTGGAGACTGGCTGGGATGGAAAAGATAACTTGTTAACTTGCAGATGTGTACATTTGAGCTTATTTACATTAAAACCTAGTTTACTTTGTTGACATATTATAAATATCATTGATAAATCGCAGAGTTATTTTTGAAATAAAAAATTGCTTGGTGGAAAAAAAGCGGGAACAGGTGGATATCGTGAATGAAAAGAAAGTGCGTGTGCGACATGAGATGGAAGTTATTTTTGTACACGTACAGGCTTCAAATTTACGTACACACACACAAATTACCACATAGTTGTTTGCATGGCTTTGACACATTCATTCTAGTGTTACAATAAACTTATTTAATTTTTTTAATTTACTTTATGGATATTAATATAACCATCATTTTACTAGACAGATTTATAAAAATATCATTATATAATATTTTGCGATTGCATCGCCACTTAACAGCGTTACGCGAACTTATTAACATGCACACATACATACAAAAATCGGAAAGTATATATGTTGATTTGTACTTTATTTCATTTTATGATTTTTTTTTTGAAAAAATGAAAACATGCCACCGTCCAACAAAAATCGGCTTCAAAATCTCTATTTTTGCATTAGATATAAGATATAAATCTTCATAATATTTCATACTGATTAAAAGAGACATGCGAAAACACTCGTACAAAACCACACAGGCTCTTGCAAACGCACACAGACTCAAACAGACTCGTACAAACCCACACGGACAGAACAGTACTGACCCGCCCACGCCATATCCTTCATGCATATGCTCCATGCACGCTCGATTCTTCAATAAATTTTTATCAAGACTTCCACCGCAATCTATTCGAGACGTTTTTGATGGCCGACCGTGATAGCTGCAAGTGCAGCTACGACAGCTCCTTCAATAGCCTCAAACGCTACAACCACAACAACCGGGGCGTCATTTTGGGTAAGAAATAGGGAGCTGCCAACCATGGGGGGTTTTAGATGTTGAAAAGGCCTATGTTCCAAGATACTATCATAATAATACTAAATATTTCTTTCTAAAATGAGTGATGACCGCTAGAACCAGGGTTTCTTTCAGGCTACCTTTCGGGGCACCCCCTGGAGCTAAGGCACCGCCCCCGCCCCGATAATAAACACTTTATATTTATTTTATATATTAACGCTGTTTCCTTTCAATAAAATATATCAGTTAGCTATTAGTTACGGATTATATATACATATCCTATACTACCAAGCTACAATTCAAACCCGTAATTTTCTAGTGTTGTGTATTAACGACCCAAACCAAAAGGACTACTAGCCATCGTATTTTAACGATAGTTTGGTAGCTCAGATGGTAAGGCCGTTCAAATGATGCGAGGTGGAGTTGCCGATTTGACAGTCTTGGTTCAAATGCACAGCAGAAGTTATTCAGATAATTATTTCAATTAATAAATTAATTCATTCACAACATTCAGCTGACGATTATCAATTATAAATTAAAAGCTGTACTTTTAAACAGCTGGGTATCTGTTGATTTCTCATCATTCAAATTTGCATCTTCTATTTTTATTCTTTTCTCTTTTTCTTGCTGCCTGTCTTTAAATCATCTCATTACTTCACACAGTAAGGACGTCTGAAGTTTTTTCAATGAAGCGTGAAATAGGCTCGTCAATCTTTCTTAGTTTTTACACATCAACGAGTCATGCGTTTGTTTATTATGTTTATTTATTTTGTTTGTTTGCTTGCTTGTTTGTTTGTCTACGTTGAGTAATTTGATTTAATTAAAATTTAAAAATGATTAAATGGTTGGTTGAACAAATGATTGCAGCATTTCATTTTCAGTTTTTTGTTTTGTTTTGGCAAGGTTAAAAACACTAAAACTGTAATTTATGCAACACAAACTCCGTAGGTTTTTTTAATTTCAAAATTTATTGAACTGGCATTTAAACTTGT
This sequence comes from Erpobdella octoculata, assembly GCA_963978895.1. Taxonomy (NCBI): domain Eukaryota; kingdom Metazoa; phylum Annelida; class Clitellata; order Hirudinida; family Erpobdellidae; genus Erpobdella; species Erpobdella octoculata. The sequence continues at coordinate 33,727,946 of OZ022241.1, forward strand.
TTTATTGCGTTAGGTTGTATTAGAGAAAATGTTTTTAAATGCGAGACCAAAATCTATATATATAAAAATGAATGTTTGTATATATGTATTTATGTATGTTAATGTCCTTTATGCATTGCTACACCATTCATCCGATCGTAATGAAATTTTCACACAACCTTGAGAGTCAATGAAAATCAAAAAGAAAAAAAAAATTTTTGAAATCCGTCACAAAATGAGCGGAGCGGAGCGGGTGAGCGAGCGGGAACTATATATATATGTATGTGCGTATGTATGTGTGTATGTATGTATGTGTATGTGCATGTATGTGTGTCTGTGTGTGTGTGTTTATGTATGTACTAGCGGAGATACCCGGCGTTGCCCAGGTTTTTTAGAGGTTTTTCTAATGTTTGTCTCTTTCTCTCCCGTTTCCTTTCCCACCTGCTTTCCCACTCCTGTTAGCTTTTCCGTTTTCGGTCGTTTTCCCACTGCCGGTCGCTTTCCCGCTCCCGGTCGCTTTCCCGCTCCCGGTCGTTTTCCCGTCCCGGTCGCTGCCCCGTTCCCGCTCACGTTTGCTCTCCCATTCCCGCTCACGCTTGCTTTTCTGTTCCCGCTCGCTGTCCGTTCCGGGTGCTTTCCCGTTTCTATAATAGACAAACTAACCCACAAACATTCATATATATATATATATATAGTCTTAGCAAATCTATTTTGCGTTTTATAGGCTAACAGAAGTTATGAAAGAATGTAAAAGAGAAAATGAGCGGGAACGGAAACGGGAACGGGAGAGCTACCGTGACCGGGAATGGGAGAGCAAGCATGACCGGGAACGGGAGAGCAAGCGTGAGCGGGAACGGGAAAGCGACCGGAAACGGGAAAGCGACCGGGAACGGGAAAGCGACCGGGAACGGGAAAGCGACCGGGAACGGGAAAGCGACCGGGAACGGGAAAGCGACCGGGAATGGGAAAGCGACCGGGAACGGGAAAGCGACCGGGAACGCGGAAAGCGACCGGGAACGCGGAAAGCGACCGGGAACGCGGAAAGCGACCGGGAACGCGGAAAGCGACTGGAATCGGGAGAGCAAGCTTGGAAGGAAACGCGAGCAAGAGAGAAAATCGGTAACAGAACTTCTGAGCGGGAAAGCGACCGGGAGCTGGAAAACGACCGAGAGCGGAAAAGCGACCGGGAACGCTACGAAAACGGGAAAGTGGAGAAGGGAACGGGAGCGAGAGAGACAAACATTAGAAAAACCTCTAAAAACCCCGGGCAACGCCGGGTAACCCCGCTAGTTATTTAATAAAATAATCTATAAAAACAATAACATTTTAAAAGTACCGAACAATTTTTTAGTTATAACAGTTCAAAATTCCAAAACGGAATTTAAAAAACTAAAAACGTCATGTTGATCGCAAAAAAAATGAGTGGACAGAAGTTATAACTCTATTTTGCGATCAACAAAACATTTTTAGTCTAAAAGTTATATTTTTGATGAAGAGGAGCTACATCAGGCTCCTCTATACTAACAGAAGCTGGAGGACGCGCAATTCCTAAGAAATGCGATCCTTGAAGGCATTTACTGTTGGGGTGTCCAATGCGTGTTGCAATAGCGCTTTTCATGAAACGAAAATCGGGTTTGTGAAGAAATTGTATCGCTCTTCGCAACCTCTGACATACTGGCGCTCTAATTTACAGTTGTGGCCACGCAGGTTGTATGACGTGTGACCGGCTGCTCGAGTTTGCGGAACAAAAAAGCTGACGTTGTCAATGTTGCGGGCAATCTTAAACTGCTCGATCAGGTCACTTCTCGAACGGCGGTCTTGTAGCGTTGTGATTCCAAACTGTTGCAGACGATGTACATAGGGCTGATGTCTTAGTATTGCAATAATTTATGTTGCCCGGCATTGGACCTGTTCAAGAAGGTTAATATCGACTTTTTGATAAGGCGACCAAGATTGAACAGCAAATTCAAGATGTGGGCGGACGTAGGAGAGGTAAAGTGTACGCCACACCATGGGGCTGCGGCTGTGAAAAGTTTTTCTAAGTCGGCTAAGCATGTAATTGGATAATGACGCTGCTTTTTCAATCTGTGATCGGACCTTTAGATCATCCGAGACGAGAACACCAAGATCACGTTCAACTTTAGTGACTTCGAGTGGACGCCGCGTGCCGCCAATGTAAAGGCATATAGAGCATTTGTGGAGTAGTCTATTGTGTGAGCGCACGACGTGTATAATTTGGCATTTCTCGACATTCAAGTGCATTAGCCAATTGAATGACCACTTAACTGCACGGTTAATGTCAGCTGGGAGAGATGAGATATTGGAAGCTGACTTGATGATGCCGATGATTTTGCTGTCGTCCGCGTACATTTTGATTTGATGTGTTATAGTGTCCGGCAAGTCATTGATATACAATACAAAAAGTAGTGGACCAAAAACAGAGTCTTGAGGAACACCACTGGTCACATTCTTCAACTCAGACTCACAGCCTTCTATCAAAACGCGCTGCTTCTTATCTTTCAGTCATGCTTTGATCCATGGGAGTTGCTTACAACGGATGCTTTAAGCTTTGAGCTTGTGCAGTAGTCGTTTGTGAGGTATTCTATCTAAGGCTTTGGAAAATCGGTCTATACTACGTCAACCACTACGTTGCGGCTACACTAAGCTCGCTTCACTTTATGCCAGGCACATCGTCAGCGAGTTGGACGATCTATTGAACGGGCACAATAAATTATTGAAATTCCTCAAATCACACATGCCCAAATTACAAAGTGACAATCACGCTATTGTTATCAATCCTGATAAAACACCGGAGAGCACAATAAATGCGTCTGTTGTTGACGACGTTGCTAGAATCACTGTTGGCGATTGTACAGCTGCACGAAAAATTGTGATTAAAGAAGAAATACTAATCTTGGGTTCATTGCTGACACACACCGTTCATACGACGCTCTCGGATATTCGCTAATTTTCCGGAAGGAACATGACGGATATTACGGATATTGCATAAACATACGACGAGATCCTGTCACACGTGTTTCATTCATTTTGAATTAATATTTATGAACATGTTGTTAAAAAAACCGAACTCAGTGCAGCCAGATCGCGAACAAAAGTTTCAACCTCTTAACCACTAAAGTGTACGTGGCACAATACGTGTTAATAATCAAGAACAAAATTCTCGTTTGTGATCTGGCTGCACCTGCAAAGACAAACAACCTAATTTATTATGAACATCATTACAGGAGTCAAAACAAACAAGAAAGTTAGCTCAATGAATTTTTATGAGTATCATATGGTGATTCAACGTGATCAGGACAACCCAATCTGCGATTTCGTGAGCTAAGCCAACATATCATGGTTGACATGTACGTAATGATATGTGGACGTCAACGATTTTAATTTCAAAAAGCTACAGTTGCTGCCAGACGAAATGGTGTCATACAAATCAATCAATACAATTTGCGATGCCAGTGAAACTGTAAAAATCCAACAGAGTTTTTGAAAAAAACTGCGGTAACGACATCACAAAATTTTATATTTTTTGCAATTTCTCTAAAGTGTTCTAAAAATGTTTTAAACGAAAGATCTTTAGCCTATGATTACAAAAACTACATAAAGTAACTTTTAAAACGAGAAAACAAAATAAAAATCAACTTTGAAAAAAATTAGGTTTTTGAAAAAATCTGTGACACCCGTATCAGAAAATTTTTAATTTTTTGCAATTTTCGTGACACCGATATCGCAGATTTTTCAAAAACTCAACTTTTCTAAACTAGATTTTCATCTTGTTCTTTTGCTTTACAAGTTACTTTCTGTAGTTTATGCCATCGTAGGTTAGTTATTTTTTGTTGAAATCAGTTTTAAAACAACTTTGAGAACTTGCAAAAAGTTGAAAATTTTGTAATACCGGTATCGCAGATTTTTTTCAAAAATACAACTTATTTGAAAATAAATTTTTAACTTGATTTCTCGTTTTGCAAGTTACTTTCTGTAGTCAAATAACTTTAAAACACTTTTTAAAACTTTAAAACAATTGAAAATTTTGTGATACCGATATCGCAGATTTTTTTAAAACTTAACTTTTTCCAACGTATTTTTTTTTGTTTTCTAGCTGTACAAGTCATTTTCTGTAGTTTTTTGTAACCAGAAATAAGAAATCTTTCGTTTAAAACAGTTCTAAAACACGTTTAAAAACTTTCAAAAAATTTAAATTTTGTATCGTAGATTTTTTCAAAAACTCATATTTTTTCAAAGTAGATTCTTGTTTTGTTTTCTAGCTTTACAAGTCACTTTCTGTAGTTTTTTGTAGTCGTAGGCTGTAGGTCTTCTGTTTAAAACAGTTTTAAAACACTTTTGATAACTTTTAAAAATTTTGTAATATCGGTGTCGGAGATTTTTTCAAAAAAATCAAATTTTTTAAGTAGATTTTTTCTGGTTTTCTCGTTTTACAAGTTACTTTTTGTAGTTTTTTTGTAATCGTAGGTTAAAGATTTTCCGTTTGAATCAGTTTTAAAACACTTTTGAAAACTTCCAAAAAATAGAAAATTTTGTAATATCGCAGATTTTTTCAAAACTCAACTGTTTTAAAGTGGATTTTTATCGGGTTTTCTTGCTTTGAAAATTACTTTTTAGTTTTTTGTTATTGTAAGTTGGAGATTTTTGCTTAAAACAGTTTTAAAGGACTTTTGAAAACTTTGAAAAAATTGGAAATTTTTTGATACATCGCAATTTTTGTTAAAACTCAACTTTCTTCAAAGTGGAGTTTAAACTTTTTTTCTCGTTTTACAAGTTACTTTCTGTAGGTTTTTTATAATTTTAGGTTAGAAATCTTTTTTTAATTAGTTTAAAAGAACTTTTGAAAACTTGCAGACAATTGAAATTTTGTGACACCGTATCGCAGATTTTTTCTCAAAATCTTAGCTTTTTTTAAAGTGAATTTTTTAACTAGTTTTCTTGCTTCACAATTAACTTTTTGTAGTGTTTTGTTGTCGTAGATTAGAAAACTTCTGTTTAAAACAGTTTTAAAGAAATTTCAAGAATTTTCAAAAAGTTGAATATTTTGTGATACCGGTATCACAAAAGGGATATGGCATAAAGGTCAAACAAGATCTGGACTAACATCGGCGTTGGAAAAAAATTGATTTTCTATATATTATCTAGTCTAATAAATACATATAATATACATTTTTTCAATTGTGCTACGTGGAGGGATTGAAGAAAAAAACGTGCAAAGCCCTTGGTATTTTGACGTAGAACAATTGTATGTTGTGGAGCGATGGTCATTTCTATGGTTTAAACTTTGATAACTGTCTCTAGGATTTTTCAAAGCCATTTGTGGACAATAAATACTTATGTTGAGATTTTGAAGACATTTTAATTGTGCCCTGATTGCGAATGTTTGATTTTATAATCTGAAAAAAATAAATTTTTAAAAAAGTTTTGAAAAGTAGTTGTAGTAGTAGTTGTAGTAGTAGTAGCAGTAGCAGTAGCAGTAGCAGTAGCAGTAGCAGTAGCAGTAGCAGTAGAAGTAGTAGTGGCAGTAGCAGTAGCAGTAACAGCAGCAGGAGTAGTAGTAGTAGTAGTAGTAGTAGTAGTAGTAGTAGTAGTAGTAGTAGTAGTAGTAGTAGTAGTAGTAGTAGTAGTAGTAGTAGTAGTAGTAGTAGTAGTAGTAGTAGTAGTAGTAGTAGTAGTAGTAGTAGTAGTAGTAGTAGTAGTAGTAGTAGTAGTCGTGTTTATAGGACATTTTATTCTTATGTTTATTTTGTCCTGGCTGTAAATTATTGGATTTTTGAAATCTGAGAAAATAAATGATTGAACAGTAGTAGTAATGTTTTCGGTATCAATGTACACAAGTTTTATTGCAGGAAACTTAAACGTAACAGTGTCAATCATGAAACCACAAAACTAGACATGAGTCGCATTCCAAAATGACCAGTCCTTATCATTTAACAGACTGCTTCTTTCAAATCCATTGATGTGTTGGTTGATCTCACAGAATTTCTTTACAGGATTGTGATTAAAAGAATCACATGAAAGTATTTGACACAAACAAGCACAAGATGTCGCTTTCTCATCAGCAAACCATGTACCTATGCTGAATCCGGAAAGTCGAATGCTCACAGTTTTTTTCCAGATACTCTCTAGGTGGAATAATTATTGGATGTCAGGCTATTAAACAATATATAAACATTAGAACAAGTCCTAGAAATTAAAAAACTAAAAAATACTGATAATTATTTTGGTAATTGTTTTCAATCTTTTATTTCAACTTTGACATTATGACATACCATTTATAACTTCGGAAGGAACAGAATAAGCTTCTAGTTCACAAATACCTAACCTCGAACTATTACCAGCTTCAATGAATTGCTGTTAACAATTAAGTTTATTATACTGACTTTACTTAATTTAAATAACAAATAATGAAATCAATTTAAGTGTTTGTAGTAGAGAGAAAATCAGTATAACCTGAACAATCAGAAATCTTCCAGGAGGCAAGTTATAATTACATTTGAGAACTCCTTTGATAATAACTTGAAGTGAACCATTATATTGTCCACAACGAGGATATTTTCCAATGACTGGTGCAGTTGTTTGTGGAGAAGTGTTTGTCAGTCCAGCATAGAAGTTGTCCAGTCGATTACCATCTCAGCATAAAATTATTACATTCAAATAGCAATAATAATAATCAAAATAAAAAATAAAAATAATACTACAATTTGAAAAGTTTATTGCTTATTTAATATTTGAAAAATGGTTATCAAGAACTGCTATTCATTTATTCGCAAAATTATTTAATTTGTTTGAACAATATTGAATACATAATATTTGGTTATTACATAACAAATTTAAAAACATTATAAAAACATTATAGAATTGAATAAAAACAATAAAAACGTTCTTACATGGAGACTCGGCTTTTCTGTTATACACAACAACATAATGGATCTTAAAAAAATCTTGAAGATCAACTGCAAGCCAGCTTGGATTTGTAAAACCTTCTTCAGTTATCGAACAGTGGCAATTATCTTGATTTGGATCTGAATTTCCATCAACAGCCAATTTAGCTTCCAGAACAAGATTGCATACAGACGAAAAATAGTCAGAGCTCTGGTGAGCTGGTTTGAAAAGAGCTAAGTTGGTGTGGCTGAATGGGATGGGGGTTTGTCCGGAGTAATTTATAATTGCCTCCAGTTGACCTTATAATGAAAACATTTTTAATACAAACAAACTTTAATTTTATAAAAAACACAAAACAACTAAAATGTTCAAGTTTGTATAAAATCAAACAAGCATAGTTTTAATATTGTTTATTTAAAACTCAGAATTAACGAAACAAATTCGTGCTCAAAAATATTTTTTCGGAACGTTTTTTTTTACTCAACAAAGAATCTTTTATATTATAAACCACGTTGTTGACTGATTGATTGACACTTCCGAAACGCAGTTAACCATGCCAGACATTAATAGGTCAACTCACAAATTTAGTTCAATGTCCAGGAGGGAAACTAAAAACTTTATATGACTTAATGACTATCTTCCTGGACAAATAGTTATTGATAAACTTCATAAAACATTTAAATGCAATCGGTTTTAACCCAAGTAATGCTTGACAAAATAATAATTATTTATAACTCAAGGTTGAAGCTCAGACCTGGACCAGAACAAAAAAAAGATTTTTATAAAGTAAAATAGTTACAAAGATTTTATTATTTACTAGAGGGGTTACCCGACTTTGCCCGAGTTTTTAGAAGTTTTTCTATCGTTTTCCTTTTTCTTTCGCTTTTTCTCTCTCCCACTCTTGTTTTCATCCCCACGTGTTCTCCCGCTCGCTCTCCTGCTCCTTTTTGCTCACCCGCTTCTTCTCCCTTACCCTCTTTCGGTCGCTTTCCAGCTCCCGCTCGCTCTTTCGTTTCCGTTCCGGCTCCCACTCGCTTTTCAAATCCCGCTCACCCGCTCGTTTTCCCGCTTGCTTTTCCACTACCTTTCTTGCTTCATTGCCCATAAAACGTAAAATAGATTTGGTGAAAGTTGCTTGAAACCTTTTTTAAGCTTTGTTACGTAAACTAAATTTAAATTTTGTTACGCAATAACCTTTGATGTTCGTACATAAGAACTTTTGGAATAAGAGGTTTTTGTTTCTAAAAAAGGAAATAAAGAACCGATTTTTTTTAACAAAAATAGATAAAAATCTTCTACTTAATGAGTGCCATGTTGTATTAAAATGTCGTAGTATTTGGTCCAACCGTTCTCGGGTTTAGCGCTTAGCAAGCCATCTAGCTACTTATTTTTATTTATATAGATTTAAAAAATAAATATGCAGTTAACCATATGTTACACTGTATAATATCGGTCAACTTTAATACTGGCATGCTGGCAATAGTTTTTTTTAACGATTATTTATGTTCTGTGACAGTTTTTATATTAGTAATTAAACATAGTCGGCTGCTAAATATTTTCTATTGCTGCTAATTGATGTCTGGAAAAACAATAAGGCAACAAATGCCAAACATTATTTCTTGGAAACGTTTTGTCGCTGCTGTATCTGCCCATGTTTTTAGGTTCATAAAAAATAAATATGTTTCTGGTTAATAAATTGTTTTCTGTCACGACAGCAAGCACTCATTTCAAAAATCATAAGAACACATTCTATTACTATTCTGGTTACAACAAAAAACTTCAAAGAAATGTTAAAAAACAGTTTTGCTTCTGAGTTAATTGTCAAAAGCACGAGCGCCAACATTGTTCATGAGCAAGTTCAGAGATGTCACGGTTTTGTCCTATCGCTTTTTGGGGTTTAGTTTTAGTTTGGGCTTAAGTTTTTCTTAAAACCGGGTTAAAGTTTAGTTAATACCAGTTGTACTTAGTGAAATGTGCATGATAGTGATTCCTGAATTCGCAATCATAGGTGTCACAAAAATATAAGCAAGTAAAATCATTTCTCTGCGAAATATATGAAAGAACAGCACATCTATCTAGGAGGCGCTATATAAATATTACAGTATTTTCACTGATATAACGCGCACTCTGACGTGTCTGGTAAAAACGTAAAGTTGATGTTGCTCTATTAAGCAGAAAATTTTAATACGTAAAATGTATTCTCAATTATTAATTTCATTCAGTTATAAAGCCACATCTTTTATAACCCCTCTCCAGGCCTTCATAGATACGCGTAATATGCGGAAATATACGGTAGATAGGTAGAAATAAATATTACCTGGAAGAATCTGAAACAAGCGAAAAAATGTGTTTTGATTGGGGAATAACAATATGAAAACGTTTGGAAAAAAACTTTGAGAGGATAAAAAACTAAAATGGCCAGCGCTTTAAAAGCTTTATATAAAACAATTTAAAAAAAATACCATGTAAATCAACAATTTGCAACAATTTTGTAGTTTTACAACAAAAATAACTGACTGACGTGTCTTTTACTGCTAAGCCAAAAAACCTAAAAGAGATGGACCGAAACTCGTCTCGTCAACTCGGACTCGGCCAATATAACGGTACTCAGCAAAACTCGGACTCGGCAAAAAAGGAATCACCGAGGCCGAGTTTGAAAAAATTCATCTATTTAACACTGCAGGTGGTGTATGCACAGACAAAATATCGCAACTTTCGGCTTGGAAAACTGCAATGTTGCTTTTCAATAAAAAGGGCTCAGATGCACTTAACTTTAACTACTATCTTATAGTCTTATTGAGCAGCTGTACAGTTAATTGTTATGAGACTATGATGTGGACTTTGCAGGTTATACCTGCTTCAATAATTATCGGAACTTCCTTTTTTTTATTTGTATTATATTCATTATTATTTTAATCTTTACATGTTAATAAATTATTATATTAACGAACGTGTTAGAAAATAAACCAGCTACAAAGGCACATTATTTCAACTGATTTATAAAACAACAACACAGTCGGCCGATAGACTTTTGTTACAGCTGTGTACAATCGCCACACCGCCGTATGAAAATTTTTCTCCTTGTTGAAAATAAAAGCAATATAATATATACTATTTTATATACACTAAACCTCGGTCTCGGCGCTCGGAATTGGTAAAAAATGACCCTAAAACTCAGTGCTCGGACTAGGCACAAAAGTTGACGCTCGGTCCATCCCTAAAAACTAGGATGGCAGATAGAAAAAAATGACGGCTCGATAACATTACAAACTTAATAATTACTAGTAATAATTTTACTTATTGTAGTTTTTAAAACAAAATAATTTAGTTTTTAATCTTTTATTGTTGAACAATAGCAAAATATCGGATAAACAAAATGTGGATAACAACAGAATGGCGGATAACAAAAGATGGTAGATAACTAATGAAGAAAAAAGGCGGTTTCATAACAGTAAAAACACAACAATAATCCGACAAAAATAACTGAAAATTTGTTACTTTTAAACAAAAAAACATAGATGGTAGAGGGAAAAGAAAGATGGTAACCTTAAAACCTGGCAAACACTAGTAATAATTTTATTTATTGAAGTTTTTAAACAAACACAATTGAGTACTCTATCTTCTATTGATGATGATGCCGGAAAAAAACAAACTGTTGGATAGCAGAACAGATGGTGGTTCCACAACATTATAAACATAACGATAATTGAGACAAAACTTGCATTTTTAATTCAATTTCGTCTTCTGTAAGAAAGGTTCAGAAACAGGATCTAGACCTTCGTAAGCGTTTTCATCAAACTGTTGATGATACTTCTCTATAAATTAACCTCAAAAGTTTAGTACAAGCATTTAAAACTTCATTTCGAGAGCTTTCTTGACAAGAAAGAATGTCAGTTATTCCCCTGCTTTGTATCAAGCCTTTGAAGACTTGAACTTTACCGCGGTCAAACAATCTCCCGTTGATAAAATAAGGTCCATTATTATATAACTAGGTTGCCTTCATAATTAAACTTAAAAGACGTTTTGCTTGTTCAGACTTATTGATTTTTCTAATAGAAAATCCATTGAAAAATGCAGTTGGAGTGGGAATGTGTTCATGCTTGAAAACTGGCTCAATATTTTTTCCTGCTGAGGAATATGGAAAAATCCAAAATCAAATGTTTGTTTGCAATTACAACCTTATCGGTCAAGTTAGCAAAAGTTTTTGCATGGTTAGATTTTCTCATATATTTATGAAAAACTAGCGGGGTACCCGGCGTTGTCCAGGCTTTTAAAGGGGTTTTCTAATGTTTGTTTCTCTCGCTCCCGTTTCCTTCCCCGCTTGCTCTCCCGCTCCCTGTCGCTTTCCCGTTCCCGGTCGTTTTTCCGATCCCAGACACTTTTCCGCTCCCGTTTGCTTTGCCGCTCTTGTTTGCTTTCCCATTTCCGTTCGCTTTCCCTTTTGCTCTTTCGCTTTCTGTTGGTTTTCCGTTTCCGCTGGTTTTCCCGTTTTCGTTTCTGCTCATTTTCCAATTCCCGTTTCCGCTCGCTTTACCGTTTCGCTCATTTTGTGACCAATTTTTTTTCACTATAATTTTTTCCCATTGACTCTTAAGGTTGTGTGAAAATTTCATTACGATATGATTAATGGTGTAGCAATGCATAAAGGACTTGCATACATACATAATACAACTCATTTGTTTATATTTATATATAATATATATATATATATATATATATATATATATATATATATATATATATATATATATATATATATATATATATATATATATATATATATATATATATATATATATATATATATATATATATATATATATATATATATATATGTATATAAGTTGACAGTATGAAGAGAACGTGTAATATTTCTGACACAGAGAAACGGTTCTAAAAATGAACATAACTTTTTAACTTTCTATACATTTTCAATATTCATATTACTAAAATATTTCAAAAAATTATTTTGTTTTATATTTTTCCGGATTTTGCGAAACGTTTGTTATTTCAACCCGTTTATTTTCACATCTATTAATTTCTTGATTAAACAATGACAGGGCTGTATATAGGATTTTTGGGGGGGGGTTTATGGTAGCCAAAATCGTATTTTTTCCTAATTTTTCTATATTTTAATACTTTATCATAAAAAACAGTATATTAAGTCACAGTAAGATTATAATAAAAGAATACAATGCCGACTGCTTTTTGCCAATATTTTTCAGGGTCAATGGTTACTTTTTTATGTATGCTAAGGAGAATTTTCCCAGTAAATCTGTTATTGCTAATAGAGCTTCTGATGTAATATTTAATTCTTTTTAATATCGAAAAAGATCTGGAGAAGAGATTTTACATTTAGATAAAATTTTCCATTGCAAGCCAAAATTGATTTAATGGCTGAAGTTGGTTAAAATATATTGTGGCGGCTTATAGATTTTCAATAGCTGATGACCGGGGAAGAGGAAGTCCGAGATACACTTTCAAACATTTTTTTAAGCTTCGTCTTTATTTATTTCATATAATTTTATTTTCAAAAATCCTTGGAGGGGCGACCGCTCCTTGTTTCTCAATAACCGGAAGGGGATGGGTAGTCTGAAATACATTTTACAACATTTTACTAAAAACTTCGTCTTTATTTATTTAACATTACAAATGTTTTTCAATTTTTTGCAGAGGAACCCTGCCCCCCACAAATAACGCCCATGTTAGAATATTGCAATGTCATCAGGTTCAGAGCTAAATTAAAAGTTTCAGAGCTGTAAATTGTCGGAAAATTGCTTACAATTTGATTGCAAAAATTCGGAGGAACATGCTAAAAAGCGACTTAAAAACTATTGACTAACCTAGAAAAATTAAGATTAAATCGCGAATTGAAATAAAAAAAGAAGAAAAACCTTTTTAAACTATTAGTAAAATAAATATAAACTATTTGCAACAAGTAAGTTTTGAAATTTATTGAAAATTTAGTAAATTAGTATTTAACATAAATCTAGTTTTTTTACAATTCTAAAAAGTAGTATTTTAAGAAAATATCGAAGCGTGAAGTAGATTTTTTTTAAATGGATAATAACTTATAAATTTTTTAAGACGAATAAGTTAATTAAATTGTTAAAACAACCAAACTGAATAATACTTTACTCACTTACTAGACCCAAAAAACACATAGCTAGCACAAACATCATTTTCTTTGAGCTTCAATTATTTTCAAAATAAGCAATGTCGGATCTTTGAAATACGTCACACTGCAACTCAACGCACCATCCTAAATAAGAACATTTTAAATAAGTTGTTTATCGTTGGTATGTCTACTTACTTACAGCACCTATATGACATACTTACATAAAGAGGAAGGCAACGTTTTTCAAAAAGATACAAAAATGGAAAAAGTTCGAGAAGATATGCAATTAAAAAAACCAGTTTTCTTGCATAAATAAAACAATTTTATAAATTAAAACTTAATTATGTTTGATTTGAAAAATTTCAAAATTCAATAAAATTTATTGTCATAAATAACAAATTTTTATTCTGAATTTAATTGGATTGGATGACGTAAAGTTTGGTAAGTTTTTTTTCCAAGGTTTGCTTACAAATAAGGAAGCAAAACAGTAAGCAATCAGGCATGGCGGTGAAATTAATATAATGATAATGAATCCGAGTTTTATTAAAGTGGCGTATGTTCTTCAAAAGAACTTCAATAGTGAACAGAAATGTCTTTAGTGCTGTGTGGAAACTGGCTGAACTGGATGTAGAGATGATGTGGAAAGGGAGTTTGTTCCACATTTCAAGCCCAATCACTTCGATGGATCTTCCGTCGAGCGTCGCGCGATGAACCGGTGGTGTAGTGAGGAGGCCCCTGGATGCTGATCTGAGCCTCTGCCGACCCGGTACATTGGCAACATGAGCAAAAGACAGGTATGGAGGAGCTTGGCCATGCATAAATTTGTGTACTATTGTGGAAATCTTGTACTCGATTCGTTGCCGAATGCGAAACCAGAAAATATAAAGAATTTAAAGATATACTTTTTTTATTATCTGTCAAGATATACCCACATCTAAACTTTCTAATCTAATTTAAATCTAAATAAAAATTTTTTTCTATTTTAATGTTTGTCACAGCTGTTACTTTATTTCATTATGCTTATGTTTATTTATATTATCATTTAAATTATTTGGTTTATTTTATTCATTTTTTTTAATAATTTTTTATTTTACTATTAGATTCATTTTATCTATTTTTTAATTTTATATTTTGTCTATGCAACGAAATACTTTGGATTCTTTTTTTTTGATTCTACCACCTCTTCCTTTGGTGGCCGGTTCTTGTCTAGTGTGTTATCTCGTAGCGTGGTGCGCTCTCCCGTTCTACCTTATACCTTTAACGGAGTTGTTAAATAAAGTCGTCGCTCCACGTGTGTTTGTTTTTCATTGGAAGAAAAAAATACGAACCTTGTCTCATCCTTTGCTACATCAAGTGACGGGTGTGACATCTTTCTGGCGCAGTCGACAGGATCCTCAACAACAACTCGAGGATCATCCAAGAAAACGCAGCACGTGGTTGACAGGAAAGTGTAATTTTTCTATTTGTTAGAATAAAGAGGGCGCTTTAAGTAAGCCGTAGTAAAACCCTGTGGTTCTTTTGTTATCTGTTGAGATTTTTTCATCTCGGTTAACTAGTTGTAGAGTTACCGAGTTGTTGCATCCATTGTGGTATTTGTTGTATTAGGACGCTGTGAGTCCACGTTTTTGATTAGTTGATAGTGGTTGTATTAGGACGCTTAGTTCGTCACCCATAAAGCCGTAAGTGGTTTTATTTACAATTACTCAGAGAGTAACTTGGGACGCTGTGAGTCCACGTTTTTTGATTATTTGATAGTGGTTGTATTAGGACGCTTAGTTCGTCACCCATAAAACCGTAAGTGGTTTTATTTAGATTTACTCATAGAGTAACTTGGGACGCTGTGAGTCCACGCCTCCGATAATTTTAGAAATATTCCTTTGTTTGTGTTTACAAATTTAAAATACATGGATTCCCCGATAAGCGAAATCAGCGAGAGACGGCCTGCACGAGATGACGAGACAGCAATAAAAATAAAAGAACTAGATATAGCATTTGAAAGAGAGCAGAGGGGAAAATTAGAGATGGCAATAAGATTGGAAGAGCTAAGACATCAAAACTCCGATAGACGCGAGGGAATAATGAGCGTACATCAGAGCCCTATTATGAAGTTGGCAGGTAATTTTCCCAATGACCCTCTACTTATTCCCCCTCTTTTTTAGTAACTTAGAAAGTTTATTTGAACAGTTTAAAATAGCTGAGGAACAGCAGGCAATAGCACTGCATATATTAACTATCGACCATGTACGTGAGCTTATCTGCAGATTACCCCCCGAGGTGAAGCAAGATTACGTTTCATTAAAAGGAGCTATCCTAGATGAATATAAAATTAATTCTATGACGCTGAAGGATAGTTTTGATAGGGCTAAAAAATCACAATCAGAAACGTTTACCACATTTGCGAATAGATTACATAACATATTTCTGTATTACTTAGATAGTAAAAACATAAATAACAATTTCGATAAGTTGGTACAACTAATTTGCGCAGATAAATTAAAAGAACTTTTACCCCGGGATATCACTAATTTTATTATTGGAAAGGAACTTCACGAATGGTTAGATCACCGAGAAATTGCAGAGTTGGCTGATTCCTACAGCATTTGCCATGAGTCTCGATCAGATTTTAAAAGTAGCTATTCCTCCCGACAGGAATCGAACACCCCACATCGTAATTATCGGCCGTTTGCCTCTAATAGCAGTAATTACAACAATAGAAATTTTAAGAACGTATGTCATCGTTGTGGCAAGCCAGGACATTTTATAAATAAATGCCCTGAAGCACAAGGACACGCAATGATACTTCCTGTACCAGCATCGGTTAGGCCAAACTTTTCAAATAATAATCATAATCATAATAGGAACGGCTACCGTCCTTTTACCTCTTCATCCAGTTCAGATAATGTTAAGATAAATTCATGCACCATAACAAATAAGGTGATGCCAGGAACAGCGGTCGAGGATAAATTTGAGTTTATCAACATATTGGTTGATAATAGAATCCATGTTCGAGCTTTGGTAGATAGCGGCGCAAACATGAACTGTATTCGGGAGGATCTTTTAGGACCCGTCAACCATCTTCCATTCCACACCGGTAGATTCTACGGTCCTGACACTAGAACTCCTCCTGAGCTGGTGAAAATATATAATTTAAAGGTGAGACCTTCCGAGTCAGTTAAGGAAGTAACGATTAGCATTGCGCCCGCTATCGAAGAAGCGTTTGCTATAAAGCCATATTTAAGGTATGAGGCGCTTATTACCCGCAGGACTGCCGAACTCCTTCAATGTCTGCGGCCATATGAGTTGGTAGTGGCCGAAACGGCAGAAGATACCGACAGCGTTCAGGGTAATGAGATTTATTGCGCTTTGAATAGCAGAGAAGGAGCGTTTTTTGATACGAAAAATCCAATTCAAATACAGAACTCGACCGTGGTGCCTTTTCCCCTAACGGATAGTGACGACATTGAGGTGAATAATAAACAAGAGTCAATTTCGGACTCTGGGAGAGTTTTCGAGGCCGAGTCTTTTGCTAAAGAACAACGCTCGTGCAAGTCCTTGGTTGAATGTTGGAAATGGGGTAATTCCAAAAAGAAAAGTTTTTTTATCAAGAATAACTTGTTGTACCATCGCGAGAATTTGTGGGGCCACAATATACATCAGCTCTGTCTTCCGTTATCTCGAGTCCCCACAATTCTCAGAACAGCCCATGATCTGGCATGTGCAGGTCATTTAGCCACTAAGTCTACCTGCCAGCGAATCCGGTTGAACTTTTTTTTTCCCAGTATGGAAAATCAGGTTAGACAGTACATTGAGTCTTGCGATATATGTCAAAAAAAAGCACCAATTAGGACTAAAGACCGAGTCCCAATTAGCCCGATACCCCGCGGAGACGAACGTCCCTTCTCCCACCTTATGATGGATTGTATTGGCCCATTGTTACCCATCAAAGAAGGTACTGCAAGTAAGCCTTTATATAACTATGCACTAGTGATTGTGGATAAATTTTCTCGGTGGCCAGCGGCTTATCCGTTAAAGTCCTTAACTGCCAAAGCCGTCTGTGAGGTATTGCTACAATTTTTCATGACCTTCTCCATCCCTAATGTAATCAGTAGCGATAGAGGTACCAACTTTACCAGCCAGCTCACGCAAGAATTTTTAAGTCATCTAGGTTGCTCACCCCGATTTAACACTCCAGGACATCCAGAAGCCACCGGACTGGTAGAGCGTTGTAACCAATCCATTAAGCAGATGCTCACAAAACTATCCGTGGATTATCCACAAAAATGGCATAAGTTATTACCATTAGTTCTGTGGGGCCTGCGTGAAAAACCATCTGCTACAACTCATGTCAGCCCATATACTTTAGTGTTTGGGGGTATACCCCGAGGGCCTCTATATATCATTAAAGAAACATGGGTAGGCAATAAAGACCCAGTTTTTTCGGTAGGGAAACCTATAGATGCTTATTTAAAAGAATTACACAATAATCTTGAAATAGCAAATAAATACGCGGAGCAGTATAGCAACATTGAACAAGCCCGCTATGCTCATAACTACAACCTGCGTAGTTCAGAAAGAGAATACTCCATAGGTGATCCTGTATTGATCCTAGCACCTGACGCTGGAAGAAATAAATTTTTTTCCAGATGGCAAGGTCCCGGCACAATTGTAGGAAAATCGTCACCCCACTCGTACATGGTTGATATAAATAACACTCAGCGGCATATGCACATAAATAAGATCCGGAAATATCACCCCCGCATCGAAGATGCTCTGGTCAATAACTGTTCTGTGATCTATGAAGGCGATCGTGATTTTGGTCCCGTAGATCTCACTAGGGTAGAAACTGATTGTCCATTAGATTTCAACCAGGTCGATCTTTCACACCTTTCTCTTGCGCAGGCTAAAGACATTAAAATTATACTTTCGCAGTTTCCGGAAGTTTTTTCAAAATCCTTAGGAAAATGTAATTTGACCACTCACAAAATAAAATTACTCCCTGATTTTAAACCCAAACGGTTTAAAGCTTATCGTATTCCAGAGTTGTTGAAAAGTGAAGTGACCCGTCAATTGGATGAGATGTTGAACCAGGGCATCATCGTACCATCACAAAGTGAAATGGTGAGCCCTGTCGTTTGTGTACTCAAAGGCCATGGAGATACAAAGGGGGTACGCTTAGCCATCGATTTTCGTCACGTTAATAAATTTTCCGCTGGTGATAGTTTTCCTCTTCCAGATATTCCAGATGTGCTTCAAAGGGTCGGCGGTTCTACTTGTATAAGTTGTTTTGATGCTCAGAGTGGATACTGGCAGATCCCCATCCATCCTGACTCTCAATGGCTCACGGCGTTCATATGCAACGATGGACTCTACGAGTTCACAAGGATGCCATTCGGACTGAAGTCAGCCGGAAATACATTTATGAGATTAATAAAGAAAATTCTACAACCTGTATCCCCCTTTGTTGAGCCCTTTGTTGACGATGTAGCTGTGTTCTCACTTAATTGGGAAGAACACTTAGACCACTTAGTAAAATTCCTTTGTGTGATTCGATCATCTGGGTTAACCCTCAACTTAAGCAAATGTCATTTTGCCAAGTCACAGGTCACGTATCTGGGTCACTTGGTAGGATCGGGTTTGATTGCTCCAGACCCGATAAAAGTTAAAACTATTGAAAACGTCAAAACACCAACCACTGTTAGAGATGTTCGAAAATTAATTGGGTTTTTTAGTTATTTTAGAATATTTATTCAGGATTTTTCAAAAGTTACACGATGCATCACAGATCTTATGAAAGGCTCCAACCACCAAAAAGTGGACTGGACTTCCATTCATGACGAGGCTCTAGAAAAACTAAAGAACCTTCTTACGACCGCTACTGCTCTACACACCATCGACTTTCTGAAAGAATTTGGATTGTCAGTGGACGCCAGTGCAGATGCCATTGGCTGTTGTCTATTCCAATGGTCAGACACAGGTACTGAGAAGCCTATCGCTTTCGCCAGCCAGAAGCTAAATGACACTCAAAAAAAGTGGGCCACCATCGAAAGAGAAGCTTATGCCGTCATCTGGGCCCTCCAGAAGTTCAAGGCATGGATCCTCTTATCTCGAGTGACAATCTTCTCTGACCACAATCCCCTCACTTTCCTTACAGAAATTTCAACAAAGTCGGCAAAACTCACAAGATGGGCTTTAGCCCTCCAAGAGTTCAATTTGGACTTCAAATATCGTACGGGACATACTAATGTACCGGCGGATTTTATGTCACGATTGTAATGATTAAATTATAGGCTTGCGGTGTATATTAACAGCTGTTATTTTTTTATTTTGCTAGTATTTTTATGTTTTATTTTTATTTCCTATGTTCTGATGTTGTGAATAATGTTCTTCCTATGTTTTAATGTTATGAATAATGTTCGTGGTTAATATATGTGACCCCGACCATTATTCTTCTGAGGTTGGGAGGTGTCACAGCTGTTACTTTATTTCATTATGCTTATGTTTATTTATATTATCATTTAAATTATTTGGTTTATTTTATTCATTTTTTTTAATAATTTTTTATTTTACTATTAGATTCATTTTATCTATTTTTTAATTTTATATTTTGTCTATGCAACGAAATACTTTGGATTCTTTTTTTTTGATTCTACCACCTCTTCCTTTGGTGGCCGGTTCTTGTCTAGTGTGTTATCTCGTAGCGTGGTGCGCTCTCCCGTTCTACCTTATACCGTTAACGGAGTTGTTAAATAAAGTCGTCGCTCCACGTGTGTTTGTTTTTCATTGGAAGAAAAAAATACGAACCTTGTCTCATCCTTTGCTACATCAAGTGACGGGTGTGACAATGTTTATTATTCGTTTAAGAAAAACATGTTTTAAAACAAACAGACGCAATAAATTTTCTATATCTATATATACATAGAAAGCAATGTGTATGTGTTTATTCGTTTATCACATCTGAATCGCTGGAGCAATTTGAACACAATTTTGCATGTAGGTTCTATACATTGTGACAACAGCTTTAGGTTAATTAAAAAAATTGGTTCATTATTTTACGTTCCATTTTCAAAAAACTAACAAAAGCTAAGAAAACCAAGCAGCTCTGGATAACCTTGTTATTTTTAATATTCCAATTTATTAAAACAAATAGATGCCCTCTATATGTGTGGTGATTCATGGATAGTACCTATAATCTATATAGATGGCCCCTATTATGATTTGTGTGGCCTTTCATAGATAGTTCCTATATAGATGGCTTTTATATGGATAACCTTTATAATTGTGCCCTTATAATTGTGGCTCTTTAGTTGATGGTGCTTATATGGATGCCTCCTCAATCGATGACCCTTATATGATAGCTGCAAATGGATTGCTCCTATGACGATGTTCCTTATATAGATAGTCCTTATGTAAGTAACATCTATATGGGTGTTTTCTATATGATGACCCCTATATGGATGACCCTAATTTGAAATTTTTTAAAAACATCTTCCCGCTCCCGAAAAAATACGGCAAAGTTTTCAGAAACTTTAATTAAAGTGTTTCTATAAAAAATAACTATTTATAGAGGTGTACAAATGATTATGTAGTAATAAACTCAATCTTCAGTTTTCTATTTATAATTTGAATATTATCTTAAAATAATCTTTGAAACAAACTTTTATAATAATTATTATTTATTATAATAAATGAAAATGCTAATACAAAACAAGATCTCAACGCCAAAGTACGATAAACAACGACAGAAAGAAAATCTAAGAAAATATTTCCAAGTCTTTGTGTGTTTTGTGTTTAATTGTCAATACGTTTCTAGTCATATCTATTCATATCGTACGACAGGAAATCATTCACTTTATTGTTCATAAAATTGATTGAAAACTGGATTCTTTTAAACCAACATAAAGGACGCTGAAAGGTTTTGTATGCGTTCCTTTTAGTGATTGCTTATAAATAACTTTTATCAATAGTTTCTACGAATTTATGTAAAAAAAAATTGACAGGTTGTGTGTCTCGTGCCACTACAGATTTTTTGTTAAATCTTTAACTAATGCAAATGCTACCTGTTTATTGAAATTCAGGTACCAACAGAATGGAATGGTCTGAGTCGTCGATGATACAAATCTCATCCATGTTGGCGTCGTCCTCGTCTCTGACAGAACAAATCAATGTCAATTCTTGAGCCACACCCACAACATCACATGTCGCATCTGAAACGATCGGCAGTTGCTGTGGGCTGTTGTTCACGTTGCTGTCACTTCTAATTGAGCTGATTGTCACGGTTAAATTCAAACGTCACCAAGGTTTCACAACAAGTGTCACGACACACCACTCTGTCCATGGATCTAGTTCAACAAGCGGCATGCCACGCATTTTCAAACTGGCCTTTAGTGTACACTTATAGCGATCGAGTTGCCCATTACAAAATTTCAAGCTTAGAGTCAGCTGGCCATAGAAGATTCTATTTAGAATTCGGACCTTATCCAGACGGATCAGCTTTGTAGTGAGAATTTAATAGAAAAATATGTGTAAGATGAAGATGATTCATCTTACGTATTTTCATAGTATTTGTTTATTTTATTTTATTATGTGTGCATATTTTGGTTGTGTTGAAACAATAGTCATTTATGTATGAATGTATCTGTGTGTATATGTGTGTATATATATGTATGTGTATATGTATATGTATGTATATGTGTATATTTGTGCTCCTGTGACATTGTGTGTGCGTATAATTTTTGTATCATTAGTGTATATATGTGTATATGTGTGTTTGAGTGTATATATACATGGATGGATGTATGTATATGTATATATATATATATATGTATATATATATGTATATATATATGTGTATATATATATAATTTGTATTGGTCTTTTTCCTTTTTGTGGTCCTCAATAAGAAAATGAGTTTTCTTGGTAGAGAAATTGGAATTATCAAAAGATTTGTCAGAACCGGGCTAACTTCTACAAAGTGAGATAATACAGTTTAGAGTGAAGTAAAAGATTATATTCAAGGAAGAATAATAAAGTTAAAAATAAATTCGAGAAATATTGTGTTATAAATAACTTCGACTTTAACGTTACGAATCGCTAGAAAGCATATTCCTCTACGTTTACAATGTGTTTCTATTAAATATGCAAAATTCTTAGAATCAAAATATTAAAAAAAACATTTAACAGACGTTGACGAAATTAATTGATAGTTCTCTACTATCAGCCGTTTACGTCTTATAAACATGGCGGAGCGCTAAAACTCGTTTCGCTTAGGTTTCTTTTATCCAGTTCATCTCTCAACTCACACATTAAAAGCTCGTCCGATGTTTCCGAAACCATTTTTTTTCAAATCCCACTTCTGAGGCTAAATGTTACGATATTGCCAATTGTATAAGGACCACTCGGAATTGTTTTAAATTGTTTTAAGCAATAACAAGTATTTAACTAGATTTTTTAAGTTTCAATAATTGTAATTAAAACTGGTCTAATTAAACACTTACGTAATTAATATAAAAACTTTTAATCACGTTTTTCTAAGAATTTTCTATTTTAATTTTTATGAGATTTTCTAGTCACATAATTGAATGGAAAAATAATACCCTAGATATATAATAATACATGTTGAATTTAAAATGCATAAAAAAGTGTTCTGCTATCCTCTCTCTTAAACAACTTAACAATAGAAATAAGTACAGAACGTTCATTTTATGTTTCCACTAGTCTTCCATGAACTTATCAGTAACCCGTTTACTTCCAAGTCGATAGATGGCTGCAGCAATTGTTTTAATACCCATCAAAGTAAGCATCACTGAAATAAATTCAAGGATTGCTGTTGAGATCTATTCCACGGGCTCTACATGATTTCCTGCAGATCCATGCAACCCCGCACCCCAGCGGGCGACAAGAAACAAAACCAGTTAAAAACATTTTCCGTACAGCAGACTTTTCAGAACGGAGTGATTCTAGCAAACTTAATGTCATCTGATGATTCTTGAAAAGTCTCTACAACTGCAAAAGCTTCGAGCTCAGCAATAATATTCGTCAGCGAGGCACTTTTGTTCCTAATTGACTGGCAGTTTAAATGTCCGATAGTCAAATCATTTCTTTCGGGTCTAGCGTTTAACATGTCATGAGTAGGGATGCAGCTGCCCGACCAATCTGGCTTAAAGCGCCCAGGTCTGGCATAGCAAGATCTTACCAAAAACTCGGTCGTTGGGTGCGTCATTTTACTAACGCAAATGATGATCCTGGCTGGAGTGTTACCGTTATAGAGAAACGTGGCATCTGTTTTGGTTGCTTAACAGTTCGAACTTTTTTTTCCTGAATTTCTTTTATCAGTTGACATCCAACCAGCGTTCACCGCCTAATATCTATGAATCCTTTCTTGTCTAGTGTGTAACTCTGTATTGAAACTTCTTGAACTCTTTCCTCTCTGATAATTCTCTGTCACAATTTTGTCCCCTACGATGATCAGATTTGCATTTCCAGCCCGCATTCTCTGCCTCATACTTCTGGCAAAACGTTTTCGTGCTTCTCATTACTTTGGAGTCCTGTGCCGATGTATAAAAACCGCTGACAGTTTTCTTTCTTTCATTGTTTTAAAGGTTTTTTTGCCAGTTTGAAAAGTTTTGATTGATGGATTTCGTTTTTTTAAAATGATATTTCAAATCAAAGGGAAAATTGTTAAGCAATTAACAAAGTTGTAAGACATTAATGGTATTAAAGTCAAACAGGCACGCAAATCGATTAGTACTAACAACGAGCTAGTTTAAGCAATGAATGTTGCAATGAACAATTACATTTTGTGGATGGTATCCATTCACTCAGTATATAACCCATCAAACCCGGAAAGTATGAAATCAAACTATGGATGCTGAGTGACAGTCAAATGTCTTACGCTTTGAGGCTTCAACTTTACATAGATCGACAAAGCGAAACGAGGAAAACCAATCAGGGTTAATTTGTGGTTACAGATTTGTGTGCAAACTTGAAAGGTACTGGCAGAAATCTAAAATACGAAAACTTCTTTACCTCTATGAAATTATTACAGCAGCTGGAAAGTAACAAAACTATCTTGCTTGGAGCCGTCCGCAAAATCCGTGTCGAGTTGCCTTATGAGTCCTGAATTCTTTGCACACAGGGGAGAAAGATCTTCAGTTCACAATTTGCACCTCAGAAAGATGCTACATCGGTTTCTTACTGTCCAAAAAGGTAGTGGTCCTTATGAGCAGTATGCACGATAAAGCCAAGCACACTAAAAAAGTAAGCCAAATTTGATTATAGATCACAACACTACTAAATAGATTGTTGATACAGATTTAGATGTGGCTGCTTCTTAAAAAATATTTTTGTTTGTTTTTTAATTCAACTGATTGATTGAACTTTTTCTCAAAGCTAAGAGTTTATGGCATAATTACTGTCTGATTAAAAAGGGCTTTAAAACACGTTTTGTTAAAACCCATGCATCATTTATTGATAATCCCGGGCAACGCCGGGTACCCCGCTAGTAGTATTTGAAAAACAGGTAGCATTTTTATAGAATAAAAACATATTTGTATTGCCAATTTTTTTGCTGTTCATTTAGCTCACGAACATGTTTCATCAATCTCACTAATCGCTTTAAGGTTTTATTTTGGAACAATGCGAATAATAGGAAAATGACTATAATATTGATTACTTGTTGCACCTGAAACTCTTCGACAGGTTTGCTTTGTAGTCTTTTATACCGATAACGGTACAAAATCGCATGTTTCAACTTATTTATGTTGTTACTATTACAAATGATTCTGTGCAAAAGCAATAAATAACATTTATTTGGGCGTATTAGCAGTTTCCAATAATTAAATTTCAGTTTTTTTAGCATTTTTTTGGAATTTAAAAATGAAAGTGCTATTTATCTGGTCTATTGTTGAATTAATTAGTTAGTTTTCAAACTTCAGAAGTATTATTTAAATCAATATTTTGCATTTTTATGATTAAAAGTTAAAGTTTCAACACATTTAAAAAAATAAATTAAACTTTATCTTATTTGCGATGGTTTTAAAAACATATGACTCTATTTATTCGCAAACAATATTCTTACATGGAAGCTGGAGTTTTATGAAAAGTTTTAATTTTAATTTTTTTTCTTCAAGGTGATTTACAAGCAATCATAAATTATTATGGACAACCTGGCATCAGATCTAACATAACCAACTTGGCTCTTTTTAAACCAGCTTTTCAAAATTCAAACTGGTTCTCACCTGAATGCAATATGTATTTAGAAGCCAAGTTAGCTGTAGATGGAAATTCTGATTCAAATCATCAACATTGCCATTGCGCTTTAAATAACGACAGTCCTGGTGGACCAAACTGGCTTGCAGTTGATCTTGAAGGAATTTACATAATTGATTATGTGGTTGTGTATAACAGGAACGCAGTGTCGCCATGTAAGAAAATTTGGATTTTCACGTTTATTGTTGTAATTTTATTTTTTAAGTGAGGATACAGAAAAAATCAGACAGTAGCTCAAATTTATTGTAGCGGCTGAATTGAAAATGATTTCTATATGTATACTATTATAAAGCTAATAAAAACAAATAAACTGTTAAAAACTTCGTATTTCATAAATCCGCTATTTTTTGTATTTTTTTTTGACGTGGCGTTAGCCGCTAGACTTCTAGACCACAAAGAAAGGGTTCTTTGCAGAGGCAGCCGTTTATAGGCGCCTACCCATTTAGCCATGCGAGTGAACTCCTTGCTTAATGGAGTTACGCTGGTGACGCCGGTGAGGCTCGAACTGCCGACCTAATGATCGACAGGCGAACGCTCTACCGCTCTGCCACCAGCGCCTCACATTTAGGCAGCTTTCAGTTTTTTTGCAAATCATTTGTTGATGAATTTAAGTCTATAGAGAAAAAAATCTGTGAGGATGATAAATAGAAGATAATTTTAAATCACTACGAAAAAACAAAGTTGTAATATTAATCCAATATTTAAATACTAATTTTTTAATAAAATAAAAGCTTACTGTTTTATTTTTTTGACAAAAAATTCTATTTTATTAAAATTATGACTTACAGCATTATTTTCACTTTTTTAAATAATTAAAAAAAATTGTTTTGAAGCAGTATTTTAAATTTGAACTTTGTTTTACAAGATGGAAATCGACTGGACAACTTCTATGCTGGACTGACAAACACTTCTCCACAAACAACTGCACCTGTCATTGGAAAATATCCTCGTTGTGGACAATATAATGGTTCACTTCAAGTTATTATCAAAGGAGTTCTCAAATGTAATTATAACTTGCCACCTGGAAGATTTCTGATTGTTCAGGTCACTTGACGTTTAAATAATTAGTTCCAATTTTGTTTGGTGATTGGTTTTATTTTGAATACAAAGTAATGGATTATGACGTAAGAATTGTTTTTTTAATAGCAATTCATTGGTGCGGGTGATAATTCTGGATTGGGTATTTGTGAACTTGAAGCTTATTCTGTACCATCAGAAGTTTTAAATGGTTAGACCCAATCAGTCTAATAACTAAAAGACAAAATAATTTTTTAAATAATGTTTCAAAACTAGATTTTAGCAGTATGTTACAGCGCCTAATAACTATTTCATTTTAGAGAGTGCTTGGAGAAAAACTGCGTATATTCGTCTTTCAAACTTTAGCACAAAAACATGGTCTGCCAGTATGAAGGCGATATCTTGTTTTCGTATTTGTCAGGCATTTAACTGTGATTCTTTCAATCACAGCCCTGTAGAAAAATTATGTGAGATCAACAAGCACATCAATGGATTTGACAGAACCAAATTGGTGACTGATTCCAAATGGTCTTTTTGGACAGCCATCCATGTCTAGTTCTACTTCAAAAACATTATAAAAACAATTCAGACTAATAATAATTGCTGTTCGAGCAAATGTTAGCCTACCAAAAATTGTTTTTGCTTCAACACCATTTAAAGACACAGATCATTTGTGTTAATATTTTAGCCTATTTGCATTTTAAACATTTGTTTTGAAAACTCCATCTACTGTTAATTCTTGCTTCTATTGAACTTGTTTGATTTTAATTATTTTTCTGTGCTTCTTTTAATTTTAGTGCATGGCAGATTTGTAATGTTTTCAAAAAGTCCCATCTTCAATATGCTACCGTCGCTGGTCATCAGGTTGCCTTTAATACAGAGTTTTTAATTTAGGTATATGTGTTTCTAGCTTATTTATTCTTATCGAACAAATTTTTGTTGCTGGCATTAGAATTGGTATCAGCAAAAACACTCTGTTATTTCCACATGTTCTTTCATTTGTGCATTCATCAAAGAGATGGTTTTCAAATACGACAGCTTTGAAACTCATGTTTATTCAGTGCAAAACTCAGAACTGCTTCTGCAGTGACGCAAATGCATTTAATGCTCGAAAAAGGTTTCATCACAAATTCTAGCGGCTTAGTGCATGATTATTTCTTTAAAAAATTACATTTTCTTTTAAGAGTAGCAATATTCTGATACTCTCAATTCTAGTTTTTTTAACTATGCAGCTCAAAAATTTTATTTTGCGTTGACATTCATAAACCTAAACGGTTCTTTTCAAACATTTTCTTTAACAACGTTTTGCTACAAACTATTTCCAACTATACTTTTAACAACTTTGCATTTTTTGAGTGATGGAATTTAAAGAAGAAATCGTAACTTCAACATCATCATCATTTCCTTGGAGAGCATGAAGGAAATTATCGAGTACATGAATTACAGAGAAGCTACCGCTGATAGACCGTACGAAGTGGCGGATTTCCCGTTGAAGATTGAAACCACTGTTAATTAAATGCTACTGGCTGATGATTTCTTAGATATTATACAATTCTACTTTTTTTGCTTGGGTTTTCTATAATAATACCTAAAATTGAGGTTTATTTATTTATATAATTGCAACAACAACATTTTCTATCGTAGTTTAATTGTTTTAATCGATAAAATTGATTCATTGTAAATAAATTATGTGAAACAAATAAAAAAAATCACTAGTTTTTTTATTCTAACAAACAACGTACAATCTCTTCTTTAAACTATTACACAATGAAAGCCGCAGAAGCGAAGCCAACGGAGCAAATCGAGCAGCCCGTCAATCAGAACATGTCGAACAACCCGAACAGCACTATTAACAGTGTGAACAATACGAACAATACGACTAATACGGTTATTATCGTTGTGACTACCAAGAATATAAACCCGTAGAAGATGAAAAACAAGGAACGCAAACAGATAAACAGATATTCAAAGAGGGTGAAGACTTCTATGTGATCAGAAAGAGCGCGATGTTTTCCAAAACTCTCGCATTTGCGCTTTCGATTCCACTGGAAGATGAGAGCTATGTCAACAAAATCACATTTCTGACACCAATTGTTTTAATATTTTTAACTGTACTCAGGTTATGTATAAATGATCTCAGGTTTATTAGAAGAAATACACACTTAATCAAAACTTTGTCTAAAAATTCTAATTAAGATTAATCGATTGAAGTTAACGTAATCACCAAAAACGGTAGTTCAATTATTCGTAAGCTTAGTTTTTAGGATCCTTTACTGAGGTCCATAAAAATAGACATAAGAATATTTTACAAATAAATGTTTAATAAATAATGGCTATTCAGTAAAAAAAGCTAATCTCTGGATCTCGTTGTCTAATCCCCGGAAGGCGATCTTGGCAAAATCGCTACATCCTGGTAATCTTATTCTTAGCACACATGTTTTTGCGTATTTTATATGCTTTTGTTAACTTTTACTTGTCCGGATGTCCAGAATGTCATGGAAAAGTTCTGGAATATCCGCGGTAATAATGACATGAAACACTTTCAACGTCATAGCATAAAAAAATTTGGTTACTATTTGCCGAGATAATATTTTCCCAATACGATTTTGTCACTGTTGTAGCATTTTTTAAAAACTTGTTTTTAATTTTTTAAATTATAATTAATTAAAATTGAGTTTTTATTTCAAATAAATAACCAGCGGTTGGCAAAACATTATTTTTGAAACAAATATAATACATACAAATTTTTATTTTAAAACGGTACAATTTTGAATGTTAACAAATGAACATCGATTTTTTTCAAAGTTTTTGTGTTGAATTTTCGAGCATTCAATTGCACTCCGTTTTACTAAAAAACAAAAGCAGACATGGAAAACAAATTTAAAAAACACACGAACTTGAATTATTTTCAATTAGAAAATACTTCATAGAATTAAAACTCTAAAGTTAATAATATAGGTTTTTAAGCGCTTCAATATTTTTCGTATTTTCGACAGAAATTGCTTTTAAACTAATTTTATTAACTTCTCCCGGTATATGAGTATGTGAATAAATGAATATGTGTGTATGTGTATATTTGTGTATATGTATATTTGTGTATGTGTGTATGTATATGTGTATATGTGTGTGGCGGTGATATTAACATTTTTCGTAAGGCTTCTACATCATTTCTTCTTATTCGATCCCTCCGAAGTTTTTTTTTGCAATAATGTGTATCGCGGTACATTCAAGTCTAATAAATTTTCAGAAAAATCAAACAACTAGCTAATTCTTTATGACAAAGAAATATGAGTTAAATCTCATTTGAGTTGAACGCTCTTAATATCATGCAGATGTCATTCATGATTTTGTAGCTTTGATTGGACATTTAAATTTGTAGATACTTTTCACAAATTTTTATTGACGTGTACATCGAGGGTACCCCGTCAAATGGGCCCAAGTCAAAGGGGCCTAACAAAAGGGCCCCGACAAATGGGCCCCGACATTGCGGCCCCGTCAAAAGGGTCCCGTCAAAACGGCCCCGACAAAAGGGCCCCCGACAAAACGACCCCCGTCAAAATGGCCCCCGACAAAAAAGGCCCGCGACATAATGGCCCCGACAAAAGGGCCGCATTCGTAGCCGCATTGCTTAAAGCTTATATGTATATCATCAATATACATACTTTCCAATGTGTGTATGTATATATGTTAGAACTTTGCGTAACGCTTTTAAGTGTCACTGCAATTGCAAAATATTTCTATTTAATTTAAATATTGGTATTTAAAAAATCCTTCATTTTTGACAAGTTATCTCTAGTATGTAATAGTCGTTTTCTTTTAGTTATTTATTGAAAATACTTTTTAGTATTTATTATTTTCATGATTAATTGTAATTTTAACAAAGGTTTTTAAACAGAAAAAGTGAAAAACAATATGAAGCACAAAAATTATTAAACAGCATTATTAATTTTTATATATAAAAATGACTATCTGTGTGTGTGTGTGTGTAAAGCGGGAAACTATTAATTTATGTCAGAACAATCTTTTTTTTGTGTCGGCTAACCGCATGAAACCACAAATCTAGACATGAGTCGCATTCCAAAATGACCAGTCCTTATCATTTAACAGACTGCTTCTCTCAAATCCATTGATGTGTTGGTTGATCTCACATATTTTCTTCACAGGATTGTGATTAAAAGAATCACATGAAAAGATTCGACAAATACGAACACAAGATGTCGCTTTCTCAATATCAATCCATGTACCTATGCTGACATCATTTATTCGCATACTTGCTGTTTTCTTCCAAATAATTTCTATAACAAAATTCGATTACATTATTAAATAATTAATTTTAAACCATGGATGTTTAAAAAATAAAAAATGAAACGGAAGTTTGTTGGGTACTTATGCTATGTTCAGCCTGTTAATTTTCAGTTCCTAGTTTAACACATACCATTTCTTTTTTCTAATGGTACAGAATAAACTTCAAGTTCACATACTCTAAGTGCCAAAGTATCATTAACTTTAGGGTATTGCTATTAAAAGAAAAATATTGACTCAAATACTATTTGGCTGTAAACATGAAAAAAAATTAAAGCATAGCATAAACAATATTAGAAACACCTGAATAATCAGAAATCTTCCAGGTGGCAAGTTATAATTACATTTGAGAACTCCTTTGATAATAATTTGAAGTGAACCATTATATTGTCCACAACGAGGATATTTTCCAATGACTGGTGCAGTTGTTTGTGGAGAAGTGTTTGTCAGACCAGCATAGAAGTTGTCTAAACGGTTTCCAACTCAACAAAGGACAAAACAAAGTTTCAGATTTTTTTCGTAATTATTGTAAATAACATTAAAAGTTATTCGATTTGCCATAGTACAAGTCCGCAAAATTCTAAATTTGCTTCTTGATGATTATTATTATTATTATTATTATTATTATTATTATTATTATTATTATTATTATTATTATTATTATTATTATTATTATTATTATTATTATTATTATTATTATTATTATTATTATTATTATTATTATTATTATTATTATTATTATTATTATTATTATTATTATTATTATTATTATTATTATTATTATTATTATTATTATTATTATTATTATTATTATTATTATTATTATTATTATTCATATTATTATTATTATTATTATTATTATTATTATTATTATTATTATTATTATTATTATTATTAAACTAAACGTCCTTACATGGTGAAGTTGCTTTTACGTTATAAACTATCACATAATCAATTTTGTAAACTTTTTCAAGATCAACTGCAAGCCATTGTGGTCCACCATCTTCGTTGTTAGCAGCACAATGACAGTTTAGATGATTCGGATCGGAATTCCCGTCTACGGCTAATCTCGCTTCTAAATACATAGCGCAAGAAGTTGAATAAAAGTTTGAATTTTGATAAGCTGGCTTGAAAACAGCCAAATTAGTAATATTAGATTTGATGTCTTTTTGTCCATAATAACTTATGATTGCTAGCTGGTCACCTGATGATAAAAATGTAAAAAAATTAAAAAATCAAAAAGTTCTTTTTAATTATTGTTACTTGAAAAACAAATTCAAATTTTTTTACACTTTAAAGCAACGAATAAAATTTGATTAAAATTTGTTGCAGCTATGTTTTCCTTTTTCTTGATCATCCCAAGACTTTATTTTTAGGGGTTGACCAATCAAACAATTTCTCGTACACTCCTGGAATTTACGCAAAAATTCCAAAAAGCGCAAAAATTAAAGAAAAATCAACAAATTTCCAGTAAATTTCTAAAAATTCCAAAATAACCATAAATTTAGAAAAATTTCAAATTCCAAACATCCAAAAAACGCAAAAATTCCAAAATACGCAAAAATTTCAAAACAATTCCAAAAAATGCAAAAATTCTAAGAAAATTCCAAAAAAATCCTGAGAAATTTTTTGGACTTTTTGCTTTGTAAACCCAAAATTTCCAAAAAATTTAAAAAAAAAATTTATAGTACGCAAAAATTCCTGAGGAATTTTTAAAAATTTTTGTTTTGTACACCCATCTGGAGATTGGTCAATACCTCGGTTTATTTTAAAAAATTCTCTGCTGCAAAACTTTAATAGTTTTACTAACCAAACAGTGTGACAAAGAAAAATTTGAACAAAGCATTATATTTCATATTTATAGTTAAAGTTATAAAATTCTCAAAATTTTCAATGCGTCATTAAACAGTGTGACAACGTATATGGAAAACATAAAGATCTAAAAATAAAATTTTCAATGCAAATCTAATTTATATCAGTCTGGTAGCCATGGTTTCTATTTGTTATATTTCATATAATAACATCAAACCGGTCAAAACTCAATGCTTTTAGAAACGCCTTAAAGTTTAATTTATACATCAAAAATGTTTGTAAAAAGTAGAAAATTATAATTTTGTCTTCAATAAAAAATGATTGAAATTGATATAAACATTGAACGAGAAGCTCGAAAAAATAAATTAAATTTTGTTATTATTCCAGGACATTTTTTTATTGTTCAAACATTTTTTACTAATTTTTATTAATTGTTACATTATTTACCGTTTATGACACACTATTTTTTTATAGACATACATTTATAACATATAATTGTATATACGTTGTATAGACATACAGTTATAACATATAATTGTATACTTTTCAAAGGCATACAGTTATAACTTTATAACATATTATGGTATATGGGTTGTCCAAATAGAGTAATGCCAATTGTTTTGATCATAATCTTGAGTTACATGTATTTTAGTTCATAATTCATTTTGTTAAATCTTTTTCATTTTTGTTTTATTATTTCAAAAGTTTTATTTTCGTCAATTTATCTACAACCGGCCATTGCGGCATTTATTTTACTTGTTATTAAAACATTATATGTAATTTGCATGGCTTATATCTTACAATTTTACACATGAATGTTTAAGTATATATTTTCCAATACAGGTATATTTGGAAGTTGCTTGAAGTTATTTTTAAAATAACTTTTTATTTTGCGATCCATTTTAATAACACAAATAAATGCGGAAAAGACTTGTTAAAGTTTTATTTCAATAATGAAAATTGAATTTATTATTAATACAAAACCTGATAGTTACATTTTAACACATTTATTCATTTTATTAAATCCACTTAAGCTATTGATGGATAAACAGCTAATGTTTTCAAATGGAGATAAACAGGTTTTGCAGCTCCCATGCCACTTTAGCACTGTTTACATAAACTGTAGATGTATCTACACAACTTGAATGCTATTTGAATTAGTTATAATTTAGCATTAAAATATAGTGACAAGACTGCTAATTATTTATAATTAATTACAACTTTTTAATAAAAAATTAAGCAGTGTTGGGGATGTTATTTTTATTTTGTAATTTGTTCACAACATTTCAGAGATGGCGGCGCTTCGGCGTGTGGCATGCGTTGAGCTTCGTCTAATTTCGACTTTTTAGCTGACTTTTTCCGTCTCAAACTAGCACGATTTAACCGAAATTAACCTAATGCATTGAATGACAGTTGCTTTTGCGGACAACTTCCGTTTTTAATAGTGTTTTGGCGTCGTTTAAAAATTTAAATTATCACCATGGATACAAATAGGTCACTGCTATTGCCCCGGCGGTTCGACGTGATTACAATCGGTAAAATTGCTACTAACCCTATCCCTAGCTCTAACCCTAACCCTAACCCGAACCCTAACCCTACCTCTAACCCTATCCCTACCCCTAAACCCTATCCTAGGTAGTAGCATAAAAATTTTAAAATAATTTTTTTTCTAAATTTCATTTTTATTTTTATATAAAGGTACAAATTCTGAGTTTGAATATGCCATATAGTGTACAAAAAAATAAAATTAATAAAGATATAGCGAATCAATGATCGCGTACCGCCGTGGCAATAGCATTAACGTACAACGCTATTGCCTACGGCGTTTTTGGCGACGTTCAAAATGACTTTAAACTGGCACGTCTTAATGATTAAACTCACTGTATCTAGTCACAGTCATAGTTGTCTTTACTGGCAATTTTGCTTTCTTAATATTGTAAAATTGAGTTCCATTGCCGCTTGACTTGACTACTACTCAATTATTCATGAGCAATGCACACACAAGTTGTCAGGCCATGAGTCAACGAACTACTTTCACACGCGATGCTCTTCTCAAATTCCGACAAGCAGCCCCTCCCATTCATCGTCGACTGCGCAAAATCTTGTTCTCCTGGCAAATATGGCTACCAATATGTAAACGAAACAGCAAATACGCGAAACTATTTCTATTTTCAATTTCATCCATAGACGTCAATTCCAATATCAGTTCTGAAACCACAAGTTCATGTCACGTCACGAGGAGAGCTAACTTCGGCCCACTTAATGTCAGGTCAATCAACAACAACAAGGTTTTCATCATTGGATGTTTTAACATTCGTTCGGCAGTCCGCAAATGTGCCTCTATACACGACCTAATTAACGACCACCAACTTGATCTTCTGACCCTCCAAGAAACTTGAATCACAACAGATTCGCCGCCTGCCATCATGTTAGATATTGCTCCACCTGGTTTCGACGTACTACACGTCCATCGAACCACAACGAGGTGGCGGGCTCGCTCTGATCTATCGAGATGTCCTTAAACTCCGCACGTTCGATGTGTACTTTACTCCCGTATCTTTTGAAGCACAACCCGTTATTATACAATCTAAACCGCCAATCTTACTCATCAACATCTATCAACCTACTTCACCGCCGCTTGCCTTCTTCTTCCAGGAGCTAGAAACTTTTCTCACCCGTATCATCGTCGACAGCAAATACAGTCTACTACACTGTGGAGACCTCAATTGTCCGGGAGCAAACGGTCTGGTTGGCTGTGGTCTTGATGAAATTCTGACGAAACTCAACTTCAAGCAGATAGTTAGCCAACCAGCACGTGACCACAACCTGCTAAACATCATTGCAACGTCTGACTCAAATCTACTTCACGGTGACGTCCGCTATTACAACTACTGCTCGTTGTCTGACCATCGTCTCCTAGTCACCTCAGTCCGATCTCAACTTCCACCAACACCTGTCAAGGAGTTTGTCTATCGCGCTTCAAAAGACTCAATCATGCTGGGTTTGAGTCATCACTTAGACAATCATCTTTCTTTATTAACCCAGCCTCCACTACGGACGATTTCGCCATACAACTTAAAAATGTCATCACAGCCAAACTCAATATATTTCTTCCTCTCAAGTTAACTCGCAAGCGAGCAAGTAAACCGATCGTTAAATATCTTTCTCCTGCCGCAATATCAACAAAGAGAGAGAGACATCATTTTGAACGAATCTGGCTTCGGACTCATGACGAGTCTGGTCGTGCAACTTATCGTACCTCCTGTCGGCTCACCAACCTCCTCATCGACAGCTCTCGTCAAGAACACTGCCGTCGAGAGATCGAATCCGGTATTAATCCAAAGCAGCGTTGGTCAAAAATCAAGAAACTTCTTCACTCGACCAGTGATATTTTGTTAACGAAAACTGAATAAAAACGGAATTTTTTATTGTATTCGTTAATAAGAACGAAAAAGAAACTATAATTATTTAAAGAACGTAAATAGAATAAAAACTATATTTAAATGGTACAAACTGAATAATAATAATAACGAAAATTATTTTCTGAACGATAATAAAATAAAAATAAAATTTAAATAATGCAAACTGAATAAAAATAAAAATTAAAATTAATTTTCGAACGAAAATTATTGAAAGTTGTGTACCTACATAGATATTTGCCTAGATAACCAATATCTGTGGATATCTATGATATAGATTTCTATGGTTGTCTAATTTTTGAAATTCACACCCATTTCTTTCTTAACTTTCGTGTTATCATAAACGTTGTATTCATTGAAATTAATTATGAGTTTTCTTGCAAAATTGCTGGCTGGGCGAAAAAAAGATAGTTTGTGTGGGAATTTTTTGTTTACAATTGCAGCACCAACAAATCTAAATGTAAGGCAATGGATCCTCAAAATAAAGAATGTGGAATCCAACTTAGCGGGAAAATCCCACAAATTTGAGTTCGCATCTAAAGAGATTTCATAAATCTGAATTTGTTGAAATTTTGATCATAACATAACATAACATAAAGGAAATGATGGGCGCAAACTATATGTCTCTATGCCCATATCTAGAATTATATAAAATATTGTTCATATATATGTTCTATAAATAAATGTATGTATATATTATTAAAAATCCTTTTTATAGTTGTACATAATGTTGCTTATTTCGAAATGACAGTCGATTAATCTTTTAAATTCATTAACTTGATCGGCTTCTATGATTTTCGAAGGGAGGTTGTTCCAAATTGCAGTCGATCTGGTCAGGAAGAAATATTTTCTGCAGTTGCCGTTGAATCTTTGTGTTTCCAGTTTGAACTTGTGACCTCTTGTTCTTCTTTCTTCTGATATCTTTATATTAGGAAAACACAAACGTCCTTCTTTGTCTTGAATAAAATTGTAGAGCATGATCAGGTCCCCTCTCAGTCTTCTGTACTTTAAACAAGGAAGCTTCAAAATTCTCAACCTGTCTTCATATTTCAATCCCTTGCATGCCTTGACCATTTTTGTTGCTCTCTTCTGGACTCTTTCAATGGCTTCTATGTCTTTTTTCTTCCATGGTGACCACACACTGACTGCATACTCCAATCTGGATCTAACCAAAGCTTTATAAATCAATATAAAAGAATCTTTTGTCAAATCTTTAAAATTTCGTGAAATTATACCTAACAGTGAAAAACATTTTTTAATTGTTTCATAAATGTGATCTACAAATGTTAGTGAACTCTGGAATGTAACACCTAAATCTTTTATTTTGTCAAGAAAATTAAGTTCCACTCCTTCTATATTATATAGCCGACGATCATCTAATTGGCGTCCATATCTCACCGCAACACATTTACCAGCATTTAGCTTAATTTCCCATTTTTTACTCCAATCTCCTAATGAATTTAAACAGTTCTGCAATATCAATCGATCATCACTGCTTTTTATAGTTTTAAATATTTTGGCGTCGTCTGCGTACATAAACAGCTCCGCCGAGTTATTCTTAACTATTTCAAACATATCATTGACAGAAATTATGTAAAGTAGTGGCCCTAAAACACTACCTTGAGGTACCCCACTTGTAACTTTAAATCTATTAGATGTGCTATTATTAACCCTAACACTACTTGTTCTGTTTGTTAAATAATCTTTAATCCAATTAATTAAGCCTCCATTGACGCCATAATTTTCTAGTTTATCAATTAACTTTGCATGAGATACACGATCAAACGCTTTTTCAAAATCCGTATATACCACGTCTATTGTTTCCCCTTTATCTAATGCACTGCTCCACATATCCATCAATTTTAACAACTGAATTGTAGTTGACTTTCCTCTCGTAAAGCCGTATTGCCTATAATCTAGAAGCTTATTTCTATCAAAATGTATTATTAATTCATCCTTAATCAATGATTCTAACAGTTTACAGCAGATACAACTTAAAGAGACTGGCCTATAATTACTTGCAGTATTCTTATCACCTTTCTTATAAACTGGGGTAATGATGGTATACTTCCAATCATCAGGGACCATTTGAGCTTGCAGTGATTTGTTGTATAAATTGCTTAAATAGCTAGAAATAGAATTTTTACATTCTATCAGAACCCTTGAAAAAATATTATCTGGTCCTGCCGATTTGTATTTATTTAATTTATTAATTTTATTTTCGACCGCGTATTTGTTTATTATTACTTCCTCCATTATGTGGACAATAATATTATTGTTAATTGTCGGACTTATTTCTAGACTATCATTGCTTATATAAACGCTTTTAAAAAATTCAGCTAAACAATTTGCCATATCAACGTCACAAGTTATAGTTGTTGCAGACCCGTTTATATCAGTTTTTATCATATATTCTAACTTAGTTTGACAGTTTCTGTTTTTATTTATATGTTGCCAAAAAACCTTAGGATTGGTCTTAATTTTTTTGGCCAATTTCAGTGTCTCAGCTTCTTTAATTTTATTAATTGATTTCCTTAATTTGTTTCTGATATTTTTAAATTCTGCAAAAATATTATTATCTCTAGTTCGGATAAACTTTTTCCATAGTTTATTTTTTGTCCTGCATTGCTCAACCACATTTTTAGGTAATTTTCTTTTATGGCACTTAAATCTTAAAATTCTATCAGCATCAATGACAGGAATATAATTCCTAATAGCTTCATTCATTACTTGACAAAAGTAATGCCACATATTGTTAACCGAGTCTTTACTTGCAACATTGTTATTTATTTCCGACTCATCACAGTACAGATTCTCAATCAAATAATCGTTCATCAAATTATATTTTCCACTGTTAAAATCAAATTTGGATATATTGTTAATGGTTTTTGATTTATAAAAATTTCTAATAAAGGAGAAATTTAACACACAATGATCACTTTTACCTAGTGGGGAATTATATACTAAATTTTTGATTAAATCGACGTCCTCAACTAGAAGCAAGTCTAGAATGGACTGCTTTTGAGATCCGCGACACCTTGTAGATTCCTTAATTAGTTGAGTTAAAAAATTATCATTTAAAAAGTTGATCAGTTTATCTTCAGATGACTTAAAATTTGATTTGTAAGTATTATTTTTCCAGTCAACGTTTGGAAAGTTAAAATCTCCAATTATTAATTTTACTCCTATTTTAGATTGGAAAGCTTCTAACAGTAAAAATAAATTATTATTATTTTCTCTACCTGAATTCGGACTCCTATAGATGATAAGAATAAAAATATCAGGATTTTCATCTATTTTAATACACATATATTCATTGAAATCTATTCCTAAATTTATAATTTGGCACTTTATATCATATCTAACATAACAAAATATACCTCTAAATCCTTTTTTCATAAAATTATATGAATGCAAATTAAAATTGTTTATCCAGAATTCGGATTCAATAAATTCATTTACATAATATTTTGCATTTACCTCAGTAAAAATTAAGATATCTTTTGTTACGTCATCTGTATCTACTAATAATCTTATCTCACTCATTTTATTAGTAATGCAATCTACATTTGAATACATAATGTTCAAAACGTTTAACTGATTGCATTCTTTATTATTTTTATTACCTTCATATTTTCTGGTGGACCCCTTACCCGAAACATGAATTCCCCCGTATTTTCACTTTGCAGTTTTTTAGCTTCTTCCACCAATCTATTTCTTTCGGATCTTTGTTCGACATTTAGATCGTGACTAATACCAACGTTTTTCAGATTTTCATCTAACTGTCTAATCTTAACTAAATTTTCCATTATAATATTTTTAGCAATTTTATCATTGAATTTTACCAATATTGGTCGTATTTTATCACTCTTAGCCCCTAGTCTAAATATAGCTTTTATAGCAAATTCGCCAATATGCCCCCCTGATAATTGAGAACATAGCTTAAGAACTTGCGTCTTATCATAAGACACGCATTTCGTAACATCTTGATCTTTTAATTCAGCTACCCTGTATAATAAAATGTTATTTGCCCTATCTTCTAAATCGTTGCTAATTTTAATTTTATTATTAGTTTTCTCGATAGCTTTACAAACAAGATGCACCTCTTTGTTTACCTCCTGCACGTTTTTCTTAACCACTTCCCCCACAACTCCTGCCCAGGACTCCATCACAGATTTCTGTGCCGATCCACCTGAAACCAAACCTTCAACCTTCTCTTTAAACAAACTAGACCACTCCTTTGTAGTCTTTTTGTTTTCATCCAAACTTTTCGTCGTGCTGCTCGTGAGATTATCAATTTTCAAAATTAATTCTTTATTTAATTGATCATACCATCTTCCTGTGTTACAAAATTATTATTTTTCCATATATACACTGCATGAAATTGGCTATAGTAAAACAAATATTTAGAGCATGAACTAAAATTAAACAAAAATCAAATAAAAACGTAATTTTTTTTATCTGAATAAAATAAGAATAAAAACAAAAATTATTTCAAGAACTATAATAAAATAAAAACTAAATTTAATTTTGTAGAGCTAAATAATAATAAAAACTAAAATTATCTGATAAACTAAAATAAAATAATAATAATTAATAAAATTTAAGAATAGAATAAAATAAGAACTAAAATTATTTACTGAACTAAAATAACACTGCACTCGACTGATCCCAAGAGTTCTGTAATTGATTTTGACACCAGACAATGTGATGACTTCTCTACCACCTGATCCAATTAACAACCAGTATTTATCTTCCTTACCAGCCGTCACTTTTTCTGAAGTTGCAAAACTCCTCTCTTCCCTTCCCGCCAAATCATCCGACTTGGATTACATTCCAACATTAATATTCAAATCGTTCTCATCAGTTTTTTTAGAGCTCATTGCCAGGTTTGCCAATCTGTCATTCACTGAGAGTACCTTTCCAGCATCTATCAAACTAGCACAAGTAACATCTATACTAAAAAAACCTACTCTAGACAATTTAGATTTTTCAAACTACAGTCCAATATCTAATCTCAACAACATCTCTAAAATACTTGAATGTTTATTCCTCTCTCGTGTTAAACTACATGTTACATCTTCTCCAAGTTTCAACCCTTATCAGTCAGCTTATCGATCAAATCATTCAACTAACACAGCTCTCTTACTTGCCTTTGACAATGTTTTTCGCTCTGCCGAAACTGAAAAATCCACACTCTTAGTTTCCCTTGACCTTAGTTCAGCATTTGATACAATTGATCACAATATACTTATTAATCGTCTTACTAATTCTTTTTGATTTTCAGGCCCTGCTCTGAATTGGCTATCATCGTACATTACTGGTCATAGCCAGTACGTTGGTCATCATCAATCATCCCCCGAAACGTGTCTTTCCGGTGTTCCTCAAGGCTCTGTCTTAGGCCCATCCTCTTCAGCATTTTTAATTTGCCGGTGGAACCAATAACCTTGCACTTTAGAGTTTACTAACAACAGTATGCAGATGACATTCAACGTTACATTGGCATTTCCCGTCCTGGTGCTACCGCCAACTTACACCTTCTCGAAACAGCTCTTTCAAACCTTGCGTTGTGGTTCTCCCGCAATGGCCTCGCTTTAAATTCCAGTAAGTCTGACACAATACTCTTAGGCACTAATAAACGCAACAAATCCTTATCGTCAGTTTCTAGCGTCAAGGTTGACAATTCAACCGTTCCTTTAGCAAGTCATATCAAGCTTCTTGGTGCCACTCTAGACAGTTCTTTCATTTTTCACAATCACGTCAAACTCATCTACAAGTCTTGTTACTTTCACATTAAAGCTCTTCGCCATATCCGTGACACACTGGACTTACAGACTGCCAGCCTCATTGGCCACGCTCTGGTCAGCTCGCGGCCTGATTATGCTTACTCGATCCTCTATGGTGTTCCCAAATCTTCCATCAAAGTACTCCAAAAAATTCAAAATATCCTCGCACGTGTCATTCTACAAGCGGACAGGTCGGTTCACTCTGTTTCCTTACTGAATCAGCTCCACTGAATCAAAGACACTAAGTTTGGTGCACGAGCTTTCCGTGCTGCAGCTCCTCCGGTTTGGAACTCACTTCCTTCCCATATCAAATCCGCTTCATCTCTTTCCCTCTCTTTAAACGTACTTTAAAAACTCATCTTTTCCAGTTAAATTAGTCAGCTCATCTCACGTTCACCCGCCTCAGATTCGTTTACGACATTGGCGTTAAATAAATTTGATTTGATTGATATGATTTGAATAAAGTATGTTGTAATTGTTATTTTTGAAAAGAAACTTATTATTGTTTGTTTTGTAGCTTGAATATTTAGGTCGTCTACAATCAGACCCATTCCAGTTAAGATTTGGATGATTTTGTCAGATAGCTGAAACAATCACTCATCTTAGTCAATCAAATAGTGGATAGCAATGACAAAATAATATCTTTGTTGAAGCATTTACTATATTTTAGAAGAACTATTTTTAATTTTATAATTTATCTCATTTATTAAATTCTTAAGTAAAGTTGATTTCATATAATTGCGTCATATCTCATTGTACGTGTTTAAAAAGTCTGGGGTGAAGGACGTTTTCATTTCAACGTTTTATCGCAAAATGTTTTAGCACACTTTGTTATCGATGATTTTTTGTTAACTTTTTCAAAAATGCATACAATTAATTTAATTATTTTTAAATGATGTCCAAAAACTTTCATATCAAAAAGTTATTTAATTTCTCTGAAGTGATGTTGTGTCATTTATCAAATTACAAAAAACAACCTAAAAATTATTAAAAAGGTGTAAAACGTTAGATCTTTAGGCCACGAATCATATATCTAATTTTTTCTCACCTATAGGTCCATTCACAGAACAACTAGATTTGACTATTTTTCTGGAGCCTACCTAAACCCATACGGATGCTGGTGATGCAGACAAGATTTGAACTTCTAAACTTCTGGTCCATAAACGATTGTCAAACCGCTCTGCACCACTAGCCATCGTCTCTATAATTACTATTTAGTATATGTTAGTGTTTATAACATTCTAATTAGTTTCTTTAACAGAGGATTATATTCAGAAATCCAGTTTATCTTTTTTTTACTATGTGTTCTGTTTATATGGAAAAATTAATAATTTACTAACTACTACTTTTACAGATTTTAATTTTTTCTAGTTTCAAATCACATTTTACAACACAAGAGGACGCCCTATTAATTTTCTACTACTTTCTACTACCACATATCAATTTAATTGTTTTCGATTCAAATAGAAATTTTTCTCTAAAATATTTAATGTGTTTTCAGTTATTTAATTTGAGTTTTTCATTTATTACATAATTTTAATTAATTCTTTCTTTGTAATTTTTGAGTATTTTGACTTTTATTTTAATATTTTTACTTTGTGTTCATTCACACAATATCTGCTTTTATTTCTGTTAATTTTCTATACTTACTTCATTCTATTTTTCATTGTAACATTTTCATACTATAGTTTATTTTAACCATATCTGCTCTAATTTGAATTTAAATATTTAACAGTGCTTTAAAAAAATCAAAGCAATAAACCCAGTTAGTGCAGTTTTCCGGCTAATTCGCCAAAGGAGTCAGATGCAAAACTTTCAGCAGGTATATTCGTTGGTCTACAGATTAAAGTTATTTTGGCATGTAAGGAGCTGGAAGCCAAAATGTCTGCTATTGAAATAGAAGTATGGATTGCGTTTAGAGATGTCGTTTATAGTTTTTTAGGCAACAATAATAGTGATAGCGTCAAAGAGCTAATGGAAAACTTAATTGTAAGGTTCGCAGATATGCAAAATGCCAATAAAGCTGCATTACCTGCATTTACAAAATTGGGTGATGTAAGTGAAGAGCAGGGAAAACGTTTAGATCAGGAAATTCTTGTAATAGAGAAAATACAACAGGGCAGTTGCAGTTATGATGGGTGACTTCTTCTAGTGTTTGATACGCGATGACGACAAACTTCGTAAAAGAAGACCGAGTTCTACTGTTCACTTTTAGCGTTTTTTTTGCAATTGTGCAAAACTATTACATTACGACATTATGTAACATTAGGTAATATAAGCATGTAACGCGATGAAATAATCTGTGTTTCCCTAGCATTTTTAGAAATTTGTTGGACGGTCGATAATTGCTATTTCCAATGAAATACAACTCAGAGCTAAGGAATGCATGACGAACAAACACCCACATCAGTTCAAAACGTCTGCAAATTACCAGACCACAATAGCCAATGGTATTGAATAGCTCAGCAAAAGCAAAATATAACTCATAGGTTAGAGCATTCGTATGTCGAGATACCATTGTATATAAAAATAAATGATTGTTTGTCTACATGCCTGGTTAAAAAAATTATAACATAAAAGTTTGAAAGTTTATTTCAGAATCATATAATTGTTCATTACAAATTTCAAGTAATTAAATTAGTTTATGTTATCACATATCAAAACAGTTAAAATGCAAAACAGAAACTTCCAATTTTAAAAAATGAAGTTTATGAATATGGTTAAAAATTGCTATCTTATAAAACATGGTTTCATAGACAATCAATTTGAAATTTATAAAAACGATGATTGTTTCAAAATTACAAAATAAAACAAAATATCAATCTAATTTCACAAAATTCAACACTACA
Source organism: Erpobdella octoculata (assembly GCA_963978895.1). Taxonomy (NCBI): domain Eukaryota; kingdom Metazoa; phylum Annelida; class Clitellata; order Hirudinida; family Erpobdellidae; genus Erpobdella; species Erpobdella octoculata. The sequence goes on from OZ022241.1 coordinate 33,772,398, forward strand.
GAATTGCTAAAATATATTAAACTAAACAATCATTAACTAAAACAGTTTTGTATTTGTAATCAATACAAAACATTAAATAAATGATTTGTTAATAATGGTCAAAAAAATGTTATCACTGATAAAAACCGCAAAACATTCCTTGTTAGATATCTCGAAAGATTTATTTCTTTTTTTGAGCCAAATAATTTTGTTTTGACTGAAATTTCAAAACTAGTTTTTTGCCTTAACTGTAATCAATATTTTAAAAATGTGTTTGTACTAGTTCTACATGTGAAAAAACTCATAAACAATAAAGGATTGGTTAGAGCTAAAAAAAAAAAATATTTTTTGTGAATTTCAGCAAGCGAAGCGTAGAAACAAAGTTTTTCAAAAATTTCAAGATTTGTCGGCTTTACATTTAATGCAGTTTTTTTTAAACAAAGTTTTTTTTTTAAATTAAACATGTGAATAATTATATAGCTATGTTTGATTTATTGATGTATCAAAACATAAATAATAAAGAAATTTTTTTTAAATCAATTCTAAATTTAGTAAAATGCATTGTTATAAAGAGCAAGCTTAGGTTTTAATTTTCAGCTCAATTTGATGACAAAAAGTTTTTTTAAAGTTTCACTTTTAGGGTTTGCAAGCAAGCAAGCACGTAAACAAACAATCACGACCAGCGGTGAAGTTAATATAAGTCATTTAAAAACACCACAATTTCACAATAAGCAACACTAAAGCTCAAAATGATTACAACAAAATCACACATCACATGATAAAATGACTTTTTAATTGGAGTCTTGCAATAATTTTTTTAAATAAAAAACATGGAGCTACTAAAATGTTGATGCATGGTAGTTCTGCATGTGCTTAAAGTTCATAAACAAGAAATGCTTCGTTAGAAATGGGAATTTTTTTTTGTAAATTTAAAATACACGACAATTTCACAATCAGCTAAATTAATTTCAGTCTCTAAAGCACTACATTTGTCTCAATAATCAAATTTTATATTAACTTTGACTTCGAAACAGAATTACACGTGAACTGCGGTCCAGAATGACCAGATTGGATCTTTTGATAAACTGGTTCTCTCAAATCCATTCATGTGTTGGTTGATCTCACATAATTTCTTAACTGGATTGTGGTTGAATGAATCACAATTGAATGCAAAACAAATACGAATGCAAGATGTCGCCTTTGCACCAGCAGACCATGTACTTATGTTAAAACCGTTTAGTCGCCTGGTTCTAGTTTTCTTCCAAATAATTTCTATAATAAATTAAATTGTTGTTGAACTTCAAGCAAATCATTTTTTGACTAAAAATTAATTCAAATTTTGAAACAAAAAAGTTACATGAGAAAACTATCCTGGTGAAATCATAATCTACGGCGCCCCGACAAAATGGCCCCGGACAAAATCGCCCCGACAAAACAGCTCAATGAAATGAGAAGCGACAAAATAGACCCGACAAAAACGCCCAAAAAATAATTTGAAAGTATTTATGTAAATCTCTTGTAGCCTAGCAAAAATAAATTTAGCCTAATTCTTGAACAAAATATTATTCCAAAATAATATGAGCTAAAGATATTTTATATTTTTGCAAGTTCTATAGAAAAAATGTGTGCGAATATAATTATTTGTGCATAAATTTAAACATTAAAAATTAAAAATAAAAATTGAACTGAAACCATTTTGATTGAAACTACACTTAAGTTCTTTATAGGATATTAATGATCGCAGAGAATAATAGTTAACCCAAAAAACATTAGAGCTAATGAATCATCTTTATAATGAAACCTTCAAATAGATAGGTAGGCCCACTTTGGCAGTTTGCATTATTGCAAATAAAAAGTTATTGCATAGAATTCAAACTGACATTTTATAGATTCAATTAATTTCATATTAACTAAGTAGAAAATCGTGAGGCAATAACATCAACCTGGTTTACCGTTTGCATTATTGCAAAGATACAGTTCAAACTGACGTGCACTGGGTAGATTCATTCAATAATATAATAGTGACCTTACTCTACTATTAATTATACAATAGTGAACATACTCTACTATTCGAAAAGAGCAGGACAAATCGAAAAAATCGAGATTGCACGTTTTCAGGCAGGGAATCGACAACCGGAAGCATCAAAGGAAAAGAACGTGCAACTTAATCGACGTTTTCAAACTCTAGTTGCAACTTACGATGACCGCGAATGTATGGATTACCTCCGTGTAATTGCACACAATCTGACAATCTAACAAATGAAGCAAAAAACAAAGTTTTTTAAAAACACATTTTTATATAATCCATTGTGTAGGCCACATTTTGTTACATAAACAACGGGCATAGTAGCATAGACAATAAATAGTTCGACGAAAATAACACAAAAAATTATTTAATTAAATTTTGTCCAGTCGATCCGAAAATTTGATAGAATGCATTGTTATTCAGTTCGGAGGTAAGTTTAAATTTTTAAATCTCTAGCTCATCGGGAAGTTAGTTTAAAATCAATTGCAAAATTTGACGACAGACAGACAGAGAAGTCAAGTTAAGTAAAAGTGTGTAAAAACGAACTATTGGAGAATAAAACTAACATTTTTTTAATAACTATTTATTAGGTTTTGTACAGTTTTTATAAAAGATTTTTGGTACTTAAATTTAACTTTATTTTAGGTTATAGTAAACTTTTGGAAAAATTTTATGTGAGAATAATAATACAAATTTACTCAATTAAGAAGAGTTGCTTAATTTAATTTGTAATAATTAGCTAAAGTATGATCGTGACAAAATAAATGAGCTATTTTGACGGGGCTATTTTGTCTTGAGCTGTTTTGTGGGCAAGCTGTTTTGTCGGGGCTGTTTTGATGGGGCGATTTTGTCCTGGGCTATATTGACGGGTCACCATAATCTATATACATAATTTCCTATGTCTGTATGTCTGTATGTATGCATGTATGTATGTATGTATGTATGTATGTATGTATGTATGTATGTATGTATGTATGTATGTATGTATGTATGTATGTATGTATGTATGTATGTATGTATGTATGTTTGTATGTATGTATGTATGTATGTATGTATGTATGTATGTATGTATGTATGTATGTATGTATGTATGTATGTATGTATGTATGTATGTATGTATGTATGTATGTATGTATGTATGTATGTATGTATGTATGTATGTATGTATGTATGTATGTATGTATGTATGTATGTATGTATGTATGTATGTATGTATGTATGTATGTATGTATGTATGTATGTATGTATGTATGTATGTATGTATGTATGTATGTATGTATGTATGTATGTATGTATGTATGTATGTATGTATGTATGTATGTATGTATGTATGTATGTATGTATGTATGTATGTATGTATGTATGTATGTATGTATGTATGTATGTATGTATGTATGCATGCATGCATGCATGTATGTATGTATGTATGTATGTATGTATGTATGTATGTATGTATGTATGTATGTATGTATGTACTTCGGTATTTCGTACATACAGCTATATAATTCTGTAAGCACCAGGTGTGTAGGACTATAAACTAGTATGAAAACAAGTCATGGAAAAAACGAGTTTTTTAACACAAACTTTAATTTTAAAAACATTCGATTAAGAAATACGAAAGATGTTCAAATTAATTTTTTTAATTGAATCAAGTATTGTCATCCAATATAAAGCTGTGCTGGAAGTTTCAGCATCCTAGCTAGTCAAAAAGCTGGTTAAATTTTAGTTGCAAGATTTGCTTACAGAAAAAGCCACACACACACACAAACAGATATTGTAACCTAATTAAAAGTTTGTATAAAGTATAAAGCTTAATATCTTACTATGCTGCTAACAAATCTTTTAAAAGTTTTAGCCCATAGACTTACCATACCTCTTTCTATTCAATTCCCGAAATACTGCTCACCGTTTTCAAATTCTGGTGGAACAGAGTAAGCTTCTAATTCACATATGCCCATGTGCCAGTTATCTCCGGCTCCATTAAATTTCTGTTAAAAAAATGTTGATTTGAAAATTTTTAAGTTTTTAAATTTTAGCAAAATGATTTTTGGGTAAAAGGAGTTTAACACCGCCGTTTTGACGCAAGATGTGAGGAAAAGGTCGGATTTCGACAGAATCGTGGATGCCAAGTCGTAGAAGAGAGGGTTCAATGTGGCCGGCGGACTGTCGTTGTCTTCATCGACTTCAAATCGGCTTTCGACTGCATCCATTGGCGAGCATTGTGGACGGCATTGGAAAGAGAAAACATACCACCGAAAGTCATCCGTTTTGTACGAGCGTCGTATAGTGGTTCGACCAGCTGCATACGAATTCGAAACAACCTATCCGACGAGTTTACAATTCAAACCGGAGTCTGGCAGGGAGACGTCGCCTCCCCGCTGCTATTTAACGTCGTGATCGATGTGATTATGAGGAAATCGTTCAAAGGAAAGCGTGGTGTTCAATACGACAAAAACAACTTTATCACTGATCTGATGTTCGCGGACGAAAGCGCCGTATTCGTCGGCACCGACGTGGAAGCTACAGATTGCCTATACAACATCGCCAATAATGCCAGGTCATATGGCCTAAAAAAATATCAACGCCGAGAAGACCAAGGTATTAACAACAGACGGGTCGCAAGCTCATGACCACCTAAATTATGTCCAGATCGAGCAAGTGACGAAATTTAAACACCTTGGATCGATCGTGCAGGAAAAAAAGACGTCGTCGTCGGTCGACGTCCACAGTCGCTTTGGTCAGGCGACTGCGGCATTTGCGACGCTCAGATGGTGCGTCTGGAAGAAAACGAACATTACAATCAAGACGAAAATTCGTCTTTACCGAACATTCTTCCGATCCTCCTATATGGCTCGGAGACATGGACATTGTTTAAATTCGATGTGAATAGACTTAAAGTATTCCAAATGCAATGCCTGCGGCGAATACTGGGAGTCTCCATCCGCGACCGCATTCGAAACGAGACTATCCGTGAACGGTGTGATCGACAACCACTGATCGACGAACACATCCAAAAACGGGACTGGGTGGTTCGGGCACGTCTGCCAAATGGATGGTAAACTAATTGTTTTTTAAATATAGGTTACATAATCGTAAAATAACTAGCGGGATTACCCGGGGTTGCCCGGGGTTTTTAGAAGTTTTCTATCGTTTTTCTCTATCGCTCCCGTTTCCTTCTCCGCTTGCTTTTTCATTCCCGCTTGCTCTCCTGCTTTTTCGCGCTCTCCCGCTTTCTCCCCCTTTCTTACTCCTTCTCCCGGTCGCTTTTCCGTTCCCGCTTGCTCTCCCGTTCCAGAATGGGCATGTGATTAAATATTTTCAAATGTTGAAACCCATTGCTAGAAAGCTTGTTTCATTCTGTGTATATACGTTTGCACGTCTGGTTATGATTGCATAAGGATTGCTACTTTGTTAAACCACATGACATCAGCGTTACAGACTCAGCCATTGAGTGAGGCTGAGAAATTAATATATAAGTAGACATGTATGTGGGTGTAAAAATCCGCTCTGCTTTTGTAAGCGAGTCCCAAGCCTAGATAAAGGAGGAGGCAACAGTTTAAAGAATCAAATTAAGAACCACAACGGGAAGTACCTTGGTGTTTTGTTTATACTGCTATTAAATGCTTAAAACACCTGGTCTAAATGACTATAAACTTTCAAAACATTTGTGTGTATATGTGTGTATATGTGCGAAACCTCACGCGTTGGGTATTGGGTAGATTCAAAGAGACAATGTGGATGTTATTTGATTACTTTATAATTATGCAGCCTAGATTTAAAAAAAAAAAGACAGCCGATCGAAATCTTGTAATATATACAGCGTGTGATTCAAAAGTAATGAGTCTCTTATTCTGACGCGAGCATACCTCGCCGCTCGCTCCACTTACCAGCGATGGCGATGGTGGGTGTTGGCTTCACGACGCAACTGAGCCGGCTTGCTCTCTAATTTTCGGAGCGGTAGGATCACCCTGAACGGGAACCACTGAACGGTAGTGAGTTACAAGGGCAAAAAAGTTAGTTAGAGCTTCGGCTCGCAACACGTTCTGCTTCCGGTCGAGAAAGTCTTTTTTCAAAACGTTTGCAATGTTTCAGAAGGCGTTCAGGACAGAGTGTCAAGTCTATTTTCAAACGAAAAAGTAAAACAAAGCTTTTAGGAAAGTACGGTAAAAGATAACCAACAAACCCGGTTTAGACGCTCGTCATCAGTCGAAACTGACGTTAATGTGCAGCCAGTGCATGATTTTTTTCTAACATGGACCGGCGTTTAAATCTCTATCAAGTAGCAGAGGTCCTGAACTTATCGGAGGCAACAGTGCAACCCATTTTTACCGAGGATTTGGAAGCGAAGGGACATTGAATGCAACTATAAGCTTTACCAAGAGAACGCAACCAGCCACACCGCCTTCATTGTGAGCGCTTACCTGACCCGGTTAAACGTTCCGGCGGTCCCCTAGCTTTCCCAAAATCCGAGTGTGTCGCTTCCTGACTTCTTATTGTTTCAGCGCTTAAAATCAGCGCTGAAAAGAGAACGCTACAACTCGATCGAGAACATCCAGGCAAATGTCAATGCAGCCCTTGAAGCCAACCCTGAACCGGCTTACATGTATGCCTTTGAATCATGGAAAAACCGCATATGATAGTGAATTGATGCAGGAGGTGCCTATTTTGAAAACTATTTATTAGTTGCACCGATCTGCTCAAAAAATTTGTTTTTGTTTTTCGTAACAAAAGCTCGTTACTTTTGAATTTCAATCTGTAGCTGCTGCTATCCAACATTGACAACAACTAAACTGAAAAAATTTTTTATTGAAACGAAAAAAAAGGTTTATTAAAACTATTATCAACGGCAACAACAAACAATATAAAATCTTCGTTTATAAAATAAAATAAAATTTGAAACCAAGCAATTATGTTTTAATAAACAAAAAATATCGCAACAATAGTTTGAGCAAAGGTGTAAAAACGTCCTGGGACAAATTTTTTTTTCAAACGTCAATTAACGAGTATATTATGTTTATTATGTAAAAAAGCTAAATATAATTTAAACATAGAAATTATTTACCGCAATAATCAGAAATCTTCCAGGTGGCAAGTTATAATTACATTTGAGAACTCCTTTGATAATAACTTGAAGTGAACCATTATATTGTCCACAACGAGGATATTTTCTAAAGACAGGTGGAGTTGTTTGTGGAGAAGTGTTTGTCAGTCCAGCATAGAAATTGTCCAGTCGATTTCCAACTTAATATACGTTATAAGATGTTAATAACCTGCTTTACTGTCTACAAACTTTTGTTAACTACTTTAGCTGTTTTTCATAAAACAATTTACAGCAATTTATCCAAAAAATAAAATATGAGGTTTTAAAAAAAAATTAACGTCTCAAGCTTAAATAATTTATAGGCTAACAAGAAAACCGTAAAAAATACTAAAAAACTATGTTTTTTTTAAATCCTTTATAATATTGTAATTCGGCAACTAAAAAGGCTTTGCAAAATATTTTTTAATGATGGTTAGTCTATAAAATATGAAAACTTTTAAATACTTAATTTGTGAAGTATATAAAGATTGAAAATATAAAAAACTTTCGAATAAATATGAAAAAAAAGTGTTACAAAATTTTTTAAAATTTGAAAATTAAATATCGTTTTTTTAAATAAAATTAAAAATTTAAAGTTTATTTCTTTACATAAAATTTTTAATTTTTAAAAAATTTAAAGTTTTAATCAGTTTTATTCTATAGTTTACTCAAATGTTATTCAATCAATCTGAAAATGTAATTAAATGTAAAGTCCGCCGAAACAAATAAAACCACAAAATTTCAACTCGATTGTGGGGATTGAAATTATAAGCTATTTTTGAACCAATATGGAATAAACGAATTTTTTATTATAATTTTTAAAACTAAACCAAGTTTCAAAAATTAAATATTGCTTTGTTAAAGGAAACCAAAAATTAATAATTTGTTCTTCTACCTAAAATGTTTAATTTTTAAAATTTTTTGAAAAAGGTAATTGGTTTTGCTACAATATGTGTATTATATCTAGGTTGTTGCATGTCTTTGCTTCCGGACTTGTTGACGTGGAGTTGCACCGAGTGAATGTTTCGTATCGTATAAATAAAGTTTATTCTTATTCTGATTTACTCGAGTTCAAATTTAAAGATTATAAAAATATTGAAAACTGATAACGACCGGGAGCGGGAGCGCAAGCGGGATTATAAAAATATTGAAACATGGTGGCAGCGATCTGAACTGACGCCTATAACAAGGATTACTCGCATTTCGTAACTCAATGTAACTGATTCGAACTGAGCGATAATACTCTCCCGTTACAATTTTGTTTCTGAAATGGCAGTACAGCAACCGATGTTTCTATCTGGAATATATTCGCCGTCAGCGTTAGAGTTGGAGCCTGCAGAGTCAAGAACAGATAATTGGAAGCTGTTCAAACAGCAGTAGAAAAACTTCGAGATCGTCGCGCGCCTTGACACGGCGGATAATCGCTATCTAGTTGCTTTGTTTCTGTCGTGTATCGGCAAATAATAACTTAAGCTGCACAACGCATTTCAGTTTGCTGCTGACGAAGAACAAACGATCGACGTGGTGATTAGAAAATTCATTGAAATCATCATCGGTGAAGTCAACGAGACATATGAGCGATATGTTTTCAATTCGTGCGTACAACAGAACGAGAGCATTGATACGTACGTTACGCAGCTGCGCACGTTAGAGAAGACGTGAAATTTCTGTGTTAGCCTGAAAGACACATTGTTGCGCGACAGGATTTGTTGTCGGTATTTGAGACACAGCTGTCCGGAAAAAACTACTTCAGACACGAGAACTAACATTGCACAGATGTATCAACATCTGCAGAGCAGCGGAGGCAACCGACACCCAGCTGAAGACCATGGCAAGTTCAAACCCAGTGCACAAGGTGTCGACGCACAAGAACTTTCGTGACAGAAATCACAAAGAGAAATCAGAGGTAAAACCCAGTAATGCATATAGACCGGGCAGTGAGTGTAAATTCAGCGCACGTAATTACCAGATGGCCAGGGACAATTGCCCAGCCTGGGGTCAGACAAAAAGGGAAAAATCACTTTGCAGTGAAATGAAGTAAGAAACATAATGTACATGCAACTGGAGACAATGGATCCGAAGACGACAAGGTCCACGGCGTATCGTTTGACAATGTGGACGCCGTATGCACCTACAAAGCTGTTATATCTTTATTATTCTAATTAATTGGTAATAATATAATCTACCTAAGTGGTTGCTAACACTTACTAGATCTTTCTGGTTATAATAATCTTAATATAAATTTGTTTGTTCATGATATGATTAAGAAGGAAATAGAATAAAAACTCATATATATATATATATATATATATATATATATATATATATATATATATATATATATATATATATATATATACATACGTTTATATGTATATATTTATACAAACATATATATATATAACACCTCCCCCTCTTTATAGAAAATCATATGATTTCTTACTGGGGTCCAGTACTATCCATTTTGGAGGGTTGCAATAACGTTTAGGTCTTGCCTCCGGTTCTATTCCTGTTGGAATGTGTGACAATTCCTCCGTATTGGCTTCATTATCTATATTGCTCGGGACATGGTCTCCTTGTCTATTCTCCCCATCCTCATTCTCCGTAACCCGAGGGGTTGCGTTTATGTCTGGTTCCAACATCTCTTCCTCTTCTGGGAACACAATTCTTACTGGGACTTTCTCTCCATCACTTTTATCTTGATGGGGCACTGGCATGTCGAATGTCTCAAACATTTCTTTAAGTGCACAATCTAAATTCCTTGGTCTTAATTGATTTGTATGCCTTTTTGTAATCCTTCTGTCAATCTCGACTTCGTAAACCGTTTTTCCAATTCTTTTTAAAATCTTTCCTGGTATCCATCTGGGATGGTTTGGATTTTTATAATCTCTAGCGTACACCGCATCTTGTTTTTTAAAAACTCTCGGTCTTGCCCCATTCCTTTTGTCAAACTGTCTCTTCATGCAAGACTTTTTTTCTGAATGCTTTTCGTCTTTTTTAGTACTTAGTTGTAAGTCTGATAGTGGTGTTCTAATTTGTCTCCCCAACAAATTTTCTGCGGGAGATTTTTGATGTGGACTAGATGGGCATGGTGTAGATCTATAACACAACAAAAACTTTCGCACCAATTCCTCGATAATTCCTTCACCTTTTAGCTTTTGTATGGTTCTTTTGAAAGTATCAACAAATCTTTCTGCTTGACCATTACTTTGTGGATGAAAAGGAGGTATTCGGATATGACTGATAAATTTTGACTGACAAAATCTTTCAAATTCCATAGAAGTAAATTGTGTTCCATTATCTGATACCAATGTCTTGGGAAATCCATACCGAGCAAACATTCTGTTCAGCTCGCGAATTGTCGTTGTTGAGGTAGCCGCACTCATTTTTATTATTTCTGGCCATTTTGAATATGCGTGCACAACAACCAGAAACATTGAATTCTCCATTGGTCCCGCAAAATCAATGTGAATTCTCTCCCAGGCCTGTGATGGTTCAGGCCATGGTGACAACGTGTTTTTTATAGGCATTTTAGCTGCTTTTTGACATTCATCACAGGTTTTCACCATACTTTCAATATCTCTATCGATTCCATGCCAATACACCGTCTGGCCAGCATTTTCATTCTCGTAATTCCTGGATGACCCTGATGTAGCATCCTCAATATACGCTGTTGCAGTTTTATTGGAATTACTGCTCTTACACCCATAAATAGAACGCCATCATGTAAAGTCAAATCAGTTGCTTTACTTTGGAATGCATTCCAGTTTGATCCAGGTTTAACTTTTGGCCAAAATCCTTTTTTAATGATCTCACTTAACTCTCTGAGTTCAGAGTCTTCTTCTGTCATAATTTGAATATCTTTCTTACTAACAGGTAATTGTCTCATCGTATCCTCTTGTATCGTTGTGATGTCTTCGTTTACACCTGCTATTATCAAATCCTCATTTCCTGTTGTTTTTTTGGAATCAATGAGTCTTGATAAGGCATCAGCTTGACCAAAATTTGCTGTTCGTCGATATTCGATCTCAAAATCATAAGCTAAAAGTATCAGTTCCCATCTCTGTAGTCTGTTTGCAGCGTGTGCAGATATTCCTTTTTTTGAACCAAATACTGACAAGAGAGGCTTGTGATCGGTCAAAAGCGTAAACCGCCTTCCATAAACAAATCTATGGAATTTTCTTACTGCAAAAACTAGGGCTAAAGCTTCTTTTTCTATTTGGCCGTGATTCTTTTCTGCTTGGGTCAGCGCACGACCTGCATGAGCGACTGCTTTTTCTGTTCCATTAAGAAATCGGTGTGAAATCCCTGCTCCAATTCCGTATTCACATGCATCAGCAGCTATTACGATGTCTTTTTTGGGATCATAATGCGTCAGCAATAAATTTGATTGTAACACCTTCTTAAGGCTTGTGAAAGATTCCTGGTGTACTCTTAACCATTCAAATTTCTCATTTTTTTCCAATTCATCTAGTGGGCCTCTCATTTGTCTCATCTTTGGTACAAAAACAGAATAGTAACTAACCATACCCAAAAACGATTTTAACTGTTTCCTGTCTTTTGGTGGGGGCATTTCTACAATTCCTGTTATCTTTTCTGGGTCTGGTTTTCGGCCTTCTTTGCTGATAATATGACCTAGAAATTTAATCTCTTTCTTGGCAAAAGAGCACTTGTCCATCTTGACTCTAAAACCAAAATCTGAAATCCGTTTGAATAGTTCAAGAACATTCATATTGTGTTCTTCCAATGTTGTGCCGGTCACAATTACATCGTCCAGGTAAGCCGAACAACCTTTTAACCCTGTTAAATTATCCATTGTTTCCTGGAAAATACCTGGTGCACTTTTTACTCCAAAGGGAAGTCTCTGGTACTGATATAGACCTTTAGGAGTGTTGATCGTAACGAGCTCTTTTGACGATTCATCCATTTCCAACTGTAGATATGCATCAGCAAAATCTACTTGAGTAAACCAAGCTCCTTGGTTTAATTTTGAAAAAATTTCATCCGGTGTTGGAAGTGGATGTTGGTGCATCTCAAGTGCGTCGTTAAGGCCTGTTTTAAAATCAGCACAGATGCGCACCGTTCCGCTTTTCTTTGGAACAACCACAATCGGTGCCGCCCAGTGACTGTATTCCACTCTTTTAAGAACTCCTACATTGACTAGTCTTTCAAGTTACCTAATGGTTATTTCTTCGTAAGCAAAAGGTATTTTTCGTGGTCTGCAAAATTTTGGCTGAGATTCTGACTTAAGGAGCAATCTTGCCTTCTTTTTACTGCAATGGCCCAATTCTTCCTTGAAAACATTTGGAAACTCTGTTTGTAAACGAACAGCTAAACTGGTTTCTTCCTGCGAAGGCTTTTCTGTAACAGAACAACAGATTGCATCAAACGCTTTTATCATTGGTGGAAGTTGATCCATCCATTCAATTCCTAGAAGCTGCGTCGTATTTTTGGCCACAAAACAGCGTCTATTGCCTGTGAATCCTGCGCACGAAAATTTGGTTTGAAATTCACCTAGTACTTGAATTTCAGTACCGTTTGCAGCACCAATTTTTGTTGTTGCCTTATCTAGCCGTGGTGAACCAATCTTCACCCAAGTTTTTGTACTGATGATTGTGACATCGGCTCCGGAGTCCAGTTGCATCCTAATTTCGACATCACCAAATTTCACAGTGGTGTATCTTCTATTGGCTGCTATAACTGTTCGCTTGCTGGGAATTGTTTTGACTTGCCGTATTTCGTGTCGCCTATACGACGGACTTGGACTCCTCCTTAAGCTTGGACTTCTCTTTCTACTGAAAAATTTTTTGGGACTTCTATCATCAGTTCTGCAGTTGGCAGCAAAATGTCCCGGTTTTCCACAGCGAAAACAAACATTTTTGTTTACGGATGAACCCCTGATTTCTTGGCTGGAAGATTTTTTAGGTGATTTCTCTGAATAGTGATTAACCTTATTAACTAAGGTTTCTGAAATCATCATTTGTTCTGTATGTAACAGTTTTATCTTTTCACATTCTTCAATAAGTTCTTCCAGTGAGCACTCTTGTTCTACCCTGAGCAGTAATTTGTGCTTAATGTTTAAATATTTCGGATCCTTCAATCCCTATATAAAATGTAAGCACATACTGGCTTCTTTTGTAAAATTTTCCCATTGTGCTTCGTTGCACAGCCTGTTCACCTTTGTGCCGAATGCCCTGAAAGTCTCTGAGTCCCTTATTTGGACGTTTTCAAAATCAAACCGTCTTTGATGAATGCTTTTTTTATTGCCAAACAGTTTTTCTAACCAACCTTTTATCTCTTCATAGTTTAGATTTTCGATTGTTCTTGGCAATATACTACCCTTAAGTAGTGTGTATTCGTTTTGTTGAAGCTTCCCGGTCAGAGTTGCTCTTTTTCTGAATCGCTCATTGATTCTCCTCCGACTGACTGAACAGCTTCTTCAAATCGCCCAATCCAATCAGTGAATGTAAGGCCTTGATCTGGATCGTAAACAAATTGCTCAATTCGTTTGTAGAGGTCTGGTCTTACTTTGACGGAATTATTGTCCTGTATCATTGAGATTAGCTGAAGAAATCTTTTTTCAGTTTCTTCTTTTTCAATTCTCTTTTCTTCTTTTTTTCGAGCCTCTTTTTCAAGTTTTTCTTGTTTTTCTCGAGCTTCCCTCTCAAGTTTCTCTTCCTTTTCTCGAGCCTCTTTTTCAAGTGTTTCTTGTTTTTCTCGAGCTTCCCTCTCAAGTTTCTCTTCTTTTTCTCGAGCTTCTTTATCAATTAGAAACTTAAGTAATTGTGCTATGTTTGAATCTTGGTCCTTTGACATCCTGGTTGCCAATGTTATATCTTTATTATTCTAATTAATTGGTAATAATATAATCCACCTAAGTGGTTGCTAACACTTACTAGATCTTTCTGGTTATAATAATCTTAATATAAATTTGTTTGTTGATGATATGATTAAGAAGGAAATAGAATAAAAACTCATATATATATATATATATATATATATATATATATATATATATATATACATACGTTTATATGTATATATTTATACAAACATATATATATATATATATATATATAACAAAAGCCATTTATGTCGAGATGCACGTTCAAGGGAGACCCGTGTGAATGCAGATTGACAGTGGCGCCACGGTCAATCTTATAAACTAACGATTCGTCAAGACAGAAGGTATTCGACCTACAGAATCTGTCCTAGTCATGTGGAACCAAACCCAAGTGAAACATAGGTAGGCGAAAGGTTGTTCTTTTCAATTCTAAGAACAGTAAGAACCACAAGAAACACCCTGTGGATTTCATTGTTGTAAAGGAAAACCTGATGACAGTGTTAAGTGCGAAGGACAGCCAGCCTATGGTGTTACTGACAATCCACACTGAAAAATTCAAGCGTGTAGCCGCTGTGAACAGCACTGTCAATTTGATAAATCAGTACAAAGACGGATTTGTGGATGAGCTAGAATTGCTACCAGGCCGTGCACTTGGAGGTAGACCCGAGCATCAGTCCACATGTTGTGACAGCACGCCAGATTCCTGTATCAATACAAGGATGTGTCAAGGCTGAACTGGATCTGCTCGTAAAACGAGGAGAGCTGAGTCCAGTTGGTCGGCCTACTGATTGGGTAAGCCACATGGTAGTCACAATGAAGAAGTCAGGTGAACTGAGGATCTATTTAGACCCAAAGCCATTAAATGTTGCATTGAAACGTGAACATTTCCAGTTACCGATTCCCAATTACATGTTACCTGAGCTGATGAAGGAGAAAATATTCAGTAGTGCAGACTTGCAAAATGGAGGATACCATCACGTGTTACTTGATGAGTCGAGTTTGTTGACAACGTCCGCAACGCCGTACGGAAGGTACCGTTATTTACGTCTGCCATATGGGCCAAGTGTCTCCAGCGAAATATTTCAGAAGAAAGTACAGGCAGCTGTTGCAGATTTGCCCGGTGTAATATTTATTGCAGATGATTTAATCATGTATGTTGTCGGAGACACGCACACCCAAGCTCTGAAAGATCACGATAAGAAATTAGTGAGGTTGTTTGAGAAATGTCGTCAGGCTAAATGCTAAAAAACTGAAGCTAAGGCAGACTTAATTTACTTATAAGTACAGCGAGTAATGGTTTCGTCAACTATCTTGCGAAATTCTTGCCACGTCTGAGTAACGTCATGGAGCCGCTGCAAAAACTAACCAGAGCCGATTCAGAATGGTCATGGGGTCAAGAACAAGATAATGCATTTCAGGAAATCAGGAATCTCGTGGCGACGGCTCCAATACTGCGTTATTATGATCCGAAGAAGGAATTGACAATTCAATGCGATGCCAGTGAGAGAGGCATGGGAGCAGCTTGGCTCCAGGAAGGACAATCCATCGCATATGCGTGACGCGCTTTGACAGACACCGAGACACGGTATGTCCATATTGAGAAAGAAGCGTTGGCAATCGCATAAAGCATGGACAAATCAACCAGTATACGTATGGTCGAAAAGTCACGATTTTATCAGCTCACAGACCTCTAGAGAGCATCGTAAAAAACCGCTATGCAAAGCGCCGAGATGATTGCAAGGAATGTTATCATGCCTAAAACGCTGCGACATATCCATAAAATACACACAAGGAAAGTCAATGTATCTGGCCAATACACTTTCACGTGCATTCCTGCCACGGACGACGAAACATCTAAATCTAGAACAAGTTATGATGACAAGATTTTTCTCAATTTCTGAGGCAAGACTCATCGCATTGCGTCTGGCAATCGAGACTGTCGAGTCACTGCAGGCATTGAAGATAGTTCTGTATTGCCTTTTTCACAAATATTAGAGAGAGTCATGTGTAATAGATCACAATAATACAGAGGTCTCCAAACTGCGGCCCGCGGGCCAGATGATGGAGGAAAAAACATGAGTGGCATAAAGAAAAGCTTGGTTGGACAAGTGAAGCAGATGTGTAACGAGAAACACATTCGACAACCAATGCTCATGCACTGTATTATTAACCAGCAAGCTATGTGTGCTAATTGTGTGGACATTAGCAGTGTACTGATTCCTGTGATGAAGATGGTAAATTTAATATATTTGTGGAAACCATCTACTATGGTATTTCACAAGGGTCCATCTTAGGCCCAATATTGTTTTTAATGCATATAAATGACTTTTGTACAATATCAAATCTTTTGCAGTTCATACTTTTTGCAGATAATACAAACATCTTAAGCGAATCCAAACCGCAGAACCAAATAAAAACATATTTGGCTTGGAGGTAGATCTCAAAGAGTAAAATAATCAAAAACTTTTCAGGCCAAAAGTGACTTTGTACAAAATTTATTGCATAACCAAATTCAAATTTAGTTTACGTAAATAGTTTGAAGGATTCAAGCAGCATTCAGCAAATCTATTTTCAATTTTATAGGCAAAAAGGAAGGAAAGGGGAAAAGAAAAGAAGCGGGAAAGCAAACGAGAAGAGAAGCGACGATGAGAGCGGGATTGGGAAAACAAGTTAGAGCAAAAAAGCGAGCGGGAACGGGAGAGCAAGCGGGAATGAAAAAGCGAGTAAGAACGGAAACGTGAAAACAAGCAAGAATAGGAGAACGAGCGGGAGCAGGAACGGGAAAGTGACCGGGAATGGGAGAACAAAAACGAAAGAAAGAGGAAGCGAGAAAGCGAAAAGGAGCAGAAAAACCAGCGGTAACGGAGACATGAAAGCAAGCAAAAACTGGAGAGTGAGCGGGAATGGGAAAGCGACCGGGAACGGATGAGCAAGGAAAACGGGAGAGCAGGCTTGAATGGGAGAGTAAGCGGCAACGGGAGAAAAAGCGGGAACTAGAACGGGAAAGCAAACGGGAACGGGTTAGCGATTCCGAAAAGAACGGGAAAACAAACCGGAACGGAAGAGCAAGCGGGAACAAGAAAGCGACCGGGGGCGGGAGAGCAAACAGAAAAGATAAATAATTTTCGTATTTTATCACTCTTAAACCCAATGCGCACTCACCAGTTTTCGCTTGTACCAGTCGTTCGCCGCCAAAATGTGGAGTGTGTGTCACGAAAAACGCATCAAAGAATTTTGTTTTAAAGATAAGAGCGTTGAGCGATAGTCGGTTATATATTATAAAGATAACGCCTAATTCTCTTATCTTTCAAACAAAAAGTTTAATTCAAACAAGTAAAGATAAAAAACAATTTAAAAAAATGCTTTTATTTGCCTCTTTATCTGAGTCAACGAACTAAAAGTTTTGAATCTAAAACAACCGTTACGCTAAAACTTGTACATTGTTTATTTCTTTCATATGAAATCAAAATTTATAAATTTAACTCGATGTATGGATTAGTTGTTATCTAAAACACTTCATTCATATATTGTTATCGAGAATACAGTTATTCTGAAAGTTTCAAAGCTCTACGTAGATGAATATTAGTCGAATTTACGTTTACCTCTAACGGTCAACATGAAATTCAAAATTGTTTAAGGCTTTATTCATGTCGGATACATTTAATTCATGTATTGTCATCCAGAATAAAACTTTCCTGAAAGATTTAGAGCTCTAGGTGGTCGAAAAGTGGGTGAATATTTGTTTCACCACAGACCAAAAAGAGACACGAGTGAAGTTAAATAAAAGCATTTAAAAAAGTTAATACAGACACTTTAATATTATATTTGACCTCTTTGTACATTAGTATACGAGTGTCGTTTTAAAAATAAATTTATACCTAACATTATATATATAAATAGAATTTTATTTAATTGATGTAAAAATAAAAATTGTTTACTTGGGTTCATTTCTTTCCTGTTATAAACAACCACATAATCTAGTTTATAGGTTTCTTGAAGATCAACTACCAGCCAGTTTGGTTCAATAGCCAAATCATCTGTTACAGAACAATGGCAATGTAAATAATTTGGATCAGTATTTCCATCAACAGCTAATTTGGCTTTCAGAGGAACATTGCAATCAGTTGAAAAATAATCTGAACTTTGATAAGCTGGTTTGAAAAGTGCAAGGTTGGTTTTGTTGAATTTGCTGATGGTTTGTCCATAATAATTTATTATTGCTTGTAATTGACCTTTTGATGAAATATTTAACTGAATTTATAACTATATCAAAAATAAACAAATGTTACTGTCGCTGAAAAACTTATTTAAGAACTAATAAAAAAAACTCAATACATTGTAAATCAAATTTATTCCATTAATGTTTTCATTTAATTCGGCTTTGTTAGTTTTGTCTGTAAATTTAGAATGTTTCAATAGACGGCCAAAACAAATTTAATATAATTTTAAATGTTAAGAAAAAATTTAACTTATTCTATTTTTAGACGGCGTTAAGTCTAGGAAAACAAACATCTTCTAAAACTGAGTTTTTTAATTGTTGAATTTGAATTAAAACAACATTTCTATTTTGCTAAGATTTTGCAAACGATGGTTTTATTTTTTAATTATTAAATAAAAATCTTCAATGAACAAATTGGCAATAACAAAATTTTAATTGTATGACTAACCATACGATAAAACTCATTTCATTAATCAATAATTAGTTAACTAAATTTGTGTCCTGTTGTTAGAAATCTATATAATTTCAAAGCCTCACTTACTCAGTCTGGAACGCTTATCATGTTAATTAACAAGGTCAACGTTCACTAAGTCCATCTTTATTTTTTTTTTTTTTTATTGACATCAGAAAACGAAACAGCATCAGCAATCGGACACTAAAAAAATGACAACGAGGTTATCCGTCCATAAAACAAAAAAAATGTCAAAAGGCAAAAACCTTAAGGGTTTTTACATCCCGCTAAGAAGGCTGCCTACAAAGTTCATTGTACACAAATAATAATTAGAAATATATTGAACCTGTACAAGTGCTATTGAAACATTGGCGACTCGATAATAAACTTTTTAAGTAATCGTTTGAAACAGGATAAGTTTGGTTGTTGAGATATAGTCATCGGAATTTTTGCATACACATACACATAAGGCATCATATGCATCAGGGCGGATCCAGAATTTTATTAAGGGAGGCGCATCCATGAGTGCCTGCCCATTGGGGCAAGAGAAGTCCCTCCCTCCTGAAAAAGTGATGACATTTATTATACCATTGCTATTAATGTGTTTACAAATGTATTCGTGTATAATGGTTGTTATGTCTTTATTGCGTGATTCTGTGAGGCCAGCCGTCTCTCACAAATCGTATCACTGTAGAGATAACAGGATCTTCACTTGACTCTTTTGACAACAGTCTGGAATCGGACATTTGTTGGCTGATTGTGTTAATAACGCAAACAGTTGAAACATCCACATCTTCTTCTGCTGAGTTAAATTCTCCGTCTTCGCCCGCTGGTAGACGTCTGAGGGCGTCTGCATTTCCGTGTTCTCTGGTCTTTCGATATTCGATTGAGTAGTTGTACTGGCTCAATGTCAGGGCCCATCTTGCAAGATGAATTGCTGCCAGGACCGGATTTCTTATTGACGGACTAAACAATGCGAGGAGTGGTTTATGGTCTGTCACCAGGATGAATCTACGCCCGTATAAGAATTGATGAAATTTCTGCATAGATACATAGTAAAGAAGACGTTCAGAACCATCGCCATATCCGTGGAACAACACTGCTCCCATTCCTACTTCTGACGCATCGATGACATTCCTAGGATCGAAATGAACTAGACTAACTTCATTCACGAAAATATTTTTAAGTTGTTGGTACACTGGATCTTCTTTGACGCCCCATTGCCATTGCATGTTTTTATTTTGTGAGACGAGTTAACGGTTCGATTCTTGTAAACGTTGAAAAAAATTCCTTAGGTTTCTAAGATACTCGTCAGCTGTAGTTCCACTCCACTGGAATGTGGTCTAAGTACACTGCTACTCCTGGTAGATCACACGTTAATTTGTCCATTATTTGGGTAACGATGTGTGTCAAGTTGAGAGTTGATCGTTACCGAGTAGTCTCCACAGATTCTTAGTACTGCTTTATTCTGATTCGGTTGTATTCGTTTTTTGACGGGAACTACTGAAGTTCCATAATGATTGAACTTAGATGGAATCTATATACCTTTTTTATTTCTGCATCATAGCATCTGCAGGATAGCAAACGGTACTGTCCGGGGCTTGCAGAAAATCGGTTCCGAATCTGGTTTGAACTTTATTTCTAGTTCGACATTTTTAAGGCACCCCAGTTGTGGATCGAACAATTCGCTGTATTCAGAGCACAAACGTTGACATTCATTTTGAAGGTGGTTTTCTGTTGTTTCCGTTATAACTTGTACGGAACTGAAGTTCTTTGAAAGGAATTCGGTGACGTCAATCTTCATATCGCGTATCGCCTCAAATCCCAGTAGGTTGAGATCATGTACTTTTGTGACATTGAACCACATTCTTCTTTGGATGTCTGAATTTTCAATTTCACTTTTGTTTCAAATGTGCCCATTGCTGGAATGTCATTTCCCGTTGCTGAACAATATCTTCTATCATTCAGCTGCAACTTCGGTTTTCCCAGTTTGATCCAGGCAGCTCGTGAACAAAAGTTGTCTCTGGATCCACTATCAATGAGGAAACTGAAAGGTTGACTGTTGAGCGCCAACTGTTGCAACGGTTTCCAGACGATTCGCCCCCTGGACGGTTTGCCCCCTGGACGGTTCGCACCCTCCCTAGACGTTTCGCCCCCTGGTCGATTCGCACTCTGGACGGTTCGCCCGCTGGTCAATTCGCATCCTGAACGGTTCGCCCCCTGGTCGATTCGCACCCTGGACGGTTTGCCCCCTGGTCGATTCGCATACTGGACAATTCGCTCCCTGCGTGGTTGACGGTTTATTAGAGTTAAATATAATTTTTTTTCATTTTTACCACGTTTTCTTAACTTGCTTAAATACAATTTCTTTTTATTTTACCACGTTTTCTTAACTTGCTTTAATATATTTTTTTGTTATTTTTACTATGGAGGTAGTTCACATACAGGGAACGAAAGTTAAGAAGGCACTTCTTCAAAAGTGCTATTAATGTCCTTTTTCAAAATGTTAATATTAATTTCAATTTCTTTTGCGATTTCTTGATGACCCCTTCCCGAACTCTACGCCTATAGTTTAAATGTTTTTTCAAATTTACAAATCTTTAAAGTGGAACTCAATTTTAAGAGGTTTGACATTGTTTAACGTAGCGTTAGTAATGACTAAGCCACGAATCGTTATCTCACTTTATAATGAGTTTATAATGATGTTTGAAAACAGATTAACAAATGATAGACACTCCATTTTAGTTGTAAATTTTATTGATCATTCTCCGCCTGGCCCATATATGTGCGCAGAGGCACGCAGAAGTTTAGAAGTGGTTATTTCATGTTCCGCATACTTCTCCCACACGTCGGATAATTTTCCTTGCAGTCTGGCATAGTTCGTCCTTTGGTACCTGCGAAGTCTTTTCTCGGATATCAGGTTGACTTGCAGGGTAACATATTCCGCTTCGTTGAAGAGTAGCGGCGCCAGTTGGTACAAATCCAACTTAAAAATAACGTATATACAAATATAAATAAACAAAACTCTTTAAAATAGCACATGTTTTTTAACCAAAAGAAGAAAATAATTTTTCTCTGGGCTATATGAGAAATGTCTTGATGGAGTCATGCATTAATTATGGACATTCGTATAACAAACAAGCCATATTTTGTTGAAACTTAAAACGTGAGGAACCGTTTACTCAAACTAACCATCTGCCATTTTAAATAGGATAGAACGCTTTTTTGAATATATATATATATATATAGGTCAAGAAAAACGTGGTAGAAATAATAAAAAAAAATATTTAAATCTAATAGACAGTCAATAGACAGTCAACCAGAGGGCTAATGGTCCAGGGGGCAAATCGTCCAGAGTGCGAATCGACCAGGGGGCGAATCGTCCAGAGGGCGAATCGACTAGGAGGCAAAACGTCCAGAGTGCGAATTGACCAGAGGGCGAATCGTCCAGGGTGCGAATCGTCCAGGGGGCGAAACGTCCTGTTACCGCTCGTAGGACCGCTTCATTGTTGACGGAGCAAATGAATCGGGTCCTCATCGCTTCGTCTTGTGGATTTTCGATGGAAACGAAATCACAAGTTGTCGCTGCTTGACAAGTTCTTGTCGCCAATTGGTTGATGGCTTTACCTGGTTCACGTTTCATTCCGGTCCAGAATTTGTACCTTTCTCGGACGACGAACTTTGATGGGTTGAATTGTTTTCCCATAAACATTTCGATTTCTTCTATCGTCAAGTCATTCGCTTTCTTTGGCGGTGTTTGTTGACTTGCTAACGTATCTAAAAACTTGTATGTTGACGTGGTTTGATTTGTCAAGAAAACGTGAGGTATTCTTCGACCAGGAACCGAATGAGCAGCAGTGAAAGTTTCAAACCTTGCCCAGTAATCTTTCCATAATTTTTTTAAATGATCGAAAGTTTTAAAACTAGGAATATTTGTGACGCTTGCCGATGGTTGTAAGCTCTAAATCAGGGGTGGCCAACCCACGGCCCGCGGGCCATTTGCGGCCCGCAGTCTATCAATTGGCGGCCCGATCTGCTTTGTTTAAATATTTGAAATTTACAGAAAATCTTTTAAAAACTTCCTTAAAAATCGATAAATAGTACACAAATGATATATGCCGGCAGAGTTTCAAATAGAGTTGGTTGAGCTGCAGTCCGATAGCTTTAGGAAACAAAAATTTCCGGAAGAGAACTTAATTGAGTTTTACACCTTTTTGACTTCGGCCAGGTATCTAGCATTACGATAAAATGCATTGAAGATGATAAGTTTATTTGGCAGTACATACATATGTGAACAGACATTTTCCAGAATAAATATGCAATAGGTAAGTCGGTCCACAGGGCCAGACTTACTGATAATCATTTGCACGACATCTTGCGCATATCAGTAGCTGCATTTGATGCTAATGTAAAACAAGTTCAGGTTTCGCACTGAATGACAATTGTTCCTGAACAGTTAAAATACAATGTTTTTTGTGTCAACAATTCTATTTTGCAATATAGATTTTTTATAAACAGTTTCTTTACTTTTGTAATAGTTAACTTTAATAAGTTTACTATGAAAATTAAATAGTTAGCAGTCAGCCAAAATTGAATACAATTTTATGTTTATTTGAGATGCTTTGTGTGTTCAACCAACTATTATTGTATATTACTTCTTTAGTTTACATAACATGTATCCAAATGCTTTGTTGTTGGTTGGGGGTCGTTTCCGAGCCCACTGTATAAAATTACAACGCTCCTCCAAAGAGAATTTTGCCTTTCAAGCCAGCGGCCCGCCGTATGTTTCAAAAATATGGTAATGGCCCTCTTTCCCAAAAAGGTTGGCCATCCCTGCTCTAAATCAACCTTTCCATTTGTTTTATATGCTCTGCTCGTTCTTTTTTGCGCAATTTCTTGTTCAGCGCGTTCTTTTTCACACAATTTTTTTTTTCTGAGCGGTATCTCTCTTGTTAAACGAACAATTTAGTTTATCAACTTCAAACATTTTAAATTCAATTTTGAAAACTGACTTGAAAAACTTGATGTAACAACGTGTGAATGAGCTGCAACTTCTTTAGAACTCAGGGCAGCAAAACAACTATGGAACAGGGACTTTTGAAGAATTTCTCAATCTTACTGTGGTAGAATGACTGAGGTGGAAGACTGGAGCTTCAGAGAACGGTAACGTTGCTGTAGAACAACTTTCTTTATTCTTTAGCAATTTGACAATTTTCAACGAACCAAGTTTACGAGAAAACGTTTCTTCTAAACTTTTTCGCAGCAGGGTTTACGAACAAAATTGTCGACTGCGCCAATTTGTTATGTCTTTATAACAAAAATCATAAAAATTCTAAACATAAAAGTAATTCAATATTAAAGTTTACCACAAGCTCGAGTTCTTATCGACAACACAACAAGTACAACTTAGGTCAAAGTTCAATACACCTGCTAGCGCTACAGGTGAAAGCAATATAAACTATACATTTATATACATAGTGAGATGCACACTGCATAACAATGGTTTTGCCCTCTCATACAAAAATTTTATGTAACTACCTAATAATGGTAAAAATGTGTGTGCTATGAATGGAAAACCAACACAGTTTATGCTTGAAACGAGCATATACATTGATTGAGCGCTTAATTTTTTACTAAATTCACTTTTATTTAAAATTGATTTTATTTATAAGCTTATTACTAAATATTATTACATAATTCAAACTTGTTTAATGATTTGTTTAATTTAAATTATTTTAATTTTTTTAACTATACCACATAACTCCGCCTTGCTTTTTCAAGCCAGTCCTGAACCTGGAGAAAGGAGGAGGGAAAAGTTAAAAGGATCAAATTATGATCCACGACTGGAAGTACTTGGGTGCTTCTGACACAGCCGTTTCAGTCTTAAAACACTTGGTGTAATGGACTATAAACTATTATAAAAAAAAAACTATTTCACAATGGGGGTGGCGCGCGCGCCACCCTCGCCCCCCTGGATCCGCCCCTGATATGCATCACGCGTTTGGTTTTAAACATTAGAAATTCACTTCCTGCGGCAATATTATTTAAAAATTAATGTTTTTTCTTACCAACAATAATTTTCAAGGTAATTTTAGAAAGAATGTTAAGAATGTTTTAGTACTAGGGAGGCTTCCAGTGCAAATATTTTGATTTACATCCCATCATTTTGCATCATAAAGCATCATATCCATACGTGCCTCTAATATTCTTTATCAAACCAATCCACATAATTTGAAGATAAACACGTGTGTGTACGCGACTATGCAGTATGCGTGTGGGAGCTAAGCTGTTGGATATTATGAAAATAATAGACATGCGTATGTGTAGGTGTGTGCAAGCTCACCTGTTGATTATGGGGTAGATTACTGAACAGCGTGAATGGTATTTAATTATTCGGTTACTATAATTCTACGGCTCAGAGGCTTAAAAAATAGGCGCTTGCGCCGATCTTACCCTAGTTTAGTTATAAAAGCCATGGAAGTTTTACTCAGATACAAACAGTTTAAATTTTATTTAATTTAAAAAACAGCACATTGTAATAATATTTTTTAAATTTATTAAAAAAAGACTATGTTAGTAATACAACATTCCATGCTTGTTTTTTTCAATATTTAAAAATGATTTTACTTAGTTTCGTTTTTTTTTAAAATAAATTTTTATGTGTGGAGTAGAAACTGTAAAGTTGGCCTGATTTGTTCAAAACTCTATTGTATGGTACTGTCAACCGGAAATATTAATAGTCATTATCAAAAAATAAATTTTCATTTTTTTCTAAGTGAATGACAATAATGATCGATATGCTATCAAATCATTTAGAAACTTTTAAAAACTTTTGACAAATAACTTTTATGTCATTTTGGTATTGTTCAGGAAAACTAAAATTGATAAATAGCTTTTATTGCCAACGTTAATAGAGCACTTTAAAAAACAAATTTTGAAAACGTCGCCTTATTTAAAATTTTTAAAATTTGAACAGTTGATTTGGGGAATTACCCAAGAAACTTTTAAATATTTTAAATTTGTTTTTGTTAAAACACATTTCCCTATATAAATTGAAAAACTTTAATTAAATCAAATAAAATTTTAAAATTTTTTACCTGTATTATGTTATAGAAACCTAATTTGTCTGACAAATTTTGGGAAAATTAAACAAAGGGCAGGGATTCAAAAGATGTACTGAGTAAATCTTCTTATATGACTAGCTCATGCTTCTGTTGGATTCAGACATATTATTTTGATAGATCCTCTTATGTGTCTATTGAATGTTTAAGTCTCCTACTGTCTGTTGTCTCTCTAGCTTACAGTGTTGCTCAAGTTCTTAACTTTTTAGTTTTTATAGTTTGGAACTGTCTAATATTATATTTTAATTTTTTCTCAATAGTCAAAGGTATGCTGACAACTTTTATGTGTATTTTTTTTCTCTGATTCTTTTCTTATAACAGTGGTTAATAAAATATTCTCTTGTTTTCAATCTATTATCTCTTGGAGTTATTTTATTTGTCTCAAACTTAATCCTGATAAATTTGAAATAATTTATTTTAATAAATCTAAACATCTAATTTAATTTTTTGCTTTAGTTTTACTCCGACCAATTTTTCTATTTTTAACTCTTTCTCCTCTTCAATGTTTTATCTAAGCTGCGCTAACGTGTCCTAGCGCACATATTTTTACCCGGTAGCGCACACTTTTTAAAACAGCGCAGTCCAAAAAAGTTCTCAAATTTGAAAAAAATTCTTTAGTAAAAAAAAATCTTATCAAAAAATTTAAATTTAAAACAATTTAGCTTAACACAGCATTTAAATTCCGATACGAATTGATGATGAATGGAAACAATTTCCATGCATGAGGGAATTAGAAACATTGATTCGTACGATATACTTTATGACATTTTTAGCAGATCATAAGTAAGAAAAGCCAAATTGTAAGATATTGCTAAAGCTGCAGACTTCGATATTGTATTTTTAAACCAATTAATGAAGTCAGATGACTTTCAAGGCATTTTGCAATAAATGCACTGGTAAAACAAACTCTAGTGTATTGAAAGAATATTGCGTAGAAAACGTTGATGAAGACAATGACCCTGTGCATAAATATTGTTTTGATAAACTTAACAAAGCTGAATGCCATGCTGCATTGTTCCTATTGAATGATGCTCTTGGTGAGCTCGCAGAATTGTGGAAATTTCTTCAAAAAGATTCTTTGACAACAATAGAAGCATTTAAGATGGCTCAGGCAAAAATAAAAAATTTAACTCACAATATCTTGGAGAAATAGTTTATTTAAGCGAAAATGTTAAAGAGCTAAGATTAAAATTTGAATATCCGGTCAGCACAAATGCTGTAATGCAATTCATTTACCAAACATGTAAGCCCTTGAAAAAAAGATTTCCAGAAAATGAAGTAAATGACTGGTGCATTTTGATTAGAATTGCCTTACATCTTTACCAATCTAGATAAACTTAATTTTGAAATGGATGAATTGAGAAGATTTTCCAAAAACTATTGTTTATTGTTTGAAAAGATAAAACATTTTTTACTTAACAAATTTGTAAATAATGTATAGATTTAAAATTTTTGATATCTGAAAAAATAAAAACCGGTATGGTGAACACTTTTGACGGTTTAGTCAAAAGTACTTTGATGAAAGAAGAGTTATTTAAATTTCTTTATTACTTGATCTGTGCGATAAGTTTCAAGCATCAAGTGCCGACTGCGAAAGAGGATTCAGTATGATGAATTCAATTAAAACAAAAATTAGAAACAGGCTGGATGTGGATCACTTGGAAGATGTCATGATGATTAAATTTTATTTGGTTGCTGGAAGCAGTTAAAATTGACAAAGTCTATAATCTGTGGCATTTTGTGGAAATCAGAAAAAGGAAGAAGAGAATCTCATGCAAACTAATTTATTTTCAGTAACTTTTAGATTTTGACTTGGATGTGTATTATATTTGTGTATATATTTGCAATACATTTGTTTATATATATATAATAATGTAAGATGGCATAAGATTTTCTTTAAGACAAGCTCGATTAAAAATAAGTCTCCATTTAGTCGCTATGAGTTTTATAGATACTTTCTCAATATTTCGGAACAACGTTTTTTGTTTACTGCAACACGTATTAAGAAAAGTATTAACATTTAAAACTTTCTTTATTTCAGACTTACGGGCCGTTTCGGCTTTCGCCATCTTCAGAGTCTGTAAATACGATCGCGTAAAAGGAGGCAAAAGATAAGAAAACATGTAATAACTAAATATACAAATAAACTAATATCCTCAAGAAATTATCTCAATAGAAGGATATTAATAAAAATTATATATATATATATATATATATATATATATATATATATATATATATATATATATATATATATATATATATATATATATATATATATATATATTTATAAATCTCGTGTCATAGTGTTTGAAATTGAAATCCTCCGAAACACCTAAACCGATTTTTATGAAATTTTTTGTGTACATTTGTTATGTCTGAGTATAGGTCCTAAGCTAATTAAAATAATTTTTTTAAATTATTTAAAAAAGTTATATATATATATATATATTCATGTAAAATCGATGATTTTACGATCAGTTTCCCATTGATAGAGATTAATAAGATTTATTAAGTTTCATTAATTAATTTTTCCAATAAAACTGCAAAACCATTCTATTGAGTCCGGTATACGAATGGTGATATCGCAACATTGGTGTCAGAATTGGGATACAAGAATGGTTTTGAAAGCATTGGATGAACTCTCGATAATCGAATTGAGGCGGGAACTTAGAAAATGAGAGCTCAGTGATAAAGGAAGGAAGTCTGAGCTCGTGGACCGCCTCCGGACGTCATTGGAGAACAAAGGGTTTGATCCAGAAGAGTATGAGTTCGAAGCAGAAAATAAATTGATGAAGGCTCTGAATAAAATAGCGGAGGAAAACAGAGCAGCACATCAATAAATGAAGAAATTTCTTGAACTCCTCAATGGTGACACAAACAATTGCGGAAACAAAAAAGACGGTCAAGATGAACCATGCAAGAATGTACAAGATGAACCATGCAAGAATGTAAAAGATGAACCATGCAAAAATGTACAAGATGAACCATGCAAGAATGTACAGATGAACCATGCAAGGATGGTCATGGTGATGAGCCTTGCAAAGATGTGCAAGATGAACCATGCAAAGATGGTCATGATGATGAGCCTGTCAAAGACGGTCATGATGATGTGCCAGTCAAAGACGGTCATGATAATGAACTTTGCAAAGATGCTCAAGATGAACCATGCAAAGATGGTGACAGTGATACAGTCGGTTTGGACGTCGAAAACAAAACTAAAGAAGATGAGAAGAATGTTGAAAACGAAATGCAAAACGATGGGGATGAAAATGACGATGATGATTATAATAATGGCAATAACAACTATGGCTTTTACCCATACAGCGACGGAAGCCTCCATAACAGACGACGGCACCGAATATTCAGGGTCAGATTTTAGTGACGAATCTGACTCGGATGAAGCAACCGAAGATTTAGAAACGGACGAAGCTCCAATGGAGAAATACGTCAAAGTTAAC
The DNA here is from genome assembly GCA_963978895.1 of Erpobdella octoculata. Taxonomy (NCBI): domain Eukaryota; kingdom Metazoa; phylum Annelida; class Clitellata; order Hirudinida; family Erpobdellidae; genus Erpobdella; species Erpobdella octoculata. Next base: position 33,801,579 of record OZ022241.1, read on the forward strand.
TTGACAAAAAAAGAAGACACTGATTTGAGAGACGATGGCGATAATTTGAAGAAAGATCCGGTGGACGATACGAAAGTTGACACGACGAAAGAGCCGAGTTGGAATGTGAAAAGAAAACGTTCGATTGTAGCTTCGAAGAAAACAAACATGACGGCGATGAACTTCTCCAAAACAACAATAGCAATGCAGCAAGCAAAAACTCTGAAAAAGATGATCCAAGAACAGAGAACGATAACGAGGGTTCTAAATCAGATGAATCCACAGAGGATTCTAGATCAGATAGACTAAGAGTCATTGTAAAATCAAATAATAGTTTGATAAAGGGATTTATTGGAATTATGGAACGTGTTTTCAAAAAAAAACCTTTTGAAGAGTTTTTTGAGAAAGATCTAAAAGATGTGAAGGAAGAAGAAAAAGCAGACAATTCCGATAAACCGTGCAAAGATGTTCAGGACGAGGCATGCAAAAAAGGCTGTGATGAACCGTGCAGAAATGGCGACAATGAGCCAAAGAAAGACTCTGTTGATGAGCCAAAAAAGGACTGGAAGAAACTGCATCAAACGGTCAAGAGAATTATCATGTTGTTTGCGAATTGCGGTCAAAGCAACGAGTAGAGATCAAGTTATTTTGTGTTTGTGGCCGAGTCGCATTTCTCAAAAGCGACTATGTATATATATATATATATATATATATATATATATATATATATATATATATATATATATATATATTAGGGTTGCATCGAAAACCGGCACCGGCTCCGGCCCCGGCCGAAAACCGGCCATTTTTCCGAATCCGGTCAAATCCGGCTCCGGCCGGATTTGATGGCCGGATTTGGAGCCGGATTTAACATATTTATTTATTTATTTCAGTGAAATAAATACAAGTATATATATATATATATATATATATATATATATATATATATATATATATATATATATATATATATATATATATATATATATATATATACATATTTTAATATATATATGTATCTTTCAAATGGCTTATTTCTTATCAGTTTATTTCATATAGCTAGGTTGTATCATTAATCAATTTAATCTTCCGATTGATGCAACAGAATAGCACGCTCGGACGCTATATAAGGTCACGCTCGCGAACTTTGAACTCTCTCTCTCTCTCTCTTTTGTTGAATTATTCTTGTTTTGTTTGAGTATTAAAAATTAACAGCATAAAATGGCGGAGAAAAAAAATCGGGCTTTCGGCGTATTTTGATGTCAAAATCACGGATAATTCGAAGGCTGTTTGAAAACGGAGTTGTCACGCGGCAAGACTAATACTCCCAAAGGTTTTTCGACGTCTTCTCTGCTTACTCATCTCAGATCTAAGCATCCAATCTTGTACAGTGAGATGAACAGTCTAAAGACTTCGATGGCGGCTGCTGTTGAAGTTTCCACTGCTTCGAATATTGTTTACTATTTTTTGTTTATTGTTTATTTGAAATAAAGCTGATATTGTTTGTTGGTTACTACGTTGGTTTTTAATGATAACATGCAAATGAACAAAAAGATGAATAATGAATAATAAAAAATTACAAGACCGGCTCCGGCCGGATTTTGAATTATGAATCCGGCCAGAACCGGCCCCGGCCGGATTTGAAAAACCCAAGTCCGGTGCAACCCTAATAATATATATATATATATATATATATATATATATATATATATATATATATATATATATATACATAGTATATATATATATATCTGTTGCATTTTCCTATAAAAAAACACAATTGCATCTTTTTTTCAAAATAACTTTTTTAAATAATTTAAAAAAAATATTCTAAATAGCCTAGGACCTATCCTCAGACATAACAAATGTACACAAATTTTTTTTTTATAAAAATCGGTTTAGCTGTTTCGGAAGAGTTCAATTTCAAACGCCATGACACGATATATATATATATATATATATATATATATATATATATATATATATATATATATATATATATATATATATATATATATATATATATATATATATATATATATATATATATATATATATAATCGTCTAAAACTGAATGGGGATAAAACTGAATTAATCTGGATAGGTGCAAGATCAAAGTTGTAACAGAGTATAGCAAAAGCTTTGTTGGTTGCTGGGCTTTGGTCGCCCCCACAGAAGTTGTTCGAAACCTAGGTGTTTATGTTGATTCTGAGCTTTCCATGAAAGATCATATATCTAAACTGTCAAAAACCTGTTTTCCCAACTACGACAACTTAGAACCATACGAAGGTTTCTGACAAGTGAAGCAACACGTCTCCTGCTGCATTCGTTTGTTGTCAGTAGACTTGACTATTGCAACTCTCTATTTACAGGCTTACCTCTTAGTGCTGTTGGAAAGATTCAACGTATTCAAAACGCAGCTGCTCGTCTTTTTGGTGGACTAAAGAAACATGATCATGTGACTGCAATAATGAAAACTGAACTCCGGTGGCTGCGTATCTCTGAGCAAATTACTTTTAAAATTGGGACTTTAGTCTACAAGGCGCTCCATGGCGAAGCCCCCTCATATTTACAAGAGCTGTGTGTTACGGTGTCTGATAACAATTTTTACTTATCTCGTCACATATCAGCTAGTCGTGGTGATCTAGTTGTTCCCATTACTCGAACAAAAACTTACGGCAGTCGATCCTTCAGTATAGCAGGACCGGCAACATGGAACATGTTGCCTGCCATCAGCCATGAAGGCATTACATTGAGTTTATTCAAGGCCGAGCTAAAAACATTTCTGTTTGCGAAATTCTATCCAAATTGATGATCAGAGAGAAATTATTTCATTTTTCCTGACATGCTGATTTTTGTGTTTTATATTATTTTTTTGCTTTATTTTTATTGTTTTGTTTTGTTGTTTTTATTGTAAAAGGAGCCCTGAGGTGTTACACAAAAGGGCGCTTAAAATCCAAATAAACTTAAACTTAAACTTATACATATATATATATATATATATATATATATATATATATATATATATATATATATATATATATATATATATATATATATATATATATATATATATATATATATAAATATATATATATATATATATATATATATATATATATAAAGTTGTTATTGTTAAAAATTTTGGAAAATTTTAACATTATGAAAAAATTAAATGTGAATAATATTGCTTTTTTTATTAATTTACATGTTTATTGTTTATTAAACCTTTAAATAATTTATTTTTATTCAATAAAAAAGTTAGTTCAAAGAAGTTAAACTACAAAAAAAGTTGTAGTTGAAATTTAAACTCTTTTGATAAAAAGTTAGTTAGTTGTTAGTTTAACTACTTTTAAAAAAGTTAGTTACAGCAAAAGTTTAACTAATGATTTTTAGTTACTGCCCATTACTGTATATATATAAATACAAATTTATCACTGAGATACATAAAAACCACAGTTATATAGTGTATTTGTATAATGTAAATTGTCTTTACAAATACTACTTCCAAAATTGGTTCTATTATTCTGACTTTTAATTAGGGTTGTCTCGCTAGTCACGCTGGCAGCAGTTCAGTTTCACGAATTCCCAAATTTCTAATAGTTGAAAACCACCTGGCCTAAACGGTATTTTTCAAAGATGCCATAACTCAAGTGGTGGCTGAAGGGAATGTTTTTGAAGATAAAAATGCAGTGCGGATGAAACCTTATAAGTTTTTGAGTTAAACAAATTTCGGGCCCCACCTTTTACTAAATTTCTGGATATGCCACTGAGCGTTACATTTCATTAGCTATTTATTTAATCTGACACTTGATGCCAAGAGGATTATGGCTTTTTTGGTAGCACTACTAAATTAATAAATATTTTAACAATAAAAATGTCGTGAAAAACTATAAAGTGTTTTTGAATAAAAAAAACGTCAAATAATTATTAGTGATCTATGTTTTAGTTATTAGAAAATTTAATTTCAGGGTTTATCATAAAAAACCTTAAAAATGGTTTTATACTATTTTAAACAATTTTAAAAACATTAAAATTTATCAAATTTAATAAATGTGTCTTACCATTCAATTCAAAAACAAACCAGAGAAACACGATTTTCATTTTTTTTAAAATACAGTTGATTATAATTTTATTTTGGAAATAATAAAATATTTTACTGAAACGTTTGGTAAAAAATCTAAATTTAAACTTTCAATAAAAAACCAGATTCAAGTACTTTTATAATAGCTACAATTACAAAAAGTTGAAAACACGCGTGCTTGATGAGACTAACGGAAAATGCGAAACTGTCACATGTCATAGCATTTAAGGTGCAGCAAGAAATCAATGTAGTAGTTATTTTTTTGCAGTTGCACTCACTAAAAACAAAAAATAAAATATTTTATTCATGAACGTAATTAAAAAAGATTTAGCTGAGGATTAATGTAACTCTTATTTAAAAATAAACTTTAGTGTTTCTGATGAAACTACAAATAAAATTATTTTTGCAAACTAGCAATTTGTATTGAAAACCATAGTGCAGAATTATTGAATATATTGTTATGATATTGCTAATTTTATACGGAATTTTAAGAATGGTAATATAATGAAAAATAATTAAGTAAAATCGTTATAAAATTTTTTTCTCTTAGAAAATAAGTTGATTATATCGTCGGGTCGACCAGTGGGTAATAGAAAAGTAATTCATTGATGAAAATATGCACTACGACCTCCTTAATCCTGTTTGTCCTGAACAGCCTTGTCATCTCCGAAATCGTCGACAAGGTCAGGAATACAGGGAACTTTATTTTCATTCGCGGCTTTGACCACATTCTTTGAACGACGTGGTCAATTTTTTCTACATTTGGAATCAATTTTTTTAGTTCCTCTGGAATCTATGTAATCTTCAAATTTTGTGTTGTGAACTGGAAAACCAAGTCACATTTTTTTTCGATCTTATTTCTTGATTATTGATCACGGCAAACAATGTTCACAAACTTCTCCATAAACCTCATTGGTTCCACAACAAAACGTTCACAGTCAAAAATGTCCAACGACAAAATGTTCAACGACAAAATATTCAACGACAAAATGTTCACGACAAAAAACTCACGACAAAATGCTCAAGAAAAATGTTCACTCACAAAATGAGCACGAACAAAACGTCTACAGACAAAATGTTCATCAACTAAATGTTAATGACAAAACGTTCACGAAATGAGCACAAATAAAACATTCACAGCAGTCAATGCCGAGGCTGAATGCACAACTCGGCAACAAATGAAATATCAGAAACGTAGAGATGAGTGTTTATGGGTCTTTAAAATTTAGGACATTTCCCCTGAACATTACCCCCGGCAGACCTTAAAGACATTGTCCCCAGACCTTTTCTTATTTTACTATAATATACCTCTCTAAAGGTTTTTGAATAAATTTTCTAAAATAACTGTAAAGCTTTGAAATGGCTGAGGATTGGTTAGATAGAGTGGTGGAATTAGGTTACGTTAAGGATTTTTAGAAAAAAATCTGGGTAAATTCTTATAGAACTCATTTGCGAAGCGTAGTTATCACACAATTAATCAAAGTATTTAACTCATTTTTCAATCAACATACCTAACCATGATCTAAATCTTGTGACGTGTCTTCTCATATTGTGTATCTGCTCCATTATTAAAACAACGCTGCCCCAGTGGACCCATGGCTATTCTGGTAAAAGAACCATTTGTTTCTTTTCCTAAAATACTGCGACTAATTTATAACTTTAATTTTAACTAGTCTGTAAATAATAACCAACTACGATTAAACAATAGTTGTAATATAAAATAATCTTTTTCTTTCTGAATTTCTGAAGACAAAAGCAAAGTACAAGCACCAAATGTGTCAGGTCTATAAAAAATTAGCTTAGGAATTAGTTTGCAAAAGTTCTTGACATAATAAAGCAAAAAGTGTAATTTTCAGTGTGAACAATTTCCTGTGAACGTGGTCATAAACATTTTGTCGTTGAACATTTTTGTCTGTGAACGTTTTGACTGTGAAAGTTTTTTCGGTTTTCTATTCTGTCATTGAATTTTGTCGTGAACGTTGTGTCATGAACATTTTGTCTGTAAACATTTTGTCGTGACACCACCTCATTGTCAACCAAATAGCCTCATGAAACGGTCTGAGGTCATCACACGTCTGGTTTTTGAATCCTCGTGACAGCATCTCAACATTTTTATAAAACCCGAATTGTTTGATGTGTTCCGTAACATCAAAACTGTCAACCACATCAGACAAAATGCTTCCACTACAACTCCACATCTGAACCTTGGTTTTGACGCGCGACGAAATTTACTTGGTTAACCTCTGAGCACTCTTCCGCATCTCTAAAAAGCACTTTTTATAGCCACTCCTTTTTTCCAAAGAAACCGAGAGAGTCCAACTACACTCAGCAACAGGGCCAATTTCGATAGTGCCCCACCACAAAGCAGGAACATGTTGTTTTTCTTTGTTTTCGTTGCGGCACACCTGATCTGTGCAGTCTGTCCAGCCGTCATCTGACACAGGTTCTGAGCTTGTGGACTCCGTTCAAACTGAATTTTGCCGCAGCAACCCACACCATTTTTTAACTAACAACAGGCTGGTCCAAAACCGTGTCCACCACTCCCTCAGCCGTCTCTGCAACTAGACTTTCAACAGCCTTGCCATCCAGACCACATTCAGGCAAACCGCTGCTAGAAACATTCCCATTTTCATCCTCTTTATTGTTGTTTTCAACGCCGCACCGACCGCTGCTAATTTGTTTTCAGCGCAGATCTGACTGCCAAAAAATATTTTTTTTGTTTCCTCTTGTGCTGCCTTGTTTTTCCTCATTCGTTGTCTTTCTTCTTCCAACAATTTTATTTTCAGCTTTCACCGATTTTCCAGAGTTTTTTCGTCAAAATAAAATTCATATTCATTATCACAAACGCTGCTAGAACGCGTTCCTTAAGTTTGTCCTTCTTACCATTAGAGATGGACCGAAAGTCGTCTCGGCAGCTCGGACCGATTTTGCGGTACTCGGCAAAACTCTGACTCAGCAAAAATGAAGTCGCCGAGGCCGAGTTTAAAAGATTTGTCTATTTTGCAGGAATTTTTGCAGGAGGGGTAAACCTCTTCCTACTTTTATCAATTTTCTCTCGCATTTCTTTTTTTAGATTCTTTATATTAACTTCACTATGTTTGCTTGATAAACTCTGAAACCCGGAAAGCTGCTAGGATTGCCATAAAGGAAAAACGGTCTCGGTTGAGCAAGTTTTGGTAACAAAGAGCATCATTGTACCTGCGCAGTTGTTTAGTATCATAGCAATCCGTCACTGATCCCAGGACTACTGATCCCAGGACTACTGATCCCAGGACTACTGATCCCAGGACTACTGATCCCAGGACTACTGATCCCAGGACTACTGATCCCAGGACTACTGATCCCAGGACTACTGATCCCAGGACTACTGATCCCAGGAATACTGATCACAGGACTACTGATCCCAGGACTACTGATCCCAGGACTACTGATCCCAGGACTATTGATCCCAGGAATACTGATCCCAGAACTACTGATCCCAGGACTACTGATCCCAGGACTACTGATCCCAGGACTACTGATCCCAGGACTACTGATCCCAGGACTACTGATCCCAGGACTACTGATCCCAAAACAACTGATCACATATTTGTTTTAAATTAAAAAACACTATTTCAAGTCTAATGTTTTCCTAAAGTTGTCCATTAATGTCTTTGAGTTTTCTTATGATCAGTTGTCCATGGGATCAGTTGTTTCGGGTTTAAATGTTCTTAGGATCAGTTGGCACTGACCTGTGCTGCAGTATTAACAGTATGTAACAGTCTAAAATTCATTGATGCATTAATTTACTGATTGAATTTGCCTAACTTTGTAACTGGGTTGTCGTTGAATGAATCACAATGGGAATGGGATGCAGGACTGAATGAAAATGGATGCAAATTTTCATCTTCTTTCTAGGCGACCATTATGTACCTACTTATGTCGAAGCTGCTTAGTCGCTTACTGGTAGTTTAATTTTCTCCAGAAATTATTAAAAAGTCTTGATAAACAGTGAATGTTAAGGTCACATTAATTTAACAAATAAAGCCTTACACAATCAAAAAAATTAAATAGTTGTTTATACTATTTTATTATAAAAATTCTCAACACAGTTTATTAACAATTAAAAAATTGTAAAACATTCTTTTTCAGTCATTTAAAGAGTTTATTTTTTAAGTACACAATTAAAAAACATGAAATTTGCATTGACTAAAATTCCAACAGAAGTTTTTTAAATGTATAATTGGAATCGAGCAAACATTTTTAAAATAAATAATTTTCCAGGATAGAAAGACATTTTTTTTAAATTGACGTTTACTTGCGCACTTAAAAGTATAAATTTATTTTCCTATGAACTTGACAAGATTTCTAAAACATTGTTTACATTTTGGTAAAAAACTTCATAACTGTTTCTAATTCTTATAAAACAAGAAACGTTGGGCGCATAAAATGATGTTTTTGTATATGTGCCCAACGTTTTTTTAAATGTTCGCATTTTGATAAAAGATTATATAACAGGGGGCAACCGTCACTGTTCCTTTAATAATAGCCGGAAGAAGGATGGGTAGTCAAAGGTATATTTTCTAAAAAATTTCTAAAATGTCGTCCTTATTGATTTTACATGAAAAACTTTTTTCTAAAATCCATTGGGAAGCAAGCCTGACCCCACAAATGACACCTCTGGTAGAATATTGAATTGTCATCGGGTTCAGAGTTATAAATAAAAGATTCAGAGCTGTAACGTGACAAAAATAGTTTAAAATTTGATTGCAAATAGACAAACAAACATACAGAGAAGTGGCTTCTATTTATTTATTTTATTTCTTTCACAACGCCTTTTCCAAGACAAGTCTTGCTCGAAGGCGAGAAAGGGTACTTGCAGAGGCAGCCATTTATAGGCGCCTACCCTTTTAGATGCGAGTGAACTCCTGGCTTAATATAAATGTTATAAAGAGAAAACTATTAAAATGTCGATGCATGTGCTCTAAGTTCATAAACATGAAATGCCTCAGTTGAAATAGAAAAAAAAACATTTTGTAAATTTAAAATACACGACAACTACACAATCAGCTGAACTAATTTTAGTCTCTAAAGCACTACATTTGTCTTAATAATCAAATTTTGTCTTAACTTTAACTCCGAAACAAAATTACACGTGGACTGCGGTCCAGAATGACCAGATTGGATCTTTTGATAAACTGGTTCTCTCAAATCCATTGATGTGCTGGTTGATCTTACATAATTTCTTAACTGGATTGTGGTTGAAGGAATCACAATTGGATGCAAGACAAATACGTATGCAAGATGTCGCCTTTTCACAAGCAGACCATGCAGTTATGTTGAAACTGTTTATGTTTAGTCGCATATTGGTAGATTTCTTCCAAATAATTTCTATAACATTGTTAAACTTTAAGTAACTAATTCATCAATTACAAATATTTCAGTTACTAAAACTAAAAAGTGACAGAAAAAATCTTCCTTGGTGAAAGCATAATCAAATCAGAAAACTTTTACCGGCAACGAGTTAATACTAAACTAGAATGGGAACAAAAAGAGCAAATAGAATTTAATTTTTATTGCAGAAACTGTGACAGAGCTAACAAAAAATCTGCCGTGACAAATCATTGAAGATAGTTGAAAAGGTAAACGTTTCAATAAGAAACTTTAGCTTTAATTTTTTCACTTTGCTTGCAACTTCATTTTGTTTCAATGAAACCTGAAGCGACTTCTTGACTTTCAATAGTTCTTTTTTTTAAACGTATTCACAGCAAATTGTATTTCAAATAATAATTTGAAAAACAAAAAACCTTCACCGGCAGTTCCAGTGAAAAAATTTGAAAATGACATTTTCATTTGTCTAAATTAGTTCCGATGGTGTAGCAGCAAGTTTTTACAGCAGTAATTATTTGTTATATTAATAAAAACCAAAATAAAATTAAAAATTATTTTGGGTTTTTTATGCCGCGGATTTAACAAAAATCCCAACTGTTGACTGGTTAATTTTGGTCAAGTGGATCTTACCGTAGATTATGCTGATAACCAGGTATTACAGTGCAACAGCAATAATAAGCAGGTTTAATGGGTGTAAAACAATTATCAGGTATTAACTGTTATATTCAATAATCTGGTTTAACATCCACCTAAACTTGGCTGGCTCCGAAAGCCAGGTTGATCCGGCAATTAGGAACATGTTCAGATGGGCAATTTTTGTATTTATTTTCTTTCCTTTCCAAAGCGTGTAAAAAAAATTGAACAGTTCATTGACGCAGACAGGAGGAAGTTTAAGGAGTTTTAAAGATTTTGCAAATAGTTAAAAACTGCCTGTCTGAAACAGTATTTCTCAGCAGGTTTCTGTAGGGTTTTGCGTCAAACATCCAAAATGCCATGACGCAAGTTACGGCTATACGGAAAGTTTTTGAAGGCAACAAAAGCATTGCAAATGAAAAATTTTATTAAGTTTCAGTGCATTAGAAATTACAAAATAATCGGCAAAAACTAACAACTTCTGGGATTTTATAAATATTACAATGCAAATGTTCTTGCGTGTGGGCTTATTTTGTTAGCGGCAAAAAATCACTTTAACCCACCCAAATACAATTTTTAGCTATTTTCATTGGTTTGTTTTTTCACCATTTCTAGTTGGCCAGTTAATTTCTTGTTATTGCCAACAACAGATCTAAAAAAATTTAAGGTTGAAGGAAGTCAAATATTTTTTTAAGAATTTTGAATACTATCGTTATGAAGCCCATTGTAAGATATCCTTAAATTTGTATTCAGTAAAATTTGTTATTTAATTATCTTTTGACACTTAAAACAAACTATTTAATATCTTTAACTAATTTTTATAATTCTCTGTATATGAAAACTCTAAGTATTATAGATATAAATGTAAATGCAATATTTTTGGGTTGAAAAATTTGTTTTACAATTAAGTTTTTTAGTAATAATAATAATAAGAATAATAATAATAATAATAATAATAATAATAATAATAATAATAAGAATAATAATAATAATAATAATAATAATAATAATAATAATAATAATAATAATAATAATAATAATAATAATAATAATAATAGTAATAATAATAATAATAATAATAATATTAATATTAATATTACCGGCAACGAGTTAATAAGAATTTAATATTAATGTTAATATTAATATGAATATTAATATTAATATTAATATTAATATTAATATTAATATTAATATTAATATTAATATTAATATTAATATTAATATTAATATTAATATTAATATTAATATTAATATTAATATTAATATTAATATTAACATTAATATTAAATTCTTATTAACTCGTTGCCGGTAATATTAATATTAATATTAATATTAATATTAATATTAATATTAATATTAATATTAATATTAATATTAATATTAATATTAATATTAATATTAATATTAATATTAATATTTGTTTTAATAATATTAATATTAATATTAATAATATTAATATTAATATTAATATTAAAAAATTTAAAGTAATTTGAGTGATCTAGGTTTAATTGTAAAAAACGTAATCTTAAGGTTCGTCAAAATCGTTGGTAAATGATTTCATATAACACGCCAGATGGTTTTAAAAATGTCAACATTCAACAATTGTGTCTAACCATTTAATTCAAAGACGAACCAGATGAATAAAATCTTCATTTTGCAATGTCTGCAAATCATTTTTTTTTTGTTTATTATCAGAACCAAAAATATAAAAAAAAAGTCTATAGAATCAAGCCATAAAAAATTAATGTCTGAAAGTTATATTTTTGATGAAGAGGAGCTACATCAGGCTCCTCTATACTGACAGAAGCTGGAGGACTCGCGACTCCTAAGAGATGCGGTCCTTGAAAGCGTTTACTGTCGGGGCGTCAATTGTGTATTGCGTAAGCGCATTCCATGGAGCGACAATCCGGTTTGTGAAAAAATTGTATCGCTCTTCGCAACCTCTGACATACTGGCGCTCTAGTTTGCAGTTGTGGCCACGCAGGTGGTATGCCGTGTGGCCGGCTGCTCGAGTTTGCGGAACGGAAAAGCTGACGTCGTCGATGTTGTGGGCGATTTTGAACTGCTCGATCAGGTCACCTCTCGAACGGCGGTCTTGCAGCGTGGTGATCCCAAGCTGTTGCAGACGATGTTCATAGGGCTGATGTTTTAGTGTTGCAATGATTTTTGTTGCCCGACGTTGGACCTGCTCAAGAAGGTTAATATCGCCCTTTTGATAAGGCGACCAAGATTGAACAGCAAATTCAAGATGTGGGAGGACGTAGGAGAGGTAAAGTGTACGCCACAGTATGAGGCTGCGGCTGCGGAAAGCTTTTCTGAGTCGGCTGAGCATATGATTGGCTGATGACGCTGCTTTTTCGACCTGTGCTCGGACCTTTAGATCATCTGAGACGAGAACACCAAGATCACGTTCGACTTTTGTGACTTCGAGTGGTCGCCGCGTGCCGTCAATATGTCTCATAGAGTATTGGTGGGTTATTCTGTGTGAGCGACCGACATGCATGATTTTGCATTTCTCGACATTGAAGTGCATTAGCCAAGTGAATGACCACTCAACTGCACGGTCAATGTCAGCCTGGAGAGATGAAATGTCGGAAGCTGACTTGATGATGCCGATGATTTTGCTGTCGTCCGCGTACATTTTGATTTGGTGTGTGATAGTGTCCGGTAAGTCGTTAATATATAACACAAAAAGTAGTGGACCAAGAACAGAGCCTTGAGGAACGCCACTTGTCACATTCTTCCACTCGGACTCGCAGCCTTCAATCAAAACGCGCTGCTTCCTATCTTTCAGCCACGCTTCGATCCATGTGAGTAGCATACCACGGATGCCATAAGCTTTTAGTTTATGCAGTAGGCGTTTGTGAGGTACTCTGTCGAATGCTTTGGCAAAATCTGTATATACTACGTCAGCCACATAGCCGCAATGAACAGCTTCAGTGAGTATGTCGCGAGTTTCAAGTAAATTTGTCAAGCAGCTTTTTTTCTTGAGAAAACCATGTTGATGTTTGCTGATTAAGCCGTTGACGACGCAGTGCTGCATGATGTGTTCATGTAGAATGCCTTCCATTACTTTACAGGGCACAGGAGTGAGAGAGACAGGCCTGTAGTTAGAAGGCTTAAGCTTGCTGCCTTTTTTGAAGATAGGGGAAACATTTGATTTTCTCCATGTGTCCGGCATAACTCCGGACATGAAGGAGCGCTTGTAGATGAGAGCCAGGGGTGTGGCAAAGGCAGCTGCGCAATTGCTGAGAACGCGTGGGTGCAAACCGTCAAGACCCATCGATTTAGTTTTGTCTAACCTGTAGAGTCTTTTTTGAAGAATAGCTGCAGAAAAACAACTTTCATTTACATCGCAGATTGATTTGGTGCGATCTGTAAAAGCAGGCATGTAGCCCTCAGGTTCGATGACAAAAACAGATTGAAAATATTCATTGAGTGAAGAACAGATTTTTTCACGGTCCGCAGTTATGGTGCCGTCGGCTGTCTGAATAGAGTTGATGTCGTCTTTGACAAACTGCTTGCTACGGACATGTGAGTGAAGAAGTTTTGGATAGGATTTGGAAGCGCTGACTAGTTGTTCCTCATACGTGAGAATTGCCGACTTGACTGTTTTAGCTACACGCTTGCAAGCCTCTCGATGAGATTCTCGCAGAATAACTGCAGAGTCGCGCCCCGATGCGATGTATTTAGCCCAGACCTCGCGCTTGACTCTGGCTGCTTTTATAACTTCGGGTGTTACCCAGGGTTCTTTTTTCCGGACAAATGGAGTTGTTGTAGATGGGATGTGTAGTGCAACCGCTTCGTTGTATCGATCGATAAGAAGCTGATAACTGTCAGGTACTGAAAGGCCATCAAATAAGTTTTCCCAGTCGGTGTTTGAAATACGAGATGACAGCGCATTGTAGTCAGCTTTGCTCCATATAAAACGTTTGTGCGACGGAGAAACACGTGAATTGTTCAGACCGGCCACAGCGAACCGACCGGTTATAAAGCAATGGGATTGGCCCATGGGCGTGTATCCAAGTGAGTCAGCTTCAAGTATCTCGATAGCTCGGTCGGGGTCGTTGGTAATAATGAGGTCAAGAGTGCTGCTAGGTGTAACATAACGATTACAGCGGTACGTGGGAAACGTGACAAGCTGTGTAAGGTGCCAGTCGTTGAGGCACTCTTGAAATCTAATGTCACTAGGATGTTCGTTACCTATATGGGCAACTGTTGCCACGCCACCACCCACGTCGATTGGAGCATATTTTGTGTGAGAGAAATTAAAATCGCCATAGAGCAACATAAATGAGCAGCTCAAGGCGGAAAGTGAGCTACGAGCTGTTGTGACTGAAGCAATACATTGTGTGAGATAGTCGTCGTTCAAGTCATGAGGGCGATATAAACAACCAACGAGGAAAGTTTCTCCACCGAAACAAATGACTCGCCAGACTTGTTCAATAGCTGGAGAGTTGAGCTGAGGAATGCCGGTCTCACTGGTCACAACTTTATCCACAACGTAGATCGCAACACCTCCTCCAGCGTACCTCTCTCTGTCTCTACGGTGCAGTTGATAGCCAGCTATGGAGGTGTCTGAGGATTCGTTAAACCATGTTTCCACAAAGAAAATGGCATGTGGTCTAAGCGATTGGTCGAGGGCTGCTATTCTTGCTGTTAGCTCATCGCGTTTATCTTTATTGAGCGAGCATGGGTTGTTAGACCAAAACCGAAAGTGATTTAGAGACGAGGTAGGTGAAGAGGATTTAGGCTGGCTTTTCTTGTTGGGGTGACGCATTCTCTGTGGCTTTTGCAAGAGTGAATTATTGGGCCTTCTTGAATTTGTGCAGTTGATTGCCACGGATGCCGTATCGATAGGGCGAATCATTACCAAGTTGAGCATTGAGTTTGTTTCTTTCTTGCCTCAGCTGGTAGTCTAATTGTCTTTCTGCCTCTGTTAAATCCGGGCTGATATAAACGGCCTTGTACGTACTGTTGCTTCTCAAACCTTTAGCTGCCAAGAGGGTCGGGTTTCTGAGACTTGCATCAGTTAGTTCCACGAGGATTGGGCCCGGTTTTGCTTGATCTTTGGATCTTAATCTCTTTATGCATACTGGTTTTACATCAGACTTGCCGATTGAACAAAAAAGATCTTTTACAAACTTTTCGTCTTCAGATCTTTTGTCAACTTGCACTGCACACGACGGTTCCGGAACTCCGTAAACGATAACATTTTTTTTCCTTTTCTCTCTATCATTCAGTTCATTCATGGAAGCATTCACAACTACTAACTGCGCAGCTGGCTGTTTTGATTTTCCGCCACCTGATTTAACTACCTGAACCCAATCGTTACCGATAGTCGGAGGTTGCAATGATGATTTTGCTGCTGTTAATTCGGTGGTCAGCTTCTTGATTACAGTTAAATTGTCTTTATCTTTTGTCTCTAGGAGCCTGACTCGCTCGGACAGCGATAAAACCAGAGAAGAAATCTTGCCGCACCACTCATGAAGAACTTTTGAGGATAATGAGTGGTTACCTTGTCCATTGTTATTCTAAATTGCAAGTAATTATAAACTGTATTACAAAATATTTACTTTGCTAAATATTTACTTTGCTAAAAACTTTTATTAAAAACAAAATTAAACTTTTTAACTAAATTTAAACTTTTTGTAAAAAACTATATTTAAACAAGAAAATGAATTCAAATTAACCTTGTAAACAGCAGTAATTTAAAGAAGTTGAAAACCAGTAAGTAAGCCTGATGATACAAAAAGCTAAATTGCGAAACTATCACATGTCACAGCATTTCAGGTGCAACAAAAAATCAATGTATAAGTTATCTTTCTTTTGAAGCAAAACAAGATCTTTTTTTATATATAAAAGCACTTACAGAGATTAATGATATACCGTATCGAATTGCAGCAAGCCCCGTTGTAATCCATAACGTCTACAGCCGGGGTTTTCAGCCGGTACGGTGCACCCCCCTCCCCCAAAGTCGGGTGTTGTTCTAGTTTGGAAGAGTGCAAAAACCAAATTTTGAACATAAAATTGATCAATTTGAAACAATTATTTCATACAATTTTAATATTTGCTGAGAATAAATTAGACATTTTTCAACATCTTTAGTTTTGAGAATGCTTTTATATTTATGGATCTGTTTGATTATGGTTCCTATTACTGTCAGTCAGGTTAGATCAAACAGGTCAAGAAAATAATTTAAAGACTATGTTTAGTATTTTTTTACTTTTATCACTAACAAGGTCGGCACACAACGACCAAAGTGCTTTTTATGTGACATAGTCCTATTAAATGACGATTTCAAATTAAACAAGATAAAAGAGCATTTCAGTGCAGTGCATCCCAACAATTCCAAATTGATTGACGTTCTTGTCAGCCAATAGTACCGCTCTTAACATCCCTGGTTGCCATCACTATTTTTTTTAAATTACTGATATGTTTAAAATTTATTTTATCAAAGATGAAGAAATGTCTTTTAAAAATATATCAAATTACTTTACGCTGAAAATATCTTGGGTATATATTGATAAAGGTTGTTAAGGAGGAGTGGCTTCAAAATTTGATGAATAGTCCTCTTGATGAATAGGCTTTATATGATGTCCTTTCAATGAACCGTTCTCTTGATGAAAAGTGTTTTGATGAATAGTCTCTTGATGAATAGTCTTTTGATGAATAGTCTCTTGATGAATAGTCCCTTGATGAATAGTCCTTGATGAACAGTCACTTGATGAATCGTCCTTTGATGAAAAGTCCGCATACCGACTAGCTATAAAGCTGAAACTTTCAGCATAGCTTTATATTGGATGACAATACATGATTTAATTAAAAAAAAATTAATTTGAACATTTTTCGTAGTTCTTAATCGAGTGTATTTGAAATCAAAGTTTGTGTTGAAACACTCGTTTTTTCTTTTACTTGTTTTTTATAGTAGTTTAGAGTCATTTACACCAAGTGTTTCAAACTGTATTTAGGAAGCATTTAAAAACTTTCTGTCGTGGATCAACTTTTCACTCCTATTTTTATCCAGGCATCGGACTGGCTTGCAAAGCGAGGCGGAGTTAACAGTAAATATGATAAATTGGCAAATAAATTTACATGAGGTATATACATAAATTATTACGTCGCTGTTAATAATTATTTCTATGTTAAAAAAAATTAAAATAGTTTATATTGACTGGGTTGGCTTTTTCTGTGCATTTGAGAAAAACTGGAAAAAACCTTAAACTATGTCATCATTATAAATGTATTTGATGCAAAAACAGAAAAGCAAATTCTACTAGGAACTGGGTAGCGCAGTTATTTATTTTGAGTAAATGTGCTAGTTAGCAAACGACAACAATAACAAAGGTTTTTTCACAGCTAAATTTTGTTTGTTTTCTACATTTTTGAGTTTGAGTCTGTTTCTATGATTCTGTGCGTAACAATAATTTAAGCTAGGGCCTTAAGCGGTTCCAAGTTTCATCCCTCCTCTTGACGGGTCCACCATAGCTAGCTGTCTCAACAATACCATTTATAAGCTAAATGTTTGGATTAATAATAGACGAAAACTAAAACAATTAAAATGAAGAAAGCAAATGTTTTAATGACGATACAACTAATAGTAAGTATTCAAAAATAAGTTTATTTGGAGTGTGATTAAGCAAGCAAACTACCATATAAGCAAAAACTATGTAGAGGTTTTTTTTAAAGATGTCTGAAACTATGCTGATTAAATTCAAATAAAATTGTAAAAGCGATGCAGTGCTAGTAGTGTGTAGCAGTCCAGAATGACCAGATTGGATCTTCTGATAAACTGGTTTTCTCAAATCCATTGATGTGCTGGTTGATCTCACAGAGTTTCTTAACTGGATTGTGGTTGAATGAATCACAATTGGATGCAAGACAAATACGTATGCAAGATGTCGCTTTTTCACCAGCAGACCATGTACTTATGTTAAAACCGTTTAGTCGCTTTTTGGTAGTTTTCTTCCAAATAATTTCTAAAAATAAATTTCATTTTTATAACAGACAACAAAAGTTAGTTTAGATTTTTTATAATATAAAACCTTGAATAATAAAATTTAATAATGGTCGTGTCGTGTTAAATTGTTTCATTTTTCATTTTCAACTTTTATAATGACGCAGAAGGACGCACCCATAGCGGTTTCTAAAGTTAGAATCCTCCAACCCCAATTAATTCCGAAAAATGTTTTACTGCATGAAACTATTTTTATAATACTGTTTTACTGATGATGAAAACACCAAAAGTGTCATGTAAAAATACCTTTGTTAATAAGCCATCAAAATGTAGTAGTGCATCTCTACTATTACTTGTATATGTTATGTATTTTGGGATTTTCTTATAATTCTTTGGCGGCAACTAAATTTTTTCAGACGTAATTAATCAAAAAACAAATTAAATTGTTAAAACCTTTTGTTTTTGTTTAGATATTTCACATCGACAGTGGACTCTATTTTAGAAAAATGGGCGTGACAAATAATTATAACAATTTTATTAAAAAAGGGCTTGTTTGTTTGTATTGAACTCAAATTTGATTTAATTGTAATAAACCTGTTGCTGTTTTATATGGATTAAAAAGTATTAAAGATTTAAACTGAAAAAAATGTCAAACCCCTCCCCCCTCCCCGAAAAAAATGGGTGCGCCACTGATGACGCATACCATTCATCATTGCTGGTAATACAGAATAAGCTTCAAGTTCACATATGCCTAGTCCTGAATCATCTCCAGCTCCACGATATTGCTGTTGCAAAAAAAAACAAACAGAGAAATGACTTTAAAGTTCGAAATAGTACAGACGTATTTAAGCTGCTAATATAAGAACACATTTTATGTTTTAAATTATGAACTACCTGAACAATCAGAAATCTTCCAGGTGGCAAGTTATAATTACATTTGAGAACTCCTTTGATAATAACTTGAAGTGAACCATTATATTGTCCACAACGAGGATATTTTCCAATGACAGGTGCAGTTGTTTGTGGAGAAGTGTTTGTCAGTCCAGCATAGAAATTGTCCAAACGGTTTCCAGCTTATAAAGCAAAGTTCAATTCAAACTACTGCTGTTAAGGCAATTTTTTTAATAATTAAAAAAAATTGAAAATATAGCTCTGAAATATTGCTTGTAAATTATAATTTCAATAAAATAAATTTTTTTGTCCACAACAGAAAACACTCAGTTCTTAATTTATTAAAAAATTAGTAATTAAATCTGGGATTTGTAATAAAAACCTAGTTTTTATTGTAGTGATCAACAATTGTCGTCTATTTTTCCACACTTTTATTAAACTTGATTTCTCTGGCTGTCTGTGGTAAAATTTTTGAATTGATTTTTAACTAAATTTTAGATAACTTAGAACTTTTTTTTTTTTTTTTTTTATTATAGTTTATAGTCTTTTACACCATGTGTTTTAAGACGCAACTTAGAACTTCGTAACTTTCAGCATAGACTTTAGCCACCTACGAAAACAATATTCAATTGTTTTGGAAGCGATATTATCAATATTTTACATAATTTCATAGATTATTTTCTAACGAACTTGAAATTATCTACTAGATGAAATCAATTAAAATGAACATTTAGGTAATCATGGCTATGTCAAACATTTATTAAAATTTTGATTAAAATTTACTATAAATAATGGCAAAACTATTATTGCATTTAGAAATTGATTTGCATAATGTAAAAATATGAATTTGTTTTCAAAAAAACTTTGTTTTTTGTAAATTCTTGTTCATCCTTGCACAATTATTATATTTCAGGTATTTAGCAAACGGTTATCTTTTTTTCATTTCATTCATCAACAAATGATTAGCAAAAAAACTAAAAACTGCTTAATACAAAACATAACGGACTTGCGAGATACGAAGATTTTAACTGTTCATTTATTTTTATTGCTTTTGAAATGGTACATATAGAAATCATTTTCGATTTAGCCGCTACTTTAAGTTTGAGCTACTGTTTGATTTGTTTATCCTAATTTAAAAAAAATTAAAATTACAACAATAAACGTGAAAATCCAAATTTTCTTACATGGCGGCACTGCGTTCCTGTTATACACAACCACATAATCAATTTTGTAAATTCCTTCAAGATCAACTGCAAGCCAGTTTGGTCCACCAGGATCATCTTTATTTAAAGCGCAATGGCAATGTTGATGATTTGAATCAGAATTTCCATCTACAGCTAACTTGGCTTCTAAAGACATATTGCATGCAAGTGAAAAATAGTTGGAACTTTGATAAGCCGGTTTGAAAAGAGCCAAGTTGGTTATGTTGAATTTTGTGCTGATCTGTCCATAATAATTTATGGTTGCCTGTAAATCACCTTGATGAAAAAAAAATTAAATTAAATCTTTTTACAAAATTCTAAATTCCATGTAAGATTATTGTTAGCTTTCCTGTTGCCGCTGGATCTCCTCTCATCTCGCTTTTTTTCTCTTTCTCGCTCCCGCTTGTTCTCCCGTTCCCGCTCCTACTCGATCTTCTGTTCTTGCTCTCAGTTGCTCTCCCGTTCTCATTTGGCAAGTAATACGTGTTACGAAATCTAATTTGGCTTCGAAAATCATATCGCATGCAGGTGAAAAAAGTTGGAACTTTAAAAAGCTGGTTTAAAAAGAGCCTAGTTGGTTATGTTAGATTTAATGCTGGTTTGTCCATAATAATTTATGATTGCTTGTAAATCACCTTGAAAAAAATTAAAAAATTAATTTTTTTCATAAAACTCCAGATTATAAGATTATTTCTAGTGAATTAACAGAATTATATATTTTTAAAACCCTCGTAAATAAGCAAGGCTGGGTTGTAACGAAATACAATTTCTTTGCTATAATACTTCATTAACTTTTTAGTAACTTTACTTGTAACGAGTTACAATTTCTGCAGTGTACTTTTACTTTTACTTTTTTCAATTTTCTCGCTTACTTTTTTACTTTGTAACGAGTTACTTTTTAATGAAAGTACAAAATTAGGCTACATAAGAATCAGTGTCATTAGTACAAGTAACAATTGATTGAATGATAAATTTTATCTAATACAAATCAATTTAACAAACAAACTTGTATGGCAGCCTTTCAAAATTCATAGGTGCAACAATATCACCGACGGCGTGTCTAGAAAAGCGCGGCTGAGTTTTTTTTAATTTGGCGTAATCACAATAGCGTCTTCCAGCGTACTAGTAGAAATGCTGTTGAAGATGATAAAAATGTAATCTCCGTTTCCGCGTTTGAATGCTATGATACATGTTTTAAATTTGTGTGCCTGTTGTGCCCGCCAAATCCTAAAGAGGTCTCGGCCAATAAATCTCAATTTAGCTTCCTGAAACATGTTGAGATAAGTCTAGCTCTAGCTTGTCATAGTCAATATTAAATCTGAAGCTAGCTTTTCATTTCGCAATACACCAACCGTAATAATATAATTATAAAGAGATATAAAATTTTATCTAAATGTTTAATTGTAATTATATATTGGCACCATTTGTGGAGTTAGAAAAAATATTATATTAGATATTACTTAAAATTTGATTTAATTTCTGGTATATTTTCAAACTCTTTATATTAACTTGACCGTGTTTGCTTTCTTGCTTGGGCATTACGTTGGGACACTAAGCCACTCAAAAAAACTAACCTACCGTTATTCAATCAAGTTGAAATTTAGTGGGTTTATTTTTCTCTGCGGCCTTGAAATTTTTATAAATTTTCAGATTGACTGGATAAACTATAAGTAAATAATAAAATAAAATCAATAAAACCGTAACACATTTTTAAAAATTATTTTTTTATGTAGAAAAACAATCAGTTTTAGATTTTTTACAGAACAAATATTTAATTTTGAGTTATAAAAATTGTTAATAAAATATTTGTTTATCTATATATTTAAAAATGAATAATTGTATGTATGTATGTATGTATGTATGTATGTATGTATGTCCTTTATGCATTGCTTAGACCTCCTAGCCAGTGATATTTTAGTTATGAAAATCATTTTAGTTTTAGTTTTAGTTAGTTTTGACGAAAGCCTTTTTTATTTTATTTAGTTTTAGTTTTCCTAAATGCAATTATTTTAGTTTCTATATAGTTTCAGTGCTATCATTCTAGTTTAGTTTAGTTATTATTAGTTTATTCCGACACGATTGAAATTTTTGCTCATATATTTTTATTTCAATATAATAAACATTAACCCATTAGTGCCTGAGATCTTAGATTTTTCTAATTTTTTTATAATATGTTGGTTTAGTGCTCAAAATAAGATATCTGAAATTTAAAATTAAAAATAATGCACAGTTTTTATTTTTTTTATTTTGAATAAACGTCCCATTTTTTGGGACGCTAGGCACGGGAGGGTAGGTGTCCTTTCATTAGCTGAATTGTACTGTGATGCCATTATTTGCTGCAAAACACAAAAGTAAACAATTGATATTTTTAATAACAAAATATTAGTATATAATAAGTCAAAAATAAATAAAAATGGTTATTTTTTCATTTAATTACTGACGTTTACAAGCAATAATACACATAAAACATGAAAAAATACAAGTTTCGTACACCCCCTCTCGTGCCTAGCGTCCCAAAAAATGGGACGCTAGTAAATAGTGAAATTTGCTAAAACCGTACATTTAGGAAAAAAACAAAAAATACCTATTTCTTTATTAGATAGAAATAAACAAAATTACATAATCATATTTTTAAATATAATAATATTAATTTAGCAATCTTACCTTGAATGAGAGTCCATTTCGAAAAAGCAAATTTTACGAACACGCGAAAACAACAGCAAATAAATTTCCAAAAGACTATTTTTAAATGTCAAAGACTACGAATACATTTAGATATAAACCAACCTAACAAAATGAGCTATTTTTTTAATTAATATAACCACTATTTTAAAAATTACAATTATTTAAAGAGATGTACCACTTTTTGGGACGCTAGGCACTAATGGGTTAATTGTCCATGTCAACAAGTAGATCTTGGTTTACTTTCAACCAAGCACGCATATTTAATGATTTCTCCATCCTGTTGCGTTTGCCAGCTGTCAAAATCCCACAAACTGAAAAAAGTCGCTCCACAAAAGCTTGCGAGGCTGGTGCCGATATCAGATCCAGCGCAATCACAGGAAGGATTGAAGTATTCAACTGTTGCTTCTGGCACCAGAACTCAATTGAGGAGAGGCTGTAATTATATGGGAATGAGCTGACTTCTTTAATATATTGAGTGAGATGGTTTTTTAGCAGTGCACCACCCACATCAAGAGCCACTTGCCTTGTTGACTGTCCAGCCAGTTTTGCTGAAAGCAGGGGAAAATCTTTCATCGTTGAGTGGACTGTCGACAATTGCAGTTGACTTGATGGCTGCTTTTGTAGATAGGGTTGGAGTTTAACCTATACACATAAAATATGTTTCAATTAACAAAATAAATTATTAACAAAATAAATCAAGACAATTCAAACAAATTTGAAATCATAAATCACAATTGATTGAATACCTACCTCATTAAGAATAAATTCTTGAGCTGCTTCACACAAATGTGACATGTCAGCCGTATTCAAACAGAAAAAATTAAGAAATAGCTAGTTAATGATTTTACAAACCTATAACAGGTAACTTTGGATCCAATACTTTGAACATATTTCGAACAGATGGCTGATCCACAAAAGTAACAGGATAGCCTGTTGATATTATCATATCACGTACACCATTTACTCTGTCAATAAATTGTGGCGACTGACTGTCCCATTGTTTATTCTCCTTATGCCTTTTAACGAAGTCATGCAGAGTATGATTTTCTGAATTTGGAACTGACAATTACATAAATAAGTTAAAATCAAGTATTTATAAAAAATTATCATGCTAGCTACATTATAGAGAGTATTTCTATTGTCAACTATATAACATTTTTGTAAAGTATACTATAGTAGCAAATTAAAACTAACCATCAATTCGAATCTTCTTGCTTGCATTGACACTCAATTGATTTTGTTCCAACTCAATCATGTCATTATAAATTTCTTTGTGGTGATGTTGAAGATGGTTTTTAAGATTAGTTGGATTCTTAGTTGCAACAAGTGCGTCGCATTTTGAACCATTCGCTAAAGCCACGAGACATCGACTTTTGTTTTCTGTTTCTTCAAATTTAAAATAAGTCCACACATTGCTGCCCCGCTTGCGACCAGAAAACTGTTTAACTAAACTTGCCATATTAATATCGTTTACAAAATCAACGCACCAACTTCTGTCAAATACGGAGAATAAAAGAACGTTCTTAGACATTTCGGGCCGATATTGAGAAACCGAAGAAATGAAATTTATTTTGTTTATGTTTCTTAATACATCGATGTCTATGATAATTATAAATTTTAATTACAAACTTTTTTTAAATAACGAAAAAGTAACTAAATATTTGAATTTATTTATTTTCGTTTTAGTTAGTTCTAGGACAATTCATTCTAGTTTTAGTTGTAAAATTCAACTTTCGTTTCGTTATAGTTTTAGTTAACTATGGTCGATCTTTTTCGTATTAGTTTTAGTTTTCGTTACTAAAATATCACTGCTCCTAGCCGCCGCCGGCCGCCGCCTCCGCCGAACTTTTTACAGCCGCCGTAAATCAGCCGAAAAAAATTACGGTTAGCCGGCGGCCAGCCGAAAACGGTACGACGAAAATCCGCTATAAGATTTCCGAACGCCAGCTTAACCTAGACCTTTTTTTTACGTTTGACTCATTATAAAACTAATTTTCAATGTAAAAGTGCAAAATCAACTATTATGTATACATTGGTGTGCAATGTTTAATTTCGTGAATAATTTTTTTCTGAAATCAATTACGTTGTCTAATTTTCATTATATTATCTTTGCTTTACTTATTATCGCTACTGACAGATGCTTTAAAATAGGAATAAATTTAAGTATCACAATTCTTTTCTCATGTTAATAGTTAATAATTAGATATTATAGATAATTAACATGTGGATTAGATTGTTTTTATACATGACAATTTTAAATTTGCAAAGTAAAAAAATTTTTTCATATTATTTTTATGATGTAATTTTGTTTATCATATGACATTTTTGATGATTTAATTAACTTTTATGACAATTGCGATTAATTTGATAATTTATATATTGGTAATAAATTTTGAACTGTATTAACTTTATCAGCCACAAATTTGAATCATGAGCCGGATAATTTAAAATTCAAGCCAAATAATAATTTTACGCGTAAATTCGGCTAATCCGGATATCAGCCGAAATATTTGTTCAGCCAGCCACAAACATAAAAAAATTCGGCTAGGAGGTCTAGCATTGCTACACCATTCATCCGATCGTAATGAAATTTTCACACAACCTTGAGAGTCAAGGGGAATCAAATATAGTGAAAACAAATTGAAATCCGTCACAAAATAAGCGAAGCGGAGCGGGTGAGTGAGCGAGAACTATATATATATATATATATATATATATATATATATATATATATATATATATATATATATATATATATATATATATATATATATATATATATATATATATATATATATATATATATATATATATATATATATATATATATATTCTTTTAGACAAGTTTCGTTGAACTTTTTAGTCCATTCCATATATATATATATATATATATATATATATATATATATATATATATATATATATATATATATATATATATATATATATATATATATATATATATATATATATATATATATATATATATATATATATATATATATATATATATATATATATATATATATATATATATATATATATATATATATATATATATATATATATATATATATATATATATATACATACATTCATATACATACATAAATGAGCGAAAACGGGAACGGGAAGCCAACTGAGAGCGAAAGATAGAGCGGGAAAGGGTAAGCGACCGAGAACGGAAAAGCAACCGGGAGCGGCAAAGCGACCGGGAGCTGGAAAACGACCGAGAGCGGGAAAGCGACCGGGAACGGAAAAGTGACCCGGAGCGGAAAAGCGACCGGGAACGCGACGGGAACGGGAAAGCGGAGAAGGAAACTGGAGCGAAAGAGACAAACATTAAAAAAAGTTCTAAAAACCCCGGGCAACGCCGGGTGCTCCCGCTAGTTACATATAAATTCGAAAGTAGCTTATATGTTTAATCCTTACAATCAAGGTGGGTTTATTTGCTGCTACAGACTTTAAATCATATTTAATTTTTAAATTAATTGGACAACAATTGAGTGAATTATAAAATAAAAGTAGTTAAACTTTTTTAAAAACTTTTAAAAATTAAAAATTCTATGTAGAAAAACAAACAATTAATTCTTGTTTTTTTAAGCAATATTTATATTTTAATTTTAAATTTTATAGTAAAATTTTGTTTATTCCATATTGATTTCAAAGTAGCTTATATTTTTATTCCTCACAATAGAGTTGATATTTGGTTGGTTTTTTTTTGTTACGGCGGACTTTACATTTTAAGATTAATTGAAAAACAGTTGAGTGAATTATTATAGAATGAAATCAATTAAAAATTTAAACAATTTTTAAAAATTAAAAATTTCATGTGTAGAAACAAATTTAAAATTTTTAGTTAATTTAAAGAAAGCAACATTTAATTTTTAAATTTTCAAATTTTTAATAAAAAATTTGTTTATTCCATGCTGATTCGAAAGTTTCTTAAATTTTCATTTCTCACATGTTTTACATACTGAGTATTTAAAAGACTGAGGGAAATGTTTTCTTATTATATAGACCTATTATCATCTAAAGATATTTTGCAAAACATTTTTAGTTGCCGAATTAAAAATTTATAAAAAATTTAAATAAAAGGAAGCGTTTTTACGGTTTTTTTTAAATATTTTATATTAGCTCGGCCTTGTTTGCTTGTGCCAAACGTTGAAACCCTATACCCATTATCCAATCAAATCGAAATTTGGTGAGTTTATTTGCCGTTGCGGAGTTACGTTTTTTGAATTTTCAAATTGATTGAACAAAATCTAAGTAAATTTTAAACTAAAATCAACAAAACCGTTGAAATTTTTGTAAAAATTAAAAATTTTATTTAAAAACACAACCCATAAATTTTTGTTTTTTTTTAACTATATTCAATTTTTAATTTGAAAAATTTATGGTAAAACTAGCGACAGGGACTCGGAAAGCAAGCAGGGAAGAAAACGGGAGCGAGAGAGAAAAACGATAGAAAAACCTCTGAAATCAATAAAAATCAATGTCTCGTAAAAACAGTAGTCATTTTAATGCACTTATGTTGCGTAACATGAAAGCTAAAATTTTGCTTATCTCAATCCTTTATTTTGAATACCCGATGTTCGTTTCCGGTTTTCAACACGAGAGCAGCTTGAACAATAAGAACTTTTTTTGAAGGAACTGTCATATCTAAATTTGTATCACCAACCTATTGAGCAACGTTGTAAGTTAGAATCAATTTTTTTTTTTTTTTTTTTTTTTGGTAAATTTCTTCTATTCAGCTATAGGACAACTTCGAGCACCTCTTCCATATACAGTTGGTCCCTAACTGAATTGTTTTTTGTTTTGTCCAATAACATCTTTAGAATAGTTTGATGAATTATAAAAGTCGCCCCCCCCCGAAACCATGCCAATGTTGATGTTGAATTGACGCGCGTGCCCGTATTTTCGAGACATATTTGAGTTAACAATTATTTTGCAAATTAAATATTTAATAAGTTATCAAAAATGCTAAGGTGAAAGTTATCCATGGGTCTATTTTTGAAAACCCGACCCGCCAGAAAATCTGACCCGACCCAACCTATTTTTTTTCTTTTGAGTCCCGCCCTACCTGTTTTCGGCCCGACCCGACCAGCTTTGGCCAGGACCCAATTTTCAGAGCGGCCACATACCGCAGTTGATGTTCTGCAACATTGTTAATATTCCATCTACCCGCAGATAAATACGCTGCTGAAACTCTTCACCACTTGCCCCTTTCATCCGCAACAGCCGAGAGATCCTTCTCAACTATGCGCAGACTCAAATCTTATCTACGCACCACATTGGGCCAGACAAAACTGGATGGGGTTGCGACCTTAACATTAATGAAAAAACCTTCATCGACATTTTTTCAGAAAAAACGTCGGCTGAATATCATATTGTAACTTACTGTTTCAAATTAAATGTCTTATGGTTTGTT
Source organism: Erpobdella octoculata (assembly GCA_963978895.1). Taxonomy (NCBI): domain Eukaryota; kingdom Metazoa; phylum Annelida; class Clitellata; order Hirudinida; family Erpobdellidae; genus Erpobdella; species Erpobdella octoculata. Next base: position 33,829,811 of record OZ022241.1, read on the forward strand.
ATTACTAATTATTGCTGAAACTGTCGTTAAACCTCGACTTTTATGGGTCGTAAATTTCTCAATAAAACTACTTACTAATCAGTTTTTGCCCCTGGGCCCCCCTCCGAAAATCATTTCTGGCTGCGCCCTTGCCTATATTAATGTACTAAAAGTTTAAAAATATTTTTTTTAAATTTTTTTTTTATTTATTAAAACGTCGTCAAATAGCAGGGCCAACGGCCACTTACACCATTTGGATAGCAATATAAACAAAACAGAAATGTGATTGTGCATTCGAACAAAAAGAAAACAAAAGCGGAAGAAAAAAAAACAAGAAAGGAGACGCAAAGTGATGGTGGAACCTCAGAGCTCAAGCTAAAAAAACAAAGGCGATGAGCAATTGAGAATGCCATGTAAGGAGACGCAAAATGAAGGTTCGACTTCAAAGTTTATGCCACAAAACTAAAGCGAGGAGCAATTGAGAATGTAATGTAGGGTAGATTATTCAGGAATAATTCCCCAAATGCTTTCCACCGTAATGCCCAGAAAAAAGAAGAAACTCTGTAGATATGAGAAGTTCAGTGTTGTTGACCTCATCTCCAACAGGACTGTCATCCGTTGACGAGAAACCTGGCTAAATTATGGGTCATGAGACAGGACTTGAAACGAGAAAAGGTTGAAGAGTTTATAATTTCAGGTGGGAGCGAGATCCATGGGGTTATCACTCTATTTGTAAAGAAATGTTTCCTGATGTCTCTGGAACACCTCTCCTGCCGCAGACGAAGTGAGTGGCCACGATTGCGTGTACTCTGGGTAAATTCTGAGAAGCCTGTTATTTTACAGTTGGCAAAACTATGTATGATATTGTAACAAAAACAGAGGTCATTTATCAAGCGGCGATGCTCCAGAGACATGAGCCCAAGACGTTTGAGTCTGATAATGTACGGTAATTTTCTTAGGTCGGGAAAAGCTCTTGTGAAATATCTTTGTGTGCGTTCGATCTTGTTTATATCTTGTTTGTAATGAGGGCTCCAGATGGGGGAGCAATACTCTAAGATGGGGCGGGCATAGATGGTATATGCTCTTGTGAGAAGATTGTGGTCTCTTGAACGAAAGCATTTGAGGATAAGCCGTATCCTGATGAGAGCTCTATGGACAATATAGTCGATATGTGACCTAGATGTTTGTTTGTTGTTAATGAATACTCCAAGGTCACGGATGGTATCCATAGGTGATATCTTTTGCAAGCGATTGAGTATGTAGAAACTGGAGCGTTACAATGAAATCCTCTGATGGAGCAGTGGAAACATTTTTTGGGGGCTAGATGAAGTTGCCACGTTTGACTCCACAGCACTAATTTATTAATGGCTAACTGTAATGATACATTGTCAGGAGGTAATGATGAGTACAATTTGATATCATCCGCAAATAACGTAATCTTCACGGAAGTATTTCGAAATAGATCAGCCACGTCATTAATGTATAAGAGGAATAGGGTTGGACCTAGTACGCTGCCCTGGGGACACCGCTAATCACGTCAGTCGAGGCAGAAAGGCGACCATTCACTTTCACAGTTTGAGATCGATTTGATAAAAATGCCTTTAACCATAACAGTAAATCGCCAGAGATTCCATAAGCTTGGAGTTTGACTATAAGTTTTTGGTGCGAAACCGAATCAAAAGCCTTTTTGAAATCGAAGTAGATAACATCGACATGCTCGTTTGATTGAATTGCTTGTGTCCAGTTGTTAACACACTCGATAAGGTTTGTACATGTAGACTTCATCTTCAGGAAACCATGTTGTTCTGGGGTAATAAGATTGTTTTGATGAAGATATGCGAGGATGTCCTTGTTGATTATCTTTTCCATGACACGGCAAGACGAGGAAGTAAGAGATATGGGCCTGTAGTTAGCCACTTCTGATGTTGCTCCTTGTTTGTGGATCGGGGTGACATGCGCGGAGCTCCAATCGTTAGGCAACATATGTGCATTGAAAAAAAAATTGAAGATGTGGCAAAGTGGTATGGCCAGACCAGTTGCACACTCTTTAAGTAACTTGTTTGGGATACCATCTGGATCCGACGATTTGGAAGATTTGAGACTACGAAGGATCTGGATGATGCGATCTGGGGTGAAATCAATCTTTTCAAGCGTACTGAATGTACGCGGAGGCATTTCAGTGCTTGTTCCATCGTCAGTAGTGAAAACACTAGAAAAGTAATTGTTGAAGGTGTTTGTAATCACCACTGGATCCGATACCAATGTGCCATCTGATTTCTTAACTTCCTGCAAAAGACAGCATATTGATAGCTTTCTATTTATAAATTTGTAGAAGCTGCCCATATCACCACGAGAAATGAGTTCAAGTTCTTGTGATTTATGGTACTCGTCAATTAGTCTCCTAACGTTCCTGGAAAAATGATTGTAAATAATTTTGTCTTTAATTTCCCGACCGACAGTCCATCTTCGAAAAGCCTGAAGTTTGTATCTCTGGGCATTAACTATGAGTGTTGGATAGGTTGATTTTTGACTTTTAACAGTTCTCCTAACTTGGTTACGTCTTGGAGAAAACATGAGTAAGGCATCTCTAACAACAGCAAGGAATCCAAGCCAACAATCATTTACAGAGAAGCAGTATTGAAAAACTATGTTCCAGTTAACTTCGTTAAAATGACGGTTGAGTCTGGCAAAATTTGTTTTGCTCAAGCTAACGCTATTCACGGAGTTTAGAACAGGTGATTGTTTTGGAAAATTAGGCTTGAAGATAATTATATTATGGTCACTATGAGCAATAGGAGAAGACGGTTCAATGTAGGACAGAAACCGATCATCATCCGATAAAATCAGATCCAGAATGTTTGCATTCCGTGTTGGAAAATTCACAAGTTGGTGGAAACCCATCTCATTTATAAAGTTCATGTATAGATTGTAAACTACATTATTTGGATGTGAATGAGTGAGCCAGTTAACATCAGGAAGATTGAAATCACCCATAACACAGATGTGATTTCTATTGCTGCACAAAAATTTTATACATTGAATACTGTTGATTGCATATTCTGTAGCTTGTGGATTAAAACCTCCTGGTCTGTAGTAAACAATTATCCTGTAGGTTGAAGAATGTATTTGTACGTCAATGCACACTAATTCAATTTTCTTGTATTCCGCAGGAAGAAAGATCTGTTTAACTGGTACTTCTTTTTTTGTAATTACAATTCCACCACCACCACGTGAACCTCTGTCATAGCGAAAAGCTTTATAGCCGCGTGGAAGGAACAAACCATCAGGTTCTTGATTCAACCATGTTTCCACCAAACCAAAAATATCAATATCGTTCACCTCCAAAAATAAAGAAAGTTCTTCTCGTTTGTTTATTATACTTCTTACGTTTGTGAAAGCCCAAGTGGCTTGATGAATTTCTAAGGCGTTAAATATTCTGCAGATCGGGAGTTTTGGAGGTCTTCTTAGGAGCATTTTCTTGGGTAGCTCTTGATCTCATCTTGCATCTCCTCTGATACGCAGCCTCAGCTTCTCGCGGTATCAAATCGCGGTTTATGTAGATTTTTCTTATATTTGGATCATTAGACGTGCGAAGGAGACGGGATGATGAAATCAGATCATCCACTGTTTCAGAGTCTGAGAGGGTGATGCGAAGTTTAGAAGAGGCCGAATCCTCTCCAAGACGTCGAACGTTTTCAATCTTGGGTTTTAAAGAGAGGTTTTGTTCAAAAAATTTTAGAATAAGTTTTTTGTCACTAATCTGAGGCACAGGTGAAAGACCGGAGATGATGAGATTTTTAACAAGTTTTAATTGTTCCATCCTCTCCTTTTCAACGTCCCACATCGCTGATCTGATTTCCTCTATGTCAGTTTGAGGGACCCGAGCCGGGAGAGAGTGTTCCAGTATCTCGAAACGGGTCATGATAGTCTTTGTCAGCTCGTTGAGTGTATCAGACATGGTTCTTGTAACGTGGGATAACAGCAATTGAATATTTGTTGTGAATGACTCTATCAATTTAAGCATACCCTCGTTCACTTCATTGATGGTCTTTGCCATATTCTCGTTCAGCTGTTTGACAAGCGAGTTCGTATTCTCGTTGGCCTGTTTCATAACTGAACTTAGAATTTGTTCAAGACTTTCAGCTGTTATTGACTTAGCCATTAAATCAGAACTTTTGCTAGTAACGTTCGTTTACCAACAAGTTATTCTGGAAAAGATTCTTTAATTTCTTTCGGCTGCGATTATTTAGTAGGAGAAATTTCCGAAATTTCTACCGACGAAAAACGTATTCGCCTCTTAGCTGCCGTTTAATGTGATTAAATATTAAATTTAAGATAACGGTAATAATAGTTAATTAAATTATAAAACTGATATAATTCGAATGAAAATCCAAAAACTACTATTACAAAAGTTATTTGAGATTTAGTTTACATTTATCACAATGTAAACAACAATGTTAGATTGTACATATTAACAGTTTTTGTACTAAACTTTTTGTTTTGAAGATAAGAGAGTTGGGTGTTATCTTTATGTTATCTATAACCTACTATCGCCCAAGGCTTTAATCTTCAAACGGAAAGTTTAGTTTAAAAAATTTTAAAAGGGACACTTTAATATTATTTTTAGACTTTTAGTAAATTAGTATAGGAGCGTTTTTTTTTTAATATTTTTTTACTTTATATTTTTGTCATATTTTTTTAGATAACACAAAACATTTTTTTTAATTTTTTAACAAATTTTATATATATAAATGAATGTTTGTATGTAGGCATTTATGTTTGTATATTATGGCATCAAACCAAAACAGCCAAACATATTTTATTGAAATTTGGTACACTTAAGTAAAATAATTAGCCGGTGGTTTGTTTCAAGTTTGAAAAACATTTGTTAATCTGTTGGTGTTTTATGCAAAAAAAACGTTTAATTCAGAGGTTGTAAGGGAATGTATTTTTTCCAAAATAAAAATAAAAATAAATTAATTTATAATTGAACTATAAAAATGCTCAAACAATTTTTTTTCAGTTTGTCAAAAAAATCTTATTAAAAAGAAAAAACAGCCTAATAAGAACCTTTAAAAAGCCCGAGCAAAGCCGGGTAAACCAACTAGTTAATTTTATTTCTAGATCTGCAGGCTTTTCATCTATTGCAAAACATTTTCTTTTAAAAAACGTTTTTTTTAATTTATACATGTAAAATTTTAATAATTTTGTTTGATTTATTTTTGTTTTAAAACACAGATAAATATTATTATTATTTACAAGATTTTTTTTAATTTTAATTGAATGCATTGTCATAAAGAACGAGCTTGATTGATTTGCGAAAAGTTAATTAATTTTCAATTTCAAGGTTTTCAAACATTCAAGCAAGCAAGCAAGCAAGACCGGCGGTTAAGTTAATATAAGAGATTTAAAAAATTGTTTGCTTTGAACAAAATAAACTAAACTAACCGAATAATTTGGCGAATGATAATAAGAGAAAAACACTCAATTTCATATTACCGGAAATTATAAAACAAAAATAATTATTAACTTTAATAAATTTTTTATTGAAAATAATTAATACATTGTAATGAAATCATTGAAACTTCAAAATTCATGTTTAGATACGAAAGCTATTTTATAATGTTGTCACCGTTTCTACCTGACCATTTTATAATACAAAATTTAATGTTTTTGAAAATAGTAAGAAACTTGATCTATTGAGGAATAATATTTTGCCAAAATCATGACAACGAATTTTATTTTTGATAAAGAAAAATTCATCTTTTGTTTGGGAAAAGTGTTGTTTCACTTTTGGTATATTGATTGGATTTAATAGAAACATTGCATGACATCTACAAAATGTTTCCGCCAAATTCATTGTGAAACAATTCATCGTGAAACAGTTCGTCGTAGACTATTCATCTAGAAACAATTCATCGTGAAACAATTCATCGTGAAACAGTTCGTCGTAGACTATTCATCTAGAAACATTTCATCGTGAGACAGTTCGTCGTAGACTATTCATCTAGAAACATTTCATCGTGAAACAATTTTTCGCAAAGACAATTCATCGTAAGGAGAATTCACTGTTAAAATTTCATCGTGAAAAATTCATCGTGAGTCAATTCATGGTGAGGAGAATTCAGAGTCAGAAAATTTCATCGTGAGTCAATTCATGGTGAGGAGAATTCAGAGTCAGAAAATTTCATCGTGAGTCAATTCATGGTGAGGAGAATTCAGAGTCAGAAAATTTCATCGTGAAATAATCATCGTGAGGAGAATTCAGAGTCAGAAAATTTCATCGTGAAAAATTCATGGTGAGTCAATTCATGGTGAGGAGAATTCAGAGTCAGAAAATTTCATCGTGAAAAATTCATCGTGAGTCAATTCATGGTGAGGAGAATTCAGAGTCAGAAAATTTCATCGTGAAAAATTCATCGTGAGTCAATTCATGGTGAGGAGAATTCAGAGTCAGAAAATTTCATCGTGAAATAATCATCGTGAGGAGAATTCAGAGTCAGAAAATTTCATCGTGAAAAATTCATGGTGAGTCAATTCATGGTGAGGAGAATTCAGAGTCAGAAAATTTCATCGTGAAAAATTCATCGTGAGTCAATTCATGGTGAGGAGAATTCAGAGTCAGAAAATTTCATCGTGAAAAATTCATCGTGAGTCAATTCATGGTGAGGAGAATTCAGAGTCAGAAAATTTCATCGTGAAAAATTCATCGTGAGTCAATTCATGGTGAGGAGAATTCAGAGTCAGAAAATTTCATCGTGAAATAATCATCGTGAGGAGAATTCAGAGTCAGAAAATTTCATCGTGAAAAATTCATGGTGAGTCAATTCATGGTGAGGAGAATTCAGAGTCAGAAAATTTCATCGTGAAAAATTCATCGTGAGTCAATTCATGGTGAGGAGAATTCAGAGTCAGAAAATTTCATCGTGAAAAATTCATCGTGAGTCAATTCATGGTGAGGAGAATTCAGAGTCAGAAAATTTCATCGTGAAAAATTCATGGTGAGTCAATTCATGGTGAGGAGAATTCAGAGTCAGAAAATTTCATCGTGAAAAATTCATCGTGAGTCAATTCATGGTGAGGAGAATTCAGAGTCAGAAAATTTCATCGTGAAGCATTTTTACTGTGAGTTATTTTATTTACTAAACGACAAAATTCAAATTTTAATAAATTTTTTAGAACAGACATCAATTCAAGAATAACGACTAATTTTCCCAACCATGTTTATAAATTTTAGATCTATTGCTATTTGTAAATAATAACAATACATTTACGTAAAAACAAAATTTATTAAAACAAAAATATTAATTTGAATAAGAAAAATAATATAAAGTATTAAAATATTTTTTTGAAACAACGTCCAAATACTTAGGTTCTAATAGGTTAAAAATTATATTAAAGTGAAAATTTTTAAACTCAGCGTTTTGTTTGGAAGATTAAAGCGTTGGGCTATAGATATTATAGAGATAATGCCCAACGTTCTTATATTCAAAACAAAAAGTTTAGTTTAAAAAATGTTAATATGTACACTTTAATCTTTTTAGTACCTTTTAGAACGTTGTTTTAAAATAAATATTTTTTAAACGTCATATAATTTTTATTTGATAATGTTTATTTTTTTATAAATCTAAATATTATTTGTATATTTTATTATTTTTCATTTTTTAGTGTTTAAATTTTTTTAAATCTAAAAATGGTGTTTTCAAAAACAACGTTTGCGCTGAAATAACATACAAACAAACCAGCAAAAAAATAAACAAACATCAAACAACAAACAACATTGGAAGTAAATATAAGCGTTGTAATAATAATAATATATCTAAAAACGGATTTTAATGTATTTAATGTCAACCATCGAAGTACTCACCGATCTTGACGTTGCTTAACTTCGTTGATCGGACGAGTCGCGATGTTTTCAAAAACAACATTTGCGCTGAAATAACAAACAAACAACAACTTACAAACAACGTTGCAAATTAATTTAAGCGTTTTAAAAAAAGATAAAATTCTGAGAGGCTAACTTTTAACCAAAATGTTGGTAGTGAGATTTTGCAAAATTCTGACAAATGTCTAATGCTTTGACGGCACTTAAAAAATCTGTAAAAATTACAAGATTTTGTAGTGGATCAGATTTTAATGCACTTGATGAAAGTAAATGATTTTCATATATATTAAAAGCTATTTTGATTGCTTCTATTTCTGCAGTAAAAATTGAAATGTTGTCCGATGTTTTTCTGGACATTCTGAGACCGGTCGATGGAGCATACACACCAATGCCTGTTTTATCTTCTTTTTTAGATGCATCTGTGTATATGCAAAAGTCTGATCTGTTTTTGTTGATATGTTCCAGAACTTTAAAAAAAACTCCATAATTTTCTTTACCTATTTCGGTTAGGACAAAATCTGTTTGTGGAAAAATTTGTTTCCATGGAGGTAATTGGACAATTGGTGGCTCAGTAATGTTATTTAATATTGGATCATTCCATATCTAAAATTTTTCTAGGAGCAATTGGTGGTTGAAGTTTTCCAAAGCAACATAGAGTAGTCTTAATGCAATTATGTCTTTTTTTTGGAAGGAAAAAATATGCTTTTAGCAGGATGATTCAGGCATGTTTTAACTCTTAGAGCACAAAGGGCAATTTGCTGCTTTCGTCGCATGTCTAGAGGCAATTCTCCACATTCAGCAAGAAGAGCACTTGAGTTTGTACTTGTTGGAGCACCACACGCAATTCTCAAGGCTTCCAATTGTAATTGCTGAAAATTTTTTTGTGACTATTTGACGACTGATAATATGCTTCACAACCGTAATCTAAAATTGATCTGATTGCCATTTTGTAATAAAGCAGCAAAGTCGATTTTGACGCACCCCATTTGTACCCAGTTATGGCCCTTATTACATTGATGCGTTGTTTACATCTTTTCGCAATATAGTGGAAGTGTGGTTTCCATGAAGATTTTTGGTCCAAAATTGTTCTTTAAAACTTATATTCTGTGACTTTGCTTATATTTGAATTTTCAATCTTGATTTTCTTATATGTGTCTTTTTTTATTAAGGTATGGTAGTTTAGTAAACAAAAGACTACCCTTGAAATTTTAAGTCCCCAATTAATTATGTTAGAACTTATTTTGTTTACATAATTTTGCATATCAATATAGAGGATTTTTAGTTCTTTTCCAGAAGTCCAAAAAGCACAATCGTCCTCATATAAGGAAATTTTGATTAGTTAGCTAGTTAGCAAACGACAACAATAAATACGGTTTTTTTCACAGCTAAATTTTGTTTGTTTTCTACATTTTTGAGTTTGAGTCTGTTTCTATGATTCTGTGCGTAAAAATAATTTAAGCTAGGACCTTAAGCGGTTCCAAGTTTTATCCCTCCTCTTGACGTGGACCCGTCTTATAGCTAGTTGTCTCAACAATACCATTTATAAGCTATATGTTTGGATTAATAATAGACGAAAACAAAAACAATCAAAATGAAGAAAGCAAATGTTTTAATGACGAAACAACTAATAGTAAGTATTCATAAATAAGTTTATTTAGAGTGTGATTAAGCAAGCAAACTACCATATAAGCAAAAACTATGTAGAGGTTTTTTTAAAGATGTTTGAAACTATGCTGATTGAATTCAAATAAAATTGTAAAAACGATGCAGTGCTAGTAGTGTGTAGCAGTCCAGAATGACCAGATTGGATCTACTGATAAACTGGTTTTCTCAAATCCGTTGATGTGCTGGTTGATCTCACAGAGTTTCTTAACTGGATTGTGGTTGAATGAATCACAATTGGATGCAAGACAAATACGAATGCAAGATGTCGCTTTTTCACCAGCAGACCATGTACTTATGTTAAAACTGTTTAGTCGCCTATTGGTAGTTTTCTTCCAAATAATTTCTAAAAATATATTAAACTTTTATAACAGTCAACAAAAGTCAGTTTAGATTTTTTATAATATGAAACCTTGAATAATAAAATTTAATAATGGTCGTTTTATTTTCAATTTTTATAATGACGCAGAAGGACGCACCCATAGCGCCAACCCCAATTTATTTCGAAAAAGTTTTACTGCATGAAAATATTTTAATAAAACTGTTTTACTGATGATAAAAGCACCGAAAGTGTCATGTGAAAATACTTTTGTTAATAAGCCATTAAAAATGTTGTAGTGCATCTCTACTATTACTTGTATGCTAAATATTTTGGGATTTTCTTATAATTCTGTAGCGACAACAAACTTTTTTTTAGATGTTATTCATCAAAAAACAAATTAAATGATTAAAACCTTTTGTTTTTCTTTAGATATTTTACATGGGCAATGGGCGTGACCAATAATTATAACAATTTTATTAAAAAAGACTTGAACTCCGCCTCGCTAATTGCGAGCCAGTCCCAAGCCTGGAGAAAGGAGGAGGGAAAAGTAAAAAAGATCAAATTCTGATCCACGACAGGAAGTACTTAAGTGCTTCCTACATACAACCATTAGAGTCTTAAGATACCTGATGTAAAGGACTATAAACTATTATAAAAAATAAAAAAGGCTTGTTTGTCTTTATTGAACTCAAATTTGATTTAATTGTAATAAACCTGTTGCTGTTTTATATGAATTAAAAAGTATTAAAGATTTAAACTGAAAAAAAAAGTCAAACCCCTCCCCCCCCCCCCGAAAAAAATGGTTGCGCCACTGATGAGGCATACCATTCATCATTGCTGATAATACAGAATAAGCTTCAAGTTCACATATGCCTAGTCCTAAACTATCTCCAGCTCCACGATATTGCTGTTGCAAAAAAAAACAAACAGATAAATGACTTTAAAGTTCGAAATAGTACAGACGTATTTAAGCTGCAAATTAAAAACATATTTCATGTTTTAAATTATGAATGACCTGAACAATCAGAAATCTTCCAGGTGGCAAGTTATAATTACATTTAAGAACTCCTCTGAGAATAACTTGAAGTGAACCATTATATTGTCCACAACGAGGATATTTTCCAATGACAGGTGCAGTTGTTTGTGGAGAAATGTTTGTCAGTCCAGCATAGAAGTTGTCCAGTCGATTTCCACCTAATCATGGGACAACCACAACAGTTTCAGATTTATATATTACCAGCACTTGACGCACGTTTCGCGCGCGAAGCGTGTGAATTTTTACATATTAATAGTAAAGGTAGTCGCACTCAAATCGCACTCTAAGCTCAAAAACAACACCAATGCGCTATTATAGTAATAACTTTACGCACGCTTCGCAAGCGAAGCGTGTGACTATTTTAGCCAGTAGCTGATGATTTTTCACTTGAAAAAGATTTGGAATGGTCTTCTATTTGATTGAATGATTTTAGAAAATCTGCCTACAAAAAAACCTTTAATGGGTGATATTAGAAAAAACAGCCTACGAAAAACACAATATTTATTGAATGGTATCGGAAAAACAGCCTACAAAAATAACTGTAACGGCTAATATAGAACAAAAAACTCATACGATAAAAAAACTTTTATTGGGAAATTTTGGAAAAACATCCTACGAAAAAACTCAACCTTTAATGTCTGAAAATGAATAGAACCACCTACAAAAAACCCAACCTTCAATGGCTGATATTGGGAAAACCCGCCGGTAATTTATTTATTTTCGACCTGTTTATAGTTAATTTTCTTTATTAATCATATTATTAATAATTAAAATATTGGAATAATTTATATTTTTATATAATTATAATTGGGGAAAACCCGCCGGCTTTCTACTTCGAAGATTTATTTATTTTCTACTTGTTTATATTGAAAGATGACGTACGATGCATTATATAATATATTATATCCGCAGAGCGTAGAACTTTCGCGGCTAATAACTTTTTATTTAAACATTTTTAACATAAAGTGGCTTAACAAATTGTGTTCAGCGTCTCATAATCTATCAACGTGAGTTTTTCAGACCTGCCGATGCTAATCGGGTGACATAATACATACATAATACATCATTGCGCTTTTATGTTAGGAACCAGCAGTTGACGCACGCTTCGCGCGCGAAGCGTGTAAGTTTTTACATATTATTAGTAAAGGTAGTCGCAATCAAATCGCACTTTAAGCTCAAAAACAACACCTATGCGCTATTATAGTAATAACTTTATGCACGCTTCGCAAGCGAAGCGTGTGACTATTATAGCCAGTTGCATATGAACACGTTTTATATATTAGTAAATTGTCGTTAATAATAATAATTTACAACTTGTTTAAAATTGGGAAAAACCCGCCGACTACTACTTCGGTGATTTATTTATTTTCAACTTGTTTATATTGAGTTATGGCGTATTCCAATATAATAGGAATAATATTAGAAAATTAGTTAATTTTCGTATTTAATAATATTATTAATAATTAAAATAAGAGGAATAATAATAACAAAATAGAAAAATGTCGTTAATAATGATTTCATTAAATATTTCCGCAAAGCGTCGAACTTTCCAATAATAGAAATAATATTAGCAAAATAGTTAATCTTCGTTATTAATAATAATTAAAATAAGAGGAATAATAATTGCAAAATAGTAAATTGTCGTTAATAATAATTTACATAAATAAAAAACCCGCCGACTACTACTTCGGTGATTTATTTATTTTCAACTTGTCTATATTTAGCGATGACGTACGATGCTATATATATTCGCAAAGCCACAAAGCGTCCAACTTTCCAATAATAGGAATAATATTAGCAAATTAGTTAATTTTCGTAATTAATAATATTATTAATAATTAAAATAAGAGGAATAATAATAACAAAATAGAAAAATGTCGTTAATAATAATTTCATTAAATATTTCCGCAAAGCGTCGAACTTTCCAATAATAAAAATAATATTAGCAAAATAGTTAATCTTCGTTATTAATAATAATTAAAATAAGAGGAATAATAATTGCAAAATAGTAAATTGTCGTTAATAATAATTTACCTAAATAAAAAACCCGCCGACTACTACTTCGGTGATTTATTTATTTTCAACTTGTCTATATTTAGCGATGACGAACGATGCTATATTTATCCGCAAAGCGTTAGACTTTCGCGGCTAATAACTTTTTATTTAAACAATTTAACAAAAAAGTGCCCTAACAAACCGTGTTCAGCGTCTCATAATTTATCAACGTGAGTTTTTTCAGACCTGCAGATGCTAATCGGGTGACATGCTACATCATTGCGCTTTTATAGTAGGAACCAGCAGTTGACGCACGCTTCGCGCGCGAAGCGTGTGAATTTTTAAATATTAATAGTAAAGGTAGTCGAACTCAAATCGCACTCAAAGCTCATAAAAAACACCAATGCGCTATTATAGTAATAAATTTACAGACGCTTCGCAAGCAAAACGTGTGACTATTTTAGCCAATAGCAGATGATTTTTCACTTGAACACATTTTGGAATGGTCTTCTCTTTGATTGGATGATTTTGGAAAAACGCCTACGAAAAAACCCATATTTATTGGGTGATAGTGAAAAAGCCACCTACGAAGAAAACCTATATTGTATGTTTTTGGAAATAACCGCCTACGAAAAACACTACGAAAAAACTACAAAAAAAAACAAACTCTAACGGCTAATATCGAAAAAAGCCTACGAAAAAAAAACAACTTTTATTGGGCGATATTGGAAAAAAATCCTACGAAAAAACCCAACCTTTAATGTCTGATAATGAAAAAACTGCCTACAAAAAATGGCTAATATTGGGAAAACCCGCCGATGTACTACTTCCGTGATTTATTTATTTTCAACTTGTTTATATTGAGTTATGACTTATGCCCAAAATATTTCCGCAAAGCGTCGAACTTTCCAATAATAGGATTAATATTAGCAAATTAGTTAATTTTCATAAATAATATTATCATTAATAATTAAAATAAGAGGAATAATAATTGCAAAATAGTAAAATGTCGTTAATAATAATTTCACTAAATATATCCGCAAAGCGTCGAACTTTCCAATAATAGGAATAATATTAGCAAATTAGTTAATATTCGTAAATAACAATAATATTAATAATTAAAATAAGAGGAAAAATAATTAAAAAATAGAAAAATATCGTTAATAATATTTTCATTAAATATATCCGCAAAGCGGCGAACGTTCCAATAATAGGATAATATTAGCAAAATAGTTAATCTTCGTTAATAATAATAATTAAAATAAGAGGAATAATAATTGCAAAATAGTAAAATGTCGTTAATAATAATTTACAGCTTGTTTAATATTGGGAAAACCCGCCGATTACTACTTCGGTGAATTGTTTATTATCAACTTGTTTATATTCAGCGATGACGTACGATGCATTATATATATCCGCATAGCGTTAAACTTTCGCGGCTAATAACTTTTTATTAAACATTTTAGCAAAAAAGTGCCATAACAAACCGTTATCAGCGTCTCATAATCTATCAACGTGAGTTTTTTCAGACCTGCAGATGCTAATCGGGTGACATACATAATACATTTATTGGGTGATAGTGAAAAAAAGCCTACGAAAAAACCCAACCTTTAATGGTATATAATTAAAAAACCGCCTACAACAAAACCCAACTTTCAATGGCTGATTTTGGGAAAACCCGCCGATGTACTACTTCGCTGATTTATTTATTTTCAATTTGTTTATATTGAGTTATGACGTATGCTCAAAATATATCCGCAAAGCGTCGAACTTTCCAATAATAGGAATAATATTATCAAATTAGTTAATATTCGTAAATAATAATATTATTAATAATTAAAATAAAAGGAATAATAATTGCAAAATAGTAAAATAATGTCGTTAATAATAATTTCATTAAATAAATCCGCAAAGCGTCGAACTTTCCAATAATAGGAATAATATTTGCAAAATAGTTAATCTTCGTTAATAATTTTTATTTCATTAAATATATCCGCAAAGCGTCGAACTTTCCTATAATAGGAATAATATTAGCAAAATAGTTAATCTTCGTTAATAATAATAATTAAAATAAGAAGAATAATAATTGCAAAATAGTAAATTGTTGTTAATAAAACCCGCCGACTACTATTTCGTTGATTTATTTATTTTCAACTTGTTTATATTCCGCGATGACGTACGATGCATTATATATATCCGCAAAGCATTAAACTTTCGCGGCTAATAACTTTTTATTTAAACATTTTAACAAAAAAGTGCCCTAACAAACCGTGTTCAGCGTCTCATAATCTATCAACGAGAGTTTTTTCAGACCTGCAGATGCTAATCGGGTGACATAATACATAATACATACATAGTACATCATTGCGCTTTTATAGTAGGGACCAGCACTTGACGCACGCTTCGCGCGCGAAGCGTGTGAGTTTTTACATATTAATAGTAAAGGTAGTCGCACTCAAATTGCATTCTAAGCTCAAAAACAACACTAATGCGCTGTCATAGTAATAAATTTATGCACGCTTCGCAAGCGAAGCGTGTGACTATTTTAGCCAGTAGCTGATGATTTTTCACTTGAACACGTTTTGGAATGGTCTTCTCTTTGATTGGATGATTTTAGAAAATCTGTCTACAAAAAAACTTTTAATGGGTGATATTGGAAAAAACAGCCTACGAAAAACCCATATTTATTTGGTGATAGTAATAATTCTTCGTTAATAATAATATATAAAATAAGAGGAATAATAATTAAAAAATAGAAAAATTTCGTTATTTCCTTCAATGGCTGATATTGGAAAAACCGGCCGGTGATTTATTTATTTTCAACTTGTTTATATTGTGTTATGACGTATGCTCAAAATATATTCTTAAAGCGGCGAACTTTCCAATAATAGGAATATTATTAGCAAATTAGTTGATATTCCTA
This sequence comes from Erpobdella octoculata, assembly GCA_963978895.1. Lineage (NCBI taxonomy): Eukaryota > Metazoa > Annelida > Clitellata > Hirudinida > Erpobdellidae > Erpobdella > Erpobdella octoculata. The sequence goes on from OZ022241.1 coordinate 33,845,613, forward strand.
AATAATAATATTATTAATAATTAAAATAAGAGGAAAAATAATTAAAAAATAGAAAAATGTCGTTAATAATATTTTTATTAAATATATCCGCAAAGCGTCGAACTTTCCAATAATAGGAATAATATTAGCAAAATAGTTAATTTTCGTTAATAATAATTTCATTAAATTTATTCGCAAAGCGTCGAACTCTCCAATAATCGGAATAATATTAGCAAAATAGTTATTCTTCGGTAATAATAATATTTAAAATAAGAGGAATAATAATTGCAAAATAGTAAATAGTCGTTAATAATAATTTACAACTTGTTTAAAAATGGGGAAAAATTAAAATATTGGAATAATTTATATTTTTATATAATTATAATTGGGGAAAACCCGCCGGCTTTCTACTTCGAAGATTTATTTATTTTCTACTTGTTTATATTCAGCGATGACGTACGATGCATTATATATATCCGCAAAGCGTTAAACTTTCGCGGCTAATAACTTTTTATTTAAACATTTTAACAAAAAAGTGCCCTAACAAACCGTGTTCAGCGTCTCATAATCTATCAACGTGAGTTTTTTCAGACCTGCAGATGGTAATCGGGTGACATAATACATACATATTACATCATTGCGCTTTTATAGTAGGGAACCAGCAGTTGACGCACGCTTCGCGCGCAAAGCGTGTGAGTTTTTACATATTAATAGTAAAGGTAGTCACAATCAAATCGCACTTTAAGCTCAAAAACAACACCTATGCGCTATTATAGTTATAAGTTTACGCACGCTTCGCAAGCGAAGCGTGTGACTATTATAGCCAGTTGCATATGAACACGTTTTATAAAATAGTAAATTGTCGTTAATAATAATAATTTACAACTTGTTTAAAATTGGGAAAAACCCGCCGACTACTACTTCGGTGATTTATTTATTTTCAACTTGTTTATATTGAGTTATGGCGTATTCCAATATAATAGGAATAATATTAAAAAATTAGTTAATTTTCGTAATTAATAATATTATTAATAATTAAAATAAGAGGAATAATAATAACAAAATAGAAAAATGTCGTTAATAATGATTTCATTAAATATTTCCGCAAAGCGTCGAACTTTCCAATAATAGAAATAATATTAGCAAAATAGTTAATCTTCGTTATTAATAATAATTAAAATAAGAGGAATAATAATTGCAAAATAGTAAATTGTCGTTAATAATAATTTACATAAATAAAAAACCCGCCGACTACTACTTCGGTGATTTATTTATTTTCAACTTGTCTATATTTAGCGATGACGTACGATGCTATATATATCCGCAAGCCACAAAGCGTCCAAATTTCCAATAATAGGAATAATATTAGCAAATTAGTTAATTTTCGTAATTAATAATATTATTAATAATTAAAATAAGAGGAATAATAATAACAAAAAAGAAAAATGTCGTTAATAAAAATTTCATTAAATATTTCCGCAAAGCGTCGAACTTTCCAATAATAGAAATTATATTAGCAAAATAGTTAATCTTCGTTTTTAATAATAATTAAAATAAGAGGAATAATAATTGCAAAATAGTAAATTGTCGTTAATAATAATTTACATAAATAAAAAACCCGCCGACTACTACTTCGGTGATTTATTTATTTTCAACTTGTCTATATTTAACGATGACGAACGATGCTATATTTATCCGCAAAGCGTTAGACTTTCGCGGCTAATAACTTTTTATTTAAACATTTTAACAAAAAAGTGCCCTAGCAAACCTTGTTCGGCGTCTCATAATCTATCAACGAGAGTTTTTTCAGACCTGCAGATGCTAATCGGGTGACATACATACATAATACATCATTGCGCTTTTATAGTAGGGAATTAATCATTTTTATTTCATTAAATATATCCGCAAAGCGTCGAACTTTCCTATAATAGGAATAATATTAGCAAAATAGTTAATCTTAGTTAATAATAATAATTAAAATAAGAGGAATAATAATTGCAAAATAGTAAATTGTCCTTAATAATAATTTACAACTTGTTTAAAATTGGGAAAAACCCGCCGACTACTATTTCGTTGATTTATTTATTTTCAACTTGTTTATATTCAGCGATGACGTACGATGCATTATATATATCCGCAAAGCGTTAAACTTTCGCGGCTAATAACTTTTTATTTAAACATTTTAACAAAAAAGTGCCCTAACATACCGAGTGCAGCGTCTCATAATCTATCAACGTGAGTTTTTTCAGGCCTGCAGATGCTAATCGGGTGACATAATACATAATACATACACATTACATCATTGCGCTTTTATAGTAGGGAACCAGCACTTGACGCACGCTTCGCGTGCGAAGCGTGTGAGTTTTTACATAATAATAGTAGAGGTAGTCGCACTCAAATCGCACTCTAAGCTCAAAAACAACACAAATGCGCTATTATAGTAATAACTTTACTCACGCTTCGCAAGCGTATTTTAGCCTGTAGCTGATGATTTTTCACTTGAACACGTTTTGGAATGGTCTTCTCTTTGATTGGATGATTTTAGAAAATCTGCCTACAAAAAACCTTTAATGGGTGATATTGGAAAAAACAGCCTACGAAAAAACCCATAATTATTGGGTGATAGTGAAAAAGCCGCCTACGGATAAACCCTATATTGGATGTTTTTAGAAACAAAAAAACCTTTAATGGGTGATATTAGAAAAAACAGCCTACCAAAAACACAATATTTATTTAATGGTATCGGAAAAACAGCCTACGGAAAAAAACTGTAACGGCTAATATAGTAAAAAACTCCTACGAAAAAAAAACTTTTAATGGCTGATAATGAAAAAAACCCAACTTTCAATGGATGATAATGAAAAAAAACCCAACTTTCAATGGCTGATATTGGGAAAACCCGCCGGTGATTTATTTATTTTCAACTTGTTTATATTGAGTTATGACGTATGCTCAAAATATATCTGCAAAGCGTCGAATTTTCCAATAATAGGAATAATATTAGCAAATTAGTTAATTTTTGTAAATAATAATATTATTAATAATTAAAATAAGAGGAATAATAATTGCAAAATAGTAAAATGTCGTTAATAATAATTTTATTACATATATCCGCAAAGCGTCGAATTTTTCAATAATAGGAAATTAATCTAAATTAGTTAATTTTCATAAATAATAATATTATTAATAATTAAAATAAGAGGAATAATAATTGTAAAATGTCGTTAATAATAACGGTGGCATTAGAAAGAAGATTGCTTCGAACCTTTCTAATGTCACCGTCACACAGGCTGACGGCGGCGGCGAAGATGAAGGTGTTGTTGACAGTGAAAATGCGGTTACAATGTCATTTTGCCATATAATCAATAGTGGTAATATTACATTGCGTCGGAAAAGACAGTGATTCATAACCGTTCTAATGTCACTGTCACACAGGCTGACGGCAACCGGGAAGATGAAGGTGTTGTTGACAGTGGAAATGCGGGTATAATGTCGTTTTGCCATATAATCAATAGTGGTAATATTACATTGCGTCGGAAAAGACAGTGATTCATAATTGGTTTTAAATAGTTCCGACTTTATCGGATTACAATATTTTTATATAGACTGATTTACAAAAAATTTTAATTCTTTAGTTTTATAGTATATATTTTAATTATACATTTCAGTTCATTTTAAGTTATTTTATTTACAAATTCTAGTATATTCGATTTAAAAAACTTTCCTGTCTTCGTAAATATTGGTATATATGTCTATGTTGTTTACATTTAAACAGTTGAGTACCGATGATGGCGAATGCCGAAACCGGCCGGTCTACTCGTTTAAATAAAGATTTTGAAAATGCTTGTACTGTTTTGAACATAAGAAAAGAATGGAGACAGCTGACGAATTTGATTCAAAAGTGTTGCAATATATATATATATATATATATATATATATATATATATTGAAAATAAAAAACGTTTTGCAAAACAATATGCAACAAAAGAAAATTGAAGTTTTCATAAAATAAATTTGCATAAAACAAAGTCAATTTGTTATGGAACACAAAACTATGATGGAACTTTTAGCTGTGACACTAGATCAGTTGCAAGGTGACAAGGATTGTTACTATGGTGTGCTGTTGCCTAAACCTATTCAGTTAAGGCATAAGATAAATGCAAACATAAGGCAGCATGTTACTTGTTGATCTTCCATGGAGAAACGCTTTGAAGTGCTATATTTTATTTACGGCATACTTTTGTATTTCTTTTTAGTTGACTAAAACTGCTATTTCACTTCGTAAATTAATTTATTATTATAAATAAAATTTAAAGAATTATAACTTATAACGCTCTTGTCAATAATCATGAAAATTTAAACTTCCCTGCCTGGCGACACTGCGTTCCTGTTATACACAGCCACATAATCAATTATGTAAATTTCTTCAAGATCAACGGCAAGCCAGTTTGGTCCACCAAAACCATCGTTATTAATAGCGCAATGGCAATGTTGATGATTTGAATCAGAATTTCCATCTACAGCTAACTTGGCTTCGAAATACATATTGCATGCAGGTGAAAAAAAGTTTGAACTTTGATAAGCCGGTTTGAAAAGAGCCAAGTTGGTTATGTTAAATTTCATCCTGGTCTGTCCGTAATAATTTATAGTTGCTTGTATTTGATCTGAAAAATATAAAATTAAATGCTAAAAAATTTAGGTAATAAAAAACGCTTAAATTGAATCATGTATTGTCATCCAATATAAAGCTATGCTAAAAGTTTCAGCTTCCTAGCTAGTTAAAAAGCTGTTTAAATTTACTTGCAAGATTTGCATACAGAGAAAGACACACACACACAAACAGAGATTGTAACCTATATAAAAGTTTGTAAAAACGTTATTTTTTTATTAAATAAAGTTAAAATATTCAATCTTTAAACAAAAAAAACTCAATTTGAACATCTTTCATATTTCTAAATCGAGTGTTTTTTAAATAAAAGTTTGTGTTGAAAAACTCTTTTTTTTCTTTTACTTGTTTCTGTTTATTGCAATACATCGCATCGCACCTGAAGTCCTTTACAATCGCCTTACGTGGTAGGCACGCCGTGTGAGTTTTACGTCCAGATGTTTTCATTAAAGAGTCCGTGGCTTATCCTATCTCAATCAATGCAGTAAAATCCCATGCAAAGCCTTTGAATTAGTAAATTTGTCATCAATGGCAAGGCACAGTTCCTATCTCATTGCTATTTATAATGGCATATGCTTGTTGTTAACGCTTTGTTGTGAACGTTATGTCGTTAACATTTTGTCGGTGGACACTTTGACAGTAAACATTTCGTCTGTTTTTTATTTTTTTAGTGCATTTCGAAGTGGAAGTGTGTTTTTAAAATGTTTTTTATAAATCATTATTTGATATTTATTTGCTATTTTTAACATTTAACAAATTCATTATATTTTTGAATATGGAGGTTTTTAATTTTTTTGCAAAACATTTTCTTTTAAAATGACATTTTTTTGAATTTATATATGTAAACATTTAATTATTTTATTTTATTTGTTTTTGTTTTGAAACAAAGTTTTTATTTACAAAAAAATCAATTTTTTTTAAATTTTAATAGAATGCATTGTCTTGAAGAGCGATTTGACTGAAAAAAGCTAGTTAATTTTCACTTTCAAGGTTTGCAAACATTCAAGCAGGCAAGCAAGACCGGCGTTGAAATTAATATAAGAGATTTAAAATTATTTTCCTTGAACAAAAAAAAACTAAACTAACCGAATAGTTTGGCAAAAGATAATAAAATAAAAACATTCAATTTCATATTAACGGAAGTTATAAAATAAAATAAAATTATTTACAATAATTTTTAATAAATTTTTTATTGAAAATAATTGACGATTTTTACAAACATGTTATAAAATTATTAAAACTTCAAAAATCATGTTTTGATTCAAAAACTAATTTATAATGTTGTCACCGTTTCTACCTGACAATTCTACAATAAAAAATCCAAATTTATGATTTTGAAAACAGTAAGAAACTTGATCTATCAGCAATAATATTTTGTCAAAATCGTCACAACGAATTTTATTCTTGATAAAGAGAAATTCATTTTTTTATGGGAAAATGTGAATTGTTTTATTTTTGATGTATTGATTAGAATTCCTAGAAACATTGCATGGCATCTACAAAATGTTTCCGCCAAATTCATCGTGAAACAATTCATCGTGAAACAGTTCGTCGTAAATTATTCATCTCGAAACATTTCATCGTGAAACAATTCATCGCAAAGACAATTCATAGCGAAGGCAATTTATCGTGGACAATTTATCGTAAAACAATTGGTTATTGTAAGGTTTATAGACAGTTGACAGTTAATCGACTTAAACTGGAAAGTCGATTATCCTGCGAAGGAGTCGATAATCACAGAAAATTCACTGTTAAAATTTCATCATGAGTCAATTCATCTTGAGGAGAATTCATCGTCAGGAAATTTCATTTTGAAATAATAATCACTTTTACTCCAAGTTAAAAAACATGATTTTTGTAATTCAGTTTCTAAGCGACAAAACTCAAATTTTAATAAATTGTTTAGAACAGACTTCAATTCAAGAACAACAACTAATTTTCCCAACCATGTTTATAAATTTTAGGTTTATTGCTATTTGTAAATAATAACAAAACATTTACGTAAAAACAGTTTATTAATAACAAAATATTAATTTGAATGAGAAAAAAATGGTTTAAAGCTAAAATTCTGAGAGGCATACTTTTAACTAAAATGAACAAAATAGTTTAGTGTTGATGACAATCACTTTATATAGCGGCCGATAAAGGACACTGTAGCAAGGCTAATTAAACCATTAATCTCATAAGAGCAAGTTATTGCTTACTTGCCTCAGCTGCTTTTTTCAAAAAAACGTACCTTATAGCATGGACTCCTAGATAGAACTACTTTTATCTCGGAGTCCATGCTTATAGCGTCTGTAAAATACTAAAAATAACAATAAATAATAAAAATCACTTGTGTTCGGCGAATCAAACGTTTTGTGGCAAATTAACTTCTTTTCAACGTTTACAAGAAAATTATGGTTTTAGACTCACATTGACACATGTCGACAGACATGGATTTTTTAAAATAAGAAGGTTTTACATTAGGAAGTCCATACACAGGTTTCACCATGATAAAGGACACTTTTGTGACATCTTTACAAAACAACGATTTACGAACAGCTGATGCTGCGCGCCTAAGCTCTCTACTTTAAAGCAAAAATAAGGAGAGTTCGGATGTTCTTACAGTTCTGAAAGCTTATTTTGTTATATTAGACAAAATAATCTTTAATTTAACATTAAATTTATACTATTGAAAGCTTCCTAACACAAGTTATAAAGCTTTAAACAATGTATACAAGCTTGACCTTAACTTTTTAGTTTCGGACTATTTTGAAGTACTTCGCAAAGTCCCATATAATAATTATTTTAACTTGTTAATGTAAAATTGCTGAACTTTAATTTAAAACTAAAACCAAGTTTTTGGACTTAGCCATTAGAAAGTTATTTAGTTTGAAATAGAACTTTCTACTCGCTGCTACTGCGCGTTTTAGCCTTTTGCGTGCGCGAGACTCATTTTCTAGGCACCATCTTATCAACCTAAATTCAGTTTTGGAAAACTTTAAAAACTCGTGTAGAAATGAAAATCAACTATATTGTTGAAAAAAAACAAAACCCATTTTTAAAACAAAAACCACGTTTTTACACCTTTTTCTTATGAATTTAGGCCAATAGACCATGAAAGACTCACTTTGAATCAAAGTTCAAAGAAAATAAACTGTGCAAACTCGAATTAAAATTTTTTTGTTCAGGACATGATTTACAAGTATTTTTATGTTTTGTTTAAATTTTAGGTTATAAACAAATTTTTAAACACTAAAAAAATAATAAAATATATAAAAAATATTTTTTTAAACCAACGCTTGTAAAAAACCTACTAAAAGGTTGAAAATACTATTTAAGTGTACATATTGAAAATGTTCGAACTAAACTTTTTGTTTGGAAGATGAGAGCGTTGGGCAATAGTCAAATCTATATTATAAAAGCCCACGTCACTCACTCACTCACTGATTCTGTCACGCTTACGTAATAAGTCGTATAGCTTATTTAAATTGTTGAATTGAGCAGGTCGCCAACTGACAATTTTGCTTTTGTAAACAGCAAAAAAGCAATATAGCTCAGTTGCTAAAATGTAAACTCAAAAATTTAGAGTCACAGACAATAAATTATTTAAACTTGAACAAATAAACTTTAAATAATTGAAGTAAAAATTTTATTTTTATGTATTAGTAAATTAGTATATATTTTATTATTTTAGTTTATTTATTTTATTATTTTAGCTTATTTAAATTGTTGAATTGAGCAGGTCGCCACTTGACAATTTTGCTGTTTTAAAAATATTTTGTAAACAACAAAAAAGCAATATAGCTCAGTGGCTAAGATGTAAACTTAAAAATTTATAGTCACAGACAATAATTTATTTAAACTTGAACAAATAAACTTTAAAAAATTGATCAAATAGATCAAATAAAAACTAAATTTCATTTGTCTTTTTCAATGGTCTCTGAATATGTCTAGACAGCGTCTATATTTTTGAATTAAAACTAAAATGCAGCCTTAAAAAGGTTTAAATAGGTATTTAAAAAAATAATTTTTTAATGTTTTTTTCAAAAGCAAGTATCTCTAGGTTTCGTTGCTGTCAGAAACAAAAACACAACGTAGATCATGTTAAAAACACAATCAGCAATTAGATGACTTTAATTGTTTTTAGACGCCATTTTTCATTTTTGCATGCATAGCAATAATAAGTTTTTCTCCAGTATATTATTTTATAGTATATTGGAGAGAAACAACAATTACAAATTTAAATGATGTTATGCAAATATATAGCTCAGGAGCGTTGTTTCCGCAGAAGTCATAAGTAGGTAAAATGTTTTAAAAACCCATACATTCCATACATTTTTGTGGTTTTTATACAATAACAAGGTTTTGATGTTTTGATCTGCACTAGTGCCAATGTTAAAAATTCCTTCAAGTCACATTTGGGTTCAAGCAACTAAGACGTTTAAAAAGTAACGTTATAAAAAACTGCAAATTTGTTATAGTACGCACATGTTTATGTTTGTTCTAGTTTGAGTAAAATTAATCTGCAGTTAAAAACATTGTTTTAAATTTTATCAAAAATCAATTACTTTAATACAAAAATTTCATATTTTTTGCTATAATTATAGGTTTTGCTAAATGATCTCATTTTTATTTTATTGAATAAAATATGAATTCATTTCAAACTAGATGGTTATTAAGAAATTTGTTACTAAACAGTGTCTTATAATTAATAGTTCTCCATCATGCTCCATCAGTTTGGTTGTCAGGGCAGCATGAAGATGCCATGGCTAATTTAATTATTAACCTTAAACGACAAATTCAACGGTACAATTGTATATATCTTTCCGACAAATAACATATTTTTTTATTATAATAAGAAACAAAAATTGGATCAGTTATTTGTGTTGTTGTGGCCAACATGAGCAAAAACATCGTGACATTGGAGAACTACTACTACTACATTACTTGGTATTTATAGTGATGTTAAAACTGATTGTATCTGGAACTAATTTTTATTATGTTTGCTGTTGTTTCTGCAACCAATTATTGAACACTTTCGGCGTTTTGCTGACAAAGTCTCGCTAGTTGTAAAATTTATGTGTTTTTTCTTCTTCAAAACAGTCACATTTTTACAGGCTTTTATTAACATTCACTTGTCTGGCTGTCCATGGGATGTCCGCGGACGTTTTTAAGTTTGGAAGATCATTTTAAAATTTGTACATTTTAAAAAAAATTATAATTTCATCAAACAAAAATAAAATTTTAAAATGTTAAAAACCAAAAATTATTAAGAAATAAATTAAAGAAACATATTGTTAAAGACGAAACAAACTGTCATCGTCATAGTAACTATAAACATCTTTTGTTTACTATTCAACGGGGGTTATATTTTACAATAAAATGTCGCTTAAATTGTATAACTGTTTTTAAAGCTTGTTTTTAATTTTTTAATTAACTTTCATTTGTTAAAACGGCCTTTCTTGAATTGATCTATTTTCCGATTGCAACTTCGAAACGCCAAGGCAATAGCAGCGACCGTGACGCTACGCTAATACTTCGATTGCTGCACAAGGAAACAATAGCAACCTTTAAAATCTTGAGATTACTAGTTATTGAAAAAAAGTAGTTATTATTTGAAAAAATCAAAACTTTAAAAACGAAAAAATTATAAAATAGTGATTTTACAACAACGTTTTGCCATTTCAAATTCAAAGTTTGATTTTTTAATTTATTAGGTTTTTTAAAATAGTAATTATTATTTGAAAAAATCAAACTTTTAAAAACAAAAAGAAATTTTTATTTGTTCATTAGTTTATTAGTTTTTTTTTTGCTTAAAAACAGTTACAAGTTGAAAACGTTAGTTTGTCGAAAGTCCTTTATTATTGTTATTAATATTAAATCTTATTATAATCTTGGCCATTTTTGGTATGAAAATTATATTTTGTATATCTAAAATCAAACTTAATTATTCAGTCATATATTCATTGAAATTTTAATGTTTTTTATTAAATAAAGTTATACAATGAATTGGCCGATTTTGTCTAAGAACAACCTTCCTTACAAACTTCACATTCTAGCTAAGAATGTTCGGGGTTTGAATTTTTAAACTGACAAACTCGTGAATTAATTGAATGATGTTTGTAAAAAAATTCAGACAATATATGAAATAAGTTTTTTTTAAATTGAAAATAAATGAAATGAATTATATTAACTTAATTTTTTTAATTAAAAAAAAACAAATTACAGGCCAAGCTACAAGTTAAACTACAACTAGAGACCACTAAACAAGAAGGATGTCACAATAAATAAATACACTTATGAATCACGTCGCATGTAATGTAGTTTTAATTGTAATTTCCTTACGGCGAAATCTCTTACAAAAAGCAGAACACTTTAAAATGCTGACATTTCGCAGATAAGACTAGCGTTCCGAGGCATTGTTGTTTTATGTTGACAGATTTAATGAAAGAAATATTTTTTTATAAAAAAAATCTTTTTTTTAAGAAGGTGAGCACTGAACATACTTAAAACTGAGTTCTGCCATAATTATACAGTGTATTTCTATCAAGTTATATTCAAAGACATCAGATGCTAAACAGGGTGTCCGGACAATACGTCGCAGGACAACTCGTCGCGCACAGTTCGTCGAAGGACAATTCGGCGCGGACAATTCGTCGCAGAAAAACAAACAATTCGGCAAGGAAAAGTCGTCACGGATAATTTGTCGCGTACAATTCGTTGCAGAAAACGGGATATTTTTATAATTTCAAAAATAATAATTCCAATAAATACAAATTACCAAGAAAAGCTAAAAATCTTTATGACAGATCTTTGCCCACCTGTCTCTGCACCATTTACTTGTGACACATTTTTTCTTCCTCTGTGCTTACGTAATAAATGAATGGTCCTTTAATTATTATCAAGTGTTGATTGATTAGAATATTATAATATTAAATCTACTTTTTATATAAAAAAAGTTAGCAATTTGACACAAACATGTTAACAAAAATTAATGTATTAATCTGCATCCCCGCGATTAATCAAATAGATGAACGATTTTCATAATCTATCACAACAGTACGCAATCGACAATCAAAATCTCAATATTTATTTTTCCTCAGAGGAAGACTTCTACCTGCAAGCATACGCTCAACCTTTTTTTCGTTGATGTTTTTTTGTTCTTTTTTATTTTCACTACTAACCTCGATAGTGTTGGACGTGCAATTTGAACCGCCGTGCCAATGTATTGTGCCATCCTTCAACTACGTTGTTAGTACAAGGAAAATCTTCACTGACAGCTTACTGGTAGCAGTCCCAGATATCATATTAAAAAAGCACATCCCAGTTTATTGGTTTCAAGTGCAATTTGTTTAGGTTTAGTTGGCGACGAATTGTCCTGCGACAAATTGTCCTGCGACGAATTCTCCGCGACGAATTGTCGGTTTTTCTGCGACGAATTGTCGGTTTTTCTGCAACGAATTGTCCGCGACGAATTGTCCTGCGACGACTTGTCCTAGAACCGCTAAACAGTATAGGTACGTGTTTTTCCTAATCTGAAAAACTTCAAATTGAGATTGAGCTATCAAAATTGATAAATCCTGCTTTGTTTGCAATAAATATAATAGAGGACGACAAATTAGCGAAAGTGTTTAGTGGTTATAACATCGAGTCAAACAGGAGTTTCACGGTTATTGTCGCGAGAAATAATGATGCAACAATTATACCAATTTTAAATTTGTATTGTTTAAATGTTATTTAAACCTCAGAAGCGGATTGACAGATCGTGTGGAATCTCGATCTTTACTTTTACTTCAGTCGTCCCAGCTGGATATTTAGTAGACATGGCAGGTGGTGAAGTAAACAATTATTTCAGGAGAAAAAACTTCTTGATGACATGGAAAATAATCATTTTTTGATCCGATATCGTGAACAGCAAACATATCACCTTCTTTTTACATTTTGCTGTAACAATAGGTAGACTCGAGAAAATATCGACACTATGCAATTATTTTCAACTATGTTTCAGAATTATTATGTGACAAACAATTAGACAGCAATTAAACAAAAACATACCCGTTAAAGAAGCTAATTGCTGATAAAATAATAATCTTAATTTTGTGATTGATGAATGTGGAATGCGGATGTGAACTGCTGAAGATGATGGTTGTCGTTCATGCAGACAACTTGTGAAATTAAAATCGTTACGTAAAGGAAAGTAAGAAGAAAAAGAGAATTATAGAAGAACCAAAAAAAGAGAAATATACTTTTGTCACTGAAATTATATTGTATCGACTTTGTTACCCAGTCTAAGATCAATATTTTTCTCAAAGTAAAAAGTCATCTCAAAAATGAGATTGCTAGAATTACTGATAGGTAAGATAATTGTCTAATTTTTTTCAAAGAATCATTGGCTTTAAAAATTAATTCCATAAAAAAGTAATTGTATTTAATTTATTTCCAAAGGATTTTTCATTTTGTTGAAAACGGTCAGCAGCGTCACCATAGAAACTTGTCCTAAAAAATTTTGTTACAGGATTCATACTGATCTCTATTATAGAAATCAAAGTCCATGTAAACAACCGTATTGGGGCTTGGAAATTTATTCCGAAAGCATTCAAAACGAATTAAATCAGTTCATCAATAAAAGTAAACTCGGTGGGTATGACTGCATTCTCTACATGACGTGCAATAACGACGGTTGCAGATGGAAAAAGTCAAATGAAAGTAAGGAGACGAGATGACATTTAAATGTAATAAATTAATGTCATTGTACACAGTTGATAATTAAGTGTAATAAATTAATGTTATTGTACACAGTTGATATTTAAGTGTAATAAATTAATGTCATTGTACAAAGTTGATATTTAAGTGTAATAAATTAATGTCATTGTACACAGTTGATATTTAAGTGTAATAAATTAATTTCACTGTTGATATTTAAATGTAATAGATTAATGTCATTATACACAGTTGACATTTAATTTTAGGTGTGAATTATGCAAATTGGAAATATCCTAATGAGCGACCGATTGGGAATGTCACTTTCTTTGTTTTATTCGATCTTGCAAAAAACGAATGGTATTTTACTAGCGAACACAAAAGGTTTCGCGTAATATGCATGAAAAGTAAGTCAAATTATTATGTGTTAATTTTAATTTTAAGTTGACATTTGCAATGCAACAATAAGTAAGTTTTTGCAAGTTTTTAACTCAAAGTTTAAAAACTTTTTATATTTTGTACGCAAAGGAAAAGCTTTATTTGTTGACAAAAGGGAACGCCAAAATATTTTGCAAAAAAAATTGAAACACCTTAAAAAACTTAATTTCATTTTTTTAGTAAAAACGTAACAAAAATTTATTTAACATTTGTAAATTTTAGTGCTGGTAGCATATTGGTAGGTTCTTCATTTGGTTATCTTTCTGAGGAAAGGAAAGATTAATTAGGCAAATCTAGCAACCAAATAAATATTTTTTTATTAAAAATTAAAGTTTAACTAAAGTTTATTATCATTAACAGATGCTCCAATATCGCCACAAAATCGCAAGAGTTCAACTCAAAGTAAAAGTAGCATGATTAATTTTTTATAACAAATATATATTGATTTGTTTATTTAATTTAGCAATATAATAATTCTATGGTTTTTTAAATTGCTATTATAAATTAATTGAGTTTGAGTTTGTTTAGTCAGTTATCAATACATACATACAAAAAATCCCAAAATTGACAGAGAAAAGAACAAGAAAAAATAGATAGTCATTAAAATAAAATGTATGATTGATAAAGAGGTGCTGCACCAAACCCCTCTGTGCAACAAAGCAGAGCAAGTTGATCTTTGAAGGCATTCACCGGGCATGCACCCATTGCCTCCCTTCACACACTTTAATTCTTTGTGGTAAAAGAAGGCAGTTGTGACCTCTCAAACAAAAGTATCTGTTAGTCTGCCATGTGGGTTGTTTTTGCAATACAAAAAAATCCACTTCATCAGTACGAACCAGTATTTTGTATTGTTGGATCAGATCACTTCTAACCCTACGTTCTTCAAGCGTGGTAATTCCAAGCTTCTGTAGTCTTTCTACATATGGTAAATGTTTGATTGTTGTAATTGTTCTTGTAACTCTGTGCTGGAAGTTTTTGAGAATATCAATTTTCCGGCTTAAATGAGGTCACCAAACCAACTGTATATTTGAGATGTGGTCGAATTCAATATTTCCAAAGATGGAGACTACCACTTCGGAATAATGTTTTAAGTATACAAAGAGTTCTATTAGCCAATATGTAATACAACTATTTCTACTTGTATCGAGTTGTTTATTTAAAATACAAAGTTTTTTTTCAATCGTGTTGTCTTTTAATGGTTTGGTTAAGACTGAAAGTTATCAAGTAAAATCGTTTTTCTGTTTGTGTGGCGGTCGATTTTATTTTACCTCCAAGAAAGTTCTCAACAAGATTTCATAAACTTTAGCTGACAAACAAACTGTTTTCATTTGCAAGTTGCTTCTTCGAGAACTGAAAATCTGCGGGACATTCTCACACACGATGCTACAACCTCTTTGAACGATCTTAAAGAACGAAGTAAGCACAGTATTTTAATGATTTGTTGAATATCACGGCTGATAATCATCTTTAATGTTTTAATAATTTCTTTCTCACTATCACATCTATTCAGACTAAACTGTTATTTTTGTGAGTCAAATTATTTTTAAATCACAATTTCAACTTGTTTTATGTAAATTTTAAGTTTTGAATTGATACCAGTTTAAGCTACATTCAATTAAAGATGTAAAACATAGTAACAATTATTTTTTTTCTACCTAAGTAATATTAAATTAAAGAAATGTTTATAATATTTTTTCCTTGATCCTAGTTGCTATGTGGCACAAAATTCTCATATACAACTTGTACAACTCTGGTCCATCTGTACTATAGCCAAACAATTAACAAAAAAAAACATTTGAAGATGCCGTGCAAAATATAGTTGTTTTTTAAATTGCTTGATTAGATTATCTCCTGTTCAATTTTTTGTTAATACAACTTAAAAGCTTCTTCTAGTTTTTAAAAAGAAGCTAAACAAGACAAATAAAATAATTATAAAAAATGCTTTATTTTTATTTTATTACAAGAAACTGGTGGATCTTTATTTCAATTGTAATTTTTTC
The DNA here is from genome assembly GCA_963978895.1 of Erpobdella octoculata. Classification (NCBI taxonomy): domain Eukaryota; kingdom Metazoa; phylum Annelida; class Clitellata; order Hirudinida; family Erpobdellidae; genus Erpobdella; species Erpobdella octoculata. Next base: position 33,861,381 of record OZ022241.1, read on the forward strand.
AATATTTTAAATTCTTAATTTTTATAATTCAATTTGTAGACACCACAACGGAGCTTTTGACTAAGTGCTTTCTAACTGCAGGAGTGTGTTTCTTTTTGGTGAACATTGCGGTTCTGTTTCGGATCCATCGAAAAAAAAGGTATTCTTATTAGAATATATCAGATTGTTGTGTTCAGAAAAAGTTGTTTCTTTTAAATAAAAAAAAATCAAAAATAAGCTTAAATTTGTTAATTTTTTTAAGTAAATTGAAATACCTTTTTTTAATCAGAAATGCAATCCGTCGTGAACTGCAGCCTCTACCTTTACCTCTACCTCGACTGACGACTTTTAGTTACGAATCTCTAAGTCCTCCAGGAGAAGAAATAGTATACACTGAAATCTCATTACGACCACCATCATCCGTGCAAGCGGCATGTTCATAATGATCTACCGATGGAGGAGCGAGCGCAACTCTGGTGTACGCAAGTGTATCCAACTGACGATCAAGAAATATGTAGAGAATGGTAAAAATTAAACCATTATTGACGAAACTTTTTTTGCAGTGGCGTCGCTAGGGTCGGTGTTACCCAGTACGGTAACTCAGGGTGTCACCCCTCTTATTGTAAACGGTTAAGAACTAAAAACTATATAGAAAAAAATTCTGTTTGTTGTGTTATAGTAAATATCCAATGTTTATGTTACACATACAAATATCAACATACATAATTTCCTGTGTCTGTATGTATGTATGTATGTATGTATGTATGTATGTATGTATGTATGTATGTATGTATGTATGTATGTATGTATGTATGTATGTATGTATGTATGTATGTATGTATGTATGTATGTATGTATGTATGTATGTATGTATGTATGTATGTATGTATGTATGTATGTATGTATGTATGTATGTATGTATGTATGTATGTATGTATGTATGTATGTATGTATGTATGTATGTATGTATGTATGTATGCATGTTAGCAATTTTGCATAACGGGGGCGTATTTACAATCCCTGTATAAGCACAGGACGGATCCGATAATTATTCATGTTTACGCTTCTTCTTGCGTTGTGATTGGCTGAAAACATTGCCGCAAATGTGCCACATGCTAGATCGTATGGTAGTGGACATAAAATAATTAAAATTGTGTATCTTGTAACATAACATTATTGTTTTTACACACTTTTACTTAACTTGACTTCTCTGTCTGTATGTCTGTCGTCAAATTTTACAATCGATTTTAAACTAACTTCCCGATGAGCTAGATACTTAAAAATTTAAACATACCTCCGAACTGATTAACAATGCATTCTCTCAAATTTTCGGATAGATTGGACAAAATTTAATGAAATAATCATTTGTGATAATTTCGTCAATGCTAATATGCTCGTTGTTTATGTAACAGAATGTGGCCTACACAATCGATTATATAAAAGTGTGTTTTTAAAAAACTTTGTTTTTTGATTCACTTGTTTTAAACTTTACTTGTAAATTAACATTCTTGCTCTTTTTTGTACTTTTACTTGTAAAATTTTTTTTTGCTTTTGCTTATCACTTTACCTGTAACGTTTTTTCTGTTTGTTGTTACTTGAAACAACTTTTTTGCTTTTTTGTAACTCTTCTTGTAACATTATGGGTTTGCTTTTTGTAACTTTGCTTATAATATTACATTTTTGTTGTTTTACCATATATTTCATGATGACTTTTCATGAAATAAAATTACATACTCTAACTTTGAAATTTATTTTTAATTAAAAAACAAGTCAAACAGGTAGTAGATCGACAGAAACAACGTGATATTATTATATAGTTATGTGAGATACTACATTTGTCTTAACTTTAGTTCTTCGTGACCAAAGCTCTAAATTGTTTCTGAGTAGATGGAGAAATTCCGTTCAATGATTCGTATATCAAATGAATTAAAAAACCAGATTTTGAGTTGATACAAATTTAGAACTCAATGGACTCCATCGATATCGGACAGATTTTTTCAAAGCAAGTGGATGAATAGTTTAGAATAAAAATATTATTTTAGATTATTTTTATTCTAAAATTGTTTTTACGAAATTACATTTTTAATTGAACAACGTTGAAAGTAAACTCCTAGCAAATATTAAAAATCCAGTAGCTTTCGTAGCTAAGCCGTGACAGATTTATTCTAAACAAAGAAAACCAGCGGGAAAGAAAGAGGAAGCGGGAGCGAGAAGGCAAGCGGGAAGGGAAACGGAAGCTAGTTAGTTTATAAAATAGAAAAACGTTGATTATATTTTTCTAAATACTTTATATGTGAGGATTGAAACAATAAAAATAATTTGTATTAATACGGAAAAACAAATTTTTTGTTAGAATTTTTTTAATAAAAAAATTAAATATTACTTTAATTAAATTAACTAAACACTAAACACTGATGGTTCATTTCTCTACCGAAAGTTCGCAATTTTTTTAAAACGTTCAAAGTTTTAATTGATTTTATTCTATAATTTATTTAAATTTTGCCCAATCAATTTGGCTTTTAATAGAATGTAAAGTAATTGACGAAAAATAAACCCACGCTTGATTGAATAATGGGAAGTTGGTTTTTCAAGCGTCAAGGGGTCCCAACGTATGTCTCAGGTAATCTCGGGGGTGAATATAAAGGATTTATGTAGCTGTCAATCCCCAATAAAATATTGGCGTTATCCAATAGGTCAACAGCTAACCAATTTTATTTTAAACTGGTGGGATACCCGGTGCTTTTCTCTCTCGCTTCCCGTTTCCTTCCCCGCTCCCTCTCCCAGTCCCTCTTTCTCACGTGGCCGGTCTCAGTTTTTTCACAATAAGCCAGGGGCGAAACTAGCAAAAAATGCTGGGGGGCTCAAGTTTCAAAAAGGCGAAAATTTTTTTGAAACTGTTCAAATCAAGACGATCAATTATAATTGATAAAAAATTAAAGATAGAACAGATTATTAATTTTATGAGTTTGACTATCTTCAGTCTGCAGTTTTTTTGTATACAGAGACATAGTCATTTTACAACGCTTATATTACTTGCAACGTTGTTATATATATATATTATATATATATATATATATATATATATATATATATAGATGAGTTTGTAGTCCTTTACACAAAGTATTTTTAGACTGAATTAGCAATATGTAAGAAGTACCGGTCATCCCTGTTGCAGATCATAATTTGATCCTGCTTAGAAAAACTACGCCCAAAATAGAACAATATTTTGTAAACTTAAGTTTACAGTGTTTTCCAGTATTGTTTTAAGTGCATGACGTTATTTATGGATGATCCTAATATCAAAATAACCCCCAGAAAATATTGGAGTTGTTAAAAAGTGAACACAAAATAAAAATAATAATTTATTCTTTTTTCCAATAACCAGTAACAGTAACAAAATCAAACAACTAAGTCTTTGATAATAAACAAATTTTCCCTAAAGTTAACAGCAGACAAAGCATAATTTCACGATTAGCAAATTGAAAACTTGTTATTTTTAGACAACAGAAACCACTGATCCACAAAGTTTGGACAAATTCACATCAGGATGGATCTCTTTTCCATCAAATGAGAAAAGTTTCACTTTTTTTCCTTGCTGGAGATCAAAGATTATCTTGACCTTAAAAAAAATGGACAATTATTAAACCAAAGGTAACGCAATCGTGCAAACAATCTCGATTTATCTTTAAATCAAGACTCTTCCACGGCAAAGAAAAACCTTATCACAGCTACTCATACAGAAATAACAGTCAATTTCATAAAGCTATCTTAATAAAACAAACAGAATGACAATGTAAGTTACTTGTTTAAGGAATTCTTCATAGCTTAAAAGATATTCTCCCAATGGATTCTCTAAGAAGACGCATGCTTGTTTACCATTGAAGGAAAGATTGATGTAGCGACAGAAAGGCCCATCGCTTGATTTAAATTCAGCTTTAACAGGTGAGTTATTACACATCTCATTACTTCTTCTTGTTATGACAAGCATACACTTGTCACCCTTGATTTGAGAAAGCTGAACAAAAAGAATTATAATAATTTGTGAGTTGGCAATAATTTAATTTAAAAAAATATTTACTAATAACATAAGTTAAATCAAAAATATAAATAATAATAACTATTAATTAAATCACAACCTTATCATCCTTAAAGTTGTCCAGCACAACCTCTTCAGTGACTGACTGACCAGGAGGCAAATGAATAATTGGTTGTTTGATGGTGGAAGTGATGAGTTCCATAAATTCTGGAATGACTTTTTCCAATTGTCCAGTTGCATTGTAATAAATAATTATATCATCTGAAGGCATTAATCCTGCCTAAATGAAAAATAAATTTGATTAGCTGGTAGTATGAATGATCACAAGAATAAGACAATTTTGTAGTGCGAAGGATGGCATGTACAAGTGGACATATTTGTAGTCTAGATGAGTAGATTAGAGCCTTGCACAGTATGGCAGCATGGCTTGGCCTGTTTTTACCTAAAATCAAGACCCAGTGCAAGCAGGACTTTAAAGTGGCTGTATTTGTAGTATGCATGATAACAAGTATAATTAGATGTAATTGTAATATGCATGATCACAAATATAAACAGCTGCATTTTTAGCATGCAAATATAAATACTTATACAAATATAAGTATATATTTTTGCAGTATGCATGATCACAAACATAAGCAGATATATTGGTAGTACGCATGATCACAAATCTACACAACTTTATAAACACTTGAACCAAATGACAATTCTTAACTCTAAAAATAAATAAAAAAAATCAAAGAGGTACCTTTTTCCGCAACTTCTGAATTCTGTTGATGACTTCTCTGGCAAGACCCTCATCCACCATGGAATCGTCAGGCGTGACATCAAGAAGTATAAGCATCTTTAAATGATGAATCATAATTATCACATGTACATTTCAATTATATATCCTCCATTACAAAACAAGCAGTGTTGCCAGAAATTGAAAAAAAAAATCAACTACAAAGATGAGAACAACCAACAAGCTGGTTGAACAAATTAACTCACCTCTCCATCGGAATGAGCCTCATATTTCTTTTCTTGCCCATCGGCTCCCCCGAATGCATAGATGATTCTCAGGTCTTCTTGACCAAGTTCATTACCACAAACTTCTATTTTTCCTGATTTTTGAAAGGCTACCAACTGCTCATCGGTAAGAAGTTTGATCTAAAAGAGAAGAAACAGTGTAACATATAACATGAAACACTTCAACAACTGAAAAATGTTTAACGTTAAAAAAATAAGTTAAAAAATAATTAAAACTTCTAAAAAAAATTTCAGATGAGTTCCAAGTTTCAATTAGTACTTTGAAGGGCACTTCTGATAAAAAACTTCTCAAACCTTAGCCATGATATTCTTGAAGTCAGATTTGAGCCTCGAACCAAGAACTTTGTGATCGGGTTCTGCTCTTAAGAATACTCCGTACTTTTGTTTATCATTTGTTACCGTGACCGATCTCACATTTAATTCCTGAAATTAAAAAAATCATAAATAATAATTTTAAAACATTTTCATAAGATGAGTAATAAATATATTTTTCTCAACTTATCCAGCCACAATAATCAAAAGTTAAGAAAAGATCGATTTAAATAAGCAGCTGGACAAGTTACAACAACTTAACTCAACAACAAAATAAAACAAAACAAAAAAACAAAAGAGCAGACAACAAATCAACAACCTCCATAATGTAACTCTCAAGAGATTTGACATCTTTCAAGACTTCTTCCTCTTTATGAATAACTACAACTTCTTTCAGAGGGTACTTAATGGCCAAGGTTTTTCTCTCCCTGATGATTCTTCCGAGATCGATGACAGTCTGCATCCTCGACACGGCTGCTTCCATGGAAACGTCAATGAGAAAATCTTGGGCAGTTGGAAGCATCAAGTAGTGGATGCTGTCCCTGTTGGTTTTGTTGTCACCAAACTCGATGAACGCCTTTGACTTCTGGTACATGAACTCCGTCAAGAATGGAACGAAAGGTGCCTGAAATGATCGATTGTGTTAATATATGATAAAGAAAGAGATAATCAATGCTTAAAGAAAACAACAACAATTGATGACAGGATATAAAAATATCTTAAATATCTCACCATGACTTTCACCATGGCAAAGATGACACTGAAGAGAGTGGTCAAAGACTCCTGGCAATCTTCCACTCCAAACTCTCCCTTTAACCTCCTTCTGTTCATACGAACGTACCAGTTGGTCAGCTGATCAATGAATTTCAACAATCGTGGCACCACCGTGTACAGACGATATGCTATTGGATTTAATTTCAAAGCAATATGTATTTAATTTCAATGCAATATATAATTTAATTCTTAAAACTTTATATACAAATAGTAAACATATTTAATATAACTCAATATATAGATTAAATCAGAATAAAACATTAAATATATTTAATATAACTCAATATATAGATTAAATCAGAATAAAACATTAAATATATTTAATATAACTCAATATATAGATTAAATCAGAATAAAACACTGACCTTTCATCTCTTCTTTAACAAATTTGATGAGACTCTGTGTAAATGAAACGATCCACCTATCCATATAATTTGACGGAGTTACGTCCGTTCCTTCTTCGTATTTGAAGGAAATGTTTTCCTCCTTCGGTGAAAAGCGAATTCAATGATCAGTATGCAATTAAACAAATAAATAAATTTAAAACAGACAATAAAGAACTAACTCTCTGAAGTCTTTCGACATTCTGAAGGAGGAACTTGAAGGCATTGTACCATGGCAGGAAAACATCTTTTAAAATATCTCTCACACCTTCCTCTTTAAACTTCAAGTTATCTGCTCTCACTACAGGTGAGTTGATCAGGTAGAGCCTAATAAGACAAAATTAACAGAAATAAGAAAACAGTTGTTCAACTAATTTGTTATAAGATGGTCTGATAGTACAATTTTCTTATTGCTGCTAATTCGATCAATGTCGGTTTAATAAAAACCAGAGAAATGCCAACAGAATGTTGAAATCAATCTGCTTTATTTTGTTACACACAAACCTCAAATTGACATTCCTTACATAAACTTCAAGTGTTTACTACACATACACACATGCATATATGACAACATATTTATATCAAACAAAAAAATGATTCATCTAAAAAATGCCCACCTGACAGCATCAGCTCCATAATTTGAGACAACGTCCATCGGATCTGGATAATTATTCTTTCTTTTCGACATTTTCTCTCCATCACTAACAAAACAAACATTCATTAAAAATCAATCAGATAATACTGCATGCATTAAATCAAAAGTAAACCTGTTAAAAATATTGATAAAACTTAATTAATTTCAAAATCACTTACGAAGCAAGAACAAGTCCGTGACAAATGAGATTCTTGAAAGGAGACTTTCCGAAAAGTGCAGTGCCGAGAACGGTCAAGGTGTAAAACCACCCCCTGGTCTGATCGATCCCCTCCGCAATGAAATCCCCGGGGAACGATTCGTCAAATTTTTTTTTGTTTTCAAACGGGTAATGTGAGGCAGCATAGGGCATGCTCCCACTCTCAAACCAGCAGTCAAATACTTCAGGAACTCTCCTTAGTGGTCCATGACCCGGTCGTTTCGAGGGAATAGTTAAGTGGTCAATGCTGAAACGGAAAATGAAACATTTAAAAAAAATTTCTGAAAACTGCAAAACCTGAAAGTTAAGTAAATTCATCTGCACATAAATTGCCTACCTTTCCCTGTGAAGATCAGTTACATCTGAAACTCCAGTCAGTTCCTTCAGTTCTTCAATGGATCCGATGCAAACAACTTCCTGTCCATCTTCACTCACCCACAAAGGTATCGGAGTACCCCAGTACCTGTTCCTTGAAACTGCCCAGTCTCTGGCATCCTTCAACCAATTTCCAAAACGCTTCTCCTTTACAAAATCTGGAACCCTTCAAAATAAACATTTATATCATATAAACAATATCAGTCAATCAACCAATCAAGGTAACTTATAAAGCTCCTTTTCATATAATTCAAAAGCACATCTAAATATAAAACTAGACAACATTTATTTCTACATGTATTTAAAAGAACCTATGTATAAGTTTGAACAAAACACCAATGCCATTCACAGCAAAAAACTAATTCCAGAAAAAGAAATCAATTTTCAGCAAAATAAAAAATTCAAACTTATTCCAAATCTCATATTTTCTATCTCAGTTGAAAGTTAAACAGTAAAATAGAACATCTTAACTCGAGGAAAAAGTAAAGAGAATACAAACCAGTGTGTACGTGCATTGCTTTCCAATAGCTTCTTGTTGAATTCCTCGACTCTGACAAACCAGCTTGGAATGGCTCTGTAGATGAGGGGAGTGTCTGATCTGGAGTAATGGAAATTCCAAAATTATAATTACAAATCTCCGATCGAAATGTTATATACCATCCATGAAAATTAAATCCTTAAATGAAATGATAGATAGTAAAATAGTAGATTATTTCAGCTCTCGAGCACACATACCTCCAGCAAAACGGATAGCTGTGATTGACTCTGGCCGCCTGAACCAGCCTGTTCTTCTCTTTTAGATGTTTGATAATGTTCTTATCAGCATCCTGTGAACGGGAGATATGATAAAAAAAATATTGAAGTGTTTAAAGAAAAGTTTAATTGGTCACAAAATAACACAAATTCAGTATTATTAAGATTAGTAAGACCATTAAAATAATGAGATTATTTAAATAATAAACTACCAAATCTAACTTCACTTTATCAACCATAAATTCCAATAATTTGTAACAAATTCATTATATGACCTTGACATATTCACCGAGAAAATCAACAACTGGTTCGACAAATCTTCCACTCATATCCACAGGACATATCGGTTCCATGTCTTTGTTGATGATGTTGTACTTCAAACTGATTCTATAATCGTCCTGATTAAATCATCAAAATATTAACAATGATTTAAACAATAGTAATAATAATAATAATAATAATAAAACAATAAACCAAAGTAACTATTGAGAAATATAATAATAAAATCATCCTAAAATAAAAATAGTCACAAGGAAACAAATCAGGTTTGAGATGATGGCGTACCTCTCCGAAATAAGGAGCCTGATGAACAACTCCTGTTCCACTCTGATCGGAAACGTAATCATCAACGAGTACTTTAAAAGCACCATGTTCCTTCATCTGAAAGATAATCAATCAATCATCTATTAGCTTTCTATGAAAAAAAATTACATTTTTAATCGATGTTTGAAAAAAGGCCAACAAAAAATTGGTTTAATAAATTAAATAATGAAATGAAATTTTAAATATCTAACCCATAGAAAATAATCAAACAGAGGTTTGTAGGCCAAACCCTCCAATGAAGAACCTTTAAACCTGTCGAAAAACAAATTAGTATTACTAACAAAAAATATATCTTCATAAGGTAGAACTATCAGCGACAGCAGATCAAAGCAGTGGACAGAAAATAGTTATACCTCGCAACTAAAACTTGCATCTGAAATCGATACGTGCAAAACTAATCATAAAGTAAACAGGTGAAATTAAAAAATAATTTTTTTATCATTATAAAATTAAATAAATTCAAAATGTTAAGTACTTTTCAAGGATTTCATAATCGTTTGGTTCACGGAAGAGTTGACAGATTCTAGCTTCCATCATGATGAAAACTCGTCCAGTTTTGACCTCTTAATTAACAAAAAAATATTTTACAACATCAAATAACATTCAATTAAAAACTTTAGAAGAACCTTTGGTTTTATTATTCTGTGTTACCAAATTTAATTTCTCTACAAATAAAAGCCAGCATCAAACTCTCTTGAAGGAATTTTAACTACTCAGCTTAAAATTTAGCAATTTATTCAGCTGTGGTTGTCATAATAAAGTACAGTACTTATGAGTACAGTAGCCTTTATCACACTAGGCATGTAATCAACTAATGCATCGTAGCACCATCATAACTAAAGTCAAACTTTAAAACTACTAATTTATTAGAAACATTGATAACTACCTTTGATAATTGAGTGACAATATATAATACATTACTAAAACTCTTTTTAAAATTTTCTTTAAAAATACATTAAAAGAACACCTTTGATTTTCACATATGTGAGACTCGGATTGACACAGAGTGCGATGTTGCTCGGGAGTGTCCATGGTGTGGTCGTCCAGGCCACAAACTCCACACTGGGATCGTTTTCTAGTGGGAAACTAACAACAACTGTGAAAATAATGAACCATACTCGATTTTATCTCTGAACAAATGATTTATATAACCATTATAAAATGAAGTTTTATTAAAATAATACTAAAGCAATTACCTGAGGGATCATCAACATCCTTGTAGTTCTGCCCGGACTCAAAGTTTGACAGAGGCGTGCTGCATGCAGTTGAAAATGGCATGACCTTATGTAAAAAAAAAACATTTGATATATCGGTGGTTTTGAAATTCCATCAGTAATATGAAACCCGTTTAAAAAACTTCAATTCAGTTAAATCAGACCAAAGTGAAAATTATTGAGAGGTGAATTAAAAAAAAACAACCGACCTTGAATCCTTTATAAACAAGTCCCTTGTCATAGAGCTGCTTGAAAACCCACCAGATGCTCTCCATGAACCAAGGGTACATGGTTTTGTAGTCATTTTTGAAGTCAATCCACCTACCCAGTCTTGTGACTATTTTCTGTTACAATCGATATTAAAAGATTTTTAGTAATCAACTCAACGAAGAGTAACAAAAAATATTAACTCAATGCTTGTACAATAAGCTGTGCTGGTGTGGTGTATCTACTAGGGCTGATCAGGTGCTGGTGGCAGAGCGGTAGAGCGTTCGCCTGTCGATCGTTAGGTCGGCAGTTCGAACCTCGCCGACGTCATCAGCGTAACTCCCTTAAGCAAGGAGTTCACTCGCATTGCTAAAAGGGTAGGCGCCTATAAATGGCTGCCTCTGCAAGTACCCTTTCTCGCCTTCGAGCAAGACTTGTCTTAGAAAAGGCGTGTGAAAAAGAAAAAAAAAAGAAAAATATTTCTCTCACCTCCCATTCGTTTGCGTATCTCATGACAATCTTACGACATTCTGCATTGTATTTGTCTATTCCCATGTCGAGAACATCTTTAGGACTTTTAATGTTGAGCTGTTTGTCAATTTCATATTCCTGTCAAAACATTATGGCTAAAGATTTAGTCATTTACAAACTTCAAGATCAAGAAACCGTCTTAGAATTCGTAAGAAAAATGACTTGTCACATCACTTCAAGAGAAATAAAACTATTGAAGAATTATTTTAAAAGATATTTTATATTTAAACTTACAACTGGAAGTCCATGGCAATCCCATCCAAATCTTCTTTCAACCTGAAAACCACTCTGATGTGCCCACCTGGTAACTACGTCCTTTACCGTACCAGCCAAAATGTGCCCGTAATGTGGTAGACCAGTTGCAAATGGTGGACCATCATAAAACGTAAATCTAAGGCATACAAAAATTAATTATGTAGAATATTGGCATAAACAGAAATAACTCAAAACAATAAACAGAAATAACTCGAAATTATCTGGAGGGCCTCTTAATGTAACTACTGTCTGTAATTTCTAAATATTCAGCCATAAACATATTGCTACTTCATATAGAAATTGATGCTATATTAGATTTCGACTTAACTTTAGCATATTTTAATTATATGTATTTAATTTTGCAATAATCTAAAGTTAAAACCATAAAAAGTTATCTAATATTTATAGTAACTACTAATGCAAAAATGTAATGTAAATGTACAGAGGTGCGTTATTCGAATATGGGATAAAGTTTCACACTAACGGCAACCACTTTTTTAATGCTTAGAAAAAGCCGAAAATTTGGCGAGAATTGTATAAGAAAACATAAATTTCACCAGGATTTAGCAGAAAAGACAACATTCGTTGTAAATTTAGACACTTTTAGAAGCAATAAATAGTGCCCTTCAATGGACTATTTACATTGCAGTTGTGAGTGACAAGGTAGGTATGCTGGCTGAGGATACAACTGAATTGAAATAAACTTAAATAAAGAAATATGAAACAGTTTTTAATGTAAATTTATTTAAGTAAAAATTTTAACGTCTAGCACAGAATAAATTTTTCGCTCACCACTTTTTTAAATATATAAAATTTTAAAACATAAAAGTATTCTTTTTGACTCCATTTCAATAAGCTCTAGGAAGTTAGCAACGCTTCGGGCAACAATTTTCGGCAATTATTATTTGTCACTAGGAAAGTGTAAAATGTAATTAGATATTTGAGTTCTACGTTAAATTTGCTATAAGAATACATTTGTTTGAAGAGGCGGATAATTTTATTATTTTTTTGATTAATTTTTTTTTGATTGGCTGTGTCGGTAACATATTTGTAAGGTCAGGTCGTGGAAGGCATTTTTCAAAAAGTGTCAATGAATATTTTAAAATAATTTTTGCACTGTTCAATCAAGCTTATATTTCTCTACAAGAAAACAGTTGTTTGAAAAGGCGGACAATTTTAGTTTATTTTTTGTTTAATTAATTTGTGGCGATTCGGATCGATTGAAAGCGGTAGCATTTCTGTAAATGACGTTTATTATTATTTGTCACTAAGAAAGTGTAAAATGTAATTAGACATTTGAATTCTACGTTAAATTTTCTATAAGAATACATTTGTTTGAAGGGGCGGATAATTTTATTTATTTTTTGATAAATTTGTTTCTGATTGGCTGTGTCGGTAACATATTTGTAAGGTCAAGTCGTGGAAAGCATTTTTCACAAAGTGTCAATAAATATTTCAAAATAGTTTTTGCACTGTTTAATCAAGCTGATATTTCTCTAAAAGAAAACATTTGTTTGAAAAGGCGGACAATTTTAGTTTATTTTTTATTCAATTAATTTGTGGCGATTTGGAGTGAAAATAGACATCGTTCCCCGCTTCGTTGCTAACTTCATTCACCTATTTCAATAAAGAGTTGTAATCATGGGAACACGCAACGCCACGCCAATGCTAAGGTCGTATAACTCCGCCTATTCTAAAAATAGGTTGCCGTAAATGTGAAACTTTACCGTATATGGTTTTTAAATCAACTTGACTGCACCGACCTAGGTCTAGGTTTAACTTTATCCTGGGACAACAAGAACGAAGTTTCAAAGGCTTTGATTCTTTGCCAGAGCTCTAAGATCTCCTCCTCGACTTTTGGAAAATTAATATTTTCCGGTAAACTCATCGTTAACTTTTCTTGTCTCAAATGGCAAGAGTTGCGCAATTATAAACTCCAGATAAAAAATTTGTTAATATGATGAAGCCGGCAAAACGACAAACAAGCACGCTGACGCAATCTAAACAAAAGTGAATCGAAAGTACACACTACATAGACAGAACATTCAACCCATAGATATATATTACATATATATCTAGGATTCAACCGCATGCAGTTGTATTTCTGCAATAACAATTATTTATTGAAAAAAATATTTGCAAAACAAGTGAATGAAATTTGAAGTTAAACAAGTGAACCGTAAAAAACTTCGTTTTTATTATTATTCATCAAAATATCAACTATCACTTAGTTGTCATCACTTGTCAAATCAAACTTACAAATAAACTCACACATGCTCGCCACTTCTTCCTCAATCGTTTTGCTCTCGCGATACAAAATCTTTTATTGTTGCTTTTCTAACGTAAGTTCATTCTACGTTGAATCCGCCCACAACAATCCTTTATAATTTTGTAATTTGTTGACTAAAACTGTTTTGCAAAGTATTTTTTGACGATAGTATAACTCTATAAAAAAAATTAAAACATTGACCACAGTCTTCTAAATACTTAATATATAAAGTATGTGAGGATTGAAATTATAAGAAAACTTTCGAATCAATATGAAATAAACAAAAATTTGTAATTTAAAAATTAAGTAAGCTCATTTTGGCAATGAGTTCCAAACATTCACAATACGATTAGAGAAAAAGTATTTGTTATAGTATCTATTGAAAATACATTGGTTTGAAATCTATAACTGTGACATGGTTGCTGGGTAGTTGGTGGGGTGAAAATGATGCACCAGATTGGTGCAGACATTTCCATGCAATATCTTATAACACAAGCTAAAATCTAACACAAGCCTTCTCGGTACTCGAGAGACTGCAAACCGAGCATCTTAAAGCGGGCGGAGTAAGGTGCTTGACGAAGAGAGGAAATATTCTTTGTGAATCGTCTTTGAATTTTTTCTATCTTGATTATCAGAAATCTATGATGAGGACTCCATACAGAAGAGCAGTATTCGAGGAATGGCCGAATGTACGTGCAAAAACCCTTTGCTGCTCCACTGGTAGACTTTCCATTTTCCCGGAGGGAGGGGCAAGGGGCAAGAGTCTGAGCAACTTTTCTGTCAAATGAATCTATTTAAAATCGCTGACGATGAGGCTTTGAATAAAATCTGAGAAAAAGTATTTGCAGACATGTTATTCAACAACATATTTCTATTAAAGTGTTATTAATTATAAAAGTGCAAAAATGCGCAATCGAGTGTTATTTTTTAATGAAGTCATCGATTAAAAGGCTAATATCATTTTCTTTTGGAATTTCTTGATGACTGCTCATTAAAGTAACATTTAACCTCGTCTGTTTCATTGTAATTTGACTTTTTTCTCCTGCTTGCACATGAACAGGGAAATAATACAGATGTACACAACCATAATTATTAAAAATGCAACATTCCTAATTTTCCCGGAGGGCAGACACTTTTCTCAGGGGGGAGGCAAGATTTGATCCGGGGGAAGCTTGCTCCGTCGCCCCCAAACTCTACGCCTATGATGGGGTGACACAATGAGTTATCACTATCACACTGGGTGACACCAACCCTATTGACGCCACTGCTGACATTAAACAGTATGGATAGTACAGCGAATAAAACGTGTAGCCAGCTTCAGATTCAGGGCCCCCCCCCCGTAAAAATTGTTATTGGACCCCTTCCCCTTTTCATCACTTACAACGGGGGTTTGTCCTTTGTCCGGGTATTACTGCATTTTTTTTCAATTTATGCATCTGCTATTCCGTGCATTGCAGCACATTTACAGTGCTATTTTTTAAATGCTTTTATTTAACTTCACTTTCTCTCTGTCTGTTTGTTTGTTTGTGTGTTTGTTTGTCTGTGGTGATCAAATCTTAGAAACAAAAAAACACCCACTTTTCGACTACCTAGAGCTCCAAAACTTTCAGGAAAGCTTTATTCTGGATGACAATACATGAATTTAATGTTTCCGATATGAATTAGGCCTTAAATCAATTAAAATTAATCAAATCGGATTAATCCCTGCTATCTAGCGACTGTAATAAGTTGTTGATGTATAAGTCGCTGGAGGTCCAAAATAATTAAACAGTACGGATGTTTATTTATAAGTCGCCAGAGGTCCAAGATAATTAACAAGATTGAGCGTAACGGTTGTTTTAGATTAAAAAATTTTAGTTCGTTGACTCAGATAAAGAGGCAAATAAACGCTTTTTTAAATTATTTGTTATCTTTACTTGTTTTAAAAATTATTTATGCATCTGCTAGTTTGTGCATATCAGCACAATTACAGCGCTAATGATCATTTACACATTTGGTAGGCTACAAATTATGCCGACAGTTTGGCAGAATGTGCTTTCTATGTATAAGCAGTCTAAGTTAGAGGGGACATGGTTGAGGTTTAAAATATGTTGTAAGAAAAATTTAATATTACTGTATCACCGGAGTTGGATTTAAATAAATTCAGTAACTTCAGGGAGCATCATCTAAAGTTAGCTGCACATTTGACCCCAGGGGCACCGGAATGGTTTTGAAAGTGGTGGGGGGCAAACAAGTTTTTTGGGGTCTTTAAATGCCCGCAGGCGAGTTTTATAAAATTTATGATGAAATGCATCTATATCTAATAACATTGATTTTAAACCAAAAAAACTTTTTCTAAAATAAAAGTAAGAAGCTGAATGACAGTCTAGCGTTTAGATAATTTACTTTTTACCAAAGTCCAAAGTAACTACTATTTACAAAATCACCTACAAATTGCAATTTTACTACCATTTACCAAAGAAATTATTTCTTCTGTCATTTAGCATACAAAGAGATTTACAAATTTCCAACAAGTTTAGTCTGTTTTTTCGTTATGTACAGTTAAAAACATAACATGGTTTAAACTAGTTTGGCTCATTGTTGACTGCAAATAGGTTTTAATTTGACGCAATGGCGAAAAAACTTCTTTCTGATGTTGCATTTAATATCGGAAAAACCAAATACAATTTTAATAATTTGTGTACTTGTGACCATAAAGTTCTTGAAATTTCATTTTTACTGAACATATCAACAATTGACAGACTATAAATGAGTCTCCCGTTATCAAAAAATATTTTTATTTGACAATGAAGTGTGGGGGCCAAAATGAAGTTTGGCCCTAATATTTTTGAAAGTGGTTCCGGCGCCGATGTTTCACCCCCGGAGAACGTAATCATGATTTTAGTCTAACAATAACGCAACTTGTAATCGATGTTTATTTTATAGACAATTACAAAACCTAACACGTGAGTTATGATAATGACCCAGAGTGTGAGTCTCAAGAGTCATCTGTAAATTAAATGAATGTACACAGTACACATACAATGATGTTGTAAGTGTTCATAGTGATGTAAGACTTTTGTGAGTGCATGCATGTAGGTAATTTTTTTTATTGTTGGCCACTTCGGCCCCCCAACCCTCATGGCCCCCGCATTGCGGGGTCTGCAGGGGCGGTAGTTACGCCACTGCGTGTAGCTCTACCAATCATACATTGAGCTTACAAATTACAACCGGCTTAAGACCGCAAGTTTTAGGTTCAGTTACCAATGAATCGCTGGCTGAAGACTTTGCTCCGCCCGCTCCCAGGGCCTAAAAAAACTCCAAAAACGACAGGCACGGAAACAATAAACAGTGATGTAGCCAGTGGCGTAACGTAGGAGGCAATCCGTTCCGGGTAGCACTTTTAACAAGGACGGCAAAAACATTTTGAGGGCGGCAGATTTTAAGAACAAAAATAAAGTTGACTAAATTTTGCCCCTTCCCTTTAGTCAACTTTCTTTAGAGGTATTAAAATTTTGTGGCGCGGCCCAATCCGTCGGCAACTTGGCCCGGTTTGTCTCATAGACACAAGATATGAAGTGATTTTTTAAATATGTCTTGTTAAATTAAAAATTGTATTTTTCCCTCATATTTAAAAGATCTTGTTTTAACCCCCATAAGTTAAGATTCAGATCTTCTACTGCTAATCATGTTTTTACTTTGTCTGTAAAGCAAACTTTCACTAAACGCTCTTCTTTTCCCAGGAATTCTTTTCCATCTTCTCTTACTACGTCATCGTCTCTTATTTATTACGCCATGAGCTAAAAACCTTCCTTATCAGTCAAATTGTATCCAAGCGCTCTTGAACGCCTCGTCGAAAAAAGCAATATATAAATTGAATTTGATGGATATTTTTCAAATCATGCAACAACTGTGTGCTTTTAGAAGAAATAAAAAAATAAACAATTTATAAGTAAGTTCAATGAATATGATTTATTTTTCTACTGAACATCAACAACTACTTCCTGTTGAATTTTTCTCCTTCACGAGTTTCTATGAAATTTGCAGCATTACATACCAAACAAGTTTAAAAAGTGCAAAAGTTATGAAAAAATAACATCACACACAACATTTAAAAGTTTTCAAAAATAAAAATATTTAAATAAATACAATATCATAAAGACATTTTTGGATTATAACACAAAAACCAGAACTTAAATCTCCAATGCATGACTCAAAATATTTTCATGATTTTGATATATTTTATTCGACGTAACATATAAACAACAAATAATGAGAATTATAATTAAAAAAACTTTTTGTAAAAGTTATGTAACACTTATGAAAAATTACACAACGACAACTTTCAACAAAAATAACTTTTACAAAATCGCACATAAAAAATATAAAAATATGCCAGCAAAGATAAACTATTTCTGAACATACATTGATAAAAAAATTGGAAAAATGTCCCTAAAAAGGGACGCTATGAACCCGCCAGCTCATAGCGTCATAGCTCATATTTATTACAATTTTTGTTTCATCATACTAGAATGAATATATAAAAGTTAACTTGCTGTTTTTTTTTTTCAAATTTATAACCCGCAGTTTACAGCCATGAAATGTTAAAGAACGAATAAACTGTTAATTATAGCATTTTCCATTAGTTTTGCGTTTGCAAATGCCTAAAACATTTTTTCGTTATTTAAAAATTATAGAACAAAATTAAAAACAAATAATTGGTAAGAAATTAACATCAAATTTTTAGAAAAAATAAATCACAAATATAATTTAAAAAATACACGACAGCTGAGAAATCTAGAAATCTCTGATAAATAAAAATTACGTACTTGTAACATTAAAGAATTGCTCAAAATTATTTGGTACGTTTCATCATCATTCGACAATAAGTTAAAGAAGTCCAAGTTCCAGCTTTCGCAGTAACGTACATATATGGAGATCCGTATAAAGCATTGATATTTTGGGCGTAGCAGTTAGCAAACCAATTGCCGCTCCTATAGCTTCTAGAACAGGTATTTCCTAAAAAATGATCCGATGTTGTAAATGGTCGTCCATTTTGTTTTCTGATTGTAGTTCCCTCAGGTGGTAGGTTCAAAATGTCCAGATTGTCCCCAGAGTAACCGATCACATTGAGAACGTAGTTAGATGCTTCTGAACCAACCTGTTACCAATATATACAAGTTATTTTATCTTTTATTTAAAATAGTTTTTATAAATATTGAGAAAAAACAAAAACTTTGACTAAAAATATAGAATTTCAACAAAGTCAAAACATCTTAAAAAATTAGCTTGCTTTTAATGTCTGATAGTTTTAAGTAGCATCAAAAATGGAATTTGAAGTGCAAAGGTTATCATCTTAGAATTGTTGTAATATTGCATTATACAAATGTTTTACAATTTTATCAATTTAGAAATCATTCTATGTGCATATTTACTTATGTAAAGAAACTGAATTCACCGTGAAAGAATCATATTCATCTGATATCCAGTCTCCATTAACAAGAACTTCAAATCTCAATCTGTAATTACCAGTACTTGTCAACTGGTAAAGACCTTCCAATCCAAACCAGAAATTGCCATTCGGGTTTCCAAACGAGTACTTGTAACCTGACCAAAGACGATCAAAATCTACAGAGCCATTGATTCTTTGTTGAATGACAATCCAGTTGTTGACCGTGTTAGCAGAAAGCATTCCAACTTTTGGCACGTTGATCGTTGATGTTTGATTGACTGCGTGAACATCTGTGAAGTTGATTTTTTAACACTTTTAGATGAATGTTTTAAAGTATATATATATATATATATATATATATATATATATATATATATATATATATATATATATATATATATATATATATATATATATATATATATATATATATATATATATATATAATATATATATATATATACTAGGAATGGGACGGATCCGAAAATTTGAGATCCGTGGATCCGGATCCGAATCTTGATGCTGGATCCGTACGGATCCGATTCCGGGTCCGATTCCAAGTAGCAAGCATTTAAAATTAATTAAATGCCTAAACTAAATGCATGTATGTTGCTATCAGCTAAAGCATATTTTTGCTGACAGCATAAAATTTGTATTACTAATATTAAACAAGATTACAAATAGCAGCAGTTTTCTAAATTTATTTAAATCAAATAGCTGTAACTGATTAAAATAAATTTGAAAAAATTCACATGTCTATATTTATTTAATATTTATTCTTTCAGCTGAATTCTTAGCAAGTTTATAACGGTAATGATGGCGATCATAGGGACCGACCGCTCGATTGATGATTATGAGAAAAGTTAATGAAAGAGAAAGGAGAGAGAAATTAAAAAAGAGAGTTCAATCTTCGTATTTGGCGTGTACTCTCAAAGAAATTTATGACAATGATAAAATGATGAGAGCTCATTATTAGAAGCACTCACTTAGTAGTCTACGAGTAGGGTACGAGTAGGGTAGAGTACGAGTAGTCTACGAGTTTTAAAAAGGACATTAATTTTGGAACCGTTTAAACCGAATCTTCAGTGTTGGATTCGGCGGATCCGATTCTTTTCCAAATTCGGGGATTCGGAACCGTCGCATTCCTAATATGTACTAGAAATAAACTGTCAAAAATGACGGTTTATTTTTTTTATCCAACTGTCAGAATATTAAATAAAAAAAACGTTTTCATTCTCTACCACTATTATAATAAGTTCAATGAATTCAGGATCTCAATCGCTGTAGATGATTAAATGTGGTTATTCTACCTGCTCAGCAATAGCAAAAAAAGTGCAATGCTTTGGATGGAACCTGGTTCAAGCAAATCATTACATATCGTGCCATGCCTTCGTAAAACAGCTCCATTATCTTGCTGTGTTTTCTTATGAACAATAAATCCAGCAAAATGTTTAACGTAATCGGATAACCTCTTGAATAATAAACTTAAGTAAAAACGTTTTAGATCTTTAGGACTGACAGTGTACAATTGCATAATAACTTTGCTTCACGCCTGCGCGCACTAATTTGATCAACTGCTGACTGCTGACCACCGCGGCCACCGCGTTATGCGAAATTGCTAACATACATACATATATACATACATACCATAGCTGCTAGTTCGCATATTGAAGAGATTATATATACACTTGTTTGTAATATAATTTCTTATTACAAAATTGTTTGTGTAACTTTAATGTAAATTCTTTGCAAAAGATAACTATCTTTCAATCATTTTTTGATCAATTATTTTTTAATCGTATAATATAATCATGTTTTTAATATAAGTTTTAGTTTATTGAAAAAGGCGCATTCGTACTTTAATACTACACATTTTTTTAATTTGTGCTTGTATTTAAAAAAATAATTATATTATTAACATTTGATAAAAATAAGAGCAGTTAAAATAATTTAACAAAATTCCAACCATTAGGATTGCAGCAGATAGCTAAAACACGTTTGCCTGTGATGCAGAAATAATATCCTTGTGGATTGATCAGCTGGGGCAGAGATTTGGAACAACTGTAAAAGAGTCCACCACTGTATGTAAAAGGAAACTCGCATTTTGAACTGCGAATAGTTGGATAGATAGGATTTACAGCTGAAAAAAATTGATCAACAAATTTAGTTAAAAATATTTCAGAATAGGCTGCTAGTAATAGAGTCACGGCTCTGGGTAAATTCATCAAAAATTAATTAAGAAAAATTAATCCAGCAAAAATTAGTCCATCAAAATTATTTTATCAAAAAACATAATTCATAAAAAATTATTTACTCGAAAGATTAATTCATCAAAAATTATTTCACCTATATATTAATTCATCAACAACAAACACGCATATCGCGGCTCTATTAATCAGACCGAGTCTGCATCCTGTTATAAAGTATAAAATAAGAAATTGAAAAATGAAAAGTTCGACAAACAAAAAAGTCAAAAATAAAAATTTTTAACATTAATAAAATCGCATGGTAATAAAGTTGAAAACAAGAAGGTCATTCAAAAGTCATAAATTATATAACAAAGAAGGTTAGTAGCCAATATGAAATCTAAGTTTCGATAATTAAAATTAAAATAGTCGTGAATTGCAAATTATTAGATATTCTGCTGACTTACGGCCTTTTGATAATTGATATCTACGCTAATAATGACTTAGTTTTTTCTAATTGCTACACTTGTATTAATACAATACTACACAATACAAGAGAAGTCACACCATTGGGAATACTATGCTGAGGATGCAGCTAAAGATTATACTTTTTAACAAACAGCCCATCGTAAAAAAGCACCGAATTAAGTATAAAATAATATGCATAGCATTTGAAATTTGTCAGCATTGGCGCAGCGCAAATCTAATCTCATATTATTCCTAAGTGGAATATGCTTGACCGACCTCAGGTGGTTATATCCTGCGAATGAGGAGCATGAAATCTGTTAGCCAAACAATATTATTAACTATTAATTGTTTTTATGAAAATTATTTGTGAAATTTAAATAAATATTACGAAGAAATGTTGCGACTCGAATACTTGCGCTTAATCGCCATAAACCAACTTACGTTGTTTATCTACGATAAAATTACAAAATTCGAATAAAATCAGAAAAAAAGTAAAATCTGATAACGCAAGGGAACGGTTTCCTAGCGATGATGCTGTCGTCCAGATCGGTGTTCAACTTATATAAACATAATACAAACACAAATCGGTCAGCGTGACAATCATCATCATCGCCTCCACAATCATTATCATCATCGTCGTCGTCGTCGTCATCATCATCATCATCACTACCATCATCATCATCATCATCGTCGTCGTCATCATAATCATCATCATCATCAACAACATCATCATCATCATCATCATCATCATCATCATCATCATCATCATCATCATCATCATCATCATCATCATCATCATCATCATCATCATCATCATCATCATCATCATCATCATCATCATCATCATCATCATCATCATCATCATCAACAACAACATCGTCATCATCATCATCATCAATAATCGACATTATTATTTTAAAAACCATCGACACCGTTTTCATAAAAACAATTATAAAACAGCCATCTTGTTGGAAGCGTACAATAAACAACTGTAATATCTTACTCGACGGCCAAAACTCGGCCGTTGAACAGTTTTGTCAATCGATGATGAAATATAAATATTATATTGTCACTTGATTGTCTCAACCACTACTGCTACTTTCACATCCTCGTAGTTCTTATGTTAGGATTATCTCAACGAGAACATCTCTCTTTGTATTTGCTCGTGACCTCCTCGGATGACAAATTTAGAAATATATTTTTATGTTATTAGAATGAGGCAACAGAACAATGGAAGTTTCAACGAACGAAATACAAACTCTTCGTCATCATAAAACTACGCCATTTTGGAATGACCGTGAAGTTTAACTTTTCTATCAAATTTGCTTTTCTTCGCTGCTTTGTTTTCTGTGCTTGAATTTTTTTACAAACTTTTATTTAGGTTACAATTTCTGTTTGTGTGTGTGGCTTTCTCTGTACGCAAATCTTGCAAGTAAAATTTAACCAGCTTTTTGACTAGCTAGGAAGCTGAAACTTTCAGCATATCTTTATATTAGATGACAATACATGATTCAATTAAAACAAAAAAAAACGTAATTTGAACATCTTTCGTATACATAAACACATACACACAGACAGACACACATCAAGTGTATTTGAAATCAAAGTTTGTGTTAAAAAACTCGTTTTTTCCTTTACTTGTTCATTTTTTATTTGATAGGTTTTTTTGTTTTAAAACATAGATAATTATTATTTTTAATTGATTTTTTTTAATTTTTAAACTTTAACAAAATGCATTGTTATAAAATTTCAGCTTGACCGAATGACGGGAAATTAGTTAAGTTTCACTTTCAAGGGCTGCAAACATTCAAGCAAGCAAGCAAGCATGACCGGCTGTGAAGTTGATATAAGGAATTTAAAAATGACTGTCAGTTTGTTTGTCTTTCACGCAAATCCAAATTCCTGGACCAATTTTAACAAAATTTGGCATAGAGGTAGACGTCAAAGAATAGAAAAAGATAGGATAGTTTTTATTTTTTTAAATGTTTAGATTTTTTTATGACCAAAATATCTTCTAGGCCAAAAATGCCTATTTACAGACATCATAAGTTATTGCATAATAAAATTCAAATTTAGTTTGCGTAATAAAATTTGAAGGTCTCAAGCAGCTTTTAGCAAATCCATTTTACGCTTTAAGGGTAGAAAAAAGTTAGGAAAGAGCGGAAGAAAGAAAAGGAGCGGAAGCGGAAAGCAGGCAGGAAAACGAGTGAGACGGAAGAGCGAGCAAGATTGGGAAAGCCAGTAGGAACGGAAAAGCAAACGGGAACGGGAGGGCAAGTGGATACGGGAGAGCGGACGGGAGCGGGAGAATGTCGGGGAATGGTAATAACTCTAGTGGTATATAATAAAATAAAGTTCATCTCGGAATTTTGGTATCTAATCCCGGGATTGCAATCCCGTAAAAAGGAGATAGATCCCGGGATTGCAATCCCGTAAAAAGGAGATAGATCCCGGGATTGTAATTTCTACTTTATATCGTCTAAATTGTTTTATTGACAGATACAAACGTTAATCAAACCACACACACATTCTAGATCTAAGCTACAAAAAACTTACTTAACTTTACTTATGCGTAAACTCACTTTACAGAACAACCAGTGGCTGCCATTTATAGTTTCGGTATTCGAACTGCCGACTTTCAGGTCTACAGGCGATTGCCTTACTGCTATACCAGCAGCTAAAGCATACAAACAAGACCAGCGGTAAAGTTAATATATGGGATTTGATTATATAAAAGTGTTCTTATATAATAATTATTAACCATTGTATAAATTATTTTTAAAGCATTTCTAAGACTAAATTGCCCGTGCATTTATGTTATTTATATGCTGTTTTTGGCATTATTTTAAAAGTTTTTTTTTAATTTTGAAATAAAAATAAATTTAAACGACTTATATTTAAAAATAAATTTTTAAATAAATATCTGATTAAATTATTTCAAATTAAAATATTGTTACACCAAAATATCGGTACTTTATTTAAAATGAGAAAATTAAAAAGCTTAAGAAATAAAATAATATCCGGTTTTCTTTTTCATTTTTTGTGAGCAATTACACGTGAGTGTCAATTTATTGATCTCACAGAAAAGAATTTTTGTGTTTTTTGTTCTAGGAAAACGCGGTCAAGAAAGAATAAAAGATTAAATATTTTATATAGTTGTCAGTGGCAGATGCTGAATTAGTGGAAGGAATAAAAATGAATAGTTTTGTTTAAAACTTAAACGTATTTTAAATTAGGTGAGTTTAAATCAATATAGATAGATAAAACAAACTAAAAATAAAAGATGAAAAGAATTTTTAACAACTACGTACTCTGGGTAAATAGCTATGCCTAGACTTTGTGACCTTGTAGCTACCCGTAATGTTCTAATTGACTTGGTTTTTTACAAAGAAAGCGGGCATTTGTATTCCCAGGACTTCCCACTATTTACACCCTGGTTATAAACTGAAAGTATTTATTCAGTATAATTAGCAAAATGAAAAAAAGTTTGTCATTGTTTAAAATGATCACTATAACCACTTCAATCATTTCAAACAACCAGTCAGCAAATTATAATTTCGGAAAGAACGAACCTGCACAAGGAGAAGTAGTTGTAGGCTTAATAGTACCAGTTGTGGCAATAGTTTTAGAAGTGGTATTAGTAGTAGTTGTTCTCTTTTTTGTACTTGCTAAAATGGGGAACACTTAAAAAATTCAATATTTTTATAAAAAAAATAAAATAACAACAAAAGGTTTTTGTTTACCGTTACTTCCGCTCGTATTCGTTGTTGTAGAAACAGGTGAAAATGTCCTTGAAGTCCATGATGTCTTTGTATTCCATGATGTCCTTGTATTCCATGATGTCCTTGTATTCCATGATGTCCTTGAGGTTTGTGTGCCTGCTTTGTGAAGCACTTGAATTTTTAATTACCAAAATTTTTAAATGTATCAAATTCAAGTTTATTTATTATCAAATTTTAACCAACCTTGCAATATTTGTTTGAAAACCTGCGAATTCTGTAAATGATTTTGTTAAACATACATGAAAAATTAATGAAATATAAATCAAGTTTTAACATTTTCTAAAAAAAATTAAATTTCATACCAAATATGAGGTGCATCCTGTTATAATAGAACCATAATTTAGTAACAAATCATATTCTGATGGGTTTGAAAACATCCGACATATTTTTGTGATTTTAAAAAAACTAAAAGCAATACATTTTTCTTCATTTAAACACATTAAAAGGCATTTTATTTCTGAATTAATGTCTGGAACTTCTTTTTTTATATTTCCTGTCACACACAAGTTTTTTGTTCCATTTTTTGCTTTCCAGAAAGTTGAACTAATTTCTCTTGAAGAATGAACAACAATTAAATTCACAATAATCACAGGAACCAACATTACTTTCAGCATCTTGAAATTTGTATTACCGTCCCATTCGTTAGCATGCGTAATGAAACTTTGGATAAAAAATGAATTTATATATATGAATATATATATATATATATATATATATATATATATATATATATATATATATATATATATATATATATATGTATATATATATATATATATATATATATATATATATGTATATATATATATATATATATATATATATATATATATATATATGTATATATATATATATATATATACGCTGCACTTTCAGCATTTGAACGATGATAGCTATTGAGATCATATTTTCCTTTCATTTTCTTTCTCTTGTCTTCACATTTTTTCAGATGTATTATTTATTGCTTTGGGTATCTTTGGGGGTATCTTTGGGGGTTTCTTGCCCATCTCCGCACCCCATCGTTTCCGCTGCTTACCAAGAACGGTTGAGATTCTGTATCGTTGAAGCAAACGTTGTTGCGTATATTTTTGAGAATGGGATAATAAAAATCAATTTTTTTAAAGTTCACATCTTGTTTTTTTATTTTTCTAGATTTTTGTTGTGATTCGTTCGATCACAATTCTGTGAATTAATTTTGTGAAATCAATAAACACATCTATAAATATGAAATAAAATAATCAGTTTTTCGAATAATTTTAACTAGTTGTTTATAAAGCATCTGTGTCACAAATGAAGTCTTTGTTGGCTTTATTTTGTTTACAAAACAATCCCTGTTTTTGTGATGTACAAGTATTTAATTGTCAATTGAAAGTATTTGATATGAAGGTATGTAATAACTTGTGCTTTAAGTTGGATATTTACAGCCTGGGAATTCGCTGGGCTGTTTATGTACGATCTGAGCCATCTGTGACAAACTACATGAGATTAGTTATATATTATGATTTTATTAACTTTCATTAGTCCGGATATCCATGGGATGTCCGCGGACGGTTTGGATCTCGGAAGATCATTATAAAATTAACCCAGTTCAAAAAATATATAGTCAAATTGAGCAATAATGAAATTTAGAAAACAAAAATTATTAAAAAATAAATTAAAAAGCTCATTGATAAAGACGACAAAAACAATAGCTTTTGTTACTATGAAGTTTTATAACAGTCTTAAAATAATTTTCATTTGTTTTTAAAAGTAAAAGTAAAATTTTTTCATTGCTTGAAGTCGAATAAAATTTGGTAATTTGAAAAAAATGTTTTTTAATACTTCTCGATTAGACAGTTTAATTTGTTATGGTGATATTTTTCTTAGTAAAACTCCTGATTTTTAATAAGTTGTGTCATAACAACATATATACTAATATACATGTTAGCATTTAAACTATGTAGGTTGTGCCATAATAACATGTAGCCTATACGTTATCATTTTAGTTATATAAGTTGGGTTTTAAAACTCTTTTATTTTTTCGCAGTTTTAGTTTTTATGTGTGTATGTATAGTGCTATGGTGTATCCTACCAATGTCTTAAATTATAATTAGATCGCCAGAGTTGAAGTAGTGTTTTATAGGATGATGTTTTAAAAACGAGATAGAAGATGCAAAGCTGAATGACAAAAATATAACATTCTATGATAGAAAAATGAAAAGATGGATGACAAATATTTACCATTCTATAGAAGCATAAACTAAATGCGATGGTGAATTACGCAGTAGCTGTGAAGGAATGCAAAACTCAAAAACTAATAAAAGATGAGCAGGCAATTAACTGCATTAACAGAAACCTGACCACTCTCTATTTTTTAAAACATGTCAAAATCTAATGCATTGCTGAAGTCTGTTTGAAAAGTTGAGCTAAAGAGTGGGTAGAAGAATAAAAATTAGACTGAAATAATCTAGACTGAATTGAACTTGCCCAATTAATTTTGCAGCAATAAGTTGAAATAAAACGAAAGGACTAGTTTTTATTTACAAAAGACGGTCGTTGGTTAGTAATTCAAAATTCAAAATGCTTTTAGATAATTTATTGTTTTAGTTTAAACTGATAATGAGTAAATATCATAATAATTTTATTTTAATGTCAATTAAATTTGTCAAATTAAAGTTTATTCAAATAGGAACTGATTCGATTCTGAGTTGAGCCATTTTAACACGATTCTAAAATAGAAAATATTAATGTATTTAATCAAACTAAGATTTTAAAAATAACATTAAGATTTCCTCACCTGAGATAAACGCTTCTTGCTTTGATTCTATCCGGCAACTACATTGAAGACAAATTAATGCATGAATAACTCAAGTATGAAAGATGCGTTAAGGCTTTTCGCCTGCGGACATGAAGGTCGCCGGTTCGAATCCCGCAGGCTTCACCAGCGTCTAAACGGTCACCTAGGTTGTCAGTAAAATAGTATAATAAGTGCGTAGTTAAATTGAAACGTGGCGCAGAAGTCTTTTCCAAAAGAGACAGAAACATTGTAATAGCAAATTAATTTGATCAAAAATGTTCACAAAAAAACTTGATTATTAATTAATGTTTAGTTACTGTTTTTTCACGTACATGCAGTAGTTCGTGGCGGTGGACCTTTAGTTGAAATAAAAAAAAAACCAATGTTTAAAAGAAATATACAATATAAAGTTCTTAATTAACTATTAAAATGTCATGAAATAATGAAATACTTCCGCATTGAGGAGGGGGAGGAGGTGGACTATCTGCAATGTTAATTCATTTATAAATGTCACATTTGCTTTTTTTACAGGAGTTAAAAGTCTAATTTTTCAGTAAAAATGTAATTTAAGTTAGCTAATTTTTTAATTTTAGCTATTTGTTTTCATTTGAAAATATTTTATTTAATCAACGTACTATTTCCTCCAAAACCTGAAACAAAATAAAAATAATTTTAAACATTGAAAATTTATTTTCGGTTGTGAAAGAATTTAATTCTAATTTAATTTTAAGGACATTCAGTTTTTAAAAGTTATTTAATATTTAACAAAACTAGCTAAACAAAGTAACTTTTTAGTCTACATTATATAAAAAAATCTCAAATCTTATTTAGAAAAAATGTAAGTTATTCCATTTGAATACCTAAGTGAAATTAATGTTACAATCAATCACAGTAATTTACAACAATTCCAACCGTTAGGAGGTGGTGGTGGAGGAGGAAAAGGAGGACAGCCAGTAGGAGGAGGAAAAGGAGGAGGAGCCACACATACTTTCAGCAGGACACAAACACAGAGCAATATAATTGTCGACTTCATTTTAAGAAATGTTTACATGAAACAAGATAGTGATGTTTTCTTTCATGTTTACTTGCTTTTATACTTTCATGTTAATCTACTTGCTACAATTCTCTCAATGTTCAAACAAAAATGCCTTTTTGAAAAATTGTAAACATTGATTTTAAGAGATTATAGGTATTTTATCAATAGAACATAACAATATAAACTCGTTAGGATTGCAGTGCATTTTATTTTTATAATATTAATATTATTTGTTTTTCTACAATGAAAAATCAATCATGGAAGAAACATGGATATCCAATCAGCAAGGATTTCTTTTTCAATGAAGTGATTGTTTTGTTGAAAGTTTACATTTATTTTTTTTAATTAAATTTATTGTATATTTAAATTTGTGAAATAAAAAATTAAAACATATTATTTTGATACTAAATTTACTTTTATAATAATGGGATTAGAGCTTTGAATATCATATTTATTAAAATCACATCAAATCAAATCAAATGCATTGTTAAAAAAAACTTTATCTGTATTATTCATCTTTTCCCCTGTGAGATCTACCTCCATGTCAAATTTCGTCCCGTAGGTCCAGCGGTTAGAATTTGTATGAATGACATACAGCCGACATTGATTTTAAATTTCTTTTAATAACTTAAAATCGACTGCGTTGGTTTTCTTTGTTATGGACAAATCTTGGATATGAAAATTAATTTTGTTTTTGTCATCCAAACAAGCTAAAACTCAGCATATAATTTTGTTTCTCATGACAAAACATTTTAGTAAAATTTGGACCTTTTCTAAATCAATGCAGTTTTTATTTATTTTTTAATTTTAAACTAATTCAAATTAGAAGGAGTTTGTGAAAACTACTCAACTTCGAATATTCGTCATTGTCGTGCATCTCATTATGATACTCTCAATTACAATCCTGTCAAGAAAGTGTGTGAGGATAACCAGTGGCGTAACTAGGGGCGGCGGAGGCATGCCACACTGGGTGTCAATTTTTTTTTACAAAATCTTCATAAAAAAATAACAGCTAAAATCTTAAAAAATCTATATACCTATCTAGGTTTTTCATATATGGAGTGATTTATCTTGTTATTCAAATCTGCAAAACCAGAAACCAGCGTTGAGTTTGTATGTTTAAGTATGCTGTGAGCTGTAGCATTGCTGACTGCGACTGCATAGTTTAGAAAATAAGTGTCCACGCAACTTTGCCATTTAAGATGGCTTGGCCTCGGCTTTTGGTGGGTAAGAACAAGAGCTTAGCTAAGGAGGTGTGGCGGGGGCGGCCCACGCCGTGGGTCACTTGTTTGGGAGTGACAACCGGCTGCAATTTAAAAAAATATTCAAAAAAATCTTTGAAAATTTATATACCTGTCCAAGTTTTTCATATATGTGCGCGGCCTCCTATAAAATGATCTAATTAGTTATTTAAATCTGTGACACCTGACACCAGCGCTGGGAGCTGTAACCACCGATAACTCCGCCTTGCATTTGCAAGCCAGTCCCAAGCCTTGAAAAGGAGGAGGGAAACGTTAAAAAGATCAAATTATGATCCACGACAGGAAGTACGTTGGTATATCCTACATACTGCTATATCAGTCTTAAAACACCTGATGTGAAAGGCTATGAGCAAGTCAACATTTCTACGCTTTAAGAAAATTTCGTAAATAACGTTAAGAATGTCAAAATTGTGACGGGAAGCTATACCCAAGCAAGGCTAAGCCCGATCCAGTTATATAAAAAAATTAAGTAGTTGTAACACTACTGACTGCGTCTGCGTAGTCTAGAGATTAGAGGTAAACCCATCTTTGTCATTTAATGTTTGAGTTTTGTTTGACAACAAAATTAAAAATTACAAAACTCAAAAATTCAGAATTAAGTGAATTTGAGAACATAAAAAAATAACAGTACAATATGTATTCTTTAAAAATGGCTAATTAATAAAATTGTTTCGATAGTGGCTTTCTGTGACAACTTTGAATTTAACCGTTTTCAAGGGGTGACACCATCGATATCCGCCCCAGGTGTCACCCATAATAGCTACGTCACCGAAGAGATCAATCAACAGATCAATAATTTTGAGAAGCAAGACCGACCTATCAAAACCACAAAGGTAAAAAAGTCATCATACCCTACATTCATCGTTCAGGCTCAGAAACTTAAGCTGCAGGCTTTTCACGAATGGCGTTCAAATGGGAGGATCGAAAGCAAAAATATCTACAGGCAATTTTCAAGAGACCTCAGGAGGAGTATTAAAGACTACCATAAATCACAGGAAAATTTACTTGTCTCAGATAGGGATACTGGTCGTTTCTATCGATTTGTCAACAGAAAGTTATCGACACATAATCCAATACAGGAGATTAAAAGTCAGGATGGAACATTCACCTCTGATCCAACTGAGATTGCTAACATTTTCAACAATTATTTTTGCAGTGTATTTACGGTCGATGATGGCTTAAATTGTATCTTGCCTGCTCGAACCAACAACAAACTTAAAAAAAGTCATTTTTACTCCTGATCGTACTTATCAGACACTTCGAAATCTCAAACCTTCTTCATCATCTGGACCTGATGGTATTTCAAATAGCCTACTCAGAAATTGTGCTGCTGGACTTTCCGTACCACTCTGCCATATTTTCAATTTTTCTTTCAATACGCATGAAATACCCATTGATTGGAGATCAGCTTATATTGCTCCAATTCACAAAAAAGGTTCTACATCCGATCCAGGGACAGACCGATATCGCTAACATTTTCTTGTTGTCGTGCAATGGAGCAGATAATCAATAAAGACATCCCTAATTACCTTCAGACAAAGAACCTCATGTCTCCCAGTCAACACGGTTTTCTGAATTCAAGGTCTACATGTTTAAATCTGATTGAGTGTACCAATGACTGGTCAATCTCAAAGCAAGACCATCAGGGTACTGATATTATATACTTCGACTTCAAAGAAGCTTTTGATTCAGTGCCCCACCCTAAATTACTGACAAAACTTTAAGCTTACGGAATTTCAGGCAACCTGTTCTTGTGGATAATGAAGTTTTTGGCGAACCGGGTTCAGGCTGTCAAGGTGAATGGCCAGTTATCCCACAGTAGAGATGTGACAAGTGGTGTACCTCAAGGGAGTGTGCTTGGGCCTACGCTTTTCCTTGTTTACTAGCGAGTGAAGTGGCGTGCGGTCTCCCAAGTTGAACTTTGAAATTTTGCGATAAAAAACACAAATACGTGCAAAGTTTGATTTTCTCAGAAAACAACAGGACTCAACTCGAAAATAAGAACAATCTGAGGAGAGTTAAGTTCCATTTTGATTTCATTTCACTTTTAAACTCAACTCGGTTGTTTATCAGCTCTCGGCGTGCAAGTCTAAATTATCGTTCGTAAAATCTTGCTGTATCTAATCAAAACCAACATAATTATGGCTAAGTCAATTTCTCCCGAAATGCTTGAATCTATTTTGACTCGAGTAACGGAAAAATTCACTGAATCTATGAACGCAGTCGTTAACCAGCTTGCGAAGTCCTTCATGGATGTTGTTTCGGTTCAACTAAACGAGATCGGCCAGCGAATGGCCCGCTTAGAAAGCAAGCTTAACGAAGATAAAACTTCTGTTTCTTCTCTTGAAGTCCAAACTCAGAAGCTAGTTGAAGCAACTTCTAAAGCAATTCTTGTTACGGATAAAGAAAGAGAAGATATTAAAATAAGAGCCAACAATGTTATTATTACTGGATTGCCTACGCCTACTGACTCAAAAATTACTGATCAAAAACTTGTCGAAACTTTCTGCGAAGAAGCCCTCACTGTTAAACCTCGCATACTCAAAACTCGCAGACTAGGAAAAGACAATGTCAAAATCTGTGTCACGCTAAACAGTCCTGATGATGTAAAAGATCTTCTCTCTTCTGCGGTCATACTTAGAAGCTCTTCTGAAGTCAAATTTCGCCAAGTTTACATAAACAGGGATTTAACTCGTATTCAAGCAGAGGAGGCCTACAAAAGGCGGTGTGCTAAAAGAGAATCTCGACAGCCTTTTCCATCTGCATCCTCCTGAAAAGTCTACAACTTTAACACCAACAAATATGACAAGTCTGCATAACGAGTTAGGAGAAATGAAGGAAGTCTTTTGTTTATTTGACAGACACATTGATCCAGATCAGCATTTTTTATATCAATTTTACGATCCAGTTACATATTTAACACCAGATAATCTTTCCAATTTAATTAAAAACTCAACTAATAAGAAATTATCATTCCTTCATGTAAATTGCAGAAGTCTCGTACATAAAGTTCAAGATTTAATCTTACTAATGCACATGTCCTCAGCTAAAATTGTAGCTGTAACTGAAACCTGGCTAAATAAAGAAAACTCTGACAGTATATTCATCCCACACTACAATTTTTTTTCAAAACCTCGTGAGGGTAAAAAAGGTGGGGGTGTGGGTTTTTTCATCGATGCTTCTATCGCCTGCTCCATTTTGGTCCACCAGGACAAAAATTTACTAATCTCCTCATTCGAATCGTTACTGGTTTCCTTTAGTTGTAATAATAAAAAATTTATTGCTGGGGTGATATATCGACCACCGAACTCAAATTTACAAACTTTTCTTGACGAATTGAATCTTTTATTAACTTCCATTGATCACCATAACACTACTATTCTACTGCTGGGTGACTTTAACATAAATTTGTTAGATGAAGTTCATGCTTCTCTTGTTTCTGATTTTTTGAACACATTTGCATCTCATTTATTGTTTCCTGCTTTTATAAAACCAACACGGAAAAGTTCTACGACAGCAACAGCAATCGACAATATCTTCACAAACTTCCCTCTTCAAAATACGCTCTCAAAGATACTGATTGATGATTTGTCTGACCATTTTCCACTTTACCTTTCTCTTGATCTTGCTTTTCAAATAACCATTTCTAAAGATCAAAAAAACTTCAAAAGACAATTTAAAAACAGTAATTTGTTCCATGTTAAATTAACTAACAAAGATTGGACTGAAGTCATTCAACAAGGTGAAAATGGTAAAGTGACATCTGCTTATTCATTATTTGTGAAAGAATATCTCCTTGCATATAATTTCTGTTTTCCTCTAGAGAAACCCAGACAGAAAAAAGTAAAATTTGACCATGAATGGATGAACTTTACACTTTTCAGACACTGCCGTAAAAAGAACATTCTCTATCGTAATTTTTTAAAACACCCATCAGAAGAAAATAGAAGAAAATTCATAACTTGTCGCAATAAATTTAAATCCTTAAAAACAACCACAATCAAACAACACTACTCTTCTAAATTTGAATCTTATGAAGGTAATATTAATGCAATCTGGAAATTGATAAAGACTTTACTAGGCCAATTCAAATCAAAAGAGCATCAGGAAAATTTTCTCACAAATGATGGATCCGAAATAAGTTCACCTTCTCTGATTGCTGATATGTTTAACAAGTATTTCTCAAACATTGGGTCAAGCCTTGCAAAACAAATTCACTCTCAGGGTTCTTATTTCACTGACTTCCTCAAGAACCAAGTGGTCGATTCCATGAATGTCACACCAGTAACATCAACTGAAATCCTCAAAATTGCAAAAAGTTTAAAAACATCTAGAAGTTGTGGTCCAGATGGTATTGATCCTCTAATAGCAAGTCAATCTATCCAACTAATTGTCTCTCCTCTAACATCTCTGATCAATAGTTCCCTAACATTTGGAATATTTCCTGACCAATTGAAAATTGCTAAAGTTGTTCCACTTCATAAATCCGGTGAAAAAAATAATGTAACAAATTATCGGCCCATTTCAATATTATCTTATTTTTCCAAATTCTTTGAAAAAGTTATGCACACAAGATTATACAGTTACCTATTAAAGTTTTCTCTCCTTTCACCATACCAATATGGATTTAGAAAAAACCACTCCACATACATGCCACTAGTTGTTCTTCAATCCAAAATCGCTGAAGCTCTAGATCAAGGAAACTTTGGCATTGGCCTATTCCTAGACCTTGCAAAAGCATTTGACACTGTAAATCATGAAATATTATTGAAGAAGCTTGAGTACTATGGAGTCCGGGGAGTTCCTCTTGACTGGTTTCGGGATTACATGAAGAACCGATCACAATATGTCTGCTACAACAATGTGTTATCACAATCTTTACCCATCAACTGTGGCGTACCACAGGGCTCTATATTGGGTCCACTCCTATTTATTATATATATCAATGACTTACCTTTAATTTCTAACCTGTTCAGTTTTTCTTTATTTGCTGATGACACTAGTCTGTTTGCTTCTGGTGACAATTTGAACATTTTATTTGACAGCGTTAATAATGGTCTCATATGTATTTATGATTGGTTTTGTGCCAATAAGCTTTCTTTAAATGTAAAAAAAACCAACTATATCATATTTCATCCAAAGAGTAAATCTATTATTACAAAGTCATGTCTCAGCATTTCTGGTGTTTCTATTACCCGTGTCACCTCATATAGATTTTTAGGTGTGTTTCTTGATCAACATTTAACATGGACTGATCACATTAAGCATGTTAAATCTAAAGTTTCTAAGTATATTGGAATTATGTATAGATTACGTCGTTTTATAGACACAAAAACTTGTATTATGTTGTATTATGCATTTGTCTTTCCCTATATTTCTTACTGCAATATTGTTTGGGCTTCTAATTACCCAACTCGTCTTCTTTCTTTACACATTTTGCTCAAACGACTCATCCGTATTATTTTTTTTTTACATCCTCTTTCTTCTTGTAAGTCAAAATTTACTGAAAATAAGCTTTTAAACATTTATCAAGTCAATCTGTTTCAAATTGGTTCTTTTATGTATAAATATTCTAATTCTACTCTACCTCAATCCTTTCATGATTTCTTCTTGAAGTCGTCCGATATTCATACCCATTTTTTGCGATCATCTAATCTTTTCCGTCCAGAATTTGCAAACACAAGACTAAAAACCTTTTCTATTAAATGTTTAGGTCCGCGTACATATTCAGTCATCCCTATTTCAATACAGTCCTCTGAGTCCTTTTCATTATTTAAATCTCGTCTTAAATCTCACTTATTAAAATTATAATATATTCTATCATCTCAGATTCGAACGTATATTGTATATTATTAAATGTTAAATTTTGTTATTTTGTTCATCTTAGTAATTTATTTCAGTTATTTTACCATTCTAAATTTATTGTATTGTATGTACCTGTATTATTATTATTCGTAAATGTTTCATCTGCACTGGTCATCCTCAAGCGAGATTCATCTCTTCGGATGTTCCTTTTGGGCACTACTCATTCATTTTTTGTTGCATGCTTTTATTTCAATTTTTATGTGTTTCTTTAATGTGTTTTTGTATGCCCAATAAACAATGATAAACAAAAACAATGATAAACAAAGATCATTTACAGACAACTCTGTAAAATACAAACTATTCGCAGACGATATCAAGCTTTACTCATCATCATCATCCCCTCACAGCTCTTCCCTTCAAACTGCTATTGACAAGTTAGTGTTATGGAGCAAAAAAAGGCTATTACAATTGGCCCCAGACAAATGCCTCCAAGCTTCCATCAAAACAACGAGGAGCAGCATTATGCCCAACAAATATTCAATCTGCTCACGACCCATATCCTCCACAGACAATTTACGCCACCTAGGTGTCATCGTCGACAGTGAACTCAACTTCAAAGCCCATATCAACCAAATCATTCACAAGGCCTTTGTTAGAACACGCCTAATCCTCAAATGCTTTCGACAAGCGAATATTGACCAAAGCGTATTGCACATATGTTCATCCAATTCTTGAATATTGTTCTCCGGTCTGGAGCCCACATAACAAGCAGT
This sequence comes from Erpobdella octoculata, assembly GCA_963978895.1. Classification (NCBI taxonomy): domain Eukaryota; kingdom Metazoa; phylum Annelida; class Clitellata; order Hirudinida; family Erpobdellidae; genus Erpobdella; species Erpobdella octoculata. The sequence continues at coordinate 33,898,468 of OZ022241.1, forward strand.
TTATAACAAAGATTGAGCGAGTTCAAAGATTTTTCACAAGGGCCATACCAGGATTACGAACTCTACCTTATATGATAAGACTTCAAAAACTTGGTTTAAAGACACTGGAACATCGACGACTTATCCATGATTTATGCCTTTGTCACAAATTACTATATAGTTTCACCCACTGCATCATCCCTGAATTCCCTAATTTCCTGCTGTCTCGCACTCGTGGTCACACCCTTCGTATACGCCAAGAAAAATGCTCCACCACTCACAGGCTCCATTTCTTCACCAGCCGGGTCGTGAAACCTTGGAACTCCTTAGCTCCACATATTGTTAACTCCACAACTCATAGTCGTTTTAAGTCTTGCGTTTCTGATGCCAATTTGAAAAAGTTTCTGATAATTGAATTGAATTACATATATTTCATCTATGCATGGTGGTTAAATCATTTTGCCATTCCTAACTAATTCTGATCACTTTAATGTTTTCGTTCACCAATTTGTGTTAGTGGTCATTTGTGACCCTCTTTTTGCTTAAACAAATAAATAAATAAAAAATAAATAAAAACCAGTTTAGTGGCTGATACCAACAGGTTTTTCTCGGCAGCTGTTCACGTTTACTTCAATCTGTTAGCTGTGTGCAATAAATTTATATGCAATCATTTGTTTTTGTATGCAAATATGTTTGTTTGTGTTTTTATTGTTTTATAACAACTGTTGAACACTCTTAATTTAATGATTATTATCAACCATACTGTTATGATATTGACACTCGACTTCGGTTTCTGCTAGAATGGTTTTACAATGTATTGAAAGTAATAAAAATGAGGACTATTTCTGTGCACTTTTCGGTCTACACCACCACCACCACCACCACTACCACTACTACTGCTAAATGCTTATCTTTATGAGTTCTCCAGTTAAAAAAAACATTAAAAATTCTGCCGTGATGCAATTTAGTTTTTAAACTGTATTGTCTCATAAGATCTTCTACAGAGCTCCTGTTTATCAAACAGACACAATGTTCTGCTCTAGCAGCAACATTCCATCACTACTTGTTATTATTGTTGGATAAGTGTAAATTTCAAAGCATATTGTATTCAGCATTATTAAGCGAATTCGTTTATTCATAATAGAGTCTGTTGCAAATATGCTTTATTACTCATTACTCCTTACCTTTCATATTGTAATATAGTATGGGGAGCGACCTACCCTATTCACATAAATAAGCTTTTTAATTACTTTAAAAACGAGTGGCACGAACTATATTAAAGCCAATTCTGTTATAGTCTGGTAGATTTAGCTTTTTATTTATTTATTATTTATTTATTATGTTGTCAACACGAGTTAAATAACTCCTTGCCGAATTACAAACAAAAAAACCACACGAACAGAAAAAAAGCACAACACGACCCCACAAACGAACCGGAAACAAAGAAAAATGTCAACACCACCAATGAATCAATTCAAAAGTAATCAGAAAACATGTCCAAAATCAGCACGACATCACAAGCAAACCGAAAACATAATGTCAAAAAGTACATTAAACTATAGTATTTGTTATAACTAAGAGCTGGAAAAAGATACTAGACACAGATCGGTCCCTAAAAAAAAGTTATTAGCAAAAGAAGTTACTCAAAACTCGCGAATCTGTTTATTAACGTCAACCAATCAAAAGCCAGCTTTTTCTATTTCTGCGTAAAAAGTGACGCTTAATTTACGAATTATCTCCACGAAATTTAAACTTTTTACGCTCAAATGCTCATAAAACAGTTTAGTTATTTATTTCTATGTTTTTTTAACGAAATTTTTATTTTCCTTTTGCTTATGGAGCTGCACGAAGAATGTTGTTGATTATCAAATGCTTAAAGACTTAAACTGCCTTTAAACTAGTTTAACTCCTATGTATAAACGATTATGTACACTCAACTAGTCTACGTTTTCGAAATTCTCCAGTATTTAAAAAGCAATGCAACCTGAAAACACAACCTTATTTGAAAATAGCTGAAGGGGGTGCCGGTTATGGGAATCGTACCACTTTTTAAAGGAAGACCATGCTTTTGACCACTTTTTAAAGGAAGACATCTTAAAAACAAGAAATTTATCAAACACTGGTTTTTAGAACAACATACATTTTAATTCTAAAAACAAAGTATAAGTTTCAACTTATTAAATAATTATAATTTTGTAAACAACTCGGTACTTGCTCTCGCTATTAACTTGTTGTTTCGCGTCTAAAACTTTGAGGTTTTGTCGATTTTGTGTTTAAACATTGATTAAATAATAGTTTAAACAAGATATGTCGAAAGCTATAACTCTCGAAAGTCTAGAAGTAGTTCTCAGCCGTATCGTCGACAGAATGAGCGACAATATGACGCGCTTACTGGAGACCATGAATAAAAACTATGAGGCTCTTCTTGATAGAATAGCCAAAACAACAACTGACTCGTTAAAAGAAATGTCGACCAAACTCGAGGACATTTCTATAAGATTGGGTGCTTTGGAGTCTGGGACTGAGTCTTCTAAATTAGTGACTGACGAGCGAAATCTATTAGGCAATCCAACTAGTATTGCCGAAGTACTGACTACCACTCTCTGGAGGTTGGAACAAGAAAAAGATGACAAAAAGCGAAGAGCAAATAACATTGTCATTTCTGGTTTGAAATATGATGAGAAAAAATCAGATGCAGATTGTGTGGTAGACCTCTGTAAAAACAACCTTGCTGTGGTGCCCAGGATTGTCGCGACAAGGCGGTTAGGAAAAGACCTTAGAAATCCCAGAGCAAAGGTATGTGTTACTCTAGAAAACCCTGCGGCAGCTGAAGAACTACTGATGTCGTCTCGGATCTTGCGCTCGTCCAAGAATGAGGATGTACGAAAAATCTTCATGAACAGAGACCTGACAAAACAACAAGCTGAACTCAACTACAAAAAGAGATGCGAAAGAAGAAAAGTTACTGATGGTCATCCTCCTGCCCCGGCTGGGTTAAGCGGCGAGGGTCAACTTTTTCGGAAGTAACGGTAGCACCCTAGCTTTTACAAACCTCAGAAGTATATCTAACAAGATTGAAGATTTTCGTTTTTTTCTAGAAGACTGCAGACCAGATATGTTTTGTATTACTGAAACTTGGCTATTAGAAGAGATTCCAAGTAGTTTATTTCTGACTAAAGATTATGATTCAGTTCGACACGATAGAAAAACTCGTGGAGGGGGTGTAGCGATGGTAATAAAAACAAGTATTCCTCACAGAACCGTATTAGTACCTGATAACTTCCGGCATATTGAACTTGTTTGTGTTGATATTGAATTAAACCATAAATCATACAGAATTGTCACATACTATCGTCCTGGAGGTTTTGGTGCTGAGGCGGAGATCTATATGGTGGACAGTAATAATTGTTTTAAAGCGTTATATTCTCCGATACGTACAATGTGCCTGGTTGGAGACTTTAATTTGCCGGAGGTGGATTGGACTTGTTACTCATATCCAAACAACAGAGTCTACGGAGCGTTCATGGAATTTGTAAATGAATTTGGACTTCAACAGTTTATTCAAGAGCCGACTCGAGGAAACAACATTCTAGATTTGGTGCTCTCTGGGGACTCAATGTTGATCTCAAATGTGGAGTTTAGATGCCAGATCGCTACCAGTGACCACATTGTAATGATTCTCCATTTAAATGATACAGATCCAAGAGACAAAAACGATGTTCGAAACTCATATATGTTTGATAAAGCAAACTTTGCAGCAATAAACAATATTGTTTCGACGTAGAAAACTGCTGGAATGCCCTTCAGCAGTGTATGAGTTATGTGATACAAACCTTCGTTCCAGTTCGTACTGTATTGAGCTCACGAGGACGACCAAGGAAAATCTCCAATAGAATAAAACATCTTTATAAATCCAAATTATTCTTCTGGAAAATCTGGAGGCATACTAAGGAGAATAAAGATAAAATCAAATACATGGAGTTTTCAAAATTATGTACTAAAGCAGTAAAAAAAGAACAATATGACATTGAGAAGGGTCTTGTTTTATCTGGTAACGTTGGTGCTTTCTACAAATATATTCACAATAAACTCTCCTTGAATTCTAAAATTACTGGGATAGAAACAAGTGATGGCACGATTGTTACAGATCCAGCTAAAATGTCAAATGTCTTCAACGACTATTTTGCAACCGTTTTTACAAAAGACGATGGAAGTAATCCACCTCTGGTGCAGAGGTCTCCCAATCTCCTGGAAGAAGTTACGTTCACTCCTGATGTTGTTTTTTCAACCCTCAGAAGTCTTCGAATGACAAAATCTTGTGGCCCAGATGGTATACCGAATATATTGCTTAAACGCTGCGCCCAAAACTTGACTATTCCACTCTGTCATATTTTTGAAATGTCTCTCAAAACACGAAGATTGCCTGAAATATGGAGAACTGCATACATCACACCAATTCACAAAAAAGGACCTACAAGTGTTGTCTCAAACTACAGACCAATCTCTCTAACGTGTACATGCTGCCGCGTTATGGAAAAGATTGTTAGCAAAAGCATCTTGGCCCACCTCTCTACTCATGGTCTTATTTCTCCACATCAGCACGGTTTCCTGAGACAGAGATCAACTTGTACGAACCTTCTGGAGTGTGTACATGACTGGATTATGGGGTTACTGGATGGTAGTCGAGTGGACATTGTTTATTTTGATTTTCAAAAGGCTTTCGACTCGGTCTCCCACCCAAAGTTGAAGACTAAACTCATTAGCTACGGAATATCAGGTGATTTGTTGGCATGGATCTTGGATTTTTTGAGTGCTCGAAAACAGCTTGTTCGGATTGGTGAGTGCTTATCTGCTCCGAGAGATGTTACCAGTGGTGTTCCTCAAGGAAGTGTCCTGGGCCCCATACTATTTCTAATTTTTATTAACGATATTACGGATGGTGATGCTTTTGGATCGGTGTCACGACTTCGCCTTTGCGATAGTCGATATGCCGGAGAAAATTTAAGTCGACTATCTATCGTAATAAAGTGAAAAACTCCTTGATCTGTATTAGATGTTTTATTAACGAATACAGTTCGAAAACTTTATCAAACGACGCGACAGATACAAAAAACAGTTTCAACTTCGATCAAGCAATGGCGAACAATGGCGAACAAGAAGCAGAAGGGACGAAGTAGTTCGCGACAGCCTTATATATACAAGCCCTCCAGGCTACAGGCTACAGGCTAAAACGTTCAAATATTCGCGCAACAATCCAAACACGCAACGTTGTGCAATACCCCATGCACCGCCTGCGCCGGAAATCCCAAAGTTTAGATCCAGGCACGCACCTGCGTTTACGCGGGCGTGACATACCTCCCCCCCTAAAGTCGGTAACGATCCTTCTCGTTATCGGCAATATCTTCATTCTTTGATCTGGGTCGATCCGGTTGGCTGAGTGTGGATCCGGTTGACTGAATGGCTTCCTTCGTCGTCGGGTTTCCTGGTGCTCGTGTTGGGAACCTGAAAACCCAGAACGTCGCGACGATGAGCCACACGCGAAAGAACGACGTGGTCGAAGAACGTCCGGCATCTCTGTTCAATGAAGCGCTCTTCGCCCTGGATATCTGCAAAAGATAAACTCACGACCGATCCACTTTATCGTCAACCAAGATCGCCCAAAGAAAGAAATTAACCAAAGAAGGTTACAAAAATACCCATATAAACTAACACCAATTTCCAATAACCAAAGAAATACTTAACCAAGGATTAAACACCCTAGGATAAATAAACCTAATTGTAGCCACAGCTACTCCAAACCTAATTTAATCGAGACAGGAAATCAGTTACTAAATATAATAATGATAATATAACACAAAATACCAAATGGTTCTGAGAAGGAAGTCGCGCTCAGCAAAGCATTGCTAACCGACTCCAGACCATAGACAACAATTCTGCATAACTCGAGTAAATCTTACTCGTAAGAAAGTATAGTAACTTTATGGAAATTTGCCAACAGCTCAGGAATTGTGCTCTGCCTACCTTCTGAAGCAGATTCGGGATATCGGGGACTGGAAAGTAGTCTCCCCTAGGTCCCTTTGAAGCACAAATCATCGGGCCCACCACGGCAATCCACAATGGCACGATGTCGCACCGGCGATTCATACCCCAAAAATAGTATTTGACAATATGATCACCTGCGATTCCACCAAATCTCACGGCTATTCTGAGATTTTGCTTTTGCTTCCCCCAGTAGTCAGGTGGTTTTGTACCTAAATGCCAAGGCACATCCTTTGCACTATTCCAAGAATCTCTCACACCCGCAAGTAGGTTCAAAGTGAAATAACTACAAACAAAACCAACCATCCGAGGAACTGAAAATACATTGAAAAGTCGGCCACATACAGACTTAGCATTTAATAACCTTAATGGATAAGCCATCGGCCCTCTAGAGAACAAATCGACAACAACCAGGGCATAATTGTACTTGGGTCGGATAGTCACACTATCACCCGCTGGAATTATGGGCCTTATACAATCCATAACTAAATGATTAAATGGTAGCTCATCTCCCCGCGGTATGGGAGTTATGGGGACCCGATCTCTTTTTCTAACAGGTGCCCTTAGCTGGCACACGGGGCACGACTCACAATAGGTTTGGACTTGTTTCTCCATATCGGGAAACCAAAAACTGAGTCGAATACGCTGCCGTGTACTCTTGGCAGCCATGTGCCCCGAATAGGGAGCATCATGCCCCATCTGTAACACTGCACGTATACGACTCCTAGGCAAACACAACTGTTTTATGGAATGACCCCACTGATTCTCCTTGTGAAACAAAAGTCCCCTGTCGATATAAAAGTTATTACGCTTATCTATACCTAGCAACCAGAAGGACTTCAGTGAAGGACAATCATGTTGCTCTTTAGCAAACGCATCGGGATCATTACTATCGTCTACCCCCTGACAATCATCGTTAACGGTTGTAAATCGAGCGTCGGTTCGTGAATCACTTCCGCCTGCATCAGCACCTGGACAAATATCAGCACCCGCAACTACAGAAACACCTATGTCCTGACAAGTATCGGTCTGTGAATCAATTTTCCTAGCATCAGCACCTGGACAAATATCATCACCCGAAACTACAGAAGCACCTATGCCCTGACAAGTATCGGTCTGTGAATCAACTTTCCTAGCATCAGCACCTGGACAAATATCATCACCCGAAACCACAGAAGCACCTATGTCCTGACAAGTATCGGCCTGAGAATCAACTTTCCTAGCATCAGCAGCACGAGAAACACCTTCACCGAGAATCAAGGCAACATCTGGACTATGCTCATCATTACGAGGTTCATCTAAAACAAAATATTGTGAATTAGTTATTTCAAGACTGGGAACATTCACATCAGAGTCATGTGCATTTTGTTTGTTCTTAATAGGGTATGCAACGGTATCATACAATGATATCGTTTTTAATAAATTACTTACGGAGGGAGTGATAATAATTTGCTCATTAAGATTTGGGACGACAGCAAACCATGCACGAACCTTGGGTGCTAGGTTCACAATGTCATCACCCACAAGATCTGGTCGAACAACTAATCTAACACAACCTACAATTTCTGGTTGACCTTTAAGGCCGGATAATTTTATAAATTTATGTGGTACCCTATGAAGAGATTTAATTAAATCTTCTCTAATGCAACACACCTCTGCACCACCATCAATCAAAGCTGGAATAGATGGTAATTGATCGATAAATACATTCTCATAAGACCTAATGTGATAATCATCAACATCTATAATGGGACATGCTTCGGGACAGGGAAAAGATTTTTGACCATCAAACAATATTTTCCTATCAACGAGACCTCTAAAGGAATTTTCTGAATGAGAAGACAAATTTTTACCATCAACCAATGTTTTCCTATCATCGAGACAATTACGGGAATTTTTTGACTGAGAGGACAAATTTTTATCATCAACAAATGTTTTCCTATCACCGAGACAATTAAAGGAATTTTCTGTTTGACAACAATTAATTCTGGGATTAGGTAAATTTGAGGAAGGGAATTTGTGTAGAGGACATTCCTTGAACGAATGACCCTTCTTATGGCATTTAAAGCATAAACCATACTTTTTATCCTTATCCATATTAGGATCAATGGATATTTTATTCATTCTATTAGGAATAGGAGACCCTGACCCTTTATCTGTTGGTTTTGGGTTGTTAAATCGAGGCGGTCTAGTCTCATGCTCGTGTGTGGCCATGTAGCTATCCGCAACGCGTGAAAGCTCTAGATGATTTAACCAATCATCCTTTTCCTGAGTTAAAATAAAATCTGCACAACTGGGAGACATTAGTTGTTTCAACCTATCGGCACACATCAAACTAACTAATTGATGGAAATTCTCATCGATATTCCTACTTTTAATATAATAGGACAACGCTGTGTGTAATTCAGAAGCTACCTGTGAATAAGTCTCACCAGGTCTTCTTTTTACAGCATAAAACCTATCCCTTAAAAGACTGGGAGTGACCCGAAATTCCTGCAATAGAATTTGCTTTAATTCCTCATAGTCACCTAACTGAGCAACGGTCAATCGACTCAAGATTGAGCGAGCTCTATTATTCAAATGAGCCTGCAATATTTTGGGTTTCACATCATCATCAACTTGGTATGACGTAAACTGATTCTCGAGATATTGAAAATACCCCGGTATTGCAGCAGGATCTGAAGGAAACTCCGCCATTATACCCTTCATGGCATTTAGAAAGCGACTAGTGCGAACGGATAAGGAAACCTCAAGACTATTGTGGTCCTGAATCCTTTCACGTTCCAGCTCTAGTTTAGCTTCAGCAAGTCTGCGGGTTGCCCTATCCTCATCTAACCTAGCGTCAGCGAGTCTACGCTCCTGTTCTAATTTAGCTTCAGCGAGTCTGCTCTCCTGTTCTAACTTAGCCTTGTCTTGTTCTAACTTAGCTTCAGCAAGTCTACGCTCCTGTTCTAATTTAGCTTCAGCGAGTCTGCGGTTTGCCCTATCTTCTTCTAACTTAGCTTCTTTTGCCGCCAATTCTGCTTCGCGCAAGGCTAATTTACGCTCAGCTAATTCTGACTTGAAATTTTTGCTAACGTTAGTATCTTCACTAACTCTACGTGGACGCCGACTATCATCAACAAATTGATAGTGCTCCTCGCTAAGGATCCCTGTTGGACTATCCTGCGCAACTGACTCTTCAACCGTAGGGGTTCTAATCATATTTATGAAACCTACTACACAGAAAAAGAAAGAAAAACCTAACTGGGCAATCCGGCAACGATAAAATCTCTAACCTGAGATGTGGATCGGCCCTCCTTGCGAAATGGATGTCGCCACGTGGTCGAACTGAACGGTCTGAAACTGTCCGGACTCTTTCTCCAGCACTGAATCGTCAATCGTCGATCTGGCGGTGAGGATCCTCCTTGATCTGGTCGATTTGCGTCGAATCCCTGGTCGGTTTTGCAGATCCCGGTCGAATTCCGCTGATCCCGCCAAAACCACTGGATACCGCCAAAGTCGTTAGATCACCAAACTCGATAGAACTTCACCAACTCGATGAACTCTATCGCCCAGGACGAATCTCACCTAAAACTGATCGGTGTATCGACTGACTATCCCACCGCTGCCACCAAAAATTCACTGTCACGACTTCGCCTTTGCGATAGTCGATATGCCGGAGAAAATTTAAGTCGACTATCTATCGTAATAAAGTGAAAAACTCCTTGATCTGTATTAGATGTTTTATTAACGAATACAGTTCGAAAACTTTATCAAACGACGCGACAGATACAAAAAACAGTTTCAACTTCGATCAAGCAATGGCGAACAATGGCGAACAAGAAGCAGAAGGGACGAAGTAGTTCGCGACAGCCTTATATATACAAGCCCTCCAGGCTACAGGCTACAGGCTAAAACGTTCAAATATTCGCGCAACAATCCAAACACGCAACGTTGTGCAATACCCCATGCACCGCCTGCGCCGGAAATCCCAAAGTTTAGATCCAGGCACGCACCTGCGTTTACGCGGGCGTGACAATCGGTCTCTGTCAAGATGTTTGCAGACGACATAAAAATTTACTCAGCAACTCAGCCCACATCTTCTTCGGCTCCAGAAATACAGAGAGCAATTGATGAACTAGTTCTCTGGAGTGAAACATGGCAACTGAATCTGGCACTATCAAAGTGTTTTGTATGTCCCATTCACAGGCGAAGAAACGAAAAAGGCTTCGAAATACCTAGATATCGAATTGGAACATACGAGCTTGAACCGACCGAGCAAGCAAGAGATCTGGGTGTATTAATTGATAAAAACCTTAATTTCAAAAAACACATTGAGAACATTATCCACTCTGCGTCGGTGAAACTCAGATTAATAAAACTATGCCTCCTGTCTAAAGATCCGTATCTGATGAAAAAAGCATTCACTACATACGTGCGACCATTGCTCGAATACTGCTCTCCAGTTTGGAGCCCTCGGCACAAGTACCTAATCGACGGCCTGGAGAAGGTTCAGAAAAGATTCACCCGAATGGTTCCAAATATCAGCCATCTACCATACTCGACCCGTCTCAGCTTTTTGGGATTAAAAACTCTAGAAGAGCGCAGACTTATCGCAGACCTTTGTTTCTGCTACAGATCTTTAAATGGAATGGTGGATTATAGCCTGGTTGGACAATTTAAACGAGCAAATTATGAAAAAACAAGGGGCCATAGCTACAAACTGATGCCAGGTCAATATAGAACTGACGATGCCAGGTTTTTCATAACTGGACGCGTGGTCTCAGCTTGGAATTCTTTGCCTCAGGATGTTGTTGGATCATCAAACTACAGTCGGTTCAGAAGCTTAATAAATCAGATGGATTTATCTAAGTTTTCAAGACTTTGAATTTTTCATGAAGCATTAGCAGATCTGGATGTCAAATGAACAGATTTTTGGAGGTATTTAGAGGGATTTTGAAGATTGCGGTGGAAGTTTCAACTTCACGGCATTATCTATAAGCGTTAAGAACAACAATTTGTCAGGTTTAACCGTTCCATAAATGCATAATTTAAATATTTACAAGACTTAATATCTTATTCAATATGTTATACGCGAGCATACTTTGCTATTGTATGTTTCTAACATCTTAACAATTTACGATTTGCAACTGAGTATGTGTACATATTTCGTTTATTGGTTTTTTTTTGTTTCGTTTGTACTGTCCGAACGGTATTAGAGGCCGATAGGCCCTTCTGTTTGAGAATAAATAAATAAATAATAAATAATAATAACTGTTATCTAGCTTCAAAAATTATTATATCGAGCACAATTCAGTCGAGCAGAAGACTCAGATCTTCATCCATGACTTTACTTCTTGTGTCCACCACACATATCAAGAGTGCTGTAGTCAGAAGGTTCGGGGTTGCCAGACTGAGAATGGTTTGCCAGCTGCTGTTACATTGGCTGTGACACTTCAGTGCTTCCGAAGAGACATTCTAAACACTAAACACTGACTAACACCACTTTAAACATTGTCAAATTTTAATTAAATTCAGAGACACTGTTAACAACTTTTGTCGTGCTGGCTGAAGTAAACTGGGAAGTGTAGATTATGAGGATTTTGTAGATAAATAATGCACATCATATCATAGTCAAATTGTTTGCTGTTTAATATAACACACAAGCAAACAGTTTTGACATTGAGACAATGCTTAGCAATATCCTCATGTGCAGAAGAACTTGTTACAACAATAATAGACGTGTAACTGGAGGAAAGATACAAGAGCTATTTTAATAACCATCAAAACCCTGCAGAACAAAGAAGACATTTTCTCAAAAACTTGATAAGTTTCTATATATATCACTTTAAATAAAAATGTAATAACTGCTCACATTGGCCAACTGCTAACTACCATTTACACATATTTCACTATTATAGATATTATTTACAAGACCACTAATATAAAGTCAGTTATCTTAAACTTTGTCACAGCAACATTTACAAGCATATACAAGTACCTTCAAAATTGTTTTAAGAGCATCAAATTTTTTGTCAATTTAAAGAATAAATACATCCAACAACAAAGACTGATTTTGGGCAAGACTAACTAAAATAGTATCTCATCGATTTTAACAGTTTTTTCATACAGGCCTTCACATATATTGCCCGTAAACATATCTACTTCAAGATTATCAGTATGAAAAGATTTATTACAAACTTTACCATAGCAATATTTACAGGCAGATACAATGTAGCTTATATTTAAAACATGAAAAACTTTTAAAAGAGCATGGGCTTTTTTAAAAATTTCACATTTACCACTTATACAATAATTAGGCTATCTGGGCTATCAGGTGCTGCCTCTATATCAGTATTAATGAGACACAACTTAAAATCTATTTTTCCCAGCTCCATCTATCATTGTCTAAGAAATACTTCAATTTCATTTCCTGAAAATGAGTTTTCAAAACATGCATTTTCAGTTGAGGTAGCTTTCCAGGAATAATTTTTGAACTACTTTATATTTGACTGGAATAATTGTTTATTGTGTGGAAAACTTAGATCTTAAATTCTTTTTATTGGAGCTAGATCAGCTAGCTACTAGAACTAAAGCTAACACAAGGCTTGGGCTGATTATTAACTACAATACAAACTTACCATAACCAAACTTAACAGATGTAATAACACGAATAAAAGAAAATAAAAAAAATACCAGAATGACTGACAAAAGACAAGACAAGACTGACCGAAGAAAAAACTATGTACTATGCTATACAAACTATACAATTATACAACTATGTAAATGAATAGGAAATTAAAAAAAACGCTGCTAAGAATCCAAAATCGTCCAAATCAAAATCTAAGGCTTAAATAATAAATTAAGATATTGAAGAGAAATCGAATTCAAACGCGATAAAACCGGCAATGCAAAATGAATACAAAGACAACGCAAATATAGCATAGAAAACGAGCCTTTATTGAATTCTTATTGGCTGAGCGAGTAAATATGTTACTGCGCGTAACGCGGCATTGTCTTACGTAATGAGACAAAAGAGTACGCCTAAAATTATTAATAACTAGAGTACCATAGCTGCTCATTCGTGGTATCTTCATACAGACATTCTACAACATATTCTCTATTGAATGGTATAAAAATTGGCTTGTCTATTAAAATTTCCGATGTTGCCTCGAAAAACTGCTAGATCTACCAGTCTCATGTTGAAACCAGATTCAATGAAAATGACATTTTGATTATTTATCAAATTAATCATTAGTTAACCTGTGTATTCATGTTTAATTTTTTTTTTCATTTAAATATTCATAGTTATAACTCACGTTTTTCAAATGACTATTTTTCTGAACCTGAATAAACTAACTTAAAATCATCTATATCTATATAATAAAAATATACAGCTGTGCGTTGGTCTTGCTAAAACTCAAAAACGGCTTGACCAATTTCATTCATTTTTTCTTCTTTCCTTCGTTTCAATACAGGAGTGCTTTGAAAGTTTCAAAAATTCACAGGGAAACCCACAGGGGCTCTTCATCTGCACCCCGAGGCTCTGTAACCGTTACGGTGCATCTTACAAAAAGTATCAGAGACAAAGTTGTAGAGCTCTCCCAATTTAGTCTTACAAGAAAAATTTTAAACCGGTACATTGGTTAATGAGATACACAAATGTTTAGTTTACCGGTAAACATTCAAGGCCGGTCGAGGGATTTTTACATTATGCGCAAATTCGGTATAACGCACTTAATTTGTTAAAAAATTGTAACACTTTTTAAAAAGGAAAACAATAACGCACTTTTAATAATTAAAATAATAAAATCTTATAAAATAAAATAAAAATTATATGCACTTTATATATCTTTTATTTCACTGTTAGCGTTACTAACTTTACTTACATTCTTTTTATTTTATGTGCACTTTTCGATCTGATATAATACTAATATTATTTACAATGCTGAGGAAAATACGAGCTGTCATAGGTCGTCAAATTCAATCAAATGTCCGACGAGCTATTACTTCACGTGCTAACCGCACTGATAACCAGCGAGCGACAGAAAATTTTAACAATTCGAGCGTGTGTGAAAATAAACAAGAAGTGACTAGGATTAGAATGCAACGAGTTCGTGCACATCTAACACAACAACAGCGAGCAAGATAAAATGAACATAAGCGATTCCGCCGACTCAGTGCTCCCGTGAACCTGGAACGAGCAGCCTTTTATTACAAAACTGAAATCGATTACGATGCCGACAAATCGGTAACAATCGAAGAAATGTCAGTCGTTTGTCCGTATTGTAAAGCATTAAAATACGGTAGAGAATCAATTGGATTTTGTTGTATGGCTGGAAAAGTAAAATTGCCACAATTGTCCTTTATGCATTGCTACACCATTCATTGAATCGTAATGAAATTTTCACACTATTTTTAGAGTCAATGAGGGAAGAATTTTGTAAAAAAATTGAAATTGGTCACAAAATGAGCGGAGTGAGAGCGGGAGAGCAAGCGGAAAAGGAGATTGGAGAAAGAACGAGAACGGGAACGAGAAAGCAAGCGGGAACGGAAAACCAAGAGCCACAGTATTGTTCTTTTTGATCAAACCAAATTTTTTTAATTTACCCATGACTGCTGTGTTACTCTTAAGAACATCCTGCATGAAATTGTCGTTTTTCTTGTTCGCCATTTGTAGGACATTCGCCAATCTTTTAATGCGAATCTTTTGAATGAAACGCGGTAGTTGCAGAATTCCAAGTCCTACTAACTTGACAGGAGTGTGAAAAAACGCATTTGGCGTATCTTTTAGTAATCTAAGCCATCTCCTCAAAAAGCTCCTTATTTCGACATCTGCAGAAGTTAATGAACCAAGAAAAATTTGTTCGAACGTGAGGTAATGGACTAAGCATGGAATTAGATGAGTTCTTAAAATGTATAATCTTTGACAGGGCTTTAAAGGTGCTCGGGAAAAAGAGTGAAGGCTTTTCTGAATTTTGTCTATAACTGAGACAAACTCCATTCGTGGCCCGATCTGACTGATTACTTCCGTTCTCATAGAAGCACATTTGGCCGGTTTCATTGCAAGACCAACCTCAGCCATAGCCATCCCCAGCTGTTGTAGCATTACTTGCATTCCGATACTACTACTACTACTACTACTACTACTACTACTACTACTACTACTACTACTACTACTACTACTACTACTACTACTACTACTACAACTACTACTACTGTTCAATCATTTATTTTCTCAGATTTCAAAAATCCAATAATTTACAACCAGGACAAAATAAACATAAGAATAAAATGTCCTATAAACACGACAAAAATATTTCGCGTCCACACGTGGGCCTGAGATCTCCCCGAGACAATTATAAATCTGAACCATGAAATTTCTACACTCACGAAAACATACAATTTCATGCAAATAAGTAATTCAACGTTTTCCAACATTCTTCAATTTGTTGCGTCGCCGACCTACTCTCCATGTACAACATTTAAAGAATTTTCAAATATTATAAGTATTTAATAACACTGAAAGTATATAGTAAGTCAACAATTTTTTCCCGACACCAAAGCTAGTCCAAAACTTGTAGGACTTCTCTGACATCACCCCCCTCCAATTGCACACAAAAGCTGTAATGACAGGCTTTAAGTTGAGAGCCTGACCTGGGTTGTTTTCTTTCATCCATGCGTGGACGTCCCTGATGTCGTACTTTCTGATTTTCCTGTCATGTTCCTCATTCAGGTTTGCTAGATCAGAAACAACAGAAACGTCGCATACAAAATATTGGTCATCCTTCCATGCACAAAGGTCCGGAATTCTCAAACCCATTTCGGTTTTAATTCGCGGTTCTACTTTTGTGATGAATCCCTTTGATTGGAATTTTTCTTCCAGTTTGCGAACGATGATGTCGTGACGTTCTCGCCTAGGTCCATCACTCTTGGGACAGATTTGAATCATGTGTCCTAATGATTCAGGTATTCTGCATCCAGCGTCACATGACGTATCGGCCAATGGTCGTCCCCGCGACGCCCTAAGCTTGTTGTAGAGAACGGCTGCACGAACTTTAATGCACTTGATGAATACATCTGATGGCACTCTGTTCACTCCGTCGACGATCCAGTCACTCAATCCTATTCCTGATGAAAAAGACTTCAAACCATAACCATCTACAGATTTATAAAGATTTTCTGTTGTTTTTAGTTGTAGTGGTTTTTGAGCACCTTCGATTCCACTCCCAAGTCTTCCGAATTTCCTAATTTCTGATAACACAGATAGACTTTCCTGCAGAACATTCATCAAAAACACATCGTTGCACTATTTAGCCTGAGTTAATAAGCTATTGAGTCTTTTTCGTCTCAGAATAGGGGCCCATTGCCTCAGCTGCAAAATTCCCAGCCCTCCGCTTCTAAGAGGAGCATGGAAGAATGGCACAGGCGTATCCTTTGGCAACCTAAGCCAGCGCCTCACGGCAGCTCTAATTTGTAAGTCGGCGGCAGTTAATGAAGACATCGTTATCAAATCGAATGTCAGATGGTGGACCAAACTTGGCAAGACATGCGTTCTGAGAATATACATTCTTTGAAATGGTTTCAGAGGTGCTCTTGATATTGCGTGTAAAGAACTTTGAATAAAACTGGCAATTGAAGTAACTATCTTTTTTGGTCCAACTTCGGTACCAAGATACTTGTACGTTTCTTCAATATTCAAAGTTCTTATATTGGAATTTTGCACTTTAAGATATGAGTGGGGGTTTACAATCCATAGTTTTTTTTGCTTGTGATTTCAGTTCTTAACGACGCGCATTTGCTGGGATTCATGTGCAAGCCAACATTTGCTAGAGCACTTTCAACTTGTTCCACCAGCATTTGCATTCCTACGTCAGTTGACGACATGAGAACTAAATCGTCAGCAAAAGCGATGTAATTACATTTGACAGAATCCTCGTTTCCAGAAACTCCGATTGACTGATTAACTTCATTCATTATCATATCAATCACTGCATTGAACAAGAGCGGTGACATGGGATCACCTTGTTTCACACCTCTGTTTACTGGGATTTTATGACTATTTTCTTTTTCCAGTTTTATGTGAACATAGCAACCGTTATACAAATCAGTCAAATATTTGAGAAGCAACGGAGGTGTTCCGAGACGAGTCGCCGCTCTAATGATTGATCCTTGTGAAACTGTGTCGAAAGCTTTACTGACATCAACAAACGTCAAATTCAATTTCCGTAACTGCTCTTGTTTTTTACGAATCAACGATTTAACCAACCAAATATTGTCTGCAAGACCATCTCCTGAACGGAATGCTTTCTGTCGTGGTGACAAGGGCCAGTACTGCTCCATGCGCCTGCAGAGGACGCGATGAAATAGTCGACTGATGATCGAGCTGACTGTAATTGGTCTGAACTCGGATGGATTTTCTGTTCCTTTCTTCTTTGGAATGCAGGTTACAATTCCAATTTTTAATGCCGAGGGAGGCATTCCTGTCAAACGCCACAGTGACATGTGTGCCGCCAACTCCTCAACTGCAACTTTGCAGAGATGGCTTTTCTTCACGCCGTCAATTCCAGGAGCTGAATCTTTAAGCTTCTTTATAGCTGTTATTAGCTCTCCACTGGTGACCGGCGATTCCATTCCATATTTCACTGCTGAAGCAACGATAACTGGTTTCACATCCACTTTAGAGTCCTGAATAAAAACTCTTTCCCAATACTCATGCAGCTGGTCGTGAGGAACCGGCCTGACCTCTTGTTCATAATCACCATTCAGAACCGAGCGAGCACCAAGAGCTAAATTTTTTTTAAACAGCTGTTGTACTCTTGAATAGCACTCGCGTCTTCCTTTCTGTTTTTTTAGCTCTTTTTGATGAACTGTTCTCCGTTTTGACAAACTTCCTGGTGTGATTTTCAGATGCACTCAAAGCTGGATTTTTTTTTGTAGTAATTTTTTTGTCGTTTCGGACTTTTGCCATTTTGAGTCTATCAGCCTCGATGAGAAGAGATATTTTATCCGAAAACCAATCATTGAATTCTTTCTCGAGGAGATTTCGTTTTGTTTCCGCATCTGTCCTGGCATTCAAAAGGCTGGAGAATTCGTCTTCTGTCAATTTGAAGAGTCGATACCTTTCTATAACAAACTGTTTCAAATTCAAAAAACTCTCTCTGTCGTTGCTAGTTGTATCGTGAGGAAAAGAATTATTTAAAAAATGGTTATTTATATCAGGAACTTTAGCTGCTGGGATTTCTGAGATTAGAAGGAATTGCAAAAATATTTGATATTGTGAAGTGTTTCTTATTCTTTTGATGGCGTCAGTGGTCAGAGCAGGAAAATGATCATGCAAAACAAGATTAATTCGTTTCTTTTCTTTTACGGTTAATATAAGTTCTGCCTCAGCCAACTTTTTCCAATCTGATTTTATGTCTGGAATAATTCTGTCTTGAACTGTGTCGGTGTCGTTGTCCCTGTTTGAACGGTTGCCAGAAATACCCTGCGATCTGTCATCATATTGCTGCAAAAACGTCTTGTACTCTGGAAGTCTTCTATGACATTTAATTGCTTCTAATGTACGATGATTAAATCTTTTCTGTAGTTCAATATTTATTCGTTTCACACCAGCCCCAGCTAATTCCATTTCTAATTTTGCCAACATCTTAGATTCTTCCTCGAGCCATCTTGACTTTGAATAAGATTTACCAGCTCTTTCGGCATGATATTCTCTTGGGTGTTTTTTGACCTCGTGTAGTTTTACACCCTTCTCTGTGTTGAAAGTGGCAGAACAAAAGTGACATTTTGGCTTTTCAATCGTATCAACATGTTCAGCTATAAAGTGTTGTTGTACAGGAGACACAATATCGAAGGCAGAGTGCACGCTTAGAGGAGAAACACTCCTTGTATTTTGAGCAGTTTTATGCCTCAAATTATAACCTTTGCGTTCCACGTTGAAATTTTCAGTAATTTTCAAAGTTTTCATTGAAAAATTATGTAAACTGCTATTCGAAGTTTCTTCATCGTCCATGGCTCAGATAAATTTGTTTTGTAACTACTACTACTACTACTACTACTACTACTACTACTACTACTACTACTACTACTACTACTACTACTACTACTACTACTACTACTACTACTACTACTACTACTACTACTACTACTACTACTACTACTACTACTACTACTACTACTACTACTACTACTACTACTACTACTACTACTACTACTACTACTACTACTACTACTACTACTACTACTACTACTACTACTACTACTACTACTACTACTACTACTACTACTACTACTACTACTACTACTACTACTACTACTACTACTACTACTACTACTACTACTACTACTACTACTACTACTACTACTACTACTACTACTACTACTACTACTACTACTACTACTACTGTTCAATCATTTATTTTCTCAGATTTCAAAAATCCAATAATTTACAGCCAGGACAAAATAAACATAAGAATAAAATGTCCTATAAACTTGACAAAAATATTTCACGTCCCCACGTGGGCCTGAGATTTCCCCGAGACGATTATAAATCTGAACCATGACATTTCTACACTCGGTAAAACATACAATTTCATGCAAAAAATTATTCAACGTTTTCCAACATTGTTCAATTTGTTGCGTCGCCGACCTACTCTCCATGTACAACATTTAAAGAATTTCCAAATATTGTAAGTATTTAATAACACTGAAAGTATATAGTAAGTCAACAATTTTTTCCCGACACCAAAGCTAGTCCAAAACTTGTAGGACTTCTCTGACATCACCCCCCTCCAATTGCACACAAAAGCTGTAATGACAGGCTTTAAGTTGAGAGCCTGACCTGGGTTGTTTTCTTTCATCCATGCGTGGACGTCCCTGATATCGTACTTTCTGATTTTCCTGTCATGTTCCTCATTCAGGTTTGCAAGATCAGAAACAACAGAAACGTCGCATACAAAATATTGGTCATCCTTCCATGCACAAAGGTCCGGAATTCTCAAACCCATTTCGGTTTTAATTCGCGGTTCTACTTTTGTGATGAATCCCTTTGATTGGAATTTTTCTTCCAGTTTACGAACGATGATGTCGTGACGTTCTCGCCTAGGTCCATCACTCTTGGGACAGATTTGAATCATGTGTCCTAATGATTCAGGTATTCTGCATCCAGCGTCGCATGACGTATCGGCCAATGGTCGTCCCCGCGACGCCCTAAGCTTGTTGTAGAGAACGGCTGCACGAACTTTAATGCACTTGATGAATACATCTGATGGCACTCTGTTCACTCCGTCTACGATCCAGTCACTCAATCCTATTCCTGATGAAAAAGACTTCAAACCATAACCATCTACAGATTTATAAAGATTTTCAGTTGTTTTTAGTTGTAGTGATTTTTGAGCACCTTCGATTCCACTCCCAAGTCTTCCGAATTTCCTAATTTCTGACAACACAGATAGACTTTCCTGCAGAACATTCATCAAAAACACATCGTTGCCATATTTAGCCTGAGTTAATAAGCTATTGAGTCTTTTTCGTCTCAGAATAGGGGCCCATTGCCTCAGCTGCAAAATTCCCAGCCCTCCGCTTCTAAGAGGAGCATGGAAGAATGGCACAGGCGTATCCTTTGGCAACCTAAGCCAGCGCCTCACGGCAGCTCTAATTTGTAAGTCGGCGGCAGTTAGTGAAGACATCGTTATAAAATCGACTACTACTACTACTACTACTACTACTACTACTACTACTACTACTACTACTACTACTACTACTACTACTACTACTACTACTACTACTACTACTACTACTACTACTACTACTACTACTACTACTACTACTACTGATTGATCCTTGTGAAACTGTCTCGAAGACTTTACTGACATCAACAAACGTTAAATTCAGTTTTTGTAACTGCTTTCGTTTTCACGAATCAACGATTTAACCAATTAATATCGTCTGCACGACCATAACCGGAACGGAATGATTTCTGCCGTGGTAACCTCAATTCATCCAACTATAGCTCGTTAATCTGATAGAATTAAACAAGAAAATATTATTGTGCATGAAATGTGTGTACATTCTGTTTGCAATGGCAGCAGTCATTATTTTATACATAGTGGTCAGGCATGTTATTGTTCTGTAATTTTTGTTTTATATTTTATTTGATCTTTCTGCTGTTTTCCAGTCATGGATCTGCTTAAAGATTTTTACTACTTCATCTTCCCACTTATATTTTTGTTATTTTATATGTTTATTTTTTTTCTCTCAATTATAAACTTAATTTTATGTTCTAAATAAAAAAAGGAACTTTAAAATTAGAAAAAATTGAATATTACAGAAAACGTTACAAATGCAATCTAATTTTTCACACCGAGTCCACGACCCCCTTTGCTCAATTCCTGGATCCGCCACTGGTTCTTGGAAAAATCGATATTTTGTATTGTCGTATAAATATTTATTTGTTGCTTACATGAAATTAGAGTCTTAATTTGACAGTGGACCTATTTGTGAATTTCTGAAAATTTTATTTTTTATAGAACTTACATGAGTTGGAAGAATTTGAATTTTGTTGACAATTGAAATGACATTTTTTTTGTTTTTAGCTGGTATTGGATTTGTTGGTAAGTTTGTAATATTTTTATACTAAATTTAAAAAAAAACAGTTTAAAAACGTAAAAAAATAATGGTTAACAAATTCTTTTATTTAAAAAAAAATATTCGCTTTCAATAATTTTGTTATGTGGCAACCATCAAGCCTATTTATTAGTATTTATGTTGTTTGCAACATTTTTACGCGTAAAAACGAAATCATTTACCAGAAATATTAAATTCCATAAATAAATATATTATTATTAAATGTTTATCTGGATTATGAAGTTGATGTCCTGTCCTGTCACATTCTCTGTCCGTATTATAAGCTTATGTTACTTATTTCACGACTAATAAAAACGAGTTTTTACTCCTCAAAAATGTTGTCCATTCTCATTTAATTTGTTAAACAGTTCTAATTTAAAATGAAAAAAATAAAACTACAAGTACTATAACTTATGGCAACTACCCATTGCATTGCAGGTTGGTTACATGGAATGGCTGTCATGAACCAAAACAGAACTAATTTAGCTCTGTTCAAGCCAGCATATCAGAGTTCAACTACTTATCAGGGTGGCTGTTCACTTTTGATTGCAAATCTTTCAGTGGACGGAAACACTAATTCTAATCCATTGCAGTGTCACTGCTCGCACACAAGCGATCCAGCAAATGGTCCAAACTGGCTAGCTGTTGACCTTCTAAACACTTATATAATTGACTACGTGGTTGTTTACAATAGAAATTCGTCACCTCCCGGTAGAGTTTTTTAAACGTTTTTGGATTTTAATTAAATGGCTTATTTTTTTGTTAATCAAAAGTGTTGTTTCATTTGAAAACTGGTATTCGGTTTTTTGGACAGAAAATTTTCTAAACGAATTGTACTTTTGATTGGAAATTTACTTTGTTGTTGTTATATAAAATTATAATTTCAAATAATAGTGGGAAATCGACTGGACAACTTCTATGCTGGACTGACAAACACTTCTCCACAAACAACTGCACCTGTCATTGGAAAATATCCTCGTTGTGGACAATATAATGGTTCACTTCAAGTTATTATCAAAGGAGTTCTCAAATGTAATTATAACTTGCCACCTGGAAGATTTCTAATCATTCAGGTGCTTTTTGGAAAATTTGCTTTCTACTTTTGCGTTTTTGAATAGTTCAGTAAAATATTTCTACAATTTTAAACAGTTTGAAACTAGCAACACAATTTTATTAAATTAATTTATGACATTTTGAAAATAGAAATTTGTTGGAGCAGGGGACGCATTTCAAATGGCTGTATGTGAAGTTGAAGCTTATTCGGTTATTCCTGGCACTGAAAAGGGTTTGTGAACAGTTTTTCCAATAAAAATGTGTTTCTATTGTTTTAAAAACTAAGTTAATGTTTCGGCAAGGCTTGGTGATTAACCTAGATATTAATGAAACAAAAAAAACTTAATTTGTCATTTGTTCTATTAATTTTTCATACTTTAAAATAAAAACTAAGTTAATGTTTTGGCAAAAATTTGATGATTAACCTAAATATGAATGAAATACAAAAAAAGTAATTTTTCATTTTTTTTATTATTTTTAATGTTTAATGTTTAAAACAATGTTTATTCCAAAACTAGTTATTACTTTTTAAAAAAAACTTTTATAGAAATTATCTGGAAGGGCATAAGCAGCAAGAGACTGATGAACTGCAATATAACTACTCGACCTGAAGTTAAAAGCGTTGTTAGTTGTACTCGCTACTGTTGGGAATCTCATTGTGATTCACTCAATTACAATCCTGTCAAGAAAGTGTGTGAGATCAACCAACACATCAATGGATTTGAGAGAACCAGTTTAGTGGCTGATACCAACTGGTTTTTTTGGGCAGCTGGTCATGTTTAGTTGATTTTCACAACTAAATCATTTACCATTTTAAATTCGCTATATTAACTTTACCGCCAATTTTGCTTGTCTGTTTCTTTAGCTGCTTGTGTTTGTGAGCAAATTGTGAAAGTGAAATTTAACTATTTTCTCGTTATTCAATCAAGCTGAAATTTGAAATATGAACTCATTTCTCATGGCATTGCATTTTTTTAAATTTTAAAAAATTGTTTTATTTATGCTCTAAAATACGGCAACTTTAAAATACAAAAGATTTGCTGCAAAAATGTTGATAAGATTGTAATAAGATACCTAATATGAGTGGCATTTTTTGGTTGTTTCAAATAAAATAACTATATTTACGGTGTCGTGTAAATTTCATTTTAAAATATTTTATTGTATTCAACTTGTTTGCAGTTGAAAAAAACCTTTTAAAAAAGCTAGTATGCTTGAATACTTTAGATTTTTTGTTGCTATGTTAGCCGAGCTGGTAGAGTTTGGCCTTAAAAATGAGAGCCTTGCCGTTCGACCCACACTGTCCGCCTAATAGCCTATGTTATCGAATATTAGCGGGAAAAATCGTTTCTCCGTCAGCGCCGCCGTGTTCTGTACAAGGCACTCTATGCTTGTGACTGTAAATATTCACATTTATTGATTGATTCATTGATTTTGAATATCAATTAATTAAAAACAACAATGACTATCGTGTGAAAAGATAGTTTTAAGAAATTTGCAATAATTTTAGGTTGATCAGTATCTCTATACAGGGTGGCCCAAAAAATTGAGAACATCTTGTGAGATGTTAGTTAATTACTAAAAAATTAGTGGCGTCGACGCTTAGAAAAAGTCGTTGGGAAGCAAGGAGGACACATTGAACATGATTTCTGAATAGCTAAATACAGAGAGACAAAAAACGATAGAAAAACCTCTAAAAACCCCGGGCAACGCCGGGTAATCTTAGCAGTGTTCTACAAGCCCCAACTAAACATTTTTATGATAAATAAAAAAAAATAGCTATTTAATAGCAGACCAATTTCTTCTTTTTTTTATTGTTGCGATCAATAAAAAAATAATCGTTTGCAATTCTGATGAAATTAATATTTACTGCTATAATTTTTTTTATAAAAATTTAAATTATTATTTGAGGTCGACGCTTATAAATTATATTGAGTCCAAAATATCTGTGAAAAGTTTATTTTAATTGTTGTTCTTATTGAAAAAAGCTTAAAATAGCCTATGATAATTTATCTCTATGGATAAAGAAAAAAACTTTTTTGGGGGGCTGATGATTAATTAGTACTTTGCAGAGTCGAGCAAGCATGAAGAAATCGATGGTTTGGTGTCGTCGCATGCCAATTTGCTCACATCAAAGAACATTTAGGATATTTGAAAAAAAGTGTAGCTTATAATTTGTCAGTTTACAATAAGGCATTTTATTAAAAACGTTATATATATAAATGTTTCAAATTATGTATTATATTTTGAAAGTATCAGAGATTCAATGAAATGGAGATTTTTTCAGTTTGGGGCATCTTTATATTACATGGTGAGATTTTAAATTATTGCGAGATTTTTAGATTCATAGCATATTTTGCTGTTAGTTTTGTAGAGCAAACGTCATTTATTGTTTAAAAAAACTCACGCAATAAATTATAGCAAACAGAAATAAATTAAACAGAAATGCTTCAGTGCTCTGACAGCATCAGCATCTGCTAAACGCAAACCATAAGCTCAACAGATAGATGTTTTTTATAATAGCTTATAGTGTTTTACACCGGTAATTTAATATTAAAACATGTAGATGTTAGAAAAGAACCCATGCATAATTTTTATTTTTAAAACTTACCAAACAATATTTATTTTGAAGCTCCATTTTATGGACTGGTTTTCTCCAATATAAACAGAACGAATTTAGCTTTATTCAAGCCAGCTAATTCAAGTTCAAGCTACTACGTATATGTGTGTCCTTTGTTAATTGCAAATCTATCTGTGGACGGAGATGCTAATCCAGACACCTTCAAATGCCACTGTTCACACACCAGCGATGGAGCTAATGGTCCTAACTGGCTAGTTGTTGACTTGTTGGATGTGTACAAAATTGACTATGTCGTTGTGTACAATAGAAAGGCACCATCTCCCAGTAAGATATAAACTTTTTTTAAATAAATTAAATAATAGACAAGAGATTAATTGATTTTATTATTTTGTAACATTAACAACTGAGAATTTAAGGAGATGTTAAAACAAAATTGTACGCTTCTAACACGTAGCGATGTTTCTTAGTTATTATTATTATTATTATTATTATTATTATTATTATTATTATTATTATTATTATTATTATTATTATTATTATTATTATTATTATTATTATTATTATTATTATTATTATTATTATTATTATTACTATTATTATTATTATTATTATTATTATTATTATTATTATTATTATTATTATTATTATTATTATTATTATTATTATTATTATTATTATTATTATTATTATTATTATTATTATTATTATTATTATTATTATTATTACTCTTATATTAACTTGCAACGTTGTTTGTTTGTATGTTCCAGCACAACGGTTGTTTTTGAAAACACCGCGTCTCGTCCGATCAACAAAGTTAAGCAACGTCGACCTCAGTTAGTACTTCGATGGGTGACATTAAATACATTAAAATCCGTTTTTATATTTAAAAAATTTTAAACAGAAAAAGGGAGAAATAACGAAAAATATAAATAATATTTAGATTTATAAAAACAAAATAAACACTAAAAAATAAAAAATAATTTGAAGTTAAAAAATATTTTTTAAAAACAACGCTCGTATACTAATGTACTAAGAAGTTAAAAATATTTAAAAAATCTTTTTTAAAATACAACGTTTTTGTGAAGTAAAAAAAGAATAAAAAATTTCTCTTGGCTTTGTGAAAAATGTCTTAATGGAGGCATGCATTAATTGTGGACATTAGTATAACGAGAAAACCATAATTTTTTAAAACTTAAAACGTGGGGCGCCTTTTATATTTATACTATGAGTGCTCGTCGCGGCTTCGCTCGTTTGAAATTA
Source organism: Erpobdella octoculata (assembly GCA_963978895.1). Classification (NCBI taxonomy): domain Eukaryota; kingdom Metazoa; phylum Annelida; class Clitellata; order Hirudinida; family Erpobdellidae; genus Erpobdella; species Erpobdella octoculata. The sequence continues at coordinate 33,924,986 of OZ022241.1, forward strand.
GAGAACTTGAACCGTGCATCCATAGTAGAGTACTGAACGGGCCAATTTTTTACGGCCCGTCCGTCGACAACTTGGCCCTGCCAGTTTCATAAACCAAAATTCCAGGCCCAGCCCGGCCCGTCTAATTTAGGTCCGGCACGTGTTTAGAGGCTTAAAAGTTCTATATACTTGGCGAAAAATCTCGGCTCGTCCCACATTGATTTGAGGTTTGGCCCGTCTGAAAACTTTAAAGTCACAGCCTAGCCCGGCCCGTGCAGTACTGTAATCTATAGAGCCCTACACGGATTTTTTAGACCCAGTCCCATTTATTTTATAAGCAGAAAATTCCAGGCTTTGCTTTTTATTTAGGCCCAAACTGTCCCGTTTCATAAGCACAAAAATTGAGGCTTGGCCCGATCTGTGATGAACTGGACTCAAGCAGTTTAAACAGGCACAAAAACTCAAAGCTTGAAAACTAATTTTTCAAAAATTAATAATACACTTATTTTGCTGTTTAAAAATCTTAAATACTGAATTTTGATTATTTTACATTTTCAGTTATTGAGTTTTCAAGCAAATCTTTTTCTCCAACCTACATTTGTAGTCCTGGAAGCCAAAACATAAAAAAAATTAGTAGAACCTGTGTAACTGTATTCTTATATCTGTAGTATTTTCAGTTTCAGAGTTACAGTTATTCTAAAAAAATATAACCCTATTTTCAAGCCACATAGAAACCAAATTTTCAAAAATTATTAAAACAGGTATTTTGTTATTTTGCAAAAAACATTTCGGTACTAAATTGCAAAACTTTCACATTTTACACTCTTTTGCTTAACTTGACTTCTCTTTCTTTGTCTGTCGATCTGTAGTCAAAATTTGCAATCGATTTTAAACTAACTTCCCGATGAGCTAGAGTTTACAAATTTGAACATACCTTCGAACTGATTAACAATGCATTCTATCAAATTTTCAGATCGATTGGACAAAATTTAATTAAATAAATATTTGTGGTATTTTGTCGAACTATTTCTTGTCTATGCTAATATACTCGTTGTTAATGTAACAGAATGTGGCCTACACAATCGATTATATAAAAGTGTGTTTTTAAAAAACTTTGTTTTTTTTGTTTCAATTTGCTGAATGACCGTTCAGCTTCTGCAACAGTAACAGGTATTGTATAAAAATTTTTTTATCGTAACAGAGACATTTTGGAAAATGCATTCTACTTTCAATTCTCAAAATTTGTTAAGTAAATACAGTGGTTTTAAGACAGATAAATCCGAATTAACTAAATCATCTTTAAAATTTGATTTGTGAATTGCTTTTAGGTGCTTCATTTGATCAATTATTTCCAACGTCATTTTTGTATTTGTTACAAAAAGCTCTGCACATTTGTTCAACTTGTGAATCTGAAAGTTTCAAAAAACCACAGAAAACTGAATGTATTGCTGATAGATTGGGCTATAGAAAATCTCTGTGTTAATCCACCAATAACACAATCAACAAGTCTGTAAAAAACACCAACTTTAAATTTGATCGTTTCATTATTATCACTTTGTTGCCCGTTGTTTGTTTTAGAAATTTCATCAAAAAATTCTTTTCGTTTTTTAACTTTTTGTTCTGGTATTTTTTTGTCTGTTGGCAAATCTGATGCTATGGTCGGGGCCCTTTGCACTGCTCCGGGCCCCTGTGCAATTGCCCCTTTCCCTCCCTGTATATATATATAATATATATAATTTCACTTTTCATTATTCTATCGATGTTTTGTTTTCTTCTTTTCGGGCTCTGATGATGACAAACTTACTGTCGAAACGCGTTAGCCCTGTTTATTACTTTAAACTTATAAGTTAGACCTTTTAGTTTATTTTATTTATTTATTTTATAACATAATTGTCTTTTTAAATTAAAAACTATCCTATTTTTTTACGTCTACCTGCATGGCAAATTTTGTTAAAATTGATACAGTGGTTTGGTTTTTTTTTTTTATAAAGGAAAGACAGTTTGTGATTTTCATACGTGTAATTATTTGACGTCAATATGAGCATCTAGACAAGAAATAATGTTTTGGCTTAACTTATTGGAAAAAATCGGGAAACGCCGGGTTTTTCATCTAGTTCGATAAAAATTTTAAATAATTAAATTTCTTAGGTGGAAATCGACTGGACAACTTCTACGCTGGACTGACAAACACTTCTCCACAAACAACTCCACCTGTCATTGGAAAATATCCTCGTTGTGGACAATATAATGGTTCACTTCAAGTTATTATCAAAGGAGTTCTCAAATGTAATTATAACTTGCCACCTGGAAGATTTCTGATTATTCAGGTGCTTTTTTAGAGCCTGTGTTTGTTTCTTGTGTTTTTGATTAACCTAGTAAAAGATTGCTACAATTTTACGCATATTTAAATTTAGAACATGTTTTTTACCAATAATAATTATAACTTGCAACTAGAAAAGTTTTTCATTATACAGGTGCTTTTATGAAATTTCTTTTTCAATTTTGTGTTTATGAATAGTTTAGTTTTAGATCGTTTAAAATTAATAACACATTTTTATATTTTGCATTTTATGAAATTTTTAAAATAGAAATTCGTTGGAGCAGGAGACGCAATGCAAATGGCTGTATGTGAAGTTGAAGCTTATTCAACTATTCCTGGCACTGAAAACGGTTTTTGAACTGTTTTTGTTCTCAATGGTCTTGATGCACTGATAGTTTAAAACAACCGAAATTATAATGATCAATAATTCTAATGTGTTTTTAATCATAAAATTTTGCACTTATACAAAATATATGCAAATAATACGAAAAACCATTTTTAGGTTTTAAAATAAAAAAATGTTCTTTACAAAGCATTTTATTAAATATTTTTATAGAAATTATCTGGAAGGGCATAAGCAGCAAGAGATTGATGAACTGCAGTATAACCACTCGACCTGAAGTTAAAAGCGTAGTTAGTTGTACTCGCTACTGTTGGGAATCTCATTGTGATTCATTCAATTACAATCCTTTCAAGAAAGTGTGTGAGATCAACCAACACATCAATGGATTTGAGAGAACCAGTTTAGTGGCTGATACCAACTGGTTTTTCTGGGCAGCTGTTCACGTTTAATTCAATCTGTTAGCTTGCTCGAGCAAACATGTGTGCAATCATTTGTTTATTTATGCAGATATGGTGGTTTGCGTGTTAAGTTTTTGCTGTAACTTTTAAACACTCCAAAAACTAAAAGTCTCAAGCTAATTTGTTTATATGATAAGAAATAAATAGTTTTTTTTAAATAATGTTTTATTGCTGTATACATTTTAACAAGTAAATACTTTGAAAATATTTCTAACTTGATCGCAAGGTTTTGTTTTAAAATTGTTTTTGTTTATATTTGTTGACTGTTTTTTTTAAGTTTTTAGTTTTTTTAAATTTACCTTCTGTTTTTTGGTTTTGAAGCTGATGTTTTCATTGTTTTTCTTGATAAATAATAATAATAATAATAGAAATTATATCTAATAACTACACGAAGATTACAACAAAATGTGTCAAAGGTAGCTTGAGTTCGGCTCATCATGACTGGCTTTTTTTTAAATACAACATGCTCTGGATGGGCATACTGATCCAACAATAAGACAAAATAATGGAAGCTTTAATTGCCAAATAAGATGAATGAAGCAGGTCTCCGTTTGTTAGATAGGCACTCCCTTCTTTCTTTCTTTCTTTCTTTCTCTCTCTCTCTCTTCTCTCTCTATCTCTTTCTCTCTCTCTCTCTCTCTCTCTCTCTCTCTCTCTCTCTCTCTCTCTCTCTCTCTCTCTCTTTCTTTCTCTTTCTCTTTTTCTTTCTCTCTCTCTCTCTTTCTCTAGTAGAATACCTTAAAGAACATTATAATTAAAAATAGCTTCATCAAAACATAATTGTTTGTCCGTAAAGATCTGCATTTCAAGCAAGATGTACTGCAACATAAAATGCTGCCATATTTCCTTGGAGCTCTCTTAAAAATAGACATGGCCCAAGAAAAATTTCATTAATGTCAAAAACATGAATAAAGATCAAGTCAAACATTTGAAAGAAGGGTACAATAATAAAAATTTTAACGAGCTTATACTTTTTGTTTATTTTATTTCTATTTATCAAAAATTGAAAAAGCTTTAATACACGCTCTCAAAACCAATTTAACAAAACAAAAATCAACAATTATGTTTACTGTAAATCTTTTGTTTTAAAATTAACGTCTGTTGTTTAATCGCGTCCTATGTATTGTTTCAGAATATCGTTTTTATTGCTTCTTTCCTTTTTTAACGTCTTCCTGATTGAGTCAATTTGGACGATTAATCTTCTGTAGGTAAATATGTAAGTTTTTATATGTTTGTTCCAAACCCAACGTAGCTAGGAATTTATTCATAATTATTAAATAGTAATTTAAAAAAGCTTAAAACCTAGATTCTTTGAAATTAGCAAATTTAAATGATAAATTTTTATTGATTTATTTTATTCACAGGTGTGCAATCATTGACAAATCAAGAAATGCAAGGTAAGCATTGCCCCTCCCCGCCCTATGATCAAAAATTAATTGTGTGCTATAGCAACTTTTTAAAAACTTTATATTTCAGCACAGTTGAGTTGAGAAGTTCAACTGCTTTTATCAAACCGTGGTTGAGGGATCGGAAACGGTAAGATCTAAAAATGGCACCTGCCGTTGTAATGAATGCGATGATGAAATGTTGTAATGAATGCGATGATGAAATGTTGTAATGAATGCAATGATGAAATGCTGTAATAAATGCGATTCAGTGAGGATGCCGTTTCAAATGTTCCACTCGCGCTAAACTGCGCTTTATCACTTATTTTATTTTGTTTATCAATTTTTAAACAAAATTCTTCAACGGCAGTTTTTAAATAAAAATTATATTAGGTGAACAAGAAAATGAGGGCATAAAATTTACTATTTTTGCAAATTGTTTTGTTTTACATATAATTTAACAAAAAATATTTACATTAAAACTTTATTAAGCATATAATCATAAATAAATTTAGAGTAAAAATTTCCATTCGTGTTCGGGAGAAAAAGCTTGTTTCGATTGGAGCAAACTAAATATTAAAGAAGCTGTTGAAGAAAATAAATAACAATTGTTTTTATTTGTTTTTTTAATTGCTGTTCAGTGTTTACATTGTGTTGTTATTTGATATTATTTTTATTTTCTTATCAACATATTGTGTATTCAACACAGTTTCACACATTTTAAGTAAAACCTGCTTCTTTGGTCTACAGGTCAATTATTTTTCTGAACAAACAAGGTTGTAAAATCAATTTACAAAACTATTAAACTTTTTAAAAAATTTAAAATTACACTGCTCAAATTTTTCGCAGCTTTTTAGTTAAAATGTAATCCCTTAAACAAGCGCAAAGCTTTGCTTAGCTAATTTAATCTAATAAGCAATAAGCATGTTTTAAAAATTAAAAACTTTTCATTATATCATTTCAAATCTCACACACTCACACTAATGACTGGCAGATTTTGAATGAGTAGGCACAACCAGAATAAACAAACCAAAAATGACGGACACAGAACAACAAGAATCGTGACATTTAATCATTGGACTCGTGCAGTATTAATGAATTCGGTGAACAGTACTGGCTCCGAACAAGCAGAATTGCCAAAATCTCTCAAATACAACAAATCGATACGTTATTTCTTTCGTACTGCTTTACTAAGCAGGAGTTCTTATGAATGGCTTTTTGCCACCTGTTGGTATCATTCCGTTAGAAGATTTATGTGGTGCTTGCTGCCAGCTTTAAACATATTCCCAAAAACTCTCTATGTAACAAAATGAAATGAAATTGATTGTCGTAGTTTTGTGATGGCGAATACGAACACCGAAGCTCTTAAACGGTCCACATCTAATAGTCAAAGGTGGTTTGTCGAGGAAAAATCAATTGTACAACTCAACACAGACGAGATATTTTTCTGTTTGCCAAAATGTCGTGAAACAGAAGAATACAAGAAAAAAGTTGGAATATTTTTTAAAAAGGTACTTTTTTATTTTTAGCAAACACATTTTTACATTTATGAAATAATAGGGTTGTTTATCATTTGTAGGAACCTTGTTATTAAATATGAGGGCTGTTTATCATTTGTAGGAACCTTGTTATTACACTCCTCGAATGTTTTGCTTTGCGAGTTACGTCTTCGGAAATTTGAAACAGGAAATACAATTGAAATCTATCGAAGAAGTTCGAATGAAGTCAGCAGTGGGAGAAAAATTGAAAACCATGGTGGATAGGAGAAGGTCCGTTCAGAATTCTCCTCTGCCAAGAACTACTACCAGACCTGTCAGTGCATGGCGTAGGATTTCAACGGCTGACGTTCTGAGACTCTCGTCAAAGCTGAGAGTGAAAGAGGAAAAAGACAAAATAGTTATAGAAGACATCATCAATGAAGAAAACGAGCCATTGAACTGCGAAAGCGTTGAAATTATTAGTCACATTTTCAACAATATTTTTAATAAAGCTGTCGGCTGCAACGATCGAGAAACAAATGTTGGAAGTAAAAAATCAAAAGCAACAAAAACGAAAAAAGAATTAAACGATGGACGAAAGGCACAGTCAGCCAAATTAGTACAACAGCATTCAATTTCAAACACCTCAGGTTTGAAACGTCAAGCCAAATCAGCTCGCAATAAAACGGAAGATCAATTAATAAATGATCGAGATAATTATGATGGAACAGCTGATAAAAGTGCACGCAATAAGAGCGCCTCCACCAATCTCCCCCAACCATCTACTTCACGTCTGGAAGGAATGGAAACGGCGCCAGATAAGATAGAAAAAAAACCTCCCTCAGTTGGAGTTGAAAATAAATCAATTTTAAAAAGTGCGCGAGATTCTGAGACTTCTAAAGCGCAAAACAGTTTAGCTGATTTGTTTTTGAAACTTCCTGAATTTGAGTCTGAAATAGAAAGAAGGCTGTCTTACCTACTGGCGTTCGAGACTTTGAAATGTAAGCTATCAATGAAGTTGAATTTGAACTTTTTAGTTTATTTTGGGCCAAACTTTGATGCGATTTGTTGAAAAAGTAAAAATGTTTTTTAAAACCTGTCAATAGCTTATCTAAAAATTTTTATGATAGCTTATAGTCTCTTACACCAGGTGTTTTAAAACTTTAATAACAGTATGTAGGAAATACCAAATTACTTCCTTTCGGGCATCATACATAATTTGATCTTTATCTCATCTCTCCTATATTATCCAGGCTTGATACTGGTTTGCCTAAAACAAGGCGGAGTTATTATTCAACATTTATTTTTAAATCCTACATATTAACTTTGCCGTATTTGCTTGCTTGCTTGAAACGTAAGCTAAAATTGTCTGTATATACATTTTGTCAATGATATTACATTCTATTAAATTTTAGATTGACTAAACAAAATTCAAAACAAACGTAAAATAAAATTAGCTAAATTTGTGAAATATTCAACAAATCAAACTTTTTTTAGAAAAATAAACTATCGTTTTTTAGTTCATTCAAAAAAAACAATATTTTATTTTTCAAATCAAAGATTTATAATAAAAACTTTGTTTTTTCCCAATATTGATTCAAAAGTGTCTTTATTTTTAATCCTCACATACTTCACATTAAATATTTAGAAGACTGATGTCAATTGTTTTCTATTTTATAGACTTATCATCATCGAAAAATTAATTGCAAGAATCTAAAAGTTGCAAAACTACAAAATGTAAAGAATTATAATTATTTCAGATCAAATATATCTTCAAGAAATTCTAGAAGACTCTAAATTTTTTGCAAAACATCCAGAAGTGAGATGAAATACATCAATAAACTGCAACACGAGTCAAAATAAAAATTACTACTGATTTCATTTCTTATTTTCAGTTTATCGACGAAATAGAACTTGTCATGGTTGTTCTGTGCGACATCAAATTGCGAAAGTTCCAGAAGCGCCTGAAAACGGAAAGCTATTACGGCTCAAATTCGACCAGTGATGAGCTTCAAACCGATGTAGATCATTCATCACAAGATGGATTTCTGAAAGCATCCGGTACCAAGACTGCCTGCTCGACTCCATCCTCAATGATGTCTGTAGAGCGGCAACATAAAGACTTGGAGCTGCTGGGGAAACTTCAACTCTTTGAAAAAGTCGACGAGGCTTTGTATGGTTTCAAGTCTCGTTTGAATGCCTCGTTGGCGAGGTGTCGAATCAGATTGTCCATACCTTCCTTGGTCTTCATGTTACCTGAGAATGTCAGACAAGCAGACATGATAGGACCAAGAATGCTTATCTGCTGTTGGATAAATCAAATCAAAATCAAGTCTGCCTGCGAAAATTAATTTCTTTAAATTTATGATAATTACAAAATACATCACTGAATATAACTAGAATTATCTTTTAACAAATTTACTTATTGAATTATATTTGATAAAAATAACTACAATTATACAGATTCAAACTAATTTTGTTTTTTAACAAATTAACTCAGTTAAAACAATCTTTTATAATTATTATTTATCTTAGTATCCAATTAAGTTTAACATTATTAATTTAATAAATACCCAATCTGCTACAGATTGGAGCAAATGATAAAAACACTTCTGAAAAGCGGTTTTCAGCAAGTTCACGAAGCTGACCAGCTGACCGGAAAGAGTTTCATGTTCGATCGCCATTGTTATGACGTCATTTATTTTCCAAGAAATATGTTCGAATTTTTAGAAAAAAGTTCCTGGAAGCAAGATAGGTGGATTGTGATTCAGGTAAAATGGCGCATAACCTTATCTATTTAAGCTATATTAAATTCTTTTATTTAAAAAATTTATATCAAAATCTAAATAATTTTTAATACATTTAATACTCAGTTTTTAATTTGCATTGTCATAATATTTCGCGTTTGATGCAACAGGATAAATCCAACAGCCTGGCAGTTCACTCTTTCTTCAGTCTTGCAAGTCAAGGTTACAGTGACGTCATACACGTGAATCCTGGATGCGGTTTAACTACTGGCCACATAGCTAGTCTCATGTACGCCAGTGATTCTCCGCTGACCATCATAGCAGCTGGAATCCAGTCACAAAGTCAGAGAAAGAAGATTGTGAGAAATCTCGAGAAACTCGGTGTAAAAGGTAAATTTAAAAAAAAAACTATTTTGTGAATATTACTAATAAAACATTTTTTAATTTAATAATTTATAAACTTTCACATATTGTCACACTAATCGAAACTAGTGTCTTGATCAAAAGCAAGCAAATAGCAATATTTATGAAATACCAAAGTATTTCCTGTCGCGGGTCATAATTTTATCCTATTTCTTTTATCCACGACTGGAAGTACTTAGGTGCTTCCTACATTCAACCATTTCAGACTTGAAACACCCAAGTGTATAAAAGACTATAATAAACTATTGTAAAAAATATGAATATGAACAATAATTTGTATAGATATATCTATTTTTAATTATAATTAATAAGTAATTGAAATCAGTTGAAAACATTTTTTTCAGGTACATTAAATCAATCTTAATTTTCCATACCACGTGATTGCAAATCTTACAATAAATATTTCATCATTTAGTGTAATTATAAAATTAATAACAAATTTTCCAGCTAAAATTTCTCTGTTGGATCATTTGAACTCAAAAGATTCAAGATTGAGTCATGTGAGACTTGCTCTTATTACGTCATCGTGTTCTAAGTCTGGTGTGGTCAGTCCAGTTAATTTTTTGCTCACTGAAGGAGAAGGCAAGTCAATTATTTTATCATCATCATTATTATTATTATTTGTATTAGAGTTCCAGTAATGATTCAGCTACTTATTTTAATTTAACAATTTTCTTCTGATGCCTAGTGACTATTTCGACAATGTTTGGTTTCTTTATCGGTTTTTAAATTTTTCGCAAGTCAATTTTTTTTTATAAAATCATTTTTAAATTTAAAAAACAGCTTTAGAAGTTGTTCAGTCCACAGTCTACAAATAATTTGATTTGTGAATTTGAAACTTTAACTGATGGTCAATTTTTAACTCGTTGCAGTCGGTAAAAACTCCGTTAAAAAACACGCACAAACGCTACTAAAAAACAAAACAAATAGTTTTTCCCGTCACATCTTCAATCGTCTTTTGCCACCTTCTTGCTGGACGGTGCCGGAGCGCACTTGTAAGCAGGCATCCAGTTGTGTTGGTAATCCCGTCGTTTCAAGAAGTCCATGGCCCTGCAGTAGTTGAAATGGCTCTGGCATGTGCATTCGATCTTGTCGTCGTCAGAATCTTCGTCTGAGTCGTTTACATCTTTTTCTGGACATTCGCCTTCGGCATTCAAAAAGGTCTTGCAAGGGTTGGGCTTAACATTCCTAGGTAGAATAGTTTTAATCAATATAAACTAAGTAATGTTTAAACAAATATTTAAAATCGCTTCTTCTAAATGAATTTAAAAGTACTTTTAAAGTGTTTTACCTGGAAATTAAAAATACACAACAAGAACAAACAAGTTGTTTTATTTAGTTTATTATTGATATTAATATATAACTTATATTTAAATAACATAAAAAACAGGACCAACCAATCAAGTACAGTGACACTGGCATTCCTTTTCAGTTCTCTCAATCTTTTCTTCTCTTCTTTCTGCTTCTGAACTTCTCTCAGTTTCCTCATTTCTTCTTCTTCCAAAGTTTCTTTTGTTATATTGTTGGATTTCAGTTCCATGATGTACGATTCGTCTGTTTGTATTGCCAGCTCTTTGAATTCTTTTCTTCGCATAACCTCCTCTGGCGGTGAAATCATAAATGAATGCAATTTAAGGTATATTTTTGTAGCAATATTTTTTGCGATAACAGAACTAGAAATTTAAAAATTGTTATTTCTACATTTGCTATTCCCAGTACAGTAGTATTCAATCAGGTTCTACTTAAATGCATATTTGTTAAAAAAAAACGAGCCACTCTATTAAAAAAATATGTTTTTACTACCTAAAAACAAAATTTAATAGCCAAAAACATTCTATTGCAGAAATATATAAAGACTTCATAACTACAAATACTACCTTCCGCATTTTTCTTCTTTTGTACGCAAGTCTTAAACCGATCAGGTCGACAGAGGGCGAATATATCCGTTGAAATGGTACTTGGATCACACTGGGTGTAAGGCCCTAAACGCTCCCCGCATTTGCGCTCCCTGAGAGACTTTCTTCTCATGATTTTGTTCATTATTTCCTTTTTTTATATATAGTTTTTAATAAATTAATGCATGTTCAAATGCCGTGAAACATATATATGTTTTTAGCTAACAAAGTTAGTGCTCTATACCGTCATTTCTTTATTAGTCTAACGATTCTCAGTCACAAATTTAAATTATTACTTCAAAAAATACAATTTTATATTATAAAAGTTTTAAAAATATATTGTTATATTTAAAAAATAAACTTTATTATTTAAAAAAATGGAATTATTATAAATTAGTGTTTATTTTAAATAAATAAATACGGTATCATCCGAGCAATACAAACCCGGTTACTGAGTATGCGAACGGGTCTGGACTTTTTAAAGCGATGTAGGCACTGAGGACCAGTCGATACCTCATTTTTATGAAGTTTCTGTAATAAAATCTTCACGTGAATATCTTTCGGATTTTCAAGAAGAACATTCTGAACTTTTCTTCTGACAGTTTCAACAAATTCTTTCACTTCGCCTGCTTTCTTTTGGGTAATTTCTTCGAAGGTTGTAACCTTGGAGGAAATCATAAATTTATTTTGTTTCTTATTTCTATTATTTTGATCAGTATTTCAAACATTTTTTTCTCTTAAAATGCTTTAAAAAAAACTACCGGGGGAACCGGGAACGGGATTTTTTTCGGAGTCTTGGTGGACAGCTTGCAGCCTCTTGGCTCCATAGTACACAACTGGTCTGCATTGACTAGATTGGAACATTCGCAAACCTGGTTGATGGATATACGTGGAATTTTTTTGGCAGTTTTCTTACCACAGGCTCCCCTCACCTTTAAAAAAATTATAATTGTTTTAATTCATTGTTTAATTCGTATTTTTTACATTTATAGGATAAATTGCTCATAATATAGATTTTGTTGCATAATATTCAATATTTTTAAATTCTTTATATTAACTTCACTGCCGTTCTTGCTTGCTTGCTTGCTTCTTTGAAAGTTTGCAAACCTTGAAAGTGAAGATTAACTAATTTTCCGTCATCCAATCAATTTGGAAATTTAAAATATAATTTTTTTCTCATGACAATGCATTTTATTAGAGTTTGAAAATTAAAAAGAAATATTTTTGAAATTAAAATTATTAGTTATTTTTTGTTTTAAAACGAAAACAAATCAAACACAATTATACAAATATTTACATAAACAAATTTAATAAATGTAGTTTTAAAAGAATTTTTGTAATAAATGAGAAGCCGGCAAATTCTGAAATGAGAGATTTGTGGAAAAAAACTGGTTTTTGCGGCTTACTTGTTTCACTAATAACTGTGATGTATGTATTGTTGTCATGAAAATTGGAAAAAAAATCTTGCCAGTCTTTGCTGTTCAAAACGAAACATCTCGATTCTTCTTTAAGAACTTTTTGTCTGGTTTTGTCAAAGCTGGAGCAACCGCAAACACGCACACTCAAATACACACTCTCTCTCACGCTTTTTGAGGTTTTGAAATAAAGCTAATTTTTATGTAAAAACAAATTTTTAAATTACAAAAAAGTTTGATGTTGAAGCGATGTTTGTTATTGTTTGTATCAAGCAAACTGGTACGATCGAATGACGTACATATTTCTTTTTTCAAAACACTTTTAAGAACCACTCGAAAATAAAAAATTACTTCTTTAATTATTTTCATAAAAATAAATTTTATTAAAATCAAATGTAAAAAATGTGGCATGATATTTACACCATCGAAAGTCAAATTAGCAGTTAAAATGTGCATTGTTGTCTTTCCTCCACTCGGTTCTGCAGTCTATCAGAAGTTTTTCTAGACCTTCACCTTCGTCTGGTTTATCTTCTCTCGGTGCTTTGGCGACCTTTTCGGTCAGTGTTCTGACGTTAGGGTAGTGCTTGAAGAAGAATTTTAGGTTTTCGTTTGAATCCATTTTTTCTAAATATCTCACGTGTACTGCAAAAATGCGATGAAATTTTATCATAAAAATCAGATGTTTTTAATAAACTTCATTATTGAATCAAAGAAATCTCATCCTACATTCTGACTCACTGCTCAGTAAATAATTTTTTTTTAATATCTTGCGTTTGGATCGGTTGAATAAATTGAATATCGTCCTAACGTATCAAACAACAACAAAATTATTTATCTCACAAGCGTATGCTCTTTTGAACTTTTTGTTGTCTCCGATAACCCTGCACTTTTCTCTAAAGCTTTCAGTTTTTTCTGATGATTTATTAGCTTCTGATGTGCCTAAAAATAGAATTAAATTAATTATTTTCAATTACACATGTTTATTCATTTTTTAGACAATCCGCGATAAACAATCTCATAACTTGCTTACATGTTTTCAAATCTATTAAACCAACTTAATCTTCAATATTCAAACCTTTGCCCTCTTTTTTCTGACTTTTCCAGAAATCCTCGCATCTTCGAAACAATCCGATCTTGTTCCTCAGCAGTTTCTGAGTGTATTCGGCATTTGTGGCATTTTCTTTGAGTCTTTCGAATGTTCCAGTCCTGATATTCTCCAGTCTTACAAGCTCTCGTCTAGTTTTTTCTTTCTCCTCAAAATCCTCTATGTTCTTGTTATAATAATTTCAGAATTATTAGTTATTAATTGTTGTGTTTAATTGAAAAATTAAGTTTTTATTTTTTGTTTAAAATAAAACCATTTGCGCCTTTCATGTGTTTAATATTTTTCAGCTGTTACCTACTTTTTAATTTAAATAATTTACAAAAAAAGTAATAAAAATGTCAATAGTTGGGAATTTTCACACACACAAAAGAAAATTTTTGATTGGTCGTGAAAAGCAAAGTTTAATAAACGCAACATCTGCTGGGTTTAAAACTACAGCACGGGTTCTTAACTTTTTCTCCCACGCAGTCTCTGCATAAAAAAATAAAATGTTAGTTTTTTGCATCACATTTTTTATTCAATGTGTCTGTTGTTGCTTCCCATCGACAAAATCAAAATGGTGAAAATGCGGACAATTCGCACATCATGACTTATCTTTCACTTGATTTATCTGCATGGTTTTCACATTGAATAACGCGGAGAAGCTGGTTGGACTGAAACACGTTTGTGTTTTCATCAAACTGCATGGCAAATTGCAATGAAGGTTTCTTAATTCTGGCAATGAGTTGGACCAGATATCAGCTGACTAGATATCGGCTGACCAGATACAGCTGACCGGATGTCAGCTGACCAGGTATCAGCTGACCAGGTATCAGCTGACCAAATTTTTATCAAATAAACGTTTTTACTTTCAAAAACGTATTCTCACAAAATTAGTTTTTTTGCCTTGCCCCCTTTCAAAATAGAACGGTAACCCGCTTTGGTGTGGTGCATTCCACCGGTTGAAAGTTCCGGGATTGCAGTTTTTTGCACTCCGAAAAGTTTTGCAGATGACCTTGTAAGTTTATCTCGTTAAACTCAATAATGAGCAAACATTAAATTTGTTAAACCAACTTTAATGACTGTTGGAACTTCATTTGTGAGAAGATTCAGTTTCTTCTTGACGACATCGACAAAGTGCTCCGTCTTCAGTGGATTGAAACCCGTGGTTTTCGGTGCTGGAGCCATCACTGCTACCATCTTTTTGAAGGATAAAAACTCATAAATATATTTTGTTTCTAAATAATTATTTAATTATTTACCATTTGTTTTATGTAAGGAAAGTTGTTCTTATATATTTATACAGACCAAGTCGTGAAACAAACTTGTGGGAGCATGTCCTGTTTTTTGTTTCTCCTTGAATCGTCTAAAATTCTGCATCCGATTCGTGGTCCTAAAAGGTCATCCTTTGAAAGAGGCGTCAATGCTTTGCTTTGACACCTACAGTTCGCTCCGTTATGGCAATTATCTTTTAAAATAAGTTTTAATCAATAACAGTTTTTGTTTTTTAATATGTGCGGTGGTAAAGCGATAAAGTCATGGACTTCTACGCTCGAAGTCCCGGGTTCGATTCCGGTGTGAGATCTCACATCGCTCAACTCCCTTGGGCAAGAAGTTCACTTTTACTGATCAGGTCAACTCAGCCTTTCATCCACTTGTGGTAGACAAGCTAAGTATTAACAAGGGGGAGCATATGGAAAGTATTTGGATGACAGGTAGCTCCGAATGATCCCATAGTGTTGTTTCATGGCATTTCTGAAGCTTAACAAATGGCGTTTCTAATTAATTCTATTCTATCTATCTACCTTTCTCAGATAGAACAAACAGAATTTCACCTTGACTGTTTTGTCTCTGTTGTTGCCGTTTTATTTGCTTGATTTTTCTTTCGTGTTCCTTATCAAACTGAGCTTTTGCATCTCTCAAAGACAAACCACTCTGATTTATGAAAAACTGCCAATCGTTCGTATAGTTGCCGTTCGGATACTCCGGCTGTAGATGGGCCAGTTTGAATTTGGCTTGTTGCATGCACGACAGAGCAGTCTTTGAGATGACGAGCTTGTGATCCGTACTGTCACCGTCAACTTTTTCAAAGATGTTAGAGGCAGGCTCGTCTTGTTTCGGAAAATAAGCTTCAGTCTCTGTGTCAGTTAATACGCATTTGAACATTTGGTTGGCAGCTGGGCGTACTGCCAGTACACCTGTTCAAGTAGTATTATGTTTTTTTTTCAGTAGAGTTTTTTTTTCTCACAAAACACATAATTTGCTATAGTTGTAAAACTTTTTATGTTTGTTTGTATATATCTTTAGTAGGAGGAGAAAAATAAAAATTTAAATATGTTGACATTTCATTTCTTTACAACATTTATACAATAGATTAATTTGTATTTTTTTTAAATTACTTAAGCAAGGTTTAAATTAATATTGCGCTATTATTTGAATCACAAATTTCCATGAAAAATTATCATTTTGACCTGCTTTAACTCCACTTGCTCCAGGCCATCCACCTGTCTTGTGGAAATGTTTTTTAGAATGTTTCATTCGTTTTCTTGGAGAAGAATCAAATAAATAATAATGATTTAATTAAAAAAAGTATTGATCATCTAAAACTTTGTTTTAAACTCAGTTGAAACAATTTTAAAATTTCATTTATTGATTAAATGAGACAAAAACAAAATAATAAAGCGTCATATTTAAATTAAAATGACTAAGCGCTTGAAAAATAATTTAAAAAAATAAAATTTATCAACACACCTTCCAGAATTGCAGTCCTTGAAAGACCTGGCACAAGGATGCTCTGACGCTGAAAGGATCAGCTACCTGATCGAGCAACAGACTTTAACCATGAAAAAAGTCATTATGTGTAAGTTTGTCCTCATGTGTGTGTGTGTGTATGTGTGCAAGCAGAGTTTGTATGCGTGTGGGTGTTGAAAAGGTGTTGTGTATTTTGTTCTCAGGCTGCCCGATTATTTGCTTTGATTTTTTCCCTATTTGAAGTTGTATGCGTGTTTCCGCTTAGATGATGCTTCGCCATTGACATGTATTTATATTTACTTTGATGATTTATTAATAAATGTATTTATATTAACTTTAATTTTATAATATGGTGCGTTTATTACCAAATTCTTAGCGCGCACAATTTATTCACTTCGACATATTTAAAACAATAATTTTTTTTCGAGAAAGTCAAACTGATTTCACACGGGATTTTCATGTCGCAGTGCCCAGCCTTCAAGGTTTGGTTTACTACACAAGATCATTGATTGATTCAGAAAACACTGGAGTCGTTAAGGAGGCCCTGGACCACTTTTCCATCCATCGCCCTACCAGACCCCCACTTCATGCCATTCCACCTGTTATACCCCTCAATCAAGACGACCTCTGCGATCCCAATATTCAATTTCAAAGTCAATATCTCAGTTTTCTACCAACGTTTTTCACCAACGGCTGTTTTTTGGCTGCAATCACTAGAGAAGTACGTAAAAAGAATTGTGAAACTTTTTTTTTATAAATTCATATGTCTCAATTTAATCCATTAAAAATTAATGTTGTAAAAAAATTAAATGAACAGTTGAACATTCGGATATTATTTTATTTTCGTCGTTTTATTCATTGCATGAGAAGCTCAAAATTTTTAAATAATTATCTCATCACGGTTAATTGCAGGCCGACGATCCTCGCGAAGCAATGATGCAGATCATAGCAAGGGCGGAGGCCAAGGGCATCATCAAAGCTGACTTCGATAGGATGAACTTCCAACTTGACGTTGCCGCCGAAGCGAGCGTCTTACAAAGCGACCGGTCAGCAACCAGCATGTCCAGGAGACGATCCATTTCTATGAAACTTCCCAGCATCTCGCCCGCTCCGCCTGAAGCAAAACGCAAACACTCAAACGTTGGAATGAAAAAAAACAGGAGCGTCTACGTCACTTCCGCCGGAAAAGGAAGTCAGCGCAAGCGAAGTCTCAGATCAGAGCATGGGAAAGAGGCTGAATCAACGCAACCCGACAGAGCTAAAACGTCCATGGATAGTCTTTGATGTCACGAATATTAAAAATATATATATATATATATATATATATATATATATATATATATATATATATATATATATATATATATATATATATATATATATATATATATATATATATATATATATATATATATATATGTGTATATTTTTTCAATAGTTCGGAATTTTTTTCATTTAAACACACTCGATTAAAAAAAATTTAAAGACTGCTGAATTAATTTTTATTTTAAAATTTTCAACAGCTTAAACTTATTCAAGAACAGTTTATTTTTAATCAAAAACTCCATTGAACTCCATTGATCTTGAAACACGTGTTTTTTGAAAATCACACCAGCTAAGCAATTTTTAATAAATAATTATTATTCTAATTCTATTTTTGATGCAATTATAAATAAATTTTTGTTACATATTACTGAACATGTTTCAAAATCTTATACCATTAACTTTAACTCATCAAATTATTGTATATAAATGAAGATAATAATCTCAGGTTATACATATATAGATGTAAAATGTGAGATTATTATCTTCATTTATAACCTTAATATTATCATACACAATGTTTTCAACATTTTTTAATCTATTTTATAATTATTAGACAGCTGATTAGCATAATATAATGAAATTATACAATTGCTCAAACTTTTCCTGCGTTCTCTCAGGTTTGTCTAATACACGAATAAAATAATAAGAGTAAAAGGTCATTGACAATTTTAAAAAAACTAATTTAATTTTTAAATTTTTTTATGACTAAAAAACTTTTTAGGCCAAAAGTGCCTATGTACGACGATCAAAAGTTATTGCGTAATAAAATTCAAATCTAGTTTAAGTACCAACGATTGAAGGTTAAAAGCACCTTTTAGCAAGTCTATTTTAGGTTTTATGGGCTAAAAATGTTAGGAGAGAATGGAAAAATGAAAATGAGTGTGAACGGGAACGGGAAGTGAGCGAGCGGGAACGGGAGAGCAAGCGGGAACGGGAAAGCGACCAAGAATGAGAAAGCGACCAAAAACGGGAGAGCGATCGGGAAAGGTAGAAACATTGATTAATTTAATTAATAATTATAAAACTGTGTTTTATGCCAGTGGTTACCATGTAGGATTCCATGCACAACCTACCCTAGTAAGCCTAGACAATTCAGCTAATTACGTCTTAGTTACCTCAACATTTGTATAGGTATGATATAAGTTATATCATACTTATACAAGAGAAAAAAACGATAGAAAAACCTCTAGAAACCCCGGGCGACGCCGGGTAACCGCGCTAGTCTATTATAATAATAGAAACCCCATAATCTTCTAATTGAAAATAGTATAAGTAATGTTTTCAGCCCTGTAGCACAAACCAGTCTAGTGTACCAATTTTCGTGTCCGTTTCCTCATGGTCAGGTGGAAAGTTCCATTGGTCATACTAGAATCACTTTGTCTCGTAAATTGACTAATGACAGAGTGGTGCCATATACCAATATTCAAGCAAACCAACACAAAAATTATAGTTGAAAGAAATTCATCCCATTAAGTAAAAATTAAAAGAAGCCTTAGCCATTCATAAGTTCGAGCTTTTAATTAATAAAAAAATAGGATTCTTGACGTCAATTCCGTTGTCAAAGGCTTTGTTAACTGACTTTTATTTATTTAGTTATCATTAATGCTTACATTTATTTTTTTAATACTTAGTTTACATCTATATATATATAAACTAGCAGTGCCCGTAGCGGCTTCGCTCGCATGAAATTAGAGAGTTTGAACCGTGCATCCATAGTAGAGATCATTTTTTTAGGTCTCGGCTCGGCCCGTCGACAAATTAGCCCAGCCCGTTTTAAAAACCCAAACTCCTGGCCCGGCACAGCCCGTCTAAATTAGGCCCGCCCATTTTTACAGGCTTAGAAGTTCTATATACTTGATGAAAAACTTCGGCCCGTCCCACCTTGACCTCAGGTTTGGCCCGGCCAAACTGAAGACCCCAAAATCACTAAAATATCTATATACTTGGTGAAAAGCCTCGGCCCGTCCCATTTTGATTTAAGGTTTGGCCTGGCCCGTGTGAAGACTCTAAAATAACGGCTTGGCCCGGCCGATGATAAACTGGACTTAGCTACTTTTAACCGGCACAAAACTTCAAAATACTAATTTTTACATTTTTAATACTTACAGTTTGTGAGTAGCAGTTGTTTTGAAATCAAATAACCCTTAAGTATTAAATTTTACATCTGTGGCAATTACAGTTGTTGAGTAGCAGTTACTTTAAAAACCAAATAACCCTATTTTCCACCCCACATTTGAAGTCCTGGAAACCAAATTTTCAAAAAATTGTGAAACCCGTATATCATTATTTTTAGAGTAGAAACTAAATTCTAATTTTTACTTTTTTAACATTAACAGTTTTTGAGTAGAAGCTACTTTAAAAACCAAATAACCCAATTTTCCAACCCACATTTGAGGTCCGGGAAACCAAATTTGTAAAAAATGGTGAAACACGTATATCTTTATTTTTAGAAAAGAAACTAAATAATAATTTTTACATCTGTGGTATTTACTGTTTTTGAGTAGTAGTTACGATAAAAGACAATTAGCCCTATTTTCCACCCCACATTTGAAGTCCTGGAAACCAAATTTTCAAAAAATGCTAAAACATGTATTTCATTATTTTTGGAGTAGAAACTAAATACTAATTTTTACTCCTGTAGCATTAACAGTTTTTGAGTAGAAGCTACTTTAAAAACCAAATAACCCAATTTTCCAACCCACATTTGAGGTCCGGGAAACCGAATTTTCAAAAAATGGTGAAACACGTATCTTTTTATTTTTCAAAAAGAATCTATATACCAAATTTCAAAATCTCCTCATTTTTGGTTTTCGAGATATACATTGTTTTAGAAAAAAGTTTGTTTTTCAGTTTTTTCCCCTCAGGAGCAAAATTTTCAAAAATCCTTTCTTAGCGGATGTTTACGCTATAAAAGTAATATAAGTTCGAAATTTCACGTTCCTAGGATAAGGCGTTTGAGCTCGGCGTTTATTATCAGTCAGTCATCTGTCAGTCAGTCAGTCAGTCAGTCAGTCAGTCAGTCAGTCAGTCAGTCAGTCAGTCAGTCAGTCAGTCAGTCAGTCAGGACATGTTCTTTTATATATATAGATAAGATTATGTGTAACTTATGCATTGCGACACCATTCATCCGATCGTAATAAAATTTTTACACAAGCTTGAAAGTCAATGGAGGAAGGTTTTAGTGAAAAAAAATTAAAATCGGTCACAAAATGAGCGGAGCGGGAGAGTGAGCGGGATTATGTATATATATATATATATATATATATATATATATATATATATATATATATATATATATATATATATATATATATATATATATATATATATATATATATATATATATATATATATATATATATATATATATATATATATATATATATATATATATATATATATATATATATATATATATATATATATATATATACATCAATGAGCGGAAACGGGAACGGAAAAGCAACTGAGAGCGAAAAAGCGAGCGGGAAAGGGAAAACGACCAAGATCAAAAGAGCAAGCGGGAAAGAGAAAGTGACCTGGAGCAGGAAAGCTACCGGGAGCGAGAAACCGACCGGGGCGAGAAAGCGACCAGACACGGGAGAGCAAGCGGGGAAGGAAACGCGAGCGAGAGACCAGCATTAGAAAAACCTCTAAAAATCCCGGGCAACGCCAGGTACCCTGCCAGTTATTACTATAAATTTAATTTAATTTTGTTGTTTGTTATTACAAATCCACTTTACGAATTTAAATATTACTCAAATTGCACTTTACTTCTTTTAAATTAACTGTATCTTTTAGCCTTTAGTTACTGCTTTTTGTTTATTTTAAACTAGCGGGGTACCCGGCGTTGCACGGGATTTTTAGAGGTTTTTCTAATGTTTGTTTCTCTCGCTCCCATTTCCTTCCCCGCTTGCTCTCCGCTCTCGGTCGCTTTCCCGCTCCCGGTTGCTTTCCCGCTCGTTTTTCCGCTCTTAGTTGCTTTTCCGTTCCTCTTGCTTTCCCGTTCCCGTTTCCGCTCACTTTCTAATTCCCGTTTCCGCTCGCTCCCCCGCTCCCGCTCCGTTCATTTTGTGACCAATTTTAATTTTTCTTACTAAAACCTTCCTCCATTGACTCTCAAGTTGTGTAAAAATTTTATTACGATCGGATGAATGGTGTAGCAATGCATAAAGGACTTACACAAATAATCTAATTTTTATATTTATAGATATTTAACAATTTCGAAGATAGCAACTAGTGCCGAAACAGATGTTAGCCGATGTTTAATAAAATTTTTGTCTAAAAATAAACTGTTTTTAAACAAGTTTAGGTTGCTGGAAATATATAAAACAAAATTAATTCAGCAGAGTTTTCGATCTTTTTTAATCTAATGTGTTTAAATGATAAATATATATGAATATGTAGTATAGATAAATGTATAAATATGATGAGCATTTAAAAATGTATACTCGTAGCTTCGCTATTTCTCCCAATAGAATTTGTCACGTTGGTCACTAACTTATACGAGACGAGAACAAGATCATCAACAACCTCGAACGAAACCCTTACAGGCCAGATTAGCAGCGGGCGCACTCGAAAGATATCAACGTCCTTGTTATCGAATTCTCATCAACCAATGAAGGCGAGCATCGTTAACGAGCCCTGTGTGCTCCTAAAGACGCAGTCTGAAGTGGCTTCGTTGGCTCAGTAAATTATCTATAATACTGTATGACGAGGTTAAGATGAAGTGTCAGCTGAGAGATTTACAACTTTGAAAACAACTTCACCTCGCTCCTGATCAAACATCATAAGCAGTCGATTTGGTCTTACTCGGAAAAATATATATATAAATATTTATATATATATATATATTTATTTGTATTTATAACGTTTTTTGATAATGCGTTTTGTATATTAATTTCGGATCAATAAAGTGTTAGTAAATGACATTGTCGTTTGAGTTTGGGTTGCAAAAATCACTTCCATATCGAGCTCACTATTGGATGACGCTCAGCCAATTGGAAAAGTCAACGTTGTTAACTTTTTCTCGGTTGGAATTTGACGGATATTTCATGTGTCGTGTTACAGCATTGGTCACCGCTTGGTATCATTACGAAACTTTTCCAGTCTCTGCCTGAAACATCGGTTTTTATCTTTGATCTACAGCCACTGGTGTTTGTCAATTCAGTTATTAAAATCTTTAGCATCGTGTTAAGCGTTTATTGAGGACTGGACAAGTTTAGAACGAAATACGATACGAGTTTTATTGAACCAAATTGAATTCAAAGCGATAACAAATTACAAACTATTATTTCAAACCAATAAAAAATCTAAAACAAAGTTGTTCTCTTCAAAGAAATGTCGTATAGCAAAGTTACAGAGAACGGAGACGTATCTGTCACGACTCAGACCGGCCGATGCGATTACGACTACAAATACTACCAATTAAAACAACAACATCTGATGACTCAACAGCAAATTCTTTCCTCGAATTTCTCGTCTCCGGTTACTTCCAGTCCGTGTAGAAATATGACTGACGATTCTAGCAGCGCTTGTCAAAGTTCACTGGATGGCAAGAACGGACCGTACCAGGGACAGTTCTTTTACGAGCCCTTCACTTCTGGATTACTAAACGGCAAGAAAAACCTTTCAGAAGAAAACGAACTTTTTGCAGGGAGTTTAACAAACATGGAAGGTGACAATAGTCTGGATGGCAGCTACTCAGCTGACTCGCAGAATGCTAATTGCAGTCGCTGCACACCCGATGGAAAGCGTTTCTATCAGCATCAGTCTCAACAACAAACTGTTTTTTCTCAAACTCACCAGCGTCAGTTTCAAGACTTGAATTGTAAATCAGGCAGTCAAGGAGATGCTTCGTCGTTTTCCAACTGCGATGGAAGTGCTCCACCGCCAGCACATCAGAACAATCAAGTTCTTCTCAAGCCATACCTCGTACAGCAAAGATCTCATAAACATGTTGAGCAACATGAACAACATTTTCAACAAGCTATCGACACAGTCAACAAAAACAACAACACAGAAAAGTCGGAGAAGTTGAAGTTTCCTTGGATGAAAACGACAAAGTCTCACGCGAAACAATGGAAATCCAATTGGATTGGTAAACATTTTACGACTATAATTTTGTCATGTTTTATAAAATTAAAAATTACTTTTTTGTAAAACCAAAATAGAAATACTTTTAATTGATTTTAGAAGAATAACGTATTATGCCAGCATACATAAACGGAGCCATTTCCCATTATTTTACCCAAAAAAATAGATCTCAAGAAGTATTTAAAACAATATTGTGATTACAAAAATCGTCGAAACTCAGTCACAATTAAAATAATTAAATTTCTTCATAACTGGTTTATTTGTTGCCACGATATATTTGGTGGGAATGTGCAATTTTTTGGTTAGCGGTTAAGCAATCTAAGATCAAGTGTTTGGTCCAACACGCCGTCAAAAAAGTCTACTAGATCCACCACTACCTGCATATATTTGATTTTGATGTCCAATCAAAAAGACGATCATCTATCAAAACTATGCATGTGTCTGTTTGTCTGTTAATGTGAGGACAACCAAAAAAGAAACCATAAAATGTAATTTCTAAACGATCAAATTCTCGACCTTCCAACCATCTTGCCACCCTCGTCTTGCTAGGATAGGGGTAAACATGGGTTGGTGGGTTGGGTCACCAAAAATGGACCCTTGTCCACTTCTGTGCTTGCAGTTATCGGAAATCAGACGAGTCCGAAAAATGTCAATGCTAGTTAACTTGTGACTGAACATTAAATTGTTTAGCTAAGAAACAGCAGTACTTTACAAATACAAATAAAAATTTAAATCACTTTTTTTAAGCTCCCCTTCTAAAAGAAATTCTTTTATTGTCATTATATATTACTGTTTCGTAATTTTTAATGAAGTTGTAATAGCGATTGAAAAATCAAAAATCTGTGCAAATTTGCTTTGACCCCAGCCCAAAAAAGACGTCTTGCATGAAAAAAATTTATGAGCGAAAATACTCGAGTAATATCATTTTTTGCTTAACATTATACCTACATTTTTTATCGTTTCTCAAACTAGATAACTCCGCCATAACTTTTTACCTTTCAAATCAGATGTTTAGTGTTTATTGTAAATAAATAAATAAATAACTGATCTATGATTAAATCATTTTATAGTCAAGATTTATTAGCGGTGTAATATGACGTAAGCCCCTTTTTATTCTTATGAGGATGTGGTCACGTGGTAAAAATTAGGTTTTGTGAAAGAGTTTCCCGATGTCTATAAGCTTATAAAAAGAACATATTAATATTATTATAACTCTATTCGGATGAATTTAAACACGAACAAATTATGTAGTTTATCCGAGAAAAAACCTTTCGGCCATAAACGCACAGAGTCCTAGCCAGGGACTCTCAAAAATTAATAAGTAATTGTAAACATTGTTTTGTGCGTGCGTTAGATAAAAATTATTATAACAAAAATGTGTTACATTGCCTATGGCTTCACTATGGTGTTAAAACAACCCCTCTTTTAAAATTTGCCCTTTAGTAATTTATTTGGTCTTCTTCATGGAAAATCTATCAGGGGCGCAGCCAGAAATTTTTTCGGGGGGCCCGGGGGAGAAATTGAAGGATTTTTACTGAAAGACAAAAATCAAGGCTTAACGACAGTTTAAGCAATAATTAGTAATACAAAACCAAGACATATTTAACTTGGAACAGTAAACTACAACATGAAATTCAGCCGACGTTTTTTCTGCGAAAAAATGTCAATGACGGTTTCTTCATTAATGATGTTAAGGTCGCGATTGATGGTCATCTAAACAAAACCATTCAGCTTTCTTTGACCCATTGTGGTGAGTAGATAAGAAGTTGAGAAGGATCTCTCGGCTGTTGCGGAAGAAAGGGGCAAGTGGTGAAGAGTTTCAGCAGCGTATTTATCAGCGGGTAGATGGAATCTTGACATATTGCAGAACATCAACTGCGGTATGTGGCAACTCTGCCAATCGGACATTTGACTTTCCAGCGGAAGCATTCACCACGAACAGCAGATATGTGACCAAGGTGGCGGCGTAGTACTTGAGTGTCTCTTCTAGGTCAATGAATGATCCTTGGTCAAGAAACCTTGGAAGTAGATGTTGAATCTGAATGCAGATTCGCTCATTTGTGGCAAATCTGTCGAGTCGAGTACAAAACAAGTAGGTCGGGTCACAAAACAAAAACAAAAATAAGTCGGGTATGGTCATGTCTTAAAAATTAGACTCATAAATAACTCTGACCAAAAATAACATTTTGGATAACTTAATAAATAATTACTTCGCCAAAATAATTGTTAACTCAAATAGGTCTCCAAATACACAGGCATGTGAGTCACTTCAACATCAACATAGGCAAGTTTCGGGGGGAGCCCGCTCCCCCCCCCCTGGCTGCGCCCCTGAAATCTATGCCTCTGAAAAAATTTATTCACGATATTCAAATCATCTGTGTTATCATGCCTTACTCTTTGAGGATTAAATAATACAGTCTAAATATAATAATATACACTCGCTACATAAAAAATAGTTGAGCTATCAAACTGAAGTCATTAGTCAACGGACGGATGTCAAATCAGGTAGCTGAAAACATGTGTCGATTCGCACAGCGACACTAACAACTCACAAGCGCACGCCAATACGCTGTGCAAACAATGCTTGAGAACATTAATCGTTCCACAAAACGCTACAGAGAGCGATAAATATTGAGTTTGTTATCGCGATCATCTCGAAACTGTCAAACTCGTCAACAGAGAACGCGAGAAAGGCACACACTTTTACGGAACAAACGAAGGCTGCTGATAACCTGGTTGTCATGTAGGAGAGACTCAGAAACAACCGGCCCCTCAATCCTTTTTCTGCTACGGCACATCATTGTTCCATTTATTTGAATTTAATCAAAAAAGCAATACAAACTTAGGAGTCATATAGAAAAATAATAATCTATTATATTAACAGTCAGGTTTTCTGGCCCTGTTGGATGTTCTGTAAGCGAAGATGGCGGTGCAATTACTTGAGCTCATCTCCACGGAGGACACTCGAACGAACGCGTCAACGTTTGGAGTTTCCCGCCTGTCCAAACAACGATAACAAATCGTTTTGATGAGAATCATCATCTTTGCCTTTCCATGCCCATACAAGAGCAGTCGTGATTAATGGAAAACTCAGTTTTAAATTTTCCATGCCTCAATACCTACGTATCTTCATGTATGTAAAAACAGCAACAATATTTGTCAACCCATGGAACGAAGTAATTCTAGAGTGGATCTACGTTTCATCTAATGGTCTCGACTTTAGTA
The DNA here is from genome assembly GCA_963978895.1 of Erpobdella octoculata. Taxonomy (NCBI): domain Eukaryota; kingdom Metazoa; phylum Annelida; class Clitellata; order Hirudinida; family Erpobdellidae; genus Erpobdella; species Erpobdella octoculata. Next base: position 33,951,911 of record OZ022241.1, read on the forward strand.
CTTTCTTCACATTTGTATTTATGAACTGTGTGATTATCTATACGCATGTTTTTTTATCGTTGAACGTTAATAGACAAATGAAGACAAATTAAAAATAGCCGAACTTACCTATCGGTTTTGGATGACCTGAAAGTTAAATAGAAGTAAAGCACTTTATTACTGACATGATGATGAAAACGAGGGCATAATTAATAGTGGGCCAGTCAGTTGCGGCAATCCAGGAAATTGTCTAACTTATCCAGGCTCGTGTTAAAGCTACTGCTGCTTACTGTTTGAGCATTTGTTGGCAAACTCCAGACGTCTCCAGGAGAATTATTAATGAGAATGTGATACAGTATATCCTCAATGCCGAGCGTAATACAGTGATTTTTTAACATCTTTTATCTTGCAACGTCTCTTTGGTCCTTTAGTTTATTGTGGTATGCGGAAAATTATCCTCCAGCTTTTTGTCCTAGAAAAAAATGGTTCTTGCTTCCAGCTTTTTACTCCCGGGCCAGTTTGGGCTTCATTTATTGTTCCCATGAAACTATGCCTATTAAAAAAATAAACTCAGACTTATCATTCTCACCCCTAGCCCCAAGCCATAATAACAATGTTTGATAATTTATAGAGTGCCTTTTCCGGGTTGTTCAAAGGCGCTGTTCTTTTACATGCCCCATGGAGAGAAAGATTTTACCAGCTAAGTTTTCCGTTGACATGGGCTACTAGGCAGTGAGTGGGAGTAGATCCGTGAAGCTCTCACATTCAAGGCTAACACTTTACCAGCTCAGCTAACCTAGAACCTAGCCGTGGAATTTGTAATTTCTCAAGTTATTTGCTTCAGGGAAAATACTAGGGATGTCACGGGTAGTACTTTTTGGAGTTTTCGGGTTCGGGTTCGGGTTTGTGAAACTAGAGTTTTCCGGTTCGGGTTCGGGTTTGTGAAACTAGAGTTTTCGGGTTCGGGTTTGTAAAACTCGAGTTTTCGGGTTCGGGTTTGTGAAACTCAGGTTTTCGGGTTCGGGTTTGTAGTTTTCAAAAAACCGGGTTTGGGTTCGGGTACTGGCTTATGATTTCAAATTCCTGGATTTATTTTAAATTTACCTAGTGTATATACATATACAAACGAGAGCGATCAATTCATCCATTGGACATTACACGTATTGAATAAATTCTAACAAGTTATTTTTTAGCTTTCCAAATAATGTGATTTCTTTGGCCGAAGGAGGCTTAATTGTTTTAGTTCGATCGCGGCTCGGTCCGGCCAGATAATCAGGCGGATTAGTGGTCTAGCTTACACACTCACCAATAAAATGACCTATTTGTGTTATTTGTTACGCAAAGGTGATAATACAAAACTTGTATGACTTGCGATTAGTATAATACGTTACCTCTTAAATTATTCTAATTTATTAATTTTTTTCGCGGCTCGGTCCGGTTGGGTAATCAGGCGGATTAGCTTACACATTTGCCAATAAAATGACTGTGGCGCATAGATCATTTATAGACTTTGCCAGTTAAAGTTTAGGATTATGCACGATTATTTTTATAACAAAGGGTCTTTGTTATATCAGAAAAACTTTGAGTATATGAATGAATAGATATAAGGTTATATAACTGAAGTAAAAAGTTTAGAATCATGGCCATCCGCGATTTCTTAATTATTTTAGTTCGTTCGCGGCTCGGTCCGCCTGATTAGTGGTCTAGCTAGTCTAGCTTACACAATCACTAATAAATCGGTTCCTAATACTATTTCATTTTTAATAAACTAGAAAAGTTATGAAAACTCTGTTTGTGTTGCTATTTTAAAAACTGGAATAAATATTTATTTACTAAAAAAAATTATTTGTTCACAACTCCGAGTTCGGGTATTATAAAGCTTATGAATTTTCGGGTTCGGGTATTAAGTTTTCACATTTTCGGGTTCGAGTTCGGGTATCAAGTTTTCTCATTTTCGGGTTCGGGTATCAAGTTTTCACATTTTCGGGTTCGGGTATCAAATTTTCACACTTTCGGGTTCGAGTTCGGGTATCAGAAAAAGACCGGGTTCGGGTACCCGTGACATCCCTAGAAAATACGTATCGTTTTCTTGCACGTTGGTTTTTCAAATCCCTATTGGAAAAAAGAGAGAAAAAACATGGCAACATCACCATCACGCGTACCGCAAGCTATACCGACTGATTCGAAACCGATATCATTGGTAATTTTATTTAGTCAGGAGCTTTATGTAAAGGATGTTATACAACATTCTAACGGCCAGCTTATTTGGGGAAGAAAAGTCGGGGTTAATCTTGCCAGTGTTGAGCTGCGGATGAAAAATATTAGTCAAAATATTCTCACGGTAAAAACCTGGCAATATTTTCGAAGGGTTATTTCAACTTTCCCGGGGGAAAAATGTTGTAGGTGAAAACCTGGGAACTAACATTTGATTATGAACAATTATGAAAAATGGGCAAAAAACCTTACAAAAAACGGGAACTATAAGTCAGAGAGAAACTATTCCAGAGCCGGACTTTTTCTAAAAAAATCTATACTTCCGCCTCCAAAAATAGCTGATAACCGGGAGGGGTAGTGTCGGAGGAACATTTTCAAAAAATTTCTTAAACTCTACACATTTTTGCCTCAAAAAATAGCTGATGCCCGGGTGGTAGTTGGCATGGAGGAAATTTTTCATAAAAATTCCTGAAGCCTCGTTTTTATTTATTTTATATCAAACAATTTTCTTTTTAAAAATCCTTGGGGGTCCCCTCCCCCCAATGACGCTCCTGGCCAGACTTTGCCTTGAGCAAAGAGCAGGGGTAAAAACCGTGGGCAAAAAACTGGGAGAGAAAAACCAGGGATAAAATTTTTCAGTGGCGAAAAGTCAGGGTAAGAAATCGGGGCGAATTTTCCGCAAACCGGTTTGAACAACGTGCAAGATGGGAAGGACCTCACACGGTGTAGTGTACGCGCTGGCAACTATCTCAAGCAAGCGAGTGCAAAAGAGATGGTGATGATGACAGTCGCGATAGCAATCTTTCCACTCCAAACAGTGGTTCAGTGGTGAAGAAAAATTGAAAATCGATTGCTCAACGCACTGGAACTCATCACTGAACATGCTTGACCAACTTATTAGGCTACGCTAGGCTAGTACTGCAGCTGTTTTATTCAACCCTAATGTTACAAAGCATCAACTCCGGAAATGACAGATCCAAACTGGTCGTTTGCATCTGTCATTCTCTATTTCAATATTGAAGCCATATACAGAAATAACTAGGTATGTCATTTGGACAGAAATACACTTCCTTGTCAATTGTGTACCCCCACCATAACTGTTCCATGCCGTTTATAAGAATCAGAAACAGAACGAAAGCTATAACCGCCGATTTGAAACATTATTATAACAAAAACTACCTAATCTCTAACGCCACATACTCTGCATAGTTTCTGTGTATAACCCCTGGCAAAGACTCATGACCCAGCACCACTAGTAAAACCTAGATTTTTACGTTTATTACGAAATCACGTTTCGGTGACTTGCTTCCTTCAGCTTTTTTGGAGCAGTATATAATGTTTCTAGAAATAATTAAAATATTTTAATCATAAATTATAGGCAATATGAAATAGTGATTTAACAGGACAAAATTCGTAAAGCTTCGTTTTTCAAAGATCTTCTTCACCAATTTTTCCGGGTCGATGGGAGCACACTCGAAACCACTGCAGGTAACCAGGCAGGGTTTTTTGGCAAAAAATGACAACTTCAGTAACAATTCTGATTGCTAAGGTGGCAGTTGGTCTGGCATAGGATTACTGAGCTTATAAGATCTAAAGGCTCTACTAACTCAAATTGTAGTTAAATATAGAATTCTAAACAATGTCACAATAACATTATTCATTTATTGCAGGTGCAGATGCTCAGTCGTTTGACGACAACAAAAGAACAAGAACAGCATACAGCAGAGCCCAGCTCCTTGAGTTAGAGAAAGAGTTCCATTATGACAAATACATATCCAGGCCGAGACGTGTCGAACTAGCTTCATCTCTCAACTTGACCGAACGTCACATAAAAATATGGTTTCAAAACCGTAGAATGAAATGGAAAAAACATGAATCTGGAAGAATCACCTCCACCACAACCAGCTTTGCATCAATTTCAACTACAAGTTCTTCTTCAACCGCAGGAAACAATGACAATGCGACGAAAGAAACCAACAAGACTTCTTCTGACAAGCAGCCGATACAACATCCAGGCAGATACTCACCTGATAGCCAAACAACACCAAGACTATCAGCAGATCCAGAACACACAGGAAAATCAAAAGAAATGACCAACGAATAACAAGAAATCAAAGCTCAATGCTGTTAAATAAATATGCTTACTGTGTTGTCAAAAAACTTTAGATACTCATAAACAATTGTAATTATTTTGCCTGTTTTGGTGAAAAATAACAAAAAATTTTGACATCTCTCTCTCTCTCTCTCAAAAACGTATAAAATAATTAAATACAAATAGAAGACATGTCACTGTTTTCTTTATGAAACGACACCAGTTCATAAACAAACAACTTCAAGATTTCCATGTTGTTAAATCCTACGACCATCTCCGAAAATCAGGAACTTAGAATTGATCAATGATTATAGGAACTGAAAAAAAAAAACGTTATTTTAGCATTAAGTTACTATACACAATATTCAATAACACAAATCTTTTTATGTTTGTCAAACTGGTAATGTGTCCTCCACTTAATTCTCTAACACAGAAGAGAGAAGTATTAAAAACGTTTTTCTTACTTTCAATATAGGGACACATGAGTCATGAGATGCTAATGAGCTGCCAATATGCAATATGTGTTAATCTTACTTGATCCAGCTTGAAGCATGCTTAATATATTTTTTTTAAAAGCCCCAGAATATTTGCTTTTTTATTAAATATTGCCACTTAGCAGTGTACTTTTACTTTCATTACTTTTATATAGAAAGTATAAAAGTAGGCTACTTGAGAATCAGTGTCAAATGAATTGATTGAATAATAAATCTTATCGAGTAGTACCTAATATCAATAAATTTACCAAATTGTATGGTGTCATTTTCAAAAATGCAAAGCAGCAATAATATCACGGGTGATGTGTCTATAAAAGCGCGACTGAATGTTTAAATTTGGCATAATCGAAATGGCGTCCTCCATCGTACTGGTAATAATGCCGTTGGAGATGATAAATCCGTATCTCCATGAGCGCATTTAAATGCTATGATACAATTTTTAAATTTGTGTGCTTGTTGTGCACGCCAAACTCTAAATGGTGTCAGTAGGACAATTTCAATTTAGATTCCGGAAACATGTTGAAATAAGCCTAGCTCTAGCTCGTCATAGTCAATTTTGAATAGGAAGTTAGCTTTCCTTTCCGCAATACACCAACCTGTGGCGCTTCAATTCAATTCGTAATTATATAATTAAAAAATGACATAAAATTTAATTTAAATTTTTAATTATATAATGACACCATTTGTGGAGTCAGATAAATAATTAGATTAGATATTACTTAAATTTTCCATAAACTTGAATGTAATTTCTAGTACTTTTTTATGTGGTGGCTTTTCAAGGACAGCCTTGGGTTTTCATACCCATAGTTGGTACTCAATTAATTTAGCTCAAAATGAAATGGAAAAAATGATCATCGTCCCATTACTAAATACTGCATCGACCAATCAGAATCATTTTGAAGGTAATTAGTCGCATCTGCCTTGTCTGCCCATTTCACAGTTCATTTTTGCTATTTCTGTAGAATAACGATTGATTCACATTTTTCAAAACTCAATTTGATGAAAATACTCTTTTAAATAAATCATTTACTATTATTTTCTAAAAATATGTAAAAATAAATGTAAACCATGTCCCAAACCTAGATTCAGACAACAAGCTAGCCATGGAACATTCAATGATGTATAGCTGTAAACAATACCATAACTATCACCTGCTTACAACATTTGCAAAAAAATGTCACATGTAAGCAAGATGAGGTTGTCAGAGAAAGTTCTCATCTTCGTAGGTAATTTTTGGTGAATCGGTTTAATATCATTATAAAACCCAGTTGCCTTTGATACTGCTATCGACTAAATAAAAAGGCTTAAAGGCATTTTGTCGAAAGTGCCATAAATGTTACAGCAATACTTCGATCATTCATTTCTCAGACTTCACAGCCAGCCTCAGTACATTAACAAGCAATAACTTTGTATTTAGTCAACAGTAGGCATATCCAGGAGCCTCAGATTTGGTCAAAGTTGTATACAGAAACTTTTCTATCAACCTGGTTCTCAAATGTTTAAGAGTTGAGATGATGTTCTCACAGTTCCAACTACACCTCATGGCAGTATTAACAAGCAATAACTTTGTATTTAGTCAACAGTAGGCATATCCAGGAGCCTCAGATTTGGTCAAAGTTGTATACAGAAACTTTTCTATCAACCTGGTTCTCAAATGTTTAAGAGTTGAGATGATGTTCTCACAGTTCCAACTACACCTCATGGCAGTATAAAGAAAAAAAACAAAATATGTTCTCGTACAAATAGAACAGTTGCCAAAAAATAAAAGCTGAGGACTAAAAAATATTAACAATAGACAGATTTGAATAAACTGGCATCGAGCCAGTTGTAAATATTTATTGTTTTATAAGAAAAATTATAAATCATATATTTATAAGAGTAATTTTATAAATTTATTATACGAAAATGTCAACCAATTTTTATATCCTACAGAATAAAAACGAACAGTGAGATGAGCAGACGAGGTTGATGCAACCAATTAACTTCAAAATGATTCCAATTGGCCGATACGGCATTTAGTTACACCGTAAAAAAGTTGTTCATTTGCTCGACCAGCATTAATGCTAATTTATTTACGCTGAACAGGATCAAGCCAATAAACTGTTCCCATTACAAAACGGCGAGTTAGAGTCAGTATATAAGAAATTGGGTATCTTCGATTTTAATGGGTCAATTTTAAAAAGGTTTACATCATTGAAGTTGTAAAAAGCCCAATCTTGTGATGGAATACTGAGAAGTCCTTAATTTCAAATCATATTCTTTGAACATTTGTTCAAAGTTAGTGGTTCTTTGAGGTCGTATAACCTAGAAACGAGAGGTGACTTTATTATTCTGTCACGGTTATTATATTTTTGAACGATTCTTTTACAAGATTCTAAAATTTCGTTTTCCTAGCGTACCCCACAATATAAAAAAACACGCATGTTTAGATTTGAACGCGACGGTTTCTGAGCGGTACTTCCAGCGCAAAAAAGGCGTTCAATGTAAACCGTATAACTTTTTTTAAAAAGTTCTTTTCACTTAGTTATTTTGTATTTAAAAATATAGATATTTGGTAATAAAGGTTCTTAATATCTTTCATTTATGATCATATTGAGTAATACAATTTAACATTGCACTTGACACGGTATTTCATTGCGCAACTTCTTATTGTAATTTAAACTACCGGATTTGAATCTGTATAGCTCGGTTATTTATAAAGACTCTGACATAGTTGTTTTTTCACGTAAAGCTATGTCTATGTAACTTTAATATACCAAAATTTCAGAGTTGTATCACGACCCACAATAAGAAAAATTTCAGTTGGAACTGATGTGGGTATTATCCGTAACCGATCAACGCGCCTTAGGCTAAGACCTAATATATATATATATATATATATATATATATATATATATATATATATATATATATATATATATATATATATATATAATCTGGCTTATGTGAAACTTTACCTAAATTACATTTAAAAAACCTAAGGAATTCAAAAACACTGGAGTTAAGCTGGCAGACTCGATTAGTATGGGATTAAGTAGAGTGAATGTATGGGTGAAGCTAGCAGACTCGGAAACAAAATTCACTTTAATAAAAAAAAAACATCGGTAATAAAAGATACAGGTCTATTAAGTTATAATATGCACTCAAATTCAATACACCCACAGAAATTCTGAAAAAATCGAGTTGGTTCTAAACGTAAACAATAGATAGCCTGAGGCGCACGGCGGATGGCATACACAGAGCATTCTATAGCGCTTACGTTAAGCACTATATCTCAGTAACTATCCACTATTAAGCAATCATTTAAAGTGTCACACAATTATCTAATGTAATGAGTATTTTTCTCAATTCTACTATATAACATATCAGTGCAATTCACGTCTTTTCCTGACAACTTATTAAATATTAAACTTAGGGGTTTGGTAAAGATTTTTAGATGTTCATTAAAAAACCATTAGATGATTGAGTGACACTTTAAATTATTGCTTAATAGTGGATAGTTACTGAGATATAGCCGTTGACGTAAGGAGTATTTTTCTCAATTCTACTATATAACATATCAGTGCAATTCGCGTCTTTCCTGACGACTTATTAAATATTAAACTTAAGGGTTTGGTAAAGATCTTTAGATGATAATTAAAAGACCATTAGATGATTGTGTGACACTTTAAATTATTGCTTAATAGTGGATAGTTACTGAGATATAGCGCTTTACGTAAGCGCTATAGAATGCTCTGTGTATGCCATCCGCCGTGCGCCTCAGGCTATCTATTGTTTACGTTTAGAACCAACTCGATTTTTTCAGAATTTCTGTGGGTGTATTGAATTTGAGTGCATATTATAACTTAATAGACCTGTATCTTTTATTACCGATGTTTTTTTTTATTAAAGTGAATTTTGTTTCCGAGTCTGCTAGCTTCACCCATACATTCACTCTACCTAATCCCATACTAATCGAGTCTGCCAGCTTAACTCCAGTTCAAAAACTTACGAGCTCGAATAATGCCGACTGCCACAAAAAATAGGACGACGCTCTCGATTGCAGACTGTTTTGCCATTTCTTCTTCTTCCCTCAATTGGGCAGGATCTCTCGGCATACTACGAATCATTTCAGGTTTTAGAAAATAACGCTGGATGAAGATCAATAACCACGGTGAAACAGCACCTTATTATCGCAGAGGACAGTTTACTAAACATGGTTCCATAGATATATCTATGCATGGTTCCTAAATAGCTCAAATAAATAATTATTTGTAAAATTAAAAAATAATAATTTTGTACATTTTTAAATAAATAATTTTTAACCAAAAATATTTTAAAACAATTATATTGAATTTTATAAAGTTTTATGCGTTCTACTTAAATACGATTACGTTATTACATATTACATGTTTAAAAAAATTAATCTTATTAAACTACTATTACATTTATTTGTTTGAACGCAACTTACTTTTAAATAAATAAGTAAAAGTTAACGCAAAAGTTATCTGATTAAATTTTTGGCTGCCCGTGTTTCTGCTAGCATTTTTATTTTTTTTCACTGAAAAATATGTATTTGTCTCAGTTTTTTATAATTTCTTCAGATGGAACCGTGCTTCTTTCAAAAGAATGTTAGTTTCGTTTAAGTATTTATAAGAGTTGTAAGTAAACATTATCTACCATTCTACTTATTATTCTTCTATTTATTAATTCTATTTACTCAAGTTTAGTAATAGTTTTAGTTTAGTTTAGAGAGTGAGTGACTTTTTTAGTATTTAGTTTACTCAGTCAGTTTTGCACTTGCTTTTTCTTGCTTGATACATCACCAGTATACAGTCAATCTTTTTTTACTGAGTAGATTTTATTTGTTTCTAAATCTTATTTTTTTCATCTTCAATTCATAGAATTAAACATCAACTTTTATTTCTAGATGATGCTACATTTCTACTTCTACTTTATTTTGCAGTAAAAAGTTTGTTCTAGTTTATACTGTTCAAGATAAACTATTGACTGGACTGCTCAGCTTGTATATTGGCAATCATTTACTTTGACGGGCTGAGGCGGTTAGGGAAAAGTTTGTAACGGGACTACTGTAGATTCGTAACGGGACTACTGTAGGTTCGTAACGTGACTACTGTAGGCCAAACCCGTCAAAGTAAATGATTACCCTTCTATTTCACACCCTACTATTTTCTAGAATTTCACTATTTTGGTCAAATTTCACTAAATTTATTGGGTCAGCGCTATTGACAAGGCGTGCGCATGTCAATAAGCGACAAAATTGCTATTGACATGGCGGAGCATGTTATTAATATTAATGTTATTAGCATATTAACCCTAGCCCCAACCTAACCTTAACCCTCAAGCATTTCAATAGCAATTTTGCCTCTTACTGCCATGGCGCATGCCTTCTCAATAGAATTAACGAATTTATTGACTGTAATTAAAAAATGTTGCTTATTTTCTGATATCATCATCAGCATTTTTTATTTCGAAATAAATTTTGAAGCAAATTTATTAATTTTTTCAAGTTCGAAATGATGTTACAGAAAGTATTAAAGACGTATTTCAACAACAAATATTAACAAGCAAAGAACTTTATAAGCCATACTTGGTGAATTTTTTTCTTTTTGTGATGGTGAATGTATGTGTTTATTATGTCGAGTGTGTACAGGGGGATGTGAGGATGCACCAGATTATCAATAAGATCATTTTCTGGGTAGAATACCTGGGTTTTCGAAAATGACTATAGCTGGGAGTAATATTTGTGGAAAATGTACCTACGACTATTCTTCCCCCAGTCATCAGCTTTTTGGAGAAAAAAAGTGTGAAAGTTATTTAAATTGTTTTGGAAAAGTACCTAAAACTACCATCTTTCCCCATCATCAGCTTTTTTTGGGAGGAGAAAGTGTGAAAGTCTTTGAAACATTTTTTTTGGAGTGATGTACCTGAATTCCCCCACCAGGATTTCCTGGATTTGCCACTGTGTGTATGAAAGTTGTTAGGTGTGAAATAGAGTGAATGTTAGTACCATGGATAGGGTTTGACAAAGATTTTAATATTTAATTGTTTTAATTTTCAGATGCTTCCTGAGCTTTCAGTGCAATGTTTTTTGTATGAAAGAAATAGTGTTTATTTTTGTGCTGCCACCAAATCAATTCTTGAAATGACTGCTGCTTTTGAAATTTTGTCAAGGTTGTGTGACAACATGTTTTATATTTTTAACCTTTTCTGTCTATTTTTCTTTTGCATTTTAAATAATTAGGTTTGCAGACTTGATTGCTGACTTTTTTGGCCCGATCTCTCCTAAACTCATCTTGTGTTATTTACCGTCGGTGTATGAAATTCTTGATGAGTTCATGGTTGGTTGATTAGTAAAAATTTTATTAATATTATTTAACTATAATTAGTTTAAAACTTACGATGTTTTTTCTACAAAAGATTGACGGCTATGTACAAATTGACACAATGGAAAAAATGAAGCCATTCTTATTGATTGGTACAGTACAACCTGAACAAACAAAAGAAAACCTTCAAGATGTTGGTGTTTGTTGTTAATAATTTTTGTCTTTATAAATTCACTTCAGAGAAATTGAAAATCTTTAAATATGTTTTACTCAGATTTTGTTACATTAAGTTATAAACTAATTTTTAATCTGTTTGGAATTCCAGTTTGGTCTGGATTCATTTTTATCTGCCTTCCCTCAACCTCTTATGAAGCAAAGTGGGGAGAATGTAAGTTTTTTTTTAAAAGTTAAAATTATTTTTTTTATTTGCCATGTGTTATTTATAGAGCATTGCTTCAATGCTTTTTTGTTAACTTCACTTGTCTGTTGGTGTTCGTTTTCATAATAAATTTTCTAATGAAGTTTTAACCTGACACCAACCTCTTCATTAAGCAGACATTTTTGTACAGACGCTTTAATTCAGAGTCAAAGCGATGTGTCAAATTATTGAAACCAATATATCGGTACCTAAATGCACAAACGTATTTCAAATTTTAGTTTGTCACAAAGCAGATTAACGTTACTGTATAGAAACTACTTGTTTTGTACCCTAATTTTTGCAAATTTTGTATTCAAAGTCATCCAGGGATAAAGAAATCAAATTAGACATTTTCGAAAAACTCGCAGTTGTCGTTGAAAAAGATGTGAGTTTTTTTTTCGTTTGTTACTTTGCATTTCTTAGAGTTGAGCGGAATTCTATGAAAAGTTACAGCTGCAAAAATGTAAACAACATCATCTTCTTGCTGTGATAACACTGAAGCTGTATTTTAATTTTGAACATTTTTTTGTAGGCTACTGTGTCAAAAAAAGAATTGATTGGAAATATAATGCTACAATGTCAGCCGACAGGCAGTTATGTTAAGATAAATTTTGACCCCGCTTACAACTTTCCTGATTCCAGCTCGTCTCTATCTAGTTTGTACTCATTTACTGATTGATAAATATGTGTTTAAGAGTGCTTATGCATTTGCACATGTGTTCAATTAAATAGAATTATTAGTTTTATGATAATTTGCTAAATGAAATTAATAATGTTTTCCATGAAGCTTCATCATGTCTAGAAAGTTATGATTTTAATGAATGCGTACAGAAAGATAATCTCGTAGAAAAGAAGGAAATCACGGTTCAAATGTCAGCAAAAAGTGTTAGTGAAGCTCTAATTTTAATTAATTATTCAATCAATCAAATAAACTTATAAAGCGCCTTTTTTTAAAATCAAAGGCGCTTGCTCTCCAATAAATTTGCTAAATAAAAATGTTCTAAAAAACCACGAAAAACAATAATGAATTACAACATGCATACATAATTAGAAAACAGAAGACTATCAGCATAATTTACCAACAAGAAAACAAATATTCAACAAGAGCATAGATAACTAAAGGAAAGAAACAATTATTATATGAAAATACTTTCTAAATGGCCTCTATAAGGCAGCACTACCAAGGACCCTAAAACTAACAACAATAAAAATCCTTTTTTCAATCACAAACATAATACCATACTAAAGCTACAAAAAACGCCTTTTTTCAATGACTAACAGGAATATTTACTATGAAAAAGCCTCAATGGTGATGACAAACATTCTGAAAAAAAAGAAAAAATAATAATAAAAAAAAATTATTTGTATGAATTTTTTTTATTTTAAATACAGTAGGTCTTTGCATAACGAATAATCTTTATTACGACTAATCTGCTTAACAAACTTGCATGGCACACTGTTTGAAAAAATTTAAACATACAAGCTTGGCATCTTCAGCTCCTTTCGAGCAAGTGTAAGATACAGCTTGAGTCACTGCCATTCTTGTGAGGTTTTGTTTTGACAATATGGAAAGCTTAATTTGCATAATAAATTTTCAACAACATCTCAAACAAAGTTTTGTAATGCAGTTAAGAACTCAAACTGGATTGTTGGTCTAATGTTTTTCAACTAAATATATAATTTCATTTATTGAGTGTTTTTTTGTTTACTTTTCAATAAGATGATGGAATTCTTCAATTAAGAAACCACTTTAAATAATTTATTTTCAGATTCCTGTTGCGGAATACGAACAATCTGGTATATTATCACGTTCTCTTCCTTTTGTTATTGATCATATAATAGAAATTCTTCACGGATCAAAGTTAGTCGAATGTGATTATTTAATGTTGGATCTTTCAATTTCAAATAATTTATCCAAGTATATTTTTTATGTGTCATGAAAATTTGGTTTTTCAACGATAGATATATGACCCACTTGATACACTTCGTATGGATGTACCAAAACAGTGACGGGAACAGCTCGTGCATATAGGAATGGGATCACACGGTTTTGACTGGCGCCCGCACGTGCGTCCGAAATCGAAAAGTGCCGACCCCTATACCCCCAGTCGTGAAACTGATACTTATCTTTTGAGTTGTCCGACTCATTTGTAGTGAAATACCTATAAATGAAACTTCCTTTAATTATTGCTATGGCAATACTCCTAAGTACACTTATACCAAAAATGGTTTTAAGTGTACTTAGTTTGCAACTGGGTACTGGGTACATCTTTACTGGGCATGTTTTATTGAAGGTTTTTATAATTAACTTAATTTTTAAATAAAAAAATTATTTATGTATACAAATTTGTATAAGGGATATGAACCTGCATGTGAAATTAAAGACAAACTTGTCTGCAATGCCAGAGAGTGTTGTCAACAAACTCATTGTCTGTATTCCTGTGCCAAGATCCACTACCAGGTGAAACATCTGTTTTGTTGTAAAAATTCTGTTTGTTCCAACATGCATGTATGCAAATCTATTTGTTCTAGCATTCATTTATGGAAATCTATCTGTTCCAACATTCATTTATGGAAATCTATTTGTTCCAACATACATTTATGCATCTCTGTTTGTTCTAACATTCATTTATGCAAATCTATTTGTTCCAACATACATTTATGCATCTCAATTTGTTCTAACATTCATTTATGCATCTCTGCATGTTTTGTTTTCTAATAATTGCAAAATTTGAATTATTTGAAAACAATTTTTAAATTAAATTGTGAAATAAATTTAAAGTTTGCAATTTCCAGCATTGCAACAAGGTTTGATACAAGCCTGCAATCGGCCACATTTGATTATGAGAAGAAACAAATAGTTTGGAATGCAAGAGAGATACCTGATGATTTCTCCATAAAAGGAGCCTTTAGGGTGAAATTTTGTTTCTTCAAATCACAAGACATTAATATTTTTAATGAGCAAGTTATTATGAACATACAAATACAACCTTTTGCAACAAGTCAAATATATAATAAAATAACAATCTGTTTTGTATGCCGTCCTGATTTAAACAAGTTTAAAACATATTTGAATTTTATATTTTGTCTATAAAAAATACTATATGCTGTATTTTTATCAATAAGATTTAATTGAATAAATTAATTTAAATAATTTTCTTAAACGTTATTAATTATAGGTTAGCACATCATAAATGAACATAATTAAGCGTTAAAAACTTTAATAATTTACAAATTCTTTTTTTTGTTATTGTTGCTTAAAATTTTGTATGAAGAAATAATCAAAGAGTCAAAGTCAGTATAGTGGTAAGTGTTCTCCCCTGTCACGTGACACACTGACCGGTGTTCAGGTCAGAGTTGAAGGTTTATAAAATTAAATCCCCCCTTCCAATCCTCTCAGTGCCGGTCTGAACCCGGGATGTATGGACCACAAATTTTCCCCGATAGCTCTTTTCTCCGTGAAAAGAGAAAATTCACTATAACCACCATCAATCTAAGCTAAGTTATAGTCAATCTAATCAACTATCTTTACAATCAGCTGATCAACGCCATTGGAGTGGATTCTTCGATCGAATCTTCCTCTTCAGAGATTGGACCGATCAAGTTGGAGTTCAGCATCAGCAACTACACGCAAACGGGACTCACGGTCACTGGCCTAGACTTTCAGCCTGCAGAACCCACGCGCACAATGAGGTGGATCAGGTATATGACGTCTTCAGATAATTACATCGTGAAGATCTGAAACTTTTCATTCTCCGTTTGAATTTATCGACAGTTTCAAAATCGACATTTTCGTCGTTCTTGCAAAGATAATATTTTTGCAATAGCTTTCTTCATTGATTATATATATATATATATTTTTTTTGTGAGGTCTTAAATTTCTTATGTTGTAATTAGAAATTTCGATTTTCATCTAAAATGCACATTGTTCGGTTCAATTTATCTGCAAATATCCGTCAAAATCAACGTTCAAAAATCTGAATTTGTGTTGTTTCTTTTTGCAGAACATTATCTTCATAAAATATTTATTAACAAAATGCTGGCAACAAGAGAAGTTTATATTAAAGCTTACTTGCATAAATAATCTCCGATACACAACAACAACAAATCTGCAGGAACGCTTAACAATTAATGTCAATAAAAATATGCAATTCAAATGACTTTTATGCAGAATGTTACAGAGATGTAATGTTACAGAAATGTAATATTACAGAAATGTAATACAATCAGTTTTTTATAAAAAAAAAAGATCGATTCCCAACTGGTTTATCGTGCAGAATGTGAAATGAAGAGATGCATTAGTTCCTACATCTGTCTAGTTCCAGTCTTTTCTAAAGCTCAGCTATTGAAGGAAATATAAAAACATATTGCACATTTTTCGATTGATGAAGAAAGTATATTATAACTGCTAGATGGAGATCTTTTTGTTGATGGAATCTATGATGGAAATAAGAACTGTGTTTTCAGGATCTTTGTTTGCTAGGAGGTGGCAAGTATTGTCGGGAGAAGATGGGTTCCGAGTGACGATGCAGAACAATCTTGAAACGATAAAAATAGAGATATTTTATCAACTAATTTGCATAAATATTAATTTAACTTTTCAATTTTGGGTTCATGTTTATTATCATTGAAATAAATTTAAAAAACTGATTTTCATTAAAATATATTTGAAAAACTGATTTTCATTCAAATAAATATAAAAAACTGTATTTCATTAAAATAAATTTAAAAAACTGATTTTCAATTTTCAAACGTTCCTCACCTCCCCAAAGAAACGTCACGATTTTCATAGTCTTTTGCAAGATATCTGAAATATTGCATAAAATGAAGAACAAAATTAATTAACTAATAAATAAATTTTACGATTAATAATATTTTGAATAATAAAACGTATAATAAACAAGAAAAGATAATAATTTAATTAAAGTT
Organism: Erpobdella octoculata; assembly: GCA_963978895.1. Lineage (NCBI taxonomy): Eukaryota > Metazoa > Annelida > Clitellata > Hirudinida > Erpobdellidae > Erpobdella > Erpobdella octoculata. The sequence goes on from OZ022241.1 coordinate 33,968,363, forward strand.
TAGTTTTGCACAAAACTGCACAATGGTGCCACTCCATGATATAAATAAGTGAAAAAATTAGTTTTTTCTAACATTCGATTGGAAGTTTCTACTCCGCTGTAGGAAATGTATTTCCAGCAGTACTTCTTGCGAAAAAATAATCTGTACGGAATATACAAAATAATCTGTACAGAATATACAAAATAATCTGTACAGAATATACAAATAATCTGTACAGAATATACAAATAATCGGTACAGAAAGAATATACAAATAATCTGTACAAAATAATCGGTACAGAAAGAATATACAAATAATCTGTACAGAATATACACATAATATGTGAAGAATATACAAAATAATATGTAAGGAATATACAAATAATATGTATGAAATAATCTGAGCAATATATACAAAAGTTATTACTTGGAAAGGTCTCAAGAGTCTCAAAAGCACATATTGAGAAGTAGAGCCAAAAGCTCTCTCGAAGAATTCAATGCGATGAACAAAGCATAAAATGACATTCTTAATAGCGATAATTTCCATCCAAAGAACTGTATCAAGAACAGAAATATAAATAAAGTCAACTCACTTTCTCTCCAAGTCAGTAAGTGTCAATCCCTCCTTGTCGACCTTGAACTTGACCTGTGTGACTTTGAACTTTGAAACGAAGGTGGAAGACGAGCCGTTTGTTGTGAACGTCTCGTTGACGAGTTTGTCCAGAGCCGCTTGTCCGGTGAGTCCTTCTGTGTTTTCAGCGTTCACATATATAAAGATCCCCTCTGCATAAGCATGTATCATTAGGTTATTTTGTGATTACATTCTGTGTAACATACATCAAGTTACATTATGATTACACTTTGTATGACCTACATCAAGTTACATTACAATTACACTATATGTAACATATATCAAGTTATATTATGATTAGACTATGTATAACATATATGAAGTTACATTATGATTACACTCTGTGTAACATATATCATCAAGTTACATTACAATTACATAATATTATAAATTTTATTTTTTTAAGCAGAATTTATTTACCCTCAAATAATTACCCACATTCATAGCTCAGTTGTAATTGTTTGTTTTTAATACCGATAGACTTCCGACAACCAAATAGACTTGATAATATTAAATTATTACTTTGTAAACTTTGAAATTATCACTACAAGCTACATTTTAAAATGTTGCTATTCAAAGCAAGATACTCACCAACATCTTCAATAAAGTCATCATTGTTATTGAAATCACGGTTAGTAATAAGATCATCTTCTGCAAATAAAATTAACAGTTTCTATTGGGTGAAATTAGCCAGCAATTATTAGTAAGATCATTGGCACTATCATCATAATCATCATCATCATTATTATAACATCATCACCTTCATCATCATAATCACCTACATCATCAGCATCACCAGCGTCATCATCATCATCACCTACATCTAGCATTCATGATTACAATTAGTATATTTTGTAAACCCACCCCCCACATTGGGCTGTGACAAAGTTTTAAATCATTTCTACATAAATATAAACCAGGCTCTGTTAACTAATTGTAAGATTCAAATAGAGAACAAGGTGGAGTAAAAGAGAGAGAGAGAGAGAGAGAGAGAGAGAGAGAGAGAGAGAGAGAGAGAGAGAGAGAGAGAGAGAGAGAGAGGGAGAGAGAAAAAGAGAGTTAAGAAAAGAAAAGATAATTAATGAAAGAACCAGGATGGTAAACAGGGGGGGGAGGAATGAAACAATTATGTTGGCATATCTCGAAAAAGCATCAACAAACCAAAATCTGTCATTTTAAAAGTTTTGACTTTAAATAAGTTTGAGTAAGTGTTATAGTCATCAAAAGCAGTATGTATGTATGCAGCAAAATGTTAGAAACCAACCAATTATCGCAAACAAACTGCAACATCCCAGCTAGCAGACAAAACTGATCTATGGCCAGGGAAGCAATTGTGCTTCATTAATCAAACCAGTTTAAAAAAGAAGCGCCATGAATTAGGTGTACACGTTTATACGTGTATATATATATCCATATTTTTTTTTTTTTTTTTTTTTTTTTTTATAATAGTTTATAGTCCTTTACACCAGGTGTTTTAAGACTCTAATGTCTGTATGTAGGAAGCAGTTAAGTACTTCCTGTCGTGGATCAGAATTTGATCTTTTTTACTTTTCCCTCCTCCTTTCTCCAGGCTTGGGACTGGCTCGCAATTAGCGAGGTGGAGTTATATATCCATATATAATTATTTATATTATATATATTATATATATATATATATATATATATATATATATATATATATATATATATATATATATATATATATATATATATATATAATAATGACCAACCAAACTTGTTAAGTACGAGTTTGCATGGTAAAGAAAGTGGAGTGAGCATGTGCTGATAAACAAGAGTGGACAGACTTCCTGTTTTAAAAGAAATAAATGTTGATGATAATATTTATGACATTCATCTCAATTTTTAGTCTACACAGACATACACACACGCACGCACGCACAGTGACCATCACTGAATAAATAATGCAATTACAAATAACTAATTTATAAAAATGTACTAATCAAAATTTGTAATAATGATATCTTTATGATAAATTTACAAAAAGCTTATCAAAGCCAATTTTGTATCTCACACATTATTACAATGAATTTACAACAAGCTTATCATACTAAATTTCATAATGAAGTAATTTTAATTACCAAATGTTGGTTCAATGGGTGAACCTTTCACTCTCACCCCGGATATTGTGGTTTCTATGAGGAAATGTCGAACCAGACACGTTGAAGAATCTTCTCAGAAAATATAAAATATAATTCTTTATTATTGGAATAAATCATTCGGGACTTTGTGATTTATTCGTAACGAGCATAATGAAACACATCAAACAGTAACTTTAATGAAAAATACACTCGAATTTGTGTAAATAAAAAAATATAGAATTAAATTGGCTTCAAACTTTCTCAGACCATTTCAAATGGGTTTAATTAAACTTAACAACTAACTCAAAAACTTAAAGAAAAACAAGGTAAACAAATTACTTCCTTCTGAAATAGAGAAACTTCCCTTTTTTATCTTCCACCAATTTTACGTTAATAATTTTATATTTATCATCTCAAATTAACATCACATATAAACCGTTAAGCAATTAAAATTGTACATTAATATATTATTTATTTCCAATTTTAATTTTTATTCAAGTTATTGCATCCTATTGAAATTCTATCCATTAAAAACATCACATATTCATAATCTGCACTCCTTCAGTACAGCGATAAGAACAATCCAACAATTAACTTAAATAATCACAGAAAATAACCATTTGTGTACTTATAAATAAGTGAAGGACATCTATTTATAAATAATTGTGAATCTAAACAAACCAAAAATAATGAACTAATCATTATTTCAAATATTTAAATTCAAATAAATGTCTTAAATGAAGTGTTAAAAAAACCTTGAATGTCTAATTTAATACCATGATGTTGATTGGCTGAATCATCCTTAAACTCCCCACCGATAGGAAACAGTGAAACAACTAACCTCTATCGAACTTGACATTCACCGGCAGCTTGTCAACCTTGAGGGCTAGGCCGTAGGCCCCTTCGAACATGTTGCTGTTTCTTATGATAAACGAACCAGCTGGTGCATCCAATAACAAACGGATGGCTGAATAATTATATTTCAGCAATCACGCTAATATTCAAACAAGAAGTATTTAAAAATTGAATATTTGATAATTATGATAATAGTTGTCATAAAATATGTCCTCTGCCTGTTCATTGTGTAATTGCGCATAACATCTCACATTAATACAGTCACCACCATTAATATAAAATTAATCATCATCATCACCATTAATATAAAAAAACATCATCTTTGTCATTATTGGCTTAAATGTGAGACCTGTGAGATCTATAGAAGGCATCTGTTCTTATCACGATGTCATGTTATAAATATATTACTGAGTCATCATAAATAATTTTACTGAGTAAGGAAATAAAGTCATCTAAACAAATGAACATACACACACATCTATATACATATATGTGTATATCACTTTCAAAGTAAATAAACAATATCTATAATATAAATGAATAAAAACAATAATAATAAGTAAACATAATTAATAATAACAATATTCAAATAATAAGAGAAAACCTTCATCTCGTGGAATTAATGGACGATACCAATGCTTTGATTGGTCAGTTGCAAAACACGGACTCATTAAAGGACTGCATGCACTCGTTGATGAATTGCTTGAAACTTCAATAAAAATATATCAATGAATTTTGTTGAATTTTCAATACAACTACAATACAGCCACATCATATTATTATCACATAACAATATCATGTTAACAATCACACTATTATAGCACCATCATTTGAAAGAATTTTTTAAGACCATATCTTTACGTTGCATATCTTTAAGATGCATATCTTTAAGTCACATATCTTTAAGATGCATATCTTTAAGATTCATATCTTTAAGATGCATATCTTTACGTCACATATCTTTATGTCCCATACCTTTATATTGCATATCTTTACGTCCCGCATAGCTTTACACTGCATACCTTTACATCGCATATCTTTACTTCGTACAATTTTTTTTATCTTTACGGTTCACAGGAAATTTATAAAAATATCTACCAATGTGTATTTATATGAGAAAAAAAATCAAACATTTCTGATAATTCAAAACAATACACACTTAATAATAAGCAATATAAAGTTAAAATTTCACTAATAACAACAAAATACCATCATTCGTCATGCAGTCAACATTTCCAAACCTTGTGGAGAAAAGAATCGATTAGTAATGGAATTACTGGAGATGCTTGATGACTTATTAAGTCTTGGCCTCGATAAAACTGAAAGCTGAGGACTTCCAAACTGGCAAGAACTTTTAGGGCTTTTCCAGCTATCAATACCAGGTGAACGGTACACTGGATCTCTTCTATTGATACCAGGTGAGTGGTACACTGGGTCTCTAGTATTGATACCAGGTGAGTGGTACACTGGGTCTCTAGTATTGATACCAGGTGAGTGGTACACTGGGTCTCTGGTATTGATACCAGGTGAGTGGTACACTGGGTCTCTGGTATTGATACCACCGGGTGAGTGGTACACTGGGTCTCTAGTATTGATACCAGGTGAGTGGTACACTGGGTCTCTGGTATTGATACCGCCGGGTGAGTGGTAAACTGGGTCTCTATTCTGATTGTAGGGATATTTTAAAGAGAGATCCTCAGATACCTGGCCTGATAAGTGATTATGATTGGTCAAATATTTCTGACGGTCTATCGCAGGAGTAGATGGAATGTAAGGTGAACAACTGCTAGACGTGTTATGGACCGACCGATCAAAATCATCGAGTTTATTTCCATGTGGCTCCATACTTGGTGGCGTTGGATGGTTGCACTTCGGAGATGAACTGTCACTTGTAAAGCGTCGTGGACCAACAAAGTGATTTGAGTCCATGTTTATGTGAAGCTATATTAAAAATTGATAATTTGTTTCTAAAGTTAATTTTTTTAAATAAATTGATTAAAAAATAAAAACCAAACCTTCCTCTGATGGTTATTCCATTCACTAGGTTGATGAGAATTGTGAAAGTAATTCCTCAATGGTTGAGGAGTGTAAAATCCTACAGAACTGGCAAAGATCCTGCATAATTACAATTGGTTAATAATACCCAAAAAAGGAAAGAAAGGTCACTCACATGATTATAAGTTTAAATAAATATTGAAATTTTACATTTCGTTATCCCGAGGTTCGTGGAAAGTGTAGCCGATCCCCTGAAATGTTTTGGAATTTTGGTGAGTGTGTGGCAACGATCTTGGACTCTGATTTCCTGGAAATTTTTTATATTTTTAATGATTATAATGATAAGATAGTGTATGAATTTAAAAAACTAAATAATTAAAATAACTTCATCAGAATTTCACAAGAATATGCTAAACAACTAAAAAATAAAAACAAGTTATTTTACAAAATTTTAAAACAGCTTGATGGAAGAAACCAAATAAACTGCAGTATTAAAGACGACCACATGGGTTCACACAATGATAAGCATCTGCGTCCCGATATCGTTATCTCGAATTCAATCGAGATTTCAAAACGATACGGGATTCCCGTATCACCATTGAAACGATACAGCCTGCGGAAGAAGTCTCGTATCGATATTAATTGGCGATACTTAAAATTTCATTCTCGATTGAAATCCCGAAAAATATCGGGATTTTTTAAAAATATTTTCCAATAAATAACGAAAGTCATACATATTTAATTAACGATTGTCACAACTGTGAATATTTGCAATTGATTCATCAACATTGATTAATTAATCTACCTATTGACAGAAGTTTATAACTATTATCATCCCCACTTTAAATTCGGTTTTCCAGACAGCCTGTAGCCCCATTATTTACTATTTTTAGTCTGGGAACCGGCAGCAAAAAAGCCACGCTCCTCTTAGGCTGCTAGTCGAGCTCTGCATACTACTGATACTACAAGCCCTACAAGGCAATCGTACTCGCTGACATCGATGACTATTATTAATGAGAATAATGAGTAATGTAATAGTAATGATCATTCTATGTTTATGTTTTGGTTTAGTCTGTTTCATAAACTTATTTTTTCAAATTTTTTACATAGAATTGGAATGATTATTTTAGTGTTTCGATATCTGTAATTGACCGTAATAGTAGCTCATCTAAGATATATCTTTATAATCTCGATGATATTCTTGGTTGTGTGTGAGTATGTGTGTGCCACCTGTAGTGTGCACGACAGTGCCGTAGCCCGTATCGTCTGCAGCTGGAATTCGAAACTTTCTCAGCTTCTTTCTTGCTATTGCTAACCGCATTCGCCATCGCCCATAAATAAACACGCTGGGTTTTTTCACTTTTTTAATTCTTGCATAGAGGCACTTTCTCGTGTTTGTCATCATTATCATAATGCGAACTAAATAAAGTAAATAAATACTTTCTATCGGCGGTAGCGTTTTATTTAGAGTCTAAATTTAGACAAATAGATGTACCGAAACTAAACAAATGAAACTTATTTCAAGTTGTAAAAAAAAATTAAATTTGGTAAATTTTTATAAATTTATAAATTTTTTAATATTTATATATTTTTTTTCAATGAATTTCTTTAATGTAGTTATTAATATTGTCTGTCGCGTATAGTTCATCATTCTATGTTATCTCTAGGCAAAATTTCGGCTTCAGTCGAGATCCCGAAATCGTATCGTATCGTATCGATATCGTATCGTTATTGGTCGAAGCGTCTCGTATCGTATCGTTTAATTCGGGGCAAATTTCCGAAATCGTATCGTATCGTTCCAAAAAAATAACGGGACGCAGAAGCTTACACAATGATAACACAACCACTCTGAGATTAGAGTTATAAAATAAATACATGCATATACACTCATAAATAAAGCTGTAACTTAATGTTAATTTAATATAATCTCAGATGAAACAATTTAACCTTCATTTTCTAGTAGCTGTACACCAACCCCGATCGGTTTCAATGTAATAATTTCTTTCTTTGGAGATGGCTTCGAATTTCTTCCTTTCAAATACGAAAAGGCAGTACTTGGAGAGGTATCGTCGTCAGTATTGGCCAGAGAACCAATTGAAGCACTGACCTGTAATCATGTAATAATGTAAACTTTTAATCCTGTATTAATGATGTAAACTTGTAATCAAGTAATAATCAAACTTGTAATCATATAATGATCCAAACATTTAATCATGTGATGATGTAAACTTTTAATCACGTGATGATGTAAACTTTTAATCATGTATTAATGATGTAAACTTGTAATCATGTAATGATATAAGCTTATAATCATGTAATCATGTAATGATGTAAACATGTAATCATGCAAAAGTGTAAACTTCTAATCATGTAATTATGATATAATCAGATATTTCTTTTAATTAAGCTGAATTAAAAATTCGTTGTAAGTTATTTGCAAGTCTATTCTAAGAAAAAGTAGTTGGTTGATATTACGAGTTTAATTTCTCAGAAGCATCGAATCCCGAATAAAACATTTAGAGCGATCGGTTTTTTTTTCAGCCATCAGACAGACACTTCCTGAAGCAGTTGTATTCAATTCCAAGCTCTCGAGTGCAACAACAAGTTTATAGCTTTAAAATATAACCTCCATTTTTGTCATATTTACTATTTATAACTCTTAATTTATTATCTATAACTCAAAATTCACTACCTGTAACTCGTAATTTATTATCTATAACTCGTAATTTACTATTATAACTCGTAATTTACTAATTATAACTCATAAGATAATAATTATAACTCGCAATTTATTATTTAAAACTTATAATTTACTATTTATAGCCAAACTACTCATAATCCTTGTATTTAACAATTTTAATTAAACTAAGCAATTTTTTAACATTTTAAAGAACCTCAAAAACCTACAGCACAAGTAAGAGTTTCCGTTAACAAAGAGTTGGCATCGTCATCTTCACTCTTCAAATCAAATTCTCGACTTTGCTGCTTAAGAGGAAAGATGCCAGCAGAGTTTTTCTCTAAAAAGGCATCAACCGAATCCGGAGAGACATTCATAGATCTATCGGTGTATCCCACATTGTGACTTTCTAAAAGATTCGGATGATGAGGCGGATTGTTCGACTCACGTAACGTGGAATTGTTCGATGAATGAATTTGATGCGAATAGCTAGGAATGCATGTTTCGTGAGAATTTTCATTGAAGTTTCGATCAAGACGAATTCTGTCGGATTCGGATGAATCTTCTTGTTGAGCAATCAGGTGAGTTTCGTCGGCTTTATTCTTCTTCACGAAGTCGTGAAAATTTTCTTGAGATTTCACAATTTCCTGTCCTTTATAATCAGTACTAATTTCTGTCTTAACGACCGCATTTTTATGCGATAACAAATTCTTGCTGCTTGAATTATCATTATTTGAATCACTTACAGATGCTACCCGGCTTGACAAACTAATCGGCGAACCGACTGATTTTGGTTTAAATTTTGGATATATAGAATTCGAAATAAGTGCAGCTTTCTTCTCATCAACGGGTTGACGGCCATGGAAATTCTCCGCACGACAATCGGAACGGCCGACGATTCTATTTCCGGATATTTCATCGTCCGCATCGTATTGGTCGAGCAGGGAATGAACTTGAAAGTTCAAAGATGACGACAAACCCTCGTCGGTGACCTGCTGGAAGAATCCGGAGTCGTAACTTTTAACCGTGTTCGAGGCAGATTTTTTGTTATCGAAAACTATTTCTTCGTAAATAGCAGCTGATTCCTTGCTTTTGCTGTTGTTAGTATTATTGCTAACGGTTGTCACATTGATCATCTTTTCATCTTTATTTGCAACTAGTGCAGGCTCTGAAAAAATAAACATAAAAAACTTCACCTGAAAATTTTAAAGGATGAAAATACTTTTTCAAACTTTAAGAAATAAGAAATCAATTAACAACCTTTTTCCTGATTGTACTTATGGACATCCCCCGAAGTTTCAAACTTTTTTCTTTCTAAAAAACTATTTGCCATGTTCAGCAAATCCTCGACAATTTCTTGCAGCTTAAATTCCTCTTCTGACAACATCGCCGGTTTTTTCTTGCTTGTGGACATCGACGACGGCGACATTTGTGGCCAAACTGTCGAATACAGAGGTGACGATGACGAAGAATACTGCAACGTGACTGCTATGTGGTTGATGGGTTCATCAATATGATTGCCCTCTGAACTCTCCGGGTCATATGTTTCGACTAAACAGAGACGTTTTAGATGGTCTTTAAATGTTTATACGTACTTTTTATAAATACCTCATTTTTGATGTTATGGAAAGAGTATTGAAACGATCAAATTATTGTAATGATGTTGACACGAAGAGAAGCAATTGACATACAAACGATGAGATATATTATAATCAATGATAATGTAAAATACTAGATTGTCGCTTCAAAGTGGGAAAGCCATTTAAAAAAACCATTTTGTTAGAGTTTTTTAATACACAATAAAAATAATAGTGGCAAGGGTGATGATGATGATTATGATAGAATAACAGCAATAATATCACCATAATAAATAAAACATTTGAATGAATAAAAAAAAATCAAAGCATGATAGTGATGATGATGATTATGGCAACGAGCGATGGACCCAGAATTTTTTCCAGGGGGTTTTGGAAAGAAATTTCTGGGGCTTTTGAAGAAAAAATTCCAGTCTTAATTATTTAACAAATTTTAAACCATATCAAACAACAAAAGTTTTTAATATGGTTAAATCAGGTTTGTGATCAAAAAGCAGAATAATTTTATTTAAAATTCAAAAATTTTTATATTTTTCAAAATGTCAAGAAAAATAAATCATTTTTTAAATAAAAATGTAAGAATTTTGGGTTTTTCTGCTGTTCTATCCAAAATAGAGCCCAATGAAATATCTATACAAATATTTTCCATACAAACAAAAGTAAAGATGGACTACAACATATATAATGGTTAATTAACAAATATAATTTAACATCAATCTTTCTTTTAAACCAGTTTATTAATATATTTTCAAGCAGTAAAAAAATTTTAAAATCATTTTATGAGGGATTAACTTCGGGGTGTGCCTTGATGGCAACTATAAGAATACTACGACTACTAATAATAATAATATTTTATTACACTAGTGTTGATACACTAGTGTAATAAAATATTATCACCACAACAATTAACATTCAAAACCATTAAAGAAGTCCCAAAATGATTAACCACCTGACTCATATATATTAGAAAGAATTGCAGCATTGGAAGACTTAAAAACATCTTTGTGGCCAGAAAATCTTTCAGGATCTTTGAAAATTAAAAAAAACAAAAAACCTGATTATGACAGCAGTTTTGGTGTAAATTATTAAATGTAATTATACTTTGAAATAAAATGGAATTCTTAAAAAAATTCAAAATAATTCAATTAAAAAATTATTATGAAACCATAATAGGTGGATATTTATGATTAATGGTATTTTTGAAAACCACCTTTCTGATAAAAATCATTTTGAGAAGAGATTTCAATTTCAAAATAAAATTGAATCAGAAAATAGTTCTCAATTTAGAACAAAAAATATAATTCTGACATAAACATATAATAGTTTATAATTTTTAAAAAAAAATTATAAAATGAATGAATGAGTTATGAGTTGCTGAACATTTACTACCTAGTTTAGGTTCAGTAGAACAAAGTTTTGAAACTGCCGCATAAACATCTCCTCGAGGACCTAGAAAATGTTCTGATTCGTTTTCATCTAAGAATAAATCAAATTAAACTGAGAAATATCACAAAATTAAAATTAATAAAATTTTGAAATGTTGTTAATGCATTCCAGAAAAAATATATATATATAAAAAAGTTTTAATACAACGTTTACCGGCATTTGAATTTGTTTTTATAAGTTTTGAAGGGCATGCATAAATATCTCCTCCTGGACCTTGGTAATGTTCAGTGGTAGTTGACACTGTAAAATAAATTTTCACCATCTGTCACTCACTGCCCTATCTTTCTCCCATACAACTATGAATTGAATGAATACATCAAACTACAAAAGTCATTTAATTTAAGAGTTGAGATCATGTAACAATTATTTAAAAACTAAATTTACAACATTCAATTAATTAAAAATTTAATTTTCGAGCATGCAGATGCAGCTTGCTTATGTTATAAAAATAATCTCCTACTCATATCCATGTTTTGATATGCTGGCTGTTAACTTCTTTCCAGGTGGCCAAAGGCTGAAATTTAAAAAACCGCAACTTGATATAATTACATCCGATTATTATATTTGTGCCTAAATTAAAAAACAGAAATCACGCGCGTCATCCAATTATGAAAATTGTTTTTAAAAGTAAACTATATGTTTGCGATTCAGACTATTTTTAAGCAAACTTACATATAATATTATCAGTAACTATTTATCAAAGTAAATAATAAAAGCTTAGCACAAACAAAACTGTACAAACCATGAAAAAAATTTCGTTTCTATCCTATCAACGAAATCAGAAATAAAAACTAAATTGCACTTATGATGAACTTTCTCAGCAAGTTTCCCGCCACATACCCGCACATTCCTTGCCACGGTTGGGTTGACATTATTAATATATACTAATATATTGATATATAGGATAATCATTGATAGTATATATCAATGGTTGACAGTGACACACACAGAGATAGACAGACACACACTCAGGGACATTAATTCAGGGGGCAAGGGGGAGATTATCCCGTATTTTGATTGGGCCCCCTGACAAAGTTTTTGGCCCTCAACAGATAGAAATTGGGCCTCAAAAATGGCCTGAGAAGTGTAGGGGAGACTAATGCTGAATGGACCGCATGCTGAATGGACCTTTGGCTTTAAAATTTCAATTTTCATCTGATTACACCCAAATTTTAACTATTGCTTGTTTTTAGACAGATGTACCTACATGCTTACTTCTTGTTGCAAAAAAATAATTAGGTCAAGACGTCTAAAGGTTCTGTCGTAGATTTTTCGTAAAAAAAGTAATTTTTCTGGTCTTTAAAGTTTGTCAAATTACAAATCACAGAAACACACTATTTTTTTTTATTTAAGGCAAAAATATTCAGCAGCGTTTCTAAAATTATTATGCACATTAGTTTGTACTTAATTCAATCCCAGGTTTTTTTTGTTACGGTGTCAAATGACTAGGACTAACGTTGTACTGAATGGTCCACCTTACATGGTACTGAATGGACGGGTTAATTCATTACAGAGTTATTACTGATTATAGTTGCAATCACAATAATGATCAAGCACTCATCCAGGAGTTAGTGTTGGACGTGTGCAAGTTTCGAAACATGTCACAACATACATACATAGGCGGTCGCTAAGTGGCAGCGATGACTCGACGGTGACAAGTGATGAACAGGAAATACTTGTTACTATTTTCAATGCGGTTAATGCTTATGGGTGCTTAATTATTAATTAACATCATTTTACATCATCCCACGAGCGAATTTCAAAGACACTTTTTTGCGAAATGAACCACCTTGATGCACAAGTAGGACTCAATCAACCGGCTGGGTAGCGGAAACAACTCTTTTCAAGTGATTCCAACATTGCTTATAAAACAACAATAAGAACATCACCAATCTGATTAATATTGAATAACCATGAAGTTTTATCTGTCATAATGTTAGGTTCTCCAGTTGTCCAGTTAAATGTCGTTCTGATGTGTTTGACATTTGTATTCAATTAAATGTATTAAAAAATCGTTTAATGTGATTATTTGGGGTGGTGAAAAATAAAATTGTTGCAGTTTGTAATGTAAAACTATGCATTATGATTGGTTTAATGTATTTTAATAAGCGGAACATCGATTTATAGAGCGGTCCATTCAGTACATGGGGTGGTCCATTCATTACGTCCACGACCACCTAAGTTTTAGAGGTGGGTTCACAAAAATGTCGTTTTTAGTAATAACCTGATTTTTAAAATTTATTTAAATTTAATTATTTGTTTCTACATGTATCAGCCTTACATTTGTCATTAAAATATTTAGAAAATCTACGTAAATAAATTTATTGTGAATTTTTAAGCGCATTTCAGGAAATTGTGGTCCATTCAGTACGAGTCTCCCCTAAAGTTGAAGCTACAGAGGTTTGAATAGGCTCTTTTAATAAGTAGGTGGGCTCCCTGAAGTGGTTAGCGTTTCGAATTTTTTTTGGAAAACTACCCCCCACACTCATCAACTTTTTTAGAGGAGAAATAAAAATAGGGTTTCGAAATATTTTTGGAAAATACCTGATACTATAATCCCTCCCCGGTCATCAGCTTTTTTGGGGTTTTTTGGAGGAGAAATAAATGTTTCGAAAATTTTTTTTTTTAGAAATTGGTGGGCCCTGGCAACAAGTTGCCCCTCTCCAAGGTTTTGCTGAAATGACGTCCCTGCAAGTCCTCTCTTTTGAAGAAATAAATTAACTGAAATTATTCAACCAATCAAATAACTAGAGCTCTGTCATTCGCTTTTAAGCCAAATCAGTACTGTAAATCAAATGTTTTATTCATTGGCCACAAACTCCATAACAAAATGATGTCAAGTGGAAAGTCATTTACGTTAACACGAATTCAAGTCGCGAATTATGTCAAATAGAAACACATCTTCAGAGAGTAGGTATGCGGAAACAAAGCAATCTACCTACAAGTATAATCTTACATAACCCCGAATGAGTAGAAAATAAAAATAGCGAAGACAACACCAACAGAAAATATTTTTTATGCTTCGTGTTGTTATGAAAACAATCCAATTTGTTGTTACCACAAACAGCCCACGTCTGCATTAAATATCCGAATGCTAACTTTTCATATCGACAGTATTAATGTCATTATAACTGTTGTCATCACAGGCATACCACAACACAGTCTTTGTTTTCAAAAATATGACGCAAATATAGTCGTTACCATCACCATCGGTATCCTCATCATCGTCATCATCACCATAGTCATCATGGTCTCCCTAACACTACCCTTCACCCTCTTTGTAAAGCCTTCAATTCAGCCGCACGCTTAGTTCCTCGCACATCTTACTTTTCTCATATCTCTAAATCTCTTGTTCTTCTTCATTGGCTTCCTCTTAAATATAGGGTGATTTTTTTAATTTGCTTACTAATGTTTAAAATTAAAAATTGCCCTTCTCAACTCTACCTAACTAATTTAATACAAATCCCTCCTAAGTCTGGTCTTCGATCTTCCTCACTTAGTAGTCACTTTCGTATCTTTACTGTTAAGCATTCTTTAGCTAAACGCTTTTTTCTTACTCTGTCTCGTCTCTTTTTTTTCTTGCGCCATAAAAAGTATAAAATAATATTCCTATAATTCATATACAACGGAAAACGTTGCGGCACATTATAGGCTACGGCTACAACATCAACAACTTTAATAAAACAAATGGTAATAAAAAAACCACCCACCCGCAACGTTTTTCGTTTTATATGAATTATAGGAATATTATTTTATACTTTTTAGGGCGCAAGAACAACGTTGTTTTTAAAAAAATGTATTTTTTATTATGTTATTACTCTGTCTGGTCCCTTTTTCTGGAATTCTCTTCCTGCATCTCTTATTAACTCCACTCACTGTTTTCTGTCGTGGACTATTGAACGCCACGTAAATAGCGCTATATAAATGAACAGGATTGATTAATTGAATTGATTACCGCCATCGTCATTATCACCACATCGTTATCATCATCTTCGTCATCATCACCGCCACTATCGTTCTCATCATCATCATCGTCATCATCACCACCACCATCATTATCATCATCATCATCGTCATCATCACCACCATCATTATCATCATCATTATCATTATTACCATCACCATCAACATCGTCATCATCACCATACCATCATTACCATACCATCATCACCATTATCATCATCACCACCACCATCGTTATCATCATCATCATCACCACCACCACCACCATCATCATACATACATAAATACATACAAGCACACAGACATCGGAAATTATTATTATGTATGTTGATTATAAAGAAACTACAAATAATAAGTTCTTATGTGCAGGAAAGAAATTATACAAGTGACGTCACTGCTTAAATATCGGCTGTGTTTTGAAAAAATAATTTTATGTCAGAAGAAATCTGCACATCCACTTATAAATCCATCGTATTTTTTCTGAAATCTTAGGAGTTTGTTGGGTTGATGAAAAAGTTTCCTGGAAAACCTTTTAAAGCCTGCTATTTTGAGCTGTATAAGAATCTTTAGATTAGAGTGTTTGTTTGTGAACATTGCTTTATTAAGCTGTTTTTAAACGAGCAAACGTAAAAAACGAAGTTTTTCCACAAATCCCTTATATTTCAGAATTAGCCGGCTTTTCAATTAATGCAATTTTTTAAAACGACATTTTTTAAATTTATAAATATAAATATTTATGTAATTATGTTTGATTTGTTGATTCAAATCATAGATGAACATTTTAAATTAAAAAATTTGTTTTAGAAAATTTTCAAAATTAATTGAATGCATTGTCATGATATTCCAAGTTTGATTATGGTGATGGGAAGTTTGTTAATTTCCTTTTTCAAGGTTTGCAAACATTCAAGCAAGGTGGTGAATATAATCTAAAGGATTTAACAAACTTTAAAAAACAAGGTTTTTTAAAAAAAAATCCCTTATATTTCCGGATTCGCTGGCATTTAAGGCAATTTTTTCTTTTAAAACGATATTTTGTTAAATTTATAAATTTAAATATGCTTATAATTATATTTTATTTGTTCAAAACATAGATCAAGAGTTTTTTTAATTAGAAAAGATTTTTTAGAAAATTTTCAAAATTTAATAGAATGCATTGTCGCGAGGAGCAAAGCTATATTTCAAATTTCAGCTCGATTGGATGACGGGAAGTTTTTTAGTTTTCACTTTCAAGAATTGAAAACATTCAAGCAAACACGCAAGCCTTATGCTGAGATTAATAAAAGGGATTTAAAAAATATAAGAACTACAACAAATTTCATAACGTGTTTGTAGTAATATTTTATTACCGACACTTCTCATTCCTAATTTCAACCCCGCTCCAGCAATACTTGCTTATCTATCATGACTAGTCATGCTCAGAGTTTTTTTTCTACAATGTATACAGATATACTTACACAAAACTAAAATAATTACATGTTACACTTAAAGAGCTGACGGAGCCAAGGCTTATGAGCCACCCGTTGTCGGTCTGCTTTGAAGAGTAAATTGAGCGTTCAGCATGTAGCTTGTTAGGAGGACTTTAGGAGAAGAAATGTTGTAATTGCTTATTTACTTTAATCATAAGTACAGTTGTACAGTGGTTATGACGTCCCTAAGACACTTAATAAAAAAAGATTATATTTTGATTTTTTGTATTTATTTTTATTTGGTTGTGGTTATAACATTGTATTTTATTCAGGTTGAATGTTACAGTCATGTCAATCCTACATCATTGTTTGTGTTGTCATCATTATTGCCATCATCATTATTAGCTTCATAAAATTTTAACTTTTTTTCAAGTTTATAAGCCAGACCGATAATCGGTCATTAACTGTCGGTCGATTAACGACGGTTGATTTCTTGATTTTATTAAATTCAAATTAGTGCAAAAAGCCTGGAACGATAGTGCCATCAACGATTTACGCCCACTCTATAAACTGAATGCGTCGTTACTGCAATTTTTAAGATTTAAAAGAGCACTAATCGGCCGATAATCGGCTAGTAACCGTACTAATTATCAGCCAATAACTATTGTGAAACGACCGATACCGATTATCGGTAATAGGGTCGATAATAATACCGATTATAAACAGATAATCGGTGCACCTCTATTTTTAACATATGTACATATTAGAAATAAACTATTATTGAAATTCAAATTTGATTGATAGTATAATTGTTTTTATATGATAAGGATTTTCTCACGTTATTAAATTAATTGCTTCCGGGTTTATACGCTTTCTCAGAAATAATGACATGACCCCACTATAAGCGGGGTGATTCTTTCAATAGGCTTATTACTAGTATAGTTTGCACCAAAACCTCTTTATTATTTCATCACTATTCACTACTGGAGACTGGAAAACCATTCTTTGGGGAGATAAACTATGTATGTGAAAAAACCGCAGCTACACGTATAGTGTGTGTGCATTATTGTATGTATGTGCTAATATTTTCGTTCACATAAGTATGCTCGTGTATATTGTAGAAGTGTACTTACATTCCTATGTAAACAAAGTCTACAATAAGCCGACAGTCGTCTAATAATCTGTTCATGCTTTCCAGCAGACAAAAAGCAAACAAACGACAACGTGAGAGAACTACCCCTCCCCCTTTTTCTTCCACCCTCCAATCTCTTCCTTCTTCCACCTCTTCTTCTCCTACTTCTTCTCTTCCCGTTTTATATATATATATATATATATATATATATATATATATATATATATATATATATATATATATATATATATATATAGTTTTAATTAAGGAGTCCATGGATGAGCCCATCGTTTAACATGGCTTGCAGTCCGGAAGGCACGGAGGTATGTTTAAGATCCAGAAATCCAAGAACTATACGCGACAGACAATTATAATAACCAGATTAAAACAATTGATTGAAAAAATTATTTATTTATTAAAAAATATTCAATTTTATAAAAATTCACAAGAATATATATATATATATATATATATATATATATATATATATATATATATATATATATATATATATATATATATATATATATATATATATATATATATATATATATATATATATATATATATATATATATATATATATATATATATATATATATATATATATATATATATATATATATATATATATATATATATATATATATATATATATATATATATATATATATATATATATGGGGCCAGAGGCGTCGGGTGGAGCAAATATTTTATCTTAGATCTACAAACCCCGCTGAAAGCAAGAGCCGGATGCTAAATATAAATAAAATAATTTCTCTAAAAGGTTTTAAAATTGTTATAAATTGTTCTTACTATCTCAAACAAATAAATTTGTGCGTGCGTGCGTGCGTGCGTGCGTGCGTGCGTGTGTGTGTGTGTGTGTAAACAATAAACATATACAAAAGCATCTATTTAACTAGAGATTGCCCGCCAAAAATGACGGATTTTTTCAAATTTCATTATATATTTATTATAGTAAGAAATAGCCCGTCAAAAATGACGGATTTTTTTTAGATCTCTTTATATAATATTTTTCGATTGCAGCGCCACTTCTTTTTATCTTTAAGACTGAGAGTGTATATAGTTACAATTGCATAATAACTTTTTTTACGCGCCTCCGCGCAATAAATTCCTACATGCACATCGATATCGTCTATACAAGGATATCTTGTTATATCAAGATGTCCTTGGTCTATATCAAGATATCCATGGTCTATACGACTAATTACGTAAGCGTGACAGAATCAGTGATTGAGTGACAAGGATATCTTGATATAACAACTGGATCCACAACCTAATCTAGTAGGCCTAATGTTTTATCGCTTCTTATATCATAATTATAAATAAATTGATGTAACAAACTACAAAAGCATAGTAGTTATATCATATTTCTACAAATTTTGATGTAACTATGACGTAATTGGCTGAACTGTCTAGGCCTACTAAAGTAGGTTGTGGATCCAGTTGTTATATCAAGATATCCTTGGTGAGTGACGTGGGCTACTATAATATAGATTGCTGGTTGGAGTTTTTCTGATTGAAGAAAATGACATCGTAGGTCACCGATATCAGGTCAGTCGAGGTTTTTCGAGAGAAAATGAGAACGATCGAAACGGAAAAAGTTCAACCAATTCCGCTTATATGTCTATAAATTTTTTTAATATAATCGTCACTATTTTACAACGTTTATATTAAGTCACTCTTTTGTATGTTCGGTTGTCTGTACGCGAAATTTTGCAATCAAATTTTTTACCATTTCTGAAAAGTTACAGCTCTGAAACTTTTAATACAGCTTTGAACCCGATGACAATGCAATATTCTACCAGGGGCGTCATTTGTGGGGACAGGGTTGCCACCCCCCCACCCCAAGATTTTTAAATGTATTAATACATTACTACAATAACCCAAGGATATCAAAAGGTCCTTGCAATAAACTCACTTTATTCAGTTCAAGCATTTATACGAATCGTAACCGAATGAATACAAATATGAGTAGGTTTGTCACGTGCCAAAATATATATCAACAGTCAGAAACGTGTTTATACCGTTTTCATTGTTTTATTTTTGTTTATAATAGTTTATAGTCCTTTACACCAGGTGTTTTAAGACTCTAATGGCTGTATGTAGGAAGCACTTAAGTACTTCCTGTCATGGATCTAAATTTGATCCTTCTTACTTTTCCCTCCTCCTTTCTCCAGGCTTGGGACTGGCTCGCAATTAGCGAGGCGGAGTTCATTGTTTTATTAAAGAGCTATATACTTATATGAGGATGTTTTGGTCTACTTCAATCTATCTGGCTGAGTAGGTATCTTAACTTAAAATTCGTAAGCTGTTATAACCATTGATATACTACTAAAATATAGTTAATATAGTACATCAATGGTTATATCTAACTAAACCAATTGTTACAGTATAAGGCAAAGCCAAACAAAATTTTCTCATCGAAACTAATAGCTTATCGTCATTCATGTTAGAGTGGATCTATACGCTGAGGTCACAGATGCCATTGACACAGTTTTGTTAAATTGAAGTCTAAATTGATTATTTTAATTGAAATTTTTTTTATAAATACTTCCTTTTAATTTTTCGAATCCAATTACATCAGCAATTATTTCCGTTCCTAGAAATTTTCTTTACAAATAGATGCAATTATGCAAACAGCTCAAGTTCTTACATTTTTCATCACTAACATTTTTGCCATCATCACAGGTTCCACAACTCTGTAAACATTCCCTATTGTGTGGGAGTAATTCTATTTTTGCATTCAATAAAGCCGAATTCACTCACTCATTTACTCGTTAACTCACTCACCCATCACCCACTTATTCATTCACCAACTCATTCAAACTCACTCCATTCACACACACACACACACACACACACACACACACACACACACACACACACACACACACACACACACACACACACACACACACACACACACACACACACACACACACACACACACACACACACACAGACACACACGGACACACAACCACTTCATCTCACTCTTTGTAAGCGATGCTTTTGTGCTTCTAAAGTTCAGTTGATGGTCAAAAAGTTCTATAAGATCAGGAAAAGAATAGAAAAAATAATAAAACATCAAATGCTCGAACAAGCACAAGTCTGGAATCCTTGATTTGAAAATAACAATAACACCTGACATCCATAAATAATGTCTCTAGGTATACACAATATAGGACAATACAATAAATTGTATTTAGATAAAAACTCGATATATAAGATCGGTTGGCTGGGAGAAAAAAGTCCTGGTCTCAAAGGGAGAAATTTGTACCTTGGCTAGTACGTACCGACTACGGACTAAGTGAAAAAAATGAGCTTGTAAAGTTACGTAAACTTTTCCGTTTTCAGCAAAGCGCTCCTTATATAGCCACGGAGTTAACCATGGATAACATAGCAGTTACTATGTAAGATTCCATGAGTTATAATCAACAGGTATTCGTGAACTTACGTTTTTTTTTTCAAACGGTTCACAATAGTTTAAATTTTTAAAAATCATAAAAAAAACTTTTAAAAGAAAGTTTTTGTTTAGCCACTTGAAACTTAAGTGGAGTTTTTATTATAAAGTTAAAGAAAAAAGGTCTTAGTGTGTGTGTGTTGATGTGTGGGGTGTGAGTGGGTGTGTGTGTGTGTGTTGTGTATGCGTGTGTTGTGTATGTGTGTGTTGTGTATGTGTGTGTATGTGCAGTCCATCCATACAGGTGAGCATTCATTACGATAATTAGAACAACTCTAAAAATTACTTTCTCATTGGAAAAACAAAACAAATAATGAGTAAAAAAAGTTTATGTACAAACCATTCAAGCAGATAATACCAGAATCCTAAACCACTTTGTCAGACGAAATAGAAGCCACGTGTAATTAATGCAAAATGAAGATAATTTTTGAAACCAGCTTTTTTGCCACAAATGAAACAATTTTAAGACACTATCAGCTTGCTTCCTTCCGTAAGGTTGATGAGCTGTATATATGCAGTTAAGTTTGTCGGACCGACTACGTGTGAGTGCATATATGTGTGTGTGTGTGGTGTCTGTGTGTGTGTGTGTGTGTGTGTGTCTGTGTGAAACATGTATATACACCGAAAGTGACTCTAAACAGATCCCAAGCATCGCGATGAGAAAATAATAAGAATAAAGTCACGTAATAAAATTGACCAACGATCAAGAAGAAATATTCTCAGAATAATTGTAAAATAATTATAATTTTTGTTGTTGTAATTATTATTATCATTATTAGAGAGCTGGTTTCAAATATTAATTACTGACTGAAATAATTAGGTAAGATGTTATAGTGTAAGTACATAAAAATACATTAATTTTTGTTAACATTTTGTCTCTACATATAGTCAAACGGCTGCATGCACGCATAAAACAATCGATTTGTATGCATAAAATGCATACATGAAAACATTATAAGCTAGCTGTCTATGTTCTCGTTCACTAGTTAACTATTTAAATATCATTGACCTGATATAATAGCTGTTTTATGTTATTAAGGATCGATATAATATTATAATCACATTAACTGATACGACATTCTACAAGTTTACATAATAATACTCAAAATGCATACAAAACGCGAGTTAGAAAAACGATTAAAAATTTCGTATTGCTCAACCCCTCTTCATCTATGCCCGGACTGGACCACCTGGCGATGGGGTGTGACCGAGTAGCTCCCCAAATATCATTAAAGAGATCCTTTACTGATTCGTTACACGACTTATGATTAGCTGTCGTAGTGCATTTTACTCCAAAATAGTCAATGACATGAGGGTGGTGGTAACTTATTTTTAAAAAATTGTTTTCAAAAATGATGGATAACGTGGTGGTAGTCATAGACAGGGGCGTCAATAAAAGGAGGAAGAGAAGCGCTTGTCTCAATTTGTTTTTTTTTTAAATGGGTTACGAAGTTTGGACACAATTTGTGAAAAGCACCTACGCCTATTTACCTAAAATTTGGGATAAGTACCCATGACTAACACCCCGGTCATCAGTAAGTACGACTACTCCGCTCAACCGGTCATCAGCTGTTTTTCGAGAAAAGTTTAGCATAAGAAATATAAAATGTTGTAATGTTAGGGTTTTGGAAACATTTTGCCCCCCCCCTATGCTTTTACTGAAATGACGCTCGATAATTTTTAAGATTTTAAGAAATTTTTTTAAGAACTTCTCAACTTTTCTTTTAAAAGCTTGACCAGGAAAAAGCGCTAGTCCTTAGGACAGCAGGTAATTTCAAAAAATGTAGGAGTTTTTGTTTGATCAAATCCTAATAAAGTCACCAACGCCCGTGGTAATGGCTAAAAAACAGGAGGCTTTTGCTGAAAATGGTTGACCTACAAGCGATATTGATACCCAATGCAGTTTGACTGTTTAAAGAGAAATAAAAAACCGATGAAAGTGCTTGTATTATGTCCATGCAGAAGGAATAATTATAAGCTTAGCAGCCACTAGGTCAAGAAAAATGTACTGTTGTAACCCTTAGTGAATTAAAATTACAAGATTGTAATTTCACCTAATCAAAATTTAACAAGGAAATTACATTGTTCAACCATTAGCGAGATATTACAGGTAAAAAGGTCACCTAAGTACAGGTGAAATAATTTTAAAAGCACATGTCAAACTTCTGCATATACAATTAGATCATCTGACCTACTTAAAAACATTTCTGCAATGGAACAATCAACATTTCTTGCACCAGAATCGAAACTAGAAAACAGCGTACCAATACACATAATATTATTTATAAAATTTGCAATGACCAAAATTTTAATGGCCTTCCACAGTACAGTATATGAAGAACTTGTTGGTAACACCAAGTATCCATTTATGCTTGAACTTTTGAAGAATAACAATAGAAGCAGAAGCAATGCTTGGCATGCTGGAGACACAACATGGATTATTTTTACCATTTATACCCAGTGTTCAGATTCAACGACAATATAGGACATTTCCCACTGATCAACTTTAAGAAAATTTTCAACACCCATAATGAATGGGTTTTAACAACCTTAGTGAATGCCTTTTAACTTATGAATAGAAATCCTTCAAATTAGCACGAACACAAATACCCTCTAGGAAGCAGTTATCCCTTCCTGGAAACCTTCCCCACTAAAACACCTGTATTAACAACACACCTGTACAACACAATGTAATAAAATAATGTAAACATTTTTATTTTAGATGAAATTAATTTGACAAACAACCAAGAAATATAGTATATTCATTAACTATGCAACATTTTCAATTAATAACGTGATGTGAATAACAATCATATGTATGTGATCCAGACAATGAAAGACAAAATAATGGGACATCACTTTACTTTTCCACTTCATCTTCAACTGTAAATACCAAAATAAAAAATTTAAGTAAAAAAAAATTAAAAATCAATTAATACATCTTCAAATAATGGAAATGCCTAACCTTCTTCGACATCGGCTTCGACATTTACATCCACAGCTGCGTCGTCGTCAACTTCATCTCCTGACTCATCTAGCGATTCATCACTGGATGAGTCATCTTCATCCTCACTTTCGAAGGAGTTGTTCGGGATGTCGTACAAACGGATGATCGGCTAAATGGAAATTGTGATGTTAAATTCCACGTTAACATGAACCGAAAAACGTAAATTGTTATTCAACTTAATATATAATAAGTTGCTATGCTTTAATGTCACAATTATCATGAGTTTTCTTCTACTAAGTGAGCTGATAATGAATGGAACAGAAACTGCCCTGCCAACCTACACAGTTACACACATAAACACAAATATTTTCATTAAACAAACCTTGTTTGGATCTTTCATGAGGAGGTATTTTCCATCTTTTTGTTTCATGCATATGTCAATGATACACCTTAAAATTCCCCAACAGTTGTCCATATTTAAGTTTATTTGTTGGGCAAACTCTGCGGGCTTGAACTGCTGAGTACCAAGTATGACGTGCTTGCCTGAATCTTTTGGATGAACTCGAGAGACATATCTGAAGTTTAACGGTCAATGTCAATAAATCTAATATACTGACACAAGAAAAGTAATGTCACACTGAACAACACTAACCCAAACTTGACTAGATCAGATCCAGCTAGAAGAGCACTGACAGTCCACTTAGCCAATTTACAACTGTTGTTTTTAAGTTCAGTTGCCAGTACTGCACCTCTTTGAACATCTAACTTGGCTCTCCAATCAACACCACCAGAGTACTGAAGAAAACAATTATAAGTTTTTATAAGTTATTTATAAGCATTCTGACCAAAGTAATGATATAAAGTAAAACATACCCTTGAGTCCCATTCATTAAGAGCTTTGATATTCATAAGTTGAAGCTCTCCATTTGGTCCAGTTGTTGCGCAATCATGTTCGCAACGGCACACCAGTTCAACCCCGTTGCCAAGATCCCACTTGCGGTACCTTGAAAAAAATAAAAAAACTTTAATACTGATTCAGATTTAATGAATGAAAAGCATAACAATGCTAAATCTATTACAGCTTCATGTATTTTCTCCTCTAATTTTTCCCCTTCACAAACAGAAGGAATAATGTAAAATGGAAGAAAATTTGTTACTGAATTCCAGCGAAAACTAATATCTATAAGAGAAATTAGTTATTATAAAGAATGCCCATCATGATTATAAATGATTCCTTTTTATAGTATTTCCATTTTCAATTTGCTACAATGAAGAAGCATAAAAAAGCCAAATCTATTACAGCTTTATGTATTTTCTCCTCTAATTATCTCTTCAAACAGAAGGAATAATGTAAAATTGGAAAAGAATTTGTTATTGCATTCCAGCGAAAACTAATATCTAAAAGAGAAATTAGTCATTATAAAGAATGCCAATCATGATTATAAATAATTCTTTTTCCTATTACAGCTTTATGTATTTTCTCCTCTAATTTTTTCTTTCACAAACAGAAAGAATAATGAAAAATGGAAGAAAATTTGTTATTGCATTCCAGCGAAAACTAATATCTATAAGAGAAATTAGTTATTATAAAGAATGCCCATCATGATTATAAATGATTCCTTTTTATAGTATTTCCATTTTCAATTTGCTACAATGAAGAAGCATAAAAAAGCCAAATCTATTACAGCTTTATGTATTTTCTCCTCTAATTATCTCTTCAAACAGAAGGAATAATGTAAAATTGGAAAAGAATTTGTTATTGCATTCCAGCGAAAACTAATATCTAAAAGAGAAATTAGTCATTATAAAGAATGCCAATCATGATTATAAATAATTCTTTTTCCTATTACAGCTTTATGTATTTTCTCCTCTAATTTTTTCTTTCACAAACAGAAAGAATAATGAAAAATGGAAGAAAATTTGTTATTGCATTCCAGCGAAAACTAATATCTATAAGAGAAATTAGTTATTATAAAGAATGCCCATCATGATTATAAATGATTCCTTTTTATAGTATTTCCATTTTCAATTTGCTACAATGAAGAAGCATAAAAAAGCCAAATCTATTACAGCTTTATGTATTTTCTCCTCTAATTATCTCTTCAAACAGAAGGAATAATGTAAAATTGGAAAAGAATTTGTTATTGCATTCCAGCGAAAACTAATATCTAAAAGAGAAATTAGTCATTATAAAGAATGCTAATCATGATTATAAATAATTCTTTTTCCTATTACAGCTTTATGTATTTTCTGCTCTATTTTTTTCTTCACAAACAGAAGAAATAATGTAAAATGGAAGAAAATTTGTTATTGCATTCCAGCGAAAACTAAAATCTATAAGAAAATTTAGTCATTATAAAGAATGCCAATCATTGTTATAAATGATTTCTCTTCATAGTAGAAACAAAGCCAAATCTATTACAGCTTTATGTATTTTCTCCTCTAATTTTTTCTTTCACAAACAGAAAGAATAATGAAAAATGGAAGAAAATTTGTTATTGCATTCCAGCGAAAACTAATATCTATAAGAGAAATTAGTTATTATAAAGAATGCCCATCATGATTATAAATGATTCCTTTTTATAGTATTTCCATTTTCAATTTGCTACAATGAAGAAGCATAAAAAAGCCAAATCTATTACAGCTTTATGTATTTTCTCCTCTAATTATCTCTTCAAACAGAAGGAATAATGTAAAATTGGAAAAGAATTTGTTATTGCATTCCAGCGAAAACTAATATCTAAAAGAGAAATTAGTCATTATAAAGAATGCCAATCATGATTATAAATAATTCTTTTTCCTATTACAGCTTTATGTATTTTCTCCTCTAATTTTTTCTAAAAATAGAAAGAATAATGAAAAATGGAAGAAAATTTGTTATTGCATTCCAGCGAAAACTAATATCTATAAGAGAAATTAGTCATTATAAAGAATGCAAATCAAATATACTAGAATTGGTGTTGGGCTTTATAAAAATACTTACATTGTTTTTTCATTTATGATTCAAAATATTAGTAAATTATATGGCAACCTAGTTTATAGCTGCACAAAAATTGCCAATAATTTAATCAATAATCAATATTAAAATTCTCTCAAAAAGCAGTATTGTTGTTTTAAATGGCTAGTTGAGCTGACTACATCAACATGAAAGTACCCTGATTCATAAACATTGCTAAAGAAACAATAGACTCATAAAGCTTAATGCTAGAAATCTCATAATGCTATCTTGCATCAAACTGAATCAAGTAGAATAACCACAAATTGTGTATCATACCTGTAACCAACTGATCCAATTTCTGTATCATCATCAGCCCTTGCAAAAGGATTTGCTTCTCCAAAATCATGTCTTTCTTCTCCCTAAATAAAATGGAAATATCAAGTTATAAAAATAAGATTCTAAAGAGCACCAAATCATATTATATGAAGATTTATTACCAATACGGTAAATTTCAGCATATAATACAGTCAACCACTTATGTGGGACTGTTAATCAGCATAAGACTACTAAAATCTTCTTGCTAGCATCTGACAAACAGTAAATTTGAAATCAGTCTCTTACCATTTTAAGAACTTGCTGTGAAAAATTATGGTTAATGTAAGTAGCCTCAAGTGCTAGACTTTTTGGCGAGTTGATGCTGCTACCCTCTTCCTGCGGTGGTTCAGTGGCCGTCTCGCTCACAGTAGGGAGATCTAAACAATGTACAAACAAATACATAGAAATTAAAGTTAAATAAAATAACATTTCTACAACAAAGAGTCATTCGTATATCTTACTAACCAAAATCTGATTCATCACGTTTGTCGAAGAACAGTATTTTTCCGACTTTAGAAACAACGATGTCCCAGGAATATATCGACCTGCAACTGCACATCAACGCCGAAAGAATAGCATCCGTTGCGTACACGTTGCCGGTTTTTTTAGAAAGCTGAATAAGTGAAAAAATATGTTAATGCTGAAAATTGTGAAATAATTACTTTTGAGCAGTGAAAACTCACTTTTCTGATATTCGGATCATCGGTGGTTGTGACACGGTGGAAGATTCTGTTGACCCTGACCAATTTCTTTTCATTTTTCGTTGTAACTCTGTCGTAACCCTTGTCATAATATTCCACGGATCCACACTTCATTCTGTAAGTAAATAAATTTGCATTTTAATAAATTAAACTATAACCAAATATATATATATATATAAATAAACTTTAAACTAACAAATCAACTGGATCACCAATGTTTGGCAAAGAAAGTTTGCTCAGCCTTGGGAAGTCCATCTCTTCTATGATTGACCACGAATCTTTCACCTGGACTGACGCATTCCTGTTCTTTATTTGAACCTAAAGTTGAACAAGAGATAACATTAGAACACTACTTCAACTAAGGCTAAATCAAATTAATTTTGAATTTTAATAAAGCTTCAAACTAGTCATTTTACTCTTAATATGCTCAAGAAATTATATATTATGTAAAACATAAATATGTATCTCTAAATAAAAATAATTATATTTCCACTATTAAATCAATGTTGCTCCCTGACTGAGATTTTTCAAATACATTCGAATGAGAATCACTCAGAACATGATAGCAAATAAAAATTAATATCGCATATTTGTGAAAGTATCTCCTGAACAAAAAATGAGACACTGCAGAAAAATGCTTATAATTGTAATCTATATAATTATCAAAATATGATGTGACAAAACAATATTTTATTTTTTCTTCTAATGTAGATGAAAAAATAATATAATATTGTAAAGTACAAAAAACATTAATCTAGCATAATTGTGAAAGTGCTTAACTTGTATTATTTAAGTAAAAGCACTGCAGAAAAATGCTTACATATAAAATAACAATACTTTGGTGTAATTCATTTCAGTATCAAAGTCATAACATGTTACAATGCGATATTTAATTATTTTCTCTAATGTAAATGAAAAAAATAATAAAATATTGCTGAGTACAAAATATTAATCTAGCATATTTGTGAAAGTGCTTAACTGTATTGTTTTAGTAAAAGCACTGCAGAAAAATGCTTACATATAAAATAACAATACTTTGGTGTAATTCATTTCAGTATCAACGTCATAACATGTTACAATGCGATATTTAATTCTTTTCTCTAATGTAGATGAAAAAAATAAAAAAATATTGCAGAGTATAAAATATTAATCTAGCATATTTGTGAAAGTGCTTAACTTGTATTGTTTTAGTAAAAGCACTGCAGAAATATGCATAGAAAAATCACTTTTAAATTATATATAATGAAATCATAAGAATCTGTTTTAACTTTATCTTCACTCTTTCAATGAAGAGCTTGAAAGAATACTTCAAAGAAAATAAATTCTATGTTGCATTCCAGCGAAAACTAACAACCGTTTTAGTTATCAGTTATTAAAAGAATGCCAAATTAATTAAAAGTACAAGAGGGAATTTTAGCAATATCTCTTTTATATACTAAAAACTTGAGCAAAGAATATTTTTAAATCATATCAAATTAGAAGCCTTAATACCATCAAACGACTAAATTTATAAACAAATGCCAGAAATTAAGAAATATTTAGAAATTTAGAAACACTCAAACCTTTTTCTGTTGTTCTTGCATCTGCTTTCCAAATTGCTTCTGCCACTTTCTGAGCTGCCTCTGTCTATCCCTGGTGACGACACATATCGATTAAGTAACAATTGAATAAAAGTGATTGTTCATTGCAAATAAGTATATAAAAATTTAACTGCATTAGAAATGCATAATTGAAATGTATGCTATAAATATAATTACATTATCAAACATGATAATGCATCATTAAAATATATAAAAACAAAAAAATTTAACCTCTCTCTGCTTTTTTGTGTTTTGGACAACACCTGCATGCTTGCCTGAGCCTGTTGTCTTTTTTCTCTTTCTTTTTTAAGTTTGTTCTTTAAGTTAAAAAAAATAACAATAAAAATTAAACCCAACAACTTTGGACATCATTAATTACCCTACACTATTTTGGCTCAGCATGTCATCTACACCCTTAGTAAGTCATTCATTGCCAAGATAAGACAAATAATGATATATACCAAACCTTTACACATTTGAGCAAGTTAAGATAAAACATTATTAGTAAATGCAGAGCCAGAATTCTAATTTTTAACCATTAAAACCCATAATACCTGATTGAACCTGACTTTCCCCCTCTGATAGATTGGTTTTTGAACACGGGTTGTGTCCACGAGCTGGAAGCTGGCTTCATCTTCATCATGGTAATATGAATAAACACTTGACTGCCCACCAAACTGTGATGAGTATTTATCTATAAACATACATTATTAAATTTAAACAACTAGAAATGAAGGAACACATTGAATCATGAAAATCTGCATAGAATTGCTATCAGTATGTGCGTTTATTAAGTAGCAACTTTTTCCATCCAATATATTATTCTTTATTATAAGCTCATAAACCACAGAAATAATGTATTATGCTAGTGATGAAGAATAAAATCATAACTATATATTATTATATAGTTATATCATTTATATTTATATTATATTACAACAGGAATTAGTAAATAGTAGGTTTGTCGATGGATCTGATTTCCTAATTTATTTAAGACCGATTTTACGCTGGACTATGGCTGTGTAGTGGAATAGTGCAATCTTGCAAGAATCCGAAACTAACTCATAAATCTTCTGTCTTGATAAGTCACGCCATTCCAGTCGGAAACCTGAAAAATTCATTATTGCAAAAATCAAAATTTTGTCAAAAATAACAAAGTATACTTATACTATTTGTTACAAGTAGGCGATAATTCCAAACCTTTCCTAAACGATCACTTTTAGAAAACGGTGCGTACGGCAAATCCTTATACTGCTCTGGAGCATCGCATGGACCCCATCCATTTGCGTTGTCTTGGATTTTAGGAGCTTCAAATTTCGCAGCCATTACTGATAAATATGTTCAAATAAAGCTTAAATACGAGCACGCCTACAAACAGCAATGGCGCACGTAAAATATGATCTGCTTAAGCATAAACAAAATAATTTTTATATCATTGAAAACCGATAAAAAAATTACAAGCTTCAATAATTTTAGCTTAAAAAATATAATTTGAAAAAACCATAAACAGATAATTTTTTTATTAATAAATGCGGGCTCATAGGAATATTATTTTCTACTTTTTAGGGCGCAAGAAAAACGTTGTTTTTACCAATGCTTTTATTAACTCGTCGGCTCTGTTTCTCTGTCTGTTTCTCTGTCTGTTTCAAATCTTGCAATCAATTTTTGAGTCACTTCCTGATGATAGATTTTTTTCAAATTTTGCATACATGCTCAAGATAAAAGACAATGCAATATTCAATTATTAGTTTTACAATAAGTCAATTAATTTAGTTAATTTTCTTGAGGATTTTATCGAGGGGTTTCTTGAGGGTTTTCTTGAGGGTTTTCTTGAGGGTTTTCTTGAGGGTTTTCTTGAGGGTTTTTTTGAGGGTTTTCTTGACCACAAAACGCTAACCGACTGGCAGACTATTTTACCAAGTTAACACGAACCACACTCACTGACCGCGATTCTCAAGCGTGTACGAAATTTTCATGAAAATAGTTGAGATATTTAAATTCGATGCTTTTTGATGATATTTTTATTATTATTACCAATGCTTTTATTAACTCGTCGTCTCTGTTTCTCTGTCTGTTTGTTTCTCTGTCTGTTTCAAATCTTGCAATCAATTTTTGAGTCACTTCCTGATGATAGATTTTTTCAAATTTTGCATACATGCTCAAAATAGAAGACAATGCAATATTCAATTATTAGTTTTACAATAAGTCAATTAATTTAGATAATTTTAATTAATTTCGATATTTCGATATAATTAAGATATTTCGATTTTAACATAAAATAAAAGAGTAATATAAGAAAAAATTGATTGCAAAATTTGTGTTTTAATTACATATAAGAGCATTGGTTTTAAAAATTCGTTTTTAATTTACTTGTTTTAAATGTATACTTTAAGATGTAAAATATATTTTCTACTTTTCAGTTTATATATATATATATATATATAACTTAACTATATATATATATATATATATATATATATATATATATATATATATATATATATATATATATATATATATATATATATATATATATATATATATATATATATATATGAACCAGGAATACAATTAGAATTCTAAAATGTTAGGTATATACACTTTAAATAAAATAAGTACCAGTAGATATATACATCAATACTTATTAATGGTTTGAGATTTCGGCAAGCGGCTCGAAACTTGTTAAAATGTAAATATTATAAAAGCGGATGCTTACAAATCAGTAATGACACAGGTAGACCGAAGGGATTCGCTACATTAGTTGAAATACTTTGTAAAATGTAATTCAAATTATACAATTAGTCATTAAAGTCAAAGCATAAAATCAAATCCGCAGCAAATTATCGCTCTTTTCGGCGTATTGTAATGTGACCAACTTTATCTAAGTGCACAAACAAATCTGTACGGTCATCATCACACAACATATCTTCAGCATCAACATAACAATCGCTATTCTCTTCACCTTCCACATCATCCAAGGCTGTGTCACCACCACACACGTCAGCATCACCTTCTCCAATACCAATGCACATCTGCTCGCCGCCGACGATGTCAGCAACGACAAAGCCATTGCACTCACAAACATCTTTACTGTTTTCACCATAATTACAAGTATCAGCATTATCAGTATCACCATGATCACAATTACAGCCATCCTTAACTCCGCCTTGCATTTGCAAGCCAGTCCCAAGCCTGGAGAAAGGAGGAGGGAAAAGTTAAAAAGAACAAATTATGATCCACGACAGGAAGTACTTAGGTGCTTCCTACATACAGCCATTTCAGTCTTAAAACACCTGGTGTAAAGGACTATAAACTATTATAAAAAAAAAAAAAAAAAAAATACAGCCATCCATCTCAAAATCAACGCCTTTATCAGTCAGTCCACCATCCACATACGCATCATACGTAATGATACACGATCGTACATCGCCAGCAATAATAGTCGCATCATCTAAAGACCAAACAGACTCAAGAGAATCGTGAAGGCGATTTTGATGCACCTGAAAAGGACTTGAAGTCGGCAGACAACCTACTGGGGTACCTGGGATAGTGTGTGATGTTGCTCATTTATCGAACCTTTTTCACACACACACACACACATATATATATATATATATATATATATATATATATATATATATATATATATATATATATATATATATATATATATATATATATATATATATATATATATATATATATATATATATATATATATATATATATATATATATATATATATATATATATATATATATATATATATATTTTGAATACTTCGGCGCTATATGTTCTTTTAGGCAAACTCGATTGAAAAAAGTGGCGCACTTGGCTGAATCGATTTTATTTTTAATTTTTTCCAATACTCTAAATCGGTTTAAAAATAATTTATTCCCAAACACAAACTCCATAATCTTATAGGCTAATAGATCTATTTCGGCAATTTTTTGCCATCATCAGAGCCGTTTAACTTTTTAAATAAAATGCAGTGACTAAATGGTAAAAGATACAACTAATTGAAAGGAATTAAAATACAATTTAAATAAAATTTAAATTCATTATATACAAATGTAACAACATAAAAAATATTTAAATTAAAATAATTATAATAATAACAGTAATAACTAAATAATTAAGATCAGTTAGTAAAGCCTTTAACAACGGAATTACAGTCAACTTCAAGGACGTGACTGGAAGAAGAATCACATACATTATCTATAACCTTTGAAACACAAACGTCTGGTACAAAACATTCATTCAACGAAGAAATACCTGAAGAAACATTGGCACTATTAACATGCATATTTTTAACAGAAGTTGTAAATGAGTTAAAACATTTATTATTATTATTATTATTATTAGTTTTATTACTATTTAGAGAACCAAAAAGTTTAAGAGTTAAATCAAAAGAATACCATTGTTTATTAATTAAAGGCTTACATTTATTAATAGCTAAAGCTTCTTTTAATTTTAACTTAATGGGTTGATTTTCTTTCATTAGTATACTGGTGTTATCAATTAGAAATTTATGTGATGGTTTGATTGAATGTTGTGTTGACATATGTTGGTATATGGCACCACTTTGACAATGCATAGTCAATCTACGAGACAGAGTAGTTCTAGTATGACCAATGTAATTTTCCACCTGACCATGTGGAAACGGACACGAAAATTGGTACACTAGGTTGGTTTGTGCTACAGGGCTAGAAACATTATTTATACTATTTTTAATTAAAAGATTATGAGTTTTTCCATTATTATAATAGATGTGTAACTTGAGTGTATTATCTTTATTTACAACCTTA
The DNA here is from genome assembly GCA_963978895.1 of Erpobdella octoculata. Taxonomy (NCBI): domain Eukaryota; kingdom Metazoa; phylum Annelida; class Clitellata; order Hirudinida; family Erpobdellidae; genus Erpobdella; species Erpobdella octoculata. The sequence goes on from OZ022241.1 coordinate 34,002,976, forward strand.
ATATTATCATACACAATGTTTTTCAACACTTTTTCATCTATTTTATAATTATTAGACATCTGATTAGCATAATATAATGGAATTATACAAGAATTTGATGAGTTATTGGTATTAGGTTTTGAAACATGTTTTTTATCAGTAATACGTGACATAAATTTATTTATAGTTGCATCAACAATAGAATTAGAATAATTATTATTTATCAAAAGTTGTTTCACTTGTAGAATTTCATTGTGAAATTCAGACCATGTTTCTGAAAATTTATAGGCCCTATTTATATAATTATTAATAACATTTAGTTTATATCTTTCAGGGCAATCGCTATTATAATTAAGACAATTGCCTGTGTTTGTGGGTTTAGTATAGACCTGGCAAGATAGTTTTGATACATTTCGAGTAACTAAAGTATCCAAAAAAGGAATTTGATGTTTATTATTAGCAAGTTCATAAGTAAATTGTAGTTTAGAATTTTTTACAAATGCATCTCTCAGTTTAAATAGTTCTTCTAAGTTATCAACTGAAACAAATATATCGTCAACATAACGGCAATACAGAAAAGGTTTGGTGTGATTTTCAAATACACGTGCTTCAAGATCACCCATATAAAAATTAGCGAAAGTCGGGCCCAACGGGGACCCCATAGCTACACCGTCAATTTGTACATATAAGTCTCCATTAGGTGATAAAAAAGGAGATTGCGTTGTACATATATAAAGTAATTCTTTCAAGACTTCAGGGCTGATTTGAGGAGGTTGAATACTAGGATGTGAATAAACACACTTACAAATTATATTTATAGTGTCTATAACAGGTACGTTGGTAAACAAACTATATATATATATATATATATATATATATATATATATATATATATATATATATATATATATATATATATATATATATATATATATATATATATATATATATATATATATATATATATATATATATATATATATATTGTTACGATATCACCAAATCGTATACCGGGCTCAATAGAATGGTTTTGATGTTTTATTGGAAAATAATAAATGAAGCTTTGTTACGGCTAGTTATACCTTCTGGTTTATTAATAATGTCCATAATAGTTATTCCAAGTCCTTTAACGTCTATCAATGGGAAAACCTATCGTAAAAACAGCGATTTTACATTATTACCCCCTTCTTAATTCTGTTCGTCCCGAACAGCATATCGCTTTTAAGAAATGCGACTCGGCCACGAACACCAAAATACCTTGATCTTTACTCGTGGCTTTGACCGCAATTCGCACACAACATGGTCAAGTCTCTTGACCGTTTGACACAGTTTCTTCCAGTCCTTCTTTGGCTCATCAACAGAGTCTTTCTTTGGCTCATCGTCGCCATTTTTCCACGGTTCATCACAGCCTTTTTTGCATGCCTCGTCCTGAACATCTTTGCACGGTTTATCGGAATTGTCTGCTTTTTCTTCTTCCTTCACATCTTTTAGATCTTTCTCAAGAAACTCTTTAAAAGGTTTTTCGAAAACACGTCGTTCCATAAATGCAATAAATCCCTTCATCAAACTGTTATTTGATTTTACAATGACTCTTAGTCTATCTGATCTAGAATCCTCTGTGGATTCATCTGATTTAAAACCCTCGGTACCGTTCTCTGTTCTTGTCTCATCTTTTCCAGAGTTTTTGCTTGCTGCATTGCTATTGTTGTTTTGGAGAAGCTCATCGCCGTTATGTTTGTTTTCTTCCAAGCTACAATCGAACGTTTTCTTTTCACATTCCAACTCGGCTCTTTCGTCGGTGTCAACTTTCATATCGTCCAGCGGATCTTTCTTCAAATTATCGCCATCGTCTCTCAAATCAGTGTCTTCTTTTTTTGTCAAGTTAACTTTGACGTATTTTTCTATTGGAGTTTCGTCCGTTTCTAATTCCTCGGTTGCTTCATCCGAGTCAGCTTTTTCATTAAAATCTGACCCTGAATATTCGGTGCCGTCGTCTGTTATGGAGGCTTCCGTTTCAGAACCGTCGCTGTATGGGTGAAAGCCATAGTTGTTATTGCCATTATTATAATAATGATCGTCACTTTCATTCTCATCGTTTTGCATTTTGTTTTCAACATTCTTCTCATCTTCTTTAGTTTGGTTTTTGACGTCCAAACCGACTGTATCACTCTCACCATCTTTGCATGGTTCACCTTGAGCATCTTTGCAAGGTTCCTTATCATGACCGTCTTTAACAGGCTCATCATCATGACCCACCTAACTTGTGCAGTCTGTACGGCCGTCATCCGTCACATGCTCTGAGACACAGCTGGTGGACTCCAGTTCAAATTGGGTTTCGCCGCAGCAGCCCACATCACCAGCAGCCCGCTGGTCCAGAACCGTGTCCACCACTGCCTCAGCCAACCCTGCGACCAAACTCTCAACAGTTGTACCGGCTGCTGCTACTTTGTTTCCGTGGCCAAGAATCATTCCTTCTCCTGTCTTCTTCTGTGCTGCCATGTTTTCTTTCGCTCGTTGTCTTTCTTCCTCCAGCAATTTGTTTTTTAATTTCCTTCGCTTGACCACAGCTTCCTCGTCAATGTCGAATAGATATTCGTCGTCGTCAGGCCCATAGCCCTCATTTACTAACGCGGCTAAAAGGCGTTCCATAAGTTCGTCCTTTTTACCTGTATCGCTCAGGCCACGTTTCTCCAGCTCGTCTTTCATTTCACTCGCCCAAAGCTCATCCAATGATTTCAAAACCATTCTTGTATCCCAATTCTGACACCAATGTTACGATATCACCAAATCGTATACCGGGCTCAATAGAATGGTTTTGATGTTTTATTGGAAAATAATAAATGAAGCTTTGTTACGGCTAGTTATACCTTCTGGTTTATTAATAATGTCCATAATAGTTATTCCAAGTCCTTTAACGTCTATCAATGGGAAAACCTATCGTAAAAACAGCGATTTTACATTAATATATATATATATATATATATATATATATATACGTATGACTTTTTTTTATTCAATCTTACATAAAAAACAAGAAACTGCTGCTTTGACTTCTTCTGTCAGTCACACTGTTGTGATGTCGGCCTGGCGTTTTGGTTTGCGAGTGTATTTAATTTGGTTGGTTTTTTCTTTCCAAATTCTTGAGCTGATGAATATTTCTCTTTACTGACCTGTTAAAAGTTAGAACCCGCCATAAGTTAAGTTTAAAATATTTTACCATTTATAACTCATTTACTTTTTTCGGTAAAGCACTTTTTGCCAGACATGCTTTTTTTACTCTGGTCCTCTTCTCTGAAAACTTTCCCTTTGGTCAATTCGTTTCTATTTCCGTATAACTTCGTATAAGGAAGCATTTCCTGTTCTTTACACACTTTATGTTTCTCCCTTAACATTTAGAACGTCTACACCCTGTTCATAAAAATAACTTCTCCACATTTAAACCTATTTTTTACTGTCTCTTTTTTCCAAATCAATGCCCTCACTGCATTTTTCTAACTGATTTTTGTTGGCATTTGAAAAGATGTCACAAACTCTCTTACAGATAGTTGAAAAAATGGCAGTAAAGAAATATATTCACATAATCAATTAATCAGTCATCTTTAAGGCACTGTTACGTTTTTTGCAAATGACTTGGGGGCCTATTGTCGCCGTCGCCGTCGCCGTCGCCCTAGGCAACTGCCTAGCACCGTCATGTGGTAGAGTCTTTTTCCGCTGTGAAAAGCTGACAGTTTATATAAAAATTTTGCACCCTTTTATATTAAATGCACCCTTTTTTTAATCTTGGCTACGGGCCTGTATATATATATATATATATATATATATATATATATATATATATATATATATATATATATATATATATATATATATATATATATATATATATATATATATATATATATATATATATATATATATATATATATATATATATATATATATATATACATAATTTCCCATGTCTGAATGTATGTGTTTATGTAGAACCAGCACTTGACGCACGCTTCGCGCGCGTGTGAGTTTTTACATATTAATAATAAAATTAGTCGCACTCAAATCGCACTCTAAGCCAAGCTCAAAAACAACACCTATGCGCTATTAACTATTATATTAATAATTTACGCACGCTTCGCGTGTGAGTTTTTACATATTAATAGTAAAGGTAGTCGCAATCAAATCGCACTTTAAGCTAAAAAACAACACCTATGCGCTATTATAGTAATAACTTTACGCACGCTTCGCAAGCGAAGCGTGTGACTATTATAGCCAGTTGCATATGAACACGTTTTTATAAAATAGTAAATTGTCGTTAATAATAATAATTTACAACTTGTTTAAAATTGGGAAAAACCCGCCGACTACTACTTCGGTGATTTATTTATTTTCAACTTGTTTATATTGAGTTATGGCGTATTCCAATATAATAGGAATAATATTAGAAAATTAGTTAATTTTCGTAATTAATAATATTATTAATAATTAAAATAAGAGGAATAATAATAACAAAATAGAAAAATGTCGTTAATAATGATTTCATTAAATATTTCCGCAAAGCGTCGAACTTTCCAATAATAGAAATAATATTAGCAAAATAGTTAATCTCCGTTATTAATAATAATTAAAATAAGAGGAATAATAATTGCAAAATAGTAAATTGTCGTTAATAATAATTTACATAAATAAAAAACCCGCCGACTACTACTTTGGTGATTTATTTATTTTCAACTTGTCTATATTTAGCGATGACGAACGATGCTATATTTATCCGCAAAGCGTTAGACTTTCGCGGCTAATAACTTTTTATTTAAACAATTTAACAAAAAAGTGCCCTAACAAACCGTGTTCAGCGTCTCATAATCTATCAACGTGAGTTTTTTCAGACCTGCAGATGCTAATCGGGTGACATAATACATCATTGCGCTTTAATAGTAGGGAATAACGTATAACGCGGCGGCCGCGGTGGTCAGTAGTCGATAAAATTAATGCGCGCAGGTGTTAAAAAATAATAAAATAAAAGTTATTACGTAATTGTACACGTTCAAAATAATATATAATGAGTTTTTAATAATATTTACATCATAAAAAATATTTACAACGTTTTTCTCGCGCCCTAAAAAGTATAAAATAATATACCTATAAGCAGTGTTTTATCCAGACGTCTTAGGCAAGGAATTTCCGCCTCACCCAAAATAATAAATTCCCCCACAAAAATTTCAACTTTGTCTAAAATTAAGAGACAGATATTTCACATGATGAGCGTAAATTTAAGTAAATTATTTCAATTTTTTAAAATTACTTAAAGCCAAAAATTTAAAGTTTCAAAAAAAAGTCAAAGTCTGTCAAAGATGTTTTAATTTCTCTTGTGACAGAAGATTTGAGTGAGGTTTTTCCTACGCCAGCTTCAAATGTTGAACGATCATTTTCTGTCATGAGTAAAATTTGCAATAAATTGCGTCAACGACTAACGGTTGATCATTTAGATAAATTGATGTTGATATCGATAGAAGGTCCAGACGTGTTAATTAGGAAACAACTGAAAACTGCTGTTTACTTATGGTATAAAATCAGGGGCGCAGCTAGGGGGGGTCAGGGCCAAATCGGAGCGTTCTGCAACTTTTCCAAATATGAAAAGTTTTTTTGGTGGGGAGTGCTACATTTATTCTCAATCTATTATATGCCAATCTATATATATATATATATAAAAGAACGTCCTGACTGACTGAGTGACTGACTGACCGACCGACCGACCGACCGACCGACTGACTGACTGATAATCAACGCCGAGCTCCAACGCCGAGCTCCAACGCCTCATCCTAGGAACGTGAAATTTGGAGCTTATATTACTTTTATTGCGTAAGCATCCACTAAGAAAGGATTTTTGAAAATTTTGCTCCTGAGAGAAAAAACTGGAAAACAAACTTTTTTCTAAAACAATGTATATCTCGAAAACCAAAAATGAGAAGATTTTGAAATTTGTTATATGGATTCATCTTGAAAAATAAAAAGATACATGCTTTACCATTTTTTGAAAATTCGGTTTCCCGGACCTCAAATGTGGGTTGGAAAATTGGGTTATTTGGTTTTTAAAGTAGCTGCTACTCAAAGACTGTGAATGCTACAGGAGTAAAAATTAGTATTTAGTTTCTACTCCAAAAATAATGAAATACGTGTTTTAGCATTTTTTGAAAATTTGGTTTTCAGGACTTCAAATATGGGGTGGAAAATAGGGTTACTTGGTTTTTAAAGTAACTGCTACTCAAAAACTGTAAATGCTACAAAAGTAAAATTAGTATTTAGTTTCTACTCTAAAAATAATGATATACGTGTTTCACCATTTTTTGAAAATTTGGTTTCCAGGACCTCAAATGTGAAGTGGAAAAAGGTTTATTTGATTTTAAAATAACTGCTACTCAAAAACTGTAAGTGCTACAGGTGTGAAAATTAGTATTTTGAGGTTTTTTGGCGGTTAAAAGTAGATGAGTTCCGTTTTTACCGGACGGACGGGCCAAGCCGTTATTTTAGGGTCTTCATACGGCCCTGCCCAAACCTTAAATCAAAGTGCGACGGGCCGAGATTTTTAACCAAGTATATAGACATTTTAGTGATTTTAGGGTGTTCAGACGGGCCGGGATAAACCTGAAGTCAAGGTAAGACGGGCCGAAGTTTTTCATCAAGTATATAGAACTTCTAGGCCTGTAAAAACAGACCGGGCCAATATTAGACGGGCCGTGCCGGGCCAGGAATTTCGGTTTTTGAAACGGGCTGGGCCAAGTTGTCGACGGGCCGAGCCGAGACCTAAAAAATTGATCCGTGCAGTACTCTACTATGTATGCACGGTTCAAATTCTCAAATTTCATGCGAGCGAAGCCGCCACGGGCACTGTTGGTATATTTATATGGCACTAGCGGAGATACCCAGCGTTGCCCGGGTTTTTTAGAGGTTTTTCTAATGTTTGTCTCTTTCTCTCCCGTTTCCTTTCCCACCTGCTTTCCCACTCCTGTTCGCTTTCCCGTTTTCGGTCGTTTTCCCGCTGCCGGTCGCTCTCCCGCTCCCGGTCGCTTTCCCGCTCCCGGTCGCTTTCCCGCTCCCGGTCACTTTCCCGCTCTCGGTCGCTTTTCCGTTCCCGCTCGCTGTCCGTTCCGGGTCGCTTTCCCGCTTCTATAATAGACAAACTAACCCACAAACATTCATATATATATATATATATATATATATATATATATATATATATATATATATATATATATATATATATATATATATATATATATATATATATATATATATATATATATATATATATATATATATTGCGAATAAACTGTGGAATCAATAGCTTTTCGTTTAGGTGGCATAATTAATTCGATAGAAAGATTTGAAATTTGAAATTGTATTTTTTCAGCCAATTTTCAATATATGACGATGTTTTAAAGGAAATAGTTTTGTACTTTATATATATATATATATATATATATATATTTATATGTAGTTCCCGCTCGCTCACCCGCACCGCTCCGCTTATTTTGTGACGGATTTCAAATTTTTTTTTATATTTGATTCCCCTTGACTCTCAAGGTTGTGTGAAAATTTCATTACGATCGGATGAATGGTGTAGCAATGCATAAACGCCATTAACATACAAACATTCATTTATATATATATATATATATATATATATATAGTTCCCGCTCGCTCACCCGCTCCGCTCCGCTCATTTTGTGACGGATTTCAAATTTTTTTTTTATATTTGATTCCTCTTGACTCTCAAGGTTGTGTGAAAATTTCATTACGATCGGATGAATGGTGTAGCAATGCATAAAGGCCATTAACATACAAACATTCATTTTTATATATATAGATAGATAGCAACATATAAACTTAACTTTTTACATAGTTTAGAATATATATAAATCATATCCTATTACAATTTAAACATACCATGAACTTAACTTTTTACATAGTTTAGAATATATATCAATCATATCCTATTACAATTTAAACATACCATAAACTTATTTTTAACATTTGCTTTAACTGGTTTGAGGCTGAGTTTGACTATCTTCAGTTTGCAGTCTTTCTTTTCATTTTAATCATTAATAAATTATTAAAGATACAAAAAAACTGCAGACTGAAGATAGTAAAAAAAACGTTTTTGGCCGCGGCGGGCTTTTTTCTCTTTTTCAAACTTGATCCATCCTAGCATTTTTTCCTGGTTGCGCCCTGTATAAAATAAAACCAAGACTTATACAACTTTCCCCTTTTATGGTCAGCAATAGAAAAATTTAATCAATTCTGACTTGTATTTTGATATTGCAGGATAGTTAAATCAGCATAATTATTATGTTATTTGACTGATTTGTTTAATTTTGTCCTATTTAAACTTATTACTTGAAACTTGACTTTGTGAAATTATTTAAAAAGAGCTCAATAAGGTTATTAGCAATATTGAAAACCCCCTCTCGGTTTCCTGAGAACATTAAATCTGGATAAAAACACTGAGCTCTATCAAAAAGTCAGCGCTATAGATTACCCCCCCACTCCCCCAAAATATCAATTTCCCCCCAAATTGAAGGGGTCTGGATGAAACACTGCCTATAAACCTGGCTGAATTTCTGAATAACTTTAATTGTCACATTATGGTAACTTACTTTAAAACAGTTTCTAATTCATATAAAATAAAAAACGTTGGGCGCATTATTTTTTTATAAATGTTTGTTTCACAGAAATGTTGATATTGTATGAGCGCCCAACGTTTTTCATTGTATATGAATTAGAAACTGTTTTGGACAAAAGTCACCCGCACGGGCAAAGACACCGTTTTTACGGTATTTTACCATAAATTATGGTCCATAATGTGACCCAGTTATTCAGAAATTCAGCCAGATTTATAGCTATATTATTTTATACTCTTTTGGGCGCTTTGTTTTTTTTTAAAAGTATTTTTTATGATGTAAAATATTATTTTCTACTTTTTCCTTTTTAAGAGGTGAAATTTTGTAAGTGTTTGAGCTTTTAGATTAAATGTATTGTTGCGATGTCTACAGATCGGGCTCTTTGATATATATATATATATATATATATATATATATATATATATATATATATATATATATATATATATATATATATATATATATATATATATATATATATATAGTTCACTAAAACCTTCCTCCATTGACTCTCAAGCTTGTGTAAAAATTTCATTACGATCGGATGAATGGTGTAGCAACGCATAAGTTATTTACACACACACACAAGTAGAAGTGGTCAAAAATCGATTACAAAACAGGGATCCGTCTCACTTTTTTGGCCCAGCCTGTATATATAAATAAACGAGCGGGGTACCCTGCGCTGCCCGGGGTTTTTCGAGGTTTTTCTATCGGTTTTCTCTCGCTCCCGCTTCCTTCCCCGCTTGCTCTCCCGTTCCCGGTCGCTTTCCCGTCCCGGTCGCTTTTCCGTCCCGGTCGCTTTCCCGCTCCCGGTCGATTTCCCGCTCACAGTTGCTTTCCCGTTCCCGGTCGCTTTCCGTTCCCGATCGCTTTTTCGCTCTCAGTTGCTTTTCCGCTCCCGCTTGCTTTTCCGTTCACGTTTCCGCTCATTTTCTAATTCCCGTTTCCGCTCGCTCTCCCACTCCCGAGCGAGCGAGAACGGGAGAGCAAACGAGAGTGGGAAAGCTGCCGGGAACGGGAAAGCAAGCGCTTACGGAAAAGCGATCGGGATCGGAAAACCCTCTAAAAAGCTCGGGCAACGCTGGGTCCCTCGCTAGTAGCTAATAAAACAATTTTAAATTAAAAAATAGTTTTTTTTAGAACATTTTCAAAAATTAATAGAATGCATACAGTGGCGGATCCAAAAATTTCTGGTGGATAAGTTGCAAGTGCGTCACTTCTAAAATTTTGAACACTTTCTATTCCAAAAAGGTGTTAACTGGGGGGGGGGGGTAGTCGTAGATCTGAAAAAAATCAAAAACTCAATTTTTTCCAAAAAAGCTTATGATCGGGAGGTAGTCGTAGGAATTTTTTAACAATTTTACTTTCAACTACGATCATTTTCCAAAAAAACTAATTGATACTCTGGTGGGGAGATGCATATCCCAATTCCACCTTATCCGTCGTCTCTGAATGAACTGTCACGGAGAGCAAGTCTATATTCCAAATTTAAGCTTGATTGGGTGACGGGAAGTTTGTTAATTACGTTAAAAATAAAATAATTGATTGACTTGATGAAATTGTTGTTGTAGGTACCTACCTATATTTTCCTTTAAGACATTGACAAACGTAATATTGTTATTATTATTGTTACTATGAAACTATCTAAACTATTTTTTTTGTTAAAAGGTTTTTGGAAAAACTAAATATCCGTATAAAAATTAATTATTAAGCATGGAATCTTATTCAGAGTTCTTTGGAAAAAGTTCGCTTGCTTATTTACGTATTGGGGATCGTATTGTTTCGTTTTTTATTATATATTTACCTTACCTAATAGAAAAAAGATACGTAGAAAAATGGTAAGGCATAATTATTTATTTCACATTTAAAGCCTATATTTTTTAGACGTCCAGCAGGTGTTTATGTAATCAAAAATCTGTTTCTAGTTTCTAATAAATTAAATAATAATGGTTTTTTGTCTTGATTAAAAAAAAAACTTTTTTTTGCAGGAAGTTGATTATTACAAAATCTTAGAAGTCTCCAGAACGGCAAATGAAACAGAAATTAAAAAAGCGTATGTTATTTTTAATATCAATGAATTAATTTTTAATGTTCGACTATACTATGAAAGTTGATTTGAAGCCCATAAAAAAACAGGTTATCTTTCACATAAGCGGTTGGAGCTGAACTTCCAATAAAATAGTCCCATTTTGTTACATTAACATAAAAAACAAATGTTCTACCAGATTGAAGTAAAAAAAAAACATTTATCGTAATTTGAGAGACTTTGAAAAACAGTAAGTAGTACCCTTAGAAGCACTATTTACATCACAGTTGTGAGTGGTGAGGTACGCTGAGGTTATGAATGAACATAATATTCAATATGTTTTTGAAACAAGTGGAATATTATTAGTTAGTTGTTGTCATGATTATTTTAGAGAGATGGGCAGTTTTAATCTATTTTCAGGTAAAAGTGCATTTTGGGTACATACAATATTTAATCTAAACCTCTTTATAATCTCCTAATCGGCCTAATCCTACACTTCCTTTAGGTTTAATCACATAGAACAATATTTACATTTGGTAGTAGTTTTAAAAGTTAAAGAAAGGTTTGAAGAAATTGTGATAATAAAATGCACTTTTATTGCTTTATGGCCAAGTTATTTGTTACTTAATTATAATTCACACTTTTGAAGGTATCGAAAACTAGCATTAAAGTGGCATCCAGATAAGAATCCTAACAACAAAGAAGAAGCTGAAGCCAAATTTAAAGAAATATCAGAAGCTTATGAAGTTTTGTCTGACAGTCAGTCCAAAACTGTTTTTTTGAGTATTTTTTATGAGTACCGCATCTGACAAAAGTTTCAATTTTTTCTATAGATGAGAAAAGAGTTATTTATAACAAATACGGCAAAGAAGGTTTGTCCGGTCAGACAAACGACTCTGGACCTCATTCTCATGACTTTGGTGATTTTGAAGAGTTCATAAGTTCAAGCAGACCGTCACACTTCCATCACTTTGCCTTCCGTGATCCATTTGATGTTTTCAGAGAGGTGTTTGATGGGTTGGATCCTTTTGGAGACTTTTTTAGTCCAGGTTTGTATTCTCATATATTATCAATATACTCTAAAAATACCCAGTTGAAAAGGACGTTTTTTTTGTTTTTACCAAACTGTCAGATGTTAAATGAAGAACGTTTTCTTTCTGTACCATTATTACAGGAAGTTCAATTAAGTCAGTATCTCAATCGCTCTAAATTATTAAATGTGGTAATTAGGCAATGTGGCTGCTCTTCTTGCTCAGTAATATAAAAAAAATGTTCAATGCTTTGGATCGAACCTGGTTCAAGCAAATTAAAATCACTACATTTTATGCCTTGCCTTCTTTAAACGAGTTTCGTTCCATCCCTAATATATATATATATATATATATATATATATACAAATGAATGTCTGTCTGTCTGTGTGTCCTTTATGCATTGCTACGCTATTCATCCGATCATAATGAAATTTTCACACAACATTGAAAGTCAAAAGAGGAGGGTATTTGTGAAAAAAAATTTAGATCGGTCACAAAGTGAGCATGAGCGGGAGATCGAGCGGAAACGGGAACTAGAGAATCAGCGGGAACAGAAAAGCGACTGAGAGCAAGCGAGCGGGAAAGGGAGAGTGGCTGGGAGCTAAAAAGCGAGCGACTGGGATCAGGAGAGTAAGCGGGAAAGGAAACAGGAGTGAGAGAAAAACGATAAAAAACCTCTTGCAATGCCGGGTACCACGCTAGTTATAAAAATGTTTTCTCATGCAAACATTTGCTATTTGCTTGCATCATTTTGTTATGCCGCTATATATGTATTATATATTATATTTGTTCTGTCAGCTTTGACAGATCATATGAGAATTTAGTGGTTTTAAATACGAGAACCGTGAAATCAGACATTGATTGCTGTGCCTTTTGCAACTTCACTCTGTCAATTTACTTAACCAATCCCTTGTTGACATGGCTTTTATTTTGTAGTTCAACTGCCTGCACTGCTCACTTGCTTGCTTGAATGTTTGCCAACCTTGAAAGTGAAAATTAACAAACTTCACGTCATGCAATCCATCCAATCGAGCTGAAATTGAAATCTAAGCTCGCTTCTCATGAAAATTCATTCTATTAAATTTTTATAAAAAAAATTTAATTGAAAAAATTAGTTATCTATGTTTTAGAACAACAACAAATCTAATATGATTACATATATTTACATTTATAATGTTGAAAAGAAAACTTTGCATTAAATAAAAACTCAGTATATCCTGAAATATAAGGGATTTGTGAAAAATCTTGTTTTGTTTTAAATTCTGCTTATTCAGTCATTATTTTTTTAATTTATCACACCATGTTATCTTTTGAAACTTTTTCTTTGACATTTCGTTATGAATTATGAACTTGCAAAATGATTAATAAATGTTTTTTTTTTCAATGTGATAACAATAGGTTTCCCCAATCTTGGTGGTAGCTTGTTTCTTGATCCATTCAGTTTCAATCAATTTTCTTTCCTTGGAAGATCTCCGATGATGATCCCTGGCGGTAACACACAGTCGAGGTACGCATTTGTTAAAACCAAGCTTTTTATCTATATATCAATGTCCAGTTCTAACATGTTTATGTATCAATGTTGAGTTCTAACATATCTATATATCAAATTCTAGAATATCATGTTGTTGAATTTATTATCTTTTATTAATTATCGCTTCCTCCGAGTCGAGGTTTAGGTTTATGGATTGTCAGCAATGGCGTGTTTGATTTCTTTATTTGTAGATAAAGTTTATTTTTTTTCAAAACATAGCAATTATATATTCTTTTTGAAAAGATTAGATCAAAAATCTAATAATGTATTGTTTTGATGTCAAATTCTATTATCTATGTTTCAATGTCGACTGCTTAAAAATGGCAAGATGCTTCTAAATTAATTTTTTTTTCATTTTTTCTAACAGGAGTCGTAACAGACAGATCCAACAGCAGGTTCATCCGCACCCAAGCAGGTCCAATCGCACCCAGCCCTATGCCAGGAACCAGATCAGCAGGGCTTCCAATCCATTTGATTTGTCATTTTTTTCAGGAGGATTTCCAGGTTTCAAGTAAATATAAAACTGTTTTTGTGATAATTTGTAGGTTCGGTAGTGGAAATGTTGAAGTTTGTACATTAAAGTGATTTATTCTCTTGAGTAATTAATTATGTCAATCATCTGAGTAATTATGTTAATCCTTTGAGTAGATATGTTAATCATTTGAGTCAATATGTTAATCCTTTGAGTCATTATGTTAATCATTTGAGCCATTATGTTAATCATTTATTTTTTCTTACAAATTTATGATAATTAATTCTTTATCATAATTATTTATGTTGATTATTTCTGAAGTATGCAGAGCATGTCATCGGGATCAATGAGACCTTGCATGATGAGCTCTGTTTCAACATCGACAAAAGTCGTCAATGGAAAAACCATTGTCACAAAGAGGTTACTATTTTACTATTTATTCATTTATTCATTTATTATTATTATTATTATTTATTTTTTTATTAAATTATTTGTTATGTATAAAATATTATAGTTTTATACTATACTATGCAGCTATCTTATCTTTTTTATTGTTTTATGTATAATACAAAATATACATTAGCAGAAGTCGCTTAAAGGGTGCTTAAAATTATTATTTTATTTTAAAGATTATTAATTTATAATATAAAGAAATAATTAAAAAAAAATAATAATATTGCTCTAATGTTTCAGAGTTGTTGAAGACGGAGTTGAAACGGTCACCATCGAAGAGAACGGTCGATTGACGTCGAAAACCGTCAACGGGGAGAGGGCCGTCTAGTTGTGTAGATTTAAAAATGCTTCACAGGATCTGACGTGTTGGAATAAATTAGTCATTGTAAAGTCGAGTTCTTATTCGTACTACGATGCACTCAATTGGACGTCTTCAATATGTCTTCTTGTTCCGTTTGGAGTTTTTTTTGTTTGAGTTGGTAGAAATTTTTTATAAATGTGAACTTTGTAGCTGCAAAATTATTCAGTGTCATATTGAGTAAAGACGATACGATGAACAATTTTTTTCTGAGTCCATTTTGAAACCTCAGCTTGTTATTTGAACTTGTCAAGACTCATCATCAGTTTTAGAGGTTCAATACTCAACCTCCGAAGGAAATTATTATAGGATGTTTGCAACTGGGGCTTTCGTTTGTCTTTCTTGTAATGTGAATTTTGTTAGAGAGGCTGTAACACCTAAAGAAACAAGTCTTTTTTAGTTTATTATGATGAGAATAAATGGTAAAATCCTTAGTTTCTTGTACATACCTTACTGTTATGAGATCAGAAGGTGTTTTGCATAACGTCTGGAGTGAAAATGAAAGGCACATTGCTGTAATTTATTAGTCAAGACAGAATCTTGCGTTTTTTAATTCCTTTCTAAAACGCAAGATTTTTGCGCTACAGTTTGGGTATTTTTGTGTGTAATGATAGAGCCCTATCGCAGACTAACTAATTATTCTTACATTTTGATTGGATATTATGTTCGACTCGAATGATTGGAGCTTTGAAGGTTTGTAAACAAGTGAAGCATTAACAGTGCTTATTTAAAACTAGCGGGGTACCCGGGGTTTGTAGAGGTTTTTCTCTCTTGATCCCGTTCCCTTGCCCACTTGCTCTCCGCTCCTGGTCAATTATCTATTCCCGCTCATTCTCCGGTTTCCGCTCCCGCTCGCTTTGTGACCAATCTTTTTTTTCTAAAAAACCTTTCTCCTTTCTTGTCTCAGTCAGTCTGTAAAATCAATGTTTCGTCTTGTCTCGGTCTTGGGCAAAGAAGCAATTGTCTTGTCTCGGTTTTGGGTAAAGAAGCAATGGTCTTGTCTCGCTCTTGAGGGTTCAATGTCTTGTCTTTTCTTGGTCTTGGACAAAGAAGCAACTGTCTTGTCTCGGTCTTGGGATTTCAATGTCTTGTCTTGGTATGTAAAGTCGATGTCTTGGTATGTAAAGTCGATGTCTTGGTATGTAAAGTCAATGTCTTGGTATGTAAAGTCAATGTCTTGGTCTTGAAAAAAATGTCATTGTTATGAAAAAATATCTTGTTCCATCTCTGCCAATATAGCTGATGACCGGGGGTGGAGGGGGTGGCCAGAAGCAGGGCTCTGGAGAGGAATAAAATGAGATGGTGCAAGACCTTTTCAATCTGATATACAATTTAAGTGAAAAAAAAGCTGATGACCAAAGGAAGGTCACTGGCGGATTTAAATGGGGCGCGCGTGCCCCCGTTCCGCCCTTTAATAAAAACTTTTTTTTATTCATATATACAATGCGTGGATATCTTGACATACCTTCTTGCAATTTTTCTATTGCCATATAAAATTGTTTGTATAAACGGGAAGGTTGCATAATGCATTTTCAAATATTTAGCAAAGATTAATCAGAGGTTTTTCCAATTAGTTCATACCTTTTGTGCTGTAAGTTTTTGGCGCCAAGGGTCTAGGTCTAACAAATGAGCTCCTAGAAATTCCCATTTGTAAACGTTTCCTCTAAAATAGCTGATGACTGGCAGGGCCGTAACCAGCTATGGGGCCGGGGGGCCCAGGTCCCCCCAGTTTTGTTTAGGCCTCCCCAGTTTTGGTCGGGCCCCCCATCTCATTCAGGCCCCCCGTTTTTTGTATTGCTGTCCAGTTAATATAAAACCGCACAATTTCTCTAATAATAATACAAGAGAAAGAGCTACTGAAAGGGCAAGAAAAAGAGAGATGCTGAAAAGTTAAAGAACCAGCAAAATAAGCTGTCCAGTAGAGAATGAAAGAGAGACTGTAAAGAGGCTAGGCTACTAACATATAGAGGGAGAAAGTACTGTTAAAGAACTTAGGAGCCTAGCAGAATAGGCAGCTCACGTTGAGAAAGACTGAGATATGCTAAATAAGTTAATGGCTAGAGAATATCACCGCTCACAGAGAGAGGAAAAGAGAGATGCTAATAGAAAAGACTTACCACAGTGACCGGATGCAGTGACCGCATGCAAAAACACTCTACTATACATTAACATAAATTTCATTGTTGTTTGTTTCCGTCCTCGTCACTTTCTTTCTCAG
This sequence comes from Erpobdella octoculata, assembly GCA_963978895.1. Lineage (NCBI taxonomy): Eukaryota > Metazoa > Annelida > Clitellata > Hirudinida > Erpobdellidae > Erpobdella > Erpobdella octoculata. The sequence goes on from OZ022241.1 coordinate 34,019,716, forward strand.
CGTTCAAGATCGACATTTTATCTTCAGCATTTTGTCTTCAGCATTTGTTTTATTTCAAATTCAAATTAATTTGGTGGAATAAGGTAGAATAAGATTCAAATTTCAATCGCTGAACCTGTTTTTTTTGCGTTAATCTCATTTTGAGGGTCAAATCACTGGCACGCGCAACTTAGGTAAACAAAAAATTTATACAGTGCCCCCCCCCCAAAAGTTCTTGGGCCCCCCACTTCCAAATTCCTGGTTACGGCCCTGATGACTGGGGGGTAGAGTCGCAGGTACTTTTTTAAAGTTTTCAAAAACATCATACACTTTTGTCTTCAAGAATAGCTGATAACTGGGGTGTAGTCGTAGGTAATTTTTCCAAAAATTTTGGCGCCCCTTCCAAAAGGCAGCCGGAAAACGTGTTCCCCATCACGGAATGCACCGATGGACACATTCAAAACAAATACATTTTTCCTGCAAAAACTACCGGTGCTAAACACACATAGAAAAATTGATAAACAAGCCAAGCTATTCTTAAAGCTTTCAAATTTTACCAAACGCTTTAATTTTAATATTAAAGCACAAATTGGAATTTTCCTGAATTTGTCGAAAATACCTTCTCTGGCGACCGCATCTTACCATACCTACACTTATTTATTGAAATAATGAAAGAATAAACAAAAACAAATTTTAAGAATTTTTTAAAACATAATTTATATTATTTTTAAATAAAAATTATTTTATCAAAACGCAAAAGTAATACTAAAATTCTATAACCATTAGACATATCGATAAATAATTTACTTATTCTGGTTTCATTGCTCTGTTTACTATTTTTCTCTTTCCTTTTCCATAAATTACTCGAAGCAAGGTATGGTTATGGCTATTATGTCGAGTAGATTCTGTATAATAATTTTAACGTTTTTTAAAAAGTCGCAATATGGATGGATATTTCTGCATTCTATTAATCGCGATTGTTTTCAATAAACAGGAAAATGTCCCAACGACTTACTTTGAGGCGTAGGTTGCCCTACAACACCAACTCGAACCGCAGGAAGATGTAAGTACATTCATTATTTAAGTTAATGCTTGAAAAGTTTAAATTCAAGTCTTTTAAGCATGACGAGCACGACTGTGAGCAAAGTAAACACGTTGTGCTAATAGCTTTATTATCGCTTTTTTACAGCGTGAAGACTCCCGGCGGTAAGTTGGTCTACCAATACAAAAAGAAGTTGGGAGCCGTTCCTAAATGTGGAGATTGTCATGATGAGCTCAGGGGTGTAAGTTAAATATTTAATTTTTTGAATAAAATTAAAATTTCCGCAGTCAAAAGCAAACCAAATCATAAGATAGCGTCCTTTTACAGTAAGTACAGTTATCAATATGCAGTCTCAATAGCACTGATCATGCATAGAAACTATGTTATAAAATCATTGAAGTTAAAAAAACAGTTAAATTAATAAGTTTTAAAATTTGTATTTTTATTATTTAGATCACACCATCGAGACCAGCAAGTAGACCAAGGATGTCAAAACGATTCAAAACCGTGACCAGAGCTTATGGAGGTTCCAGATGTCACAAGTGTGTCAGATCTAGGTAAGGAAAAGTTTTGAACAATGTTATAAACTGCTACATTGATTACATATTAAGTTAATATCTTGTTCATTTAGAGTTTGCAATACCTTATTTTGATCGTTAATTAACATTACTCATATACAGGATCATCAGAGCATTCCTTATTGAGGAACAGAAGATCGTTATGAAAGTTCTGAAGGCCCAGGCTTCCATGAAAAAGACTGCTGCTTAGACTATATGAACAATAAAGAAATTTCTAAAATAAATCTCAGCTTCAGAGTTTTGTTTTTTCTGGATAAATTGGCTTAAGTGTATTTTGTACTTTTTCCAAGATAATGGTGTAAATGGTTCTTGGTTAACTGACTGCTAGAGATAATAAAGAGTGAGCTATGTTCTATTGAATCACTGTTATATTGAGAACTGCCATTAAGTGTCAATTGTCCAGGTTTTAAAGAATTTTGCAACTTGCAGCATTCAAAGCTTTCCACATAAGCTATATACAGTTGAATCCTATTATGTTAATGATCTATGGATTTGAAGAAAAGTATTTAGAAAGTCCAATATGATGGATACGCACAACATGAATTATTCTGTTTAACTTCATTAAATCCCTTATACCAACTTCACTGTTGGTCTTGCTTGCTAGAATGTTTGGCATCCTTGGAAGTGAAATTTTTCTAATTGTCTTCCAATTGTGATGAAATGTAGACTCCTAATGACAGCCTGTTCTATTACTTTTAATTGATTGATTGTGTGCACAGTGTTGATTTGTAATGCATTCCGGATATTCCTTGCTGATGTGGTGAAGTGTGGGAGACTGAGGTGGTTTGGACATCTTGAATGAAAAAGCTTGGGTTTCGGAATGTAAAGGGGTTGTGGGTGATTAAAACACTTATATAATCAATTGTGTAGGTCACATTCTGTTACATAAACAACGAGCATATTAGCATAGACAATAAATAGTTAGCAAATATCACAAATAATTATTTAATTAAATTTTGTCCAATCGATCCAAAAATTGGATGGAATGCATTGATTATCAGTTCGGAGGTATGTTTAAATTTTTAAGTCTTTAGCTCATCGGGAAGTTAGTTTAAAATTGATTGCAAAATTTGCCGACAGACAGAGAAGTCAAGTTAAGTAAAAGTGTGTAAAAATGCACAGTATGCTTGTTAACAAAAAGTTCATTTGATTAAAATTGCTTCACTCGCAATTAAGTTTTCGATTAGAAAAATCCAGAATCAGTCGTTTGTGTGCATTAAAAACGGTGGGAATGCGTAAAAAAAAGATATAGATTCAACAAGAAAGCCGTAAAAACGAGGTTTTTCCATTATTTGCAAATTTTTCTTTTAAAACGAAATTTTTTTAATTTATATATGCAAACATCTATATGTTTGTCTGATTTATTTAAAAACAAAAAATTACAGAAAAACTTTCTTCAGACAATTTTCAAACTTTAATAGAATGCATTGTCACGAGGAACAAGCCTATATTTTAAATTTCTGCACTAATGGATGACAGGAAGTTAGTTAAATTTCACTTTCAAGGTTTGATTACATTCAAGCAATCAAGACAGGCGGTGAAGTTAATATAAGGGATTTAGAAAGGGCAATCTGTCTGTAAATCTGAAGTACAAAAGTAATCTGAAAAATGGCATTAATTTAGTGCGCTTTCGGGATGATTTTTCATCAAAACCTGTTTAGATTTGTGGCCGAAAAATTTTTTTTTTGGGATTTCTTTATCGCATAACAGCAATTAAGAACCTTGAGTGTTATTGTGGCCATGAAATTATATAATTTAATTTTAGGGAAATTAATACAAATATTTTCTATATCTTGACTGAAGTTTCGTCCAAAATATAGAGCCACTTTAACTTTTTCGTAAGACTAGAGAAAAAGTTTCCAAATAACCCAGCCAGTAATACTAAAATTGAATTAATGAAAAGATGCAAGGTTTTTAAATATTTTTTATTTATTTATTGATATGAAAAGTCAGACAAACACTAATTCTTTAAATACTATTTATATAGGTCCATTATGTTGGTTTCCTGCTTGACATTCTGAGATTTCTTTCTATTTCATATTGCTTATAATCAACCTGTTGAAGGAATGCCACTTTCTCCAAATACCTTTTTTCAAAACAAAAAATAATAATCTGTTTAATACTGATTTCAAATTCCTATGTAATATATTTTTAAATGTTATTCATTTAAAATGGATCTTAGATTCCAGCTTAATAACCATGACAATACGTTTTTTTCAGTAAAAGTTAGGATTGTGTCGCACAAATTATAAGGCACAGCTATTTTACCCGTTCTTTCCTCTGTTATGTTGCTGGAGTTCTTCTCCAATGCCTTCTTCATTCTTGAAACCGGTCCAATCTAATTTTGATTTTTCCTGAAAATAATTTTGTTGCATACCATGTAAAATTTGATGCTGATTATTTGAAACAAAATACTTCTGAATTATTTTCATTGTTGAATTAAAAGCAAATTCAACATAGAAAAAAATTAATTGTCATCATTCTTTAGTAAACATTAAATCCAATTCGACTGTTAAAAAGTATGACAATGTTTTAAACACGCATTAGTCATTAGACTTCTAAGCTACGAATCACTTCATCCAACTTTTACTCATCGTGGGCCTATTTTCTACAGAGCAACCAGAGACAGCCACTTATAAGCAGCTACATACCCACCCTTGCAAACGCCAGTGGGATTTGAACACCTGACTGTTAGATCCACAGGCAAATGCCTAGCCATTATACCAGCGAGCGGTAAGACACTAATGAGTTAAATAACCTTGATGAATAAATTAAGCATTTCTTTCTTACTAGTCTGCAACATCAATTTGATCTTCATAATTGCTTAGTTAGTGTAGTATGATTTCATGTATGCTGCATTTTCAACTGTTTTTATAGTAATAATAACAATGAAATGATGCAAGTCAGTTGCTAACAAGGGGTGAGGAAATGATAACAAATACAATCCTCAATGAATAATGATTATTGTTATTAGGTTATTTAATGTGCTGTCTAAAAATAGAAATTTCTTGGAGCTCACAAGACAAACAGCAACCAAAATAATATAACGCGTAATGAATTTGCGTATCATGATGTTTCAAGAGAAATAACGACCATGGTCAATCTTTTCAGACTCCATTGAATGCCATTTATATGTTTTCATATGTCTGGATCAGGAATTTACTTTAAAAATAATACAAGGAAAAAAACTCGAGACAATAAACAACTTACTAATACGCTCATTTTCGGTTTCTTTTGAAGTTTGTCTAAGAGACTTCCTAATCCACCAGCTGGTCGTTTCATACTGAAATAATTTTTCATTGTATTAATACGAGCAACTTTGTTTTAAAAATGCAACAAATAATTTCAATAATAAACTGCCGTGTAGCATACCCGGGAGTAGATGAATTAGAAGCAGCAGATGAAGAAGATGAGGATGAAGTTGATGGGGTGGATTTCATTTCTTTAGCTTCTTTAGAGTTAGCATCAACTTCACTGCTGACCCTGGAAAACAACAGAAAATCATACAAGTTCATTATATTACTTAGTTAAATCTAGTTAGAAAATGACCGTGACGTCAAAGTAGCTAATCGGAGCGTTTAGTTTTAGGTTGCATGCACATCATCATCTCACATTATTTTGTGTGTATTTTTAGTTAGTTATCAAAACTTCGACAGTAAGATTAATCACTATTTTTTTAAATTAAAATTTTAATCATGCAATTGATTTGATTAAAATTTTTAATTGCACGTCAGCACTAGGTACTTATAAAACATTGAAAAGTACAATAACAAGTTAAAAGTTATTAGGGCCTTGATACCAGGTTTTTGCTTAAATCAACCAATTCCTTTTGCAAAAATACAACCAATTAAAACCACATATTACAAACTATTTATAATTTACTTTATAATTATTACTTTCAATCAAGGCTATTTTGATATAAATACTGGATCCACAACCTACTTTAAATAGTCTAATGTTTTATTGTTTATTATATCATGATTAAGCACAAATAAATTGATGTAACAAACTACAAAAACGACAGCATATCCTTGAAAAAACATCTGAACAAAAGCTTCGCATGGACCGAGTCGACATATTAAGGCTATCAAAATGGACCGGTCCTGGGCAAAGTCAAGGTAAGCAATAAGCAAAAAAGCCAGCAGAGGCTGTGGGATTTTTTTGCAGTCTGAAAATATGCCTGTGCAAGTTTAGTTTGCCTCATTTTCATTCTTCCAATCATGCTTGCTCATTCGTGGGGATGTTATACAGCAAATACATCTAAAAGCCTACTAGCATTGACCCAGTGCTTTAGTCAAACCGTTTATCCATATACCGTCAGAGCCCCCAAATAAAGCCAATTATTCTGAATGACAATACCTACCTCACTGTTTCACCAGCAAAATTGAATTCCTTTACAACAGTAACTTTTTCCTGTTTTTTTGCTGGTGTTTCTTTAACGTCAGAACTTTCCTTAAAATCAAAGATGAAAATTAAATTTTCAATTTGATATTTATAAAATGAAATATAACTTGACATAAAAATAAAACAAGTGATTGATTTTTGTAATAATAGAAAGAAATCTAACTTCATTTTGTTTATTTTTTGAGCCCGGGCCACCCACGTCCTTCAAGAAATCAGCCCACAACAAATCTGCTTTTTTCTTACTTTCCTCTTCACTTTTAGGACAATCAGCAGCATTTCCATCCACGTGATTGACGGCGAGTGATTTAGCACCAGAATCTTCATCTTCAACTTTTTGTTTTTTGTTTCTACAAAAATAAATTTTTAATATTTCTAGAATGACAAGTTAATTTGTGCACAACATTAATTTTTAAACAATCAACTATTACAACAGGTCAAACCTTTAAATTCAATGGAAAACTTACCGACTGGCTGAGGTTTTTTGCCGTTTTCCAGATGCTTTAGATTTTCTTTTCTTCCGACCGGAACTTTCATCATCATTATTATCTTGCAATAATGTTTCATCGTCACCTGAATCTTCTTCTTCGCTACCTAAATTTCCTTCTGCAAATAATTTTATTGTGTGTTCAATTTAAGCTAAAATGATCAACTGACAGAAGAAAAAATTAAAACTATACATGATACTGATAAAACAAATCTTGGAACATTGGCTACAGGTGTCAACTTTTTTCAGAGAAGCAAAATACAAAGATGTGCTATAAAAGAGAGAAAGATGGTTCAGAGTGTGTCACGTTGAGAAAAACATTTTCCCAAGCAAATGTGATAAAGTGTTTAATGCTGAAGCATGAAGATTGTTTCAGTCTGTCTGAAGTCTTATGAAATATCAAAGGAGCACTGCTAGTTTTTGAGTGCCTTAAAGATAGGGTTAGCCTGTATTTGGCAATCAGTATCCTGTGAAAGCAAGATGTTTCAATCCAATTATTTTTACATTGCCTCGCCTCCTGGTGGTGGCATGGGCATCTCAAAAGCACCAGAGATTGATTGATACTTCGTGGTTGCTGGCCAATGATTTTAGAATCATCTTCTTCAGAGTTCCCTCTGTTGTTTCAAATAAAAGTTCTCGAGAAGTAATAAAATCACACATGCCCAGTGTCTTTCAAGTACATAAGTTGGTTTATGCCAGATTATTGATTCAATTTAGTTAGTTGCTTCAGCATCCAGCTTAGCTGATCTAGCATCAACCTCACTGTTTCACTAAATAAAACTTTTATTACAAAAGCAAAAGTAATTATGGTACATAGTCAGGTATGACATTTAAAAGAAATTTAAATGCATCATTTGCATTTGCGTGGAAAGTTAATTAGGAATTTAGTTTTTTAGAATTACAACTTTTAAAAAACAATATTATAAAATGTTGAGGTAACAGGTGGAGAAAATATTTTCTTATAAACTACGTGTTAATTATAAGCGTAAATAATGAAACTCGCCAAAACAAACGTCATACAATTAAAAAATAAATAGTTGATATAAATAATTATAAAAATCTTCGTATATACCGCATGGAACGTAGTCTTCGTCATTAGAATCATCTGAGCTGTAGTCTTCGTCATTTCCATTGCAATGAGACATTATCTCCAAATAATATTTACGATCAAAATAAATCTATAAAACAACCTAGAAAAAAATAGCACTGTCCCAATCGGTAATATTAAAAATATAAAACGAGTAGAAATTTTCTAAACTGATTATCCACAGATTCAAAAACAAAGAATTTTGAATAACTACTTATGTAAATAGTTTTAAAACGATATGTTCATAACAAGCTTATATAATATTTACTATTTAGATAATACATTATGTTCTTTGTCGACAAGTTTTCGTATTTCACAACCTATATTGGGTCGTCGGTAGAGTCGACCCAGCCACCCAGCTAGACCAGTATGGTACATAAAACAGGGTTGTCCAACTGGTGGCCCGCCAAAATTGTTGGGGTGAAAATTAACATAACGCATAACGATCACGTGTTTAAAAATGAATATTAATTAGGTCACGTGCTAGTCACTTTTTGATCAAATTCAAAACATTTTTTTCGCAAATTTACGATATAACTATTACCAAGGCAGTAGGCGTCGGTAAAATTGATACTGAGCTGCAGGGCCGTAACCAGGAATTTGGAAGTGGGGGGGCCGAAGAACTTTTTGGGGGGGCACTGTATAAATTTTCTAATCACATAAATTGCCCATTCCAGTGATTTAACCCCCAAAATGTCCTTCACGCAAAAAACAGGTTTAGCGATTGAAATTTGAATATTAATTTACCATATTTAATTGAATTTGAAAATATTCTGAATCAACATGTAAAAAACACATCACATGGGTCATAATGTCAGAAAACAATACGGCGCAATTTTTGGGCAAAATTTTCTATGAAAGTGTTCAAATCTACTTTTAGCGTAAAATCCTTCTCAAAAGCAGGTAGTATCAGTTTAAATTTACGCTCAAGGTTTATTGGATGGCGATAAGGCCGCAAATTCCGCGCGAGAGTGGAGAAACTGCTCTCGCACGTAGCAGTCGACACACCCATGGTGATTGCTTAGGCATACAGCTGATACACATTTGGAAATGCATCGCGGTACTGCAGCATTGCATATGTTGCATCTTCCTACGACGAATTTGGCTGGAATTTGTTACGGCACAGTCGCATTGCAATAGGCAATTCGCTAGGGAGGGCAACTTGGTCAAGGCAAAGGAGCTGGCTGAGTGGTTCCAAGCACTTCTCAACAAGAATGTTCTGAGATGATGGAACAAAAGATTCTACAGTTTGAAACAAAGCCAAGATGGACTTCCCAAATTGGTTGTTCATTTCAAAATGGTGTTTTAGAGCTCATGAGCTCGCGTGAAGTAGCTTTAGAACCAATAACATGGTAATGACCCAAAGTGGAGCTGACCACAGAGCCGGTCAGCCAGGTGCTCTGAACTTGTTTGCACTTTACTGACACTACATGGTCATCCTCATTTGATGAAAAACCAGCAGCATCTGCCGTTTGATCAAAAACCTCTGCAGACCACAAGGCAAAAAGGCTCTCTTTAGCTGTGGAGATCAGTTCCATAGCAAGAGACACATTGCACAAGCGAGCTTGCAACAAAGCACTGACCGTTGACAGCAAGCTCAGTATTTTGACAATGGCATTTGAAAAAAATCCTTCTCTGAAACTTTGTTGAGCAGCCCAGCTGCTTCAACCAACACATCAACCGGAGCTTTTTCTAAGTTGGCAACAATTTCGAGGATCTGCAAAATTTCCTCTCTGTTGTTTTTGACAACCATTGCAGTCCATCTTTGAGCAAGTAACCGCTTTATTGTGTCACCTACATACAATTGCTCATATAAGTTAAAAAAGTTGTTTATCTTTATCTCTGATTCCATAGCGTGCGCAACCACATGATGGAGTTGGCGATGCAGTGCATGTACGGAATTCGGCGGCCCAGAGTGTCTTGCAATATTTTCTGGACATCTCTCTTTCCGCCGTTCATTACACTGGCGTCGTCATAACATTGACTCAAATTTCGAGCGGGGTCCAGCTGCTGAGCCTGAAGCTCTGTAAGCAGCGAACGTGTCAGGCTTTTAGAATCTAACTCACTAGCCTTGATTATTGAAATCATGTTCTCTATTGCCTTTCCACAACGCACATAGCGAATGACAATCGACATATCCTCAACATTGCACTGATCTTGAGTTTCGTGGTACTTGATCGAATACCAGTTAATGTCAGAATCTTTGCATTCTTCGGCAATCAAAACTTGTACCATCTGTGCCATCAATTCGATTACCTCGTTTTGGATAAGAAACGACATGTACTTGGCATTTTGAGGCATGTTTTTCAAATCATACACAATTTATCATCCTTCGCCTACATTTGCTTTGTTGAACTAGACAGCAATAAAACAACTGGGGGGCCTGATTGAGCTGGGGGGCCCGACCAAAACTGGGAGAGCCTCAACAAAACTGGGGGGGGGGGGCCCAGGCCCCCCGGCCCCATAGCTGGTTACGGCCCTGCTGAGCTGGCGGTTTTGCCAAAACAATTAATTCTTCGATCAATTGATAAAGATGTACATATTTTCTAGAGGGTTAGGGGTATAGGGGTAGGGTTAGGGTTAGGATTAGGACAATAGTGGAGCATGGTGAAAAGAAGAAGGTGGCACTCAAGAAGATGGAAAGAAGAAACAATGCAAAGAAAGATAGGAGAGGTTTGATTACGGTGGATGAAGAAAATAAAAAACAGTGCACAAGGGGAGACGTTTCATATTTGAAAACTTTTTATGTCAATGCCAGAAGTATAGTGAATACAAGTAAAAGAGCTGAACTTGAGTTATATGTGGACAAAGAAAAACCTGATATTATTGGAATAACCGAATCTTGGGATAAGGAAGAAATAAAAGACAACGAGTTAGAACTTGAGGTGTATGTTATGTTCCGGAAAGACAGAGACATTAGAGGAGGAAGATTACACGGAGAAGGTGTTCTATTGTACATAAACAGCAATCTAACTTCAATTGAAAGAGAAGACTTGAGGAATGATAGGTTCAAAGAAAGTATATGGTGCGAACTAAAGAACGGAAATGAAACATTGTTAGTTGGAGTCTGCTATAGAGTTCCCGATTCCACAGAGGAAAGCGATATTGGACTGCATGAATTGATAGTTGAAGCTTCAAAAACATCTTGCATTGTAATGGGTGATTTCAATTTCCATATTGACTGGAGGCAAAAAGATGGGAATAACCGAGCAGACAAGATGTTTCTAGATTGCTTAGATGAGTGTTTTCTTTTTCAACATGTAGAAGCACCAACAAGAAGAAATAACATTCTGGATCTAGTGATCTCAAATGAAGAAAACCTGTTAGAAGAAATCACAGTAGGTGAAGATTTTGGTACTAGTGATCATCAGATTATTAAATTTAACATTGTTTTTGAGAATCAAAAAGAACCAGACAAATTAAAAAAAAAAGTACAACTACTTCAAAGCAGACTACAACAAAGTAAGGAATAAAATTAAAGAAATCGACTTGCTAAATAAACTGGGGGACATGAACATTGACGAAAGGTGGAACACATTTGTGTTTCACATGAAAGAGATTATTGAAGAAACAGTGCCGACCCACAGGCGTTTCAACAAAAAGCGACCCTGGGTCAATAAATACGTTCAGAGGGCTAGAAGAACTAAAATTAAAGCATGGAAAAAATGCAACAACTAAAGCTTAGTGTTTTGGAAGGCTGGAACTGGCAAAGAATAAATATGTTAAAAAAAGGAATTTAGCAAAAGCGACAAATCGAAGGGCGATTAGAAAATATGAGGAAAAATTAAGTCGAAACATAAAGACTGACAGCAAAAGTTTTTACAATTATATGCGAAACAAGCAAAAAAGAAAAGACAAAGTGGGGCCACTAAAAACAACCAAGGCAAGATTATAACCGATGATGAAGTTACGGCAGAAATGCTCAATAACTATTTTGGATCAGTTCTTACAAAAGAGGACTTAAATTGAATTCCAGACAGGGCCGTAACCAGGAATTTGGAAGTGGGGGGCCGAAGATCTTTTTGGGGGGCACTGTATAAATTTTCTAATCACATAAATTGCCCATTCCAGTGATTTAACCCCCAAAATGTGCTTCACGCAAAAAACAGGTTTAGCGATTGAAATTTGAATCTTAATCTACCATATTTAATTGAATTTGAAAATATTCTGAATCAACATGTAAAAAACATCATATGGATCATAATGTCAGAGAACAATACGGTGCGATTTTTGGGCAAACTTTTCTATGAAAGTGTTCAAATCTACTTTTAGCGTAAAATTTTTCTCAAAAGCAGGTAGTACCAGTTTAAATTTACGCTAAAAGCCCATTGGTTGGCGATAAGGCCGCAGAATCCGCGTGAGAGTGGAGAAACTGCTCGCACGTAGCAGTCGACACACCGATGGTGATGCTTAGGCATACAGCTGATACACATTTGGAAATGCATCGCGGTACTGCAGCATTGCATATGTTGCACCTTCCTACGACGAATTTGGCTGGAATTTGTTACGGCACAGTCGCATTGCACTAGGCAATTCGCTAGGTAGGGCAACTTGGTCGAGGCAAAGGAGCTAGCTGAGTGGTTCCAAGCACTTCTCAACAAGAATGTTCTGAGATGATGGAACGAAAAATTCTAAAGCCAAGATGGACTCCCCAAATTGGTGGTACACTTCAAAATGGTTTTGTAGAGCTCATGAGCTCGCGTGAAGTAACTTTAGAACCAATAACATGGTAATGACCCAAAGTGGAGCTGACCACAGAGCCGGTCAGCCAGGTGCTCTGAACTCGTTTGCACTTTACTGACACTACGTGGTCATCATCATTTGATGAAAAACCAGCAGCATCTGCCATTTGATCAAAAACCCCTGCAGACCACAAGGCAAGAAGGCTCTCTTTAGCTGTGGAGATCAGTTCCATAGCAAGAGACACATTGCACAAGCGAGCTTGCAACAAAGCACTGACCGTTGACAGCAAGCTCAGTATTTTGACAATGGCATTTGAAAAAAATCCTTCTCTGAAACTTTGTTGAGCAGCCCAGCTGCTTCAACCAACACATCAACCGGAGCTTTTTCTAAGTTGGCAACAATTTCAAGGATCTGCAAAATTTCCTCTCTGTTGTTTTTGACAACCATTGCAGATTTATAAGGGCCAGTCCATCTTTGAGCAAGTAACCGCTTTATTGTGTCACCTACATACAATTGCTCATATTAGTTAAAAAAGTTGTTTATCTTTATCTCTGATTCCATAGCGTGCGCAACCTCATGATAGAGTTGGCAATGCAGTGCATGTACGGAATTCGGCGGCCCAGAGTGTCTTGCAATAATTTCTTGACACCTCTCTTTCCGCCGTTCATTACACTGGCGTCGTCATAACATTGACTCAAAATTCGAGCGGGGTCCAGCTGCTGAGCCTGAAGCTCTGCATCAACGAACGTGTCAGGCTTTTAGAATCTAACTCACTAGCCTTGATCATTGAGATCATGTGCTCTATTGCCTTTCCACAACGCACATAGCAAATGACAATTGACATATCCTCAACATTGCACTGATCTTAAGTTTCGTGGCACTTGATCGAACACCAGTTAATGTCAGAATCTTTGCATTCTTCGACAATCAAAACTTGTACCATCTGTGCCATCAATTCGATTACCTCGTTTTGGATAAGAGACGACATGTACTTGGCATTTTGAGGCATGTTTTTTAAATCATACACAATTTATCATCCTTCGCCTACATTTGCTTTGTTGAGCTAGACACCAATACAAAAAACTGGGTGGGGGGGCCTGATTGAGCTGGGGAGCCCGACAAAGACTGGGGGAGCCTGAACAAAACGGAGGCCCAGGCCCCCCCGGCCTCATAGCTGGTTACGGCCCTGATTCCAGAGCCAAAACGAAAGTGCGAAGAGAATTTTGATCAATTATTGACAGACGTTATTATGAAAGAAATGGTTGTGGACTTGCTGGGAAAACTACGAGAAGACAAATTACCAGGAATAGATTAGATTCATCCAAAGTTTTTGAAAGAAGTGAGACATGAAATTGCATAAATTTTGACCAGCTTATTCAACGATTCCATCATGTCAGGAGATGTGCCGAGGGAATGGAGAGACGCAATAATAACACCTCTGTTCAAAAAAGGTAATAGATGGGAGACCAGTAATTATAGGCCAGTAAGTCTATCATGCATCGTTTGCAAAACGTTAGAAAAGATCATCAAATGGAATATAGTTGAGCATCTAAAAAGCAGCAAAATCATACAAAGCAGTCAGCACGGCTTTGTAAAATGGAAGATCCTGCTTAACTAACCTTCTAGACTTCTTCGAAGATGTTTACAAAAATCTAGATAAAAAGTAACTCAATAGATCTAATTTATCTAGACTTTGCAAAGGCTTTTGACAAAGTATCTCATAAAAGACTAGAAAAGAAATTGCATGCATACGGAATACAGGGGAAATTATTTAAATGGATCACCAACTGGTTGAAAGAAAGAAGACAACGAGTAAGGATCAAAGAAGCGGTCTCAAGTTGGGTAGATGTAACAAGTGGAGTTCCACAAGGATCAGTGTTAGGACCACTATTGTTTATAATTTACATAGATGACATTGACAATGGAATAGCTTCAAAAAATTTCAAAGTTTGCAGATGACACAAAACTATGTGCAAAAGCATTGATGTTGACATTGCCGGTATTGTTAGAGAAAAACATTTTTCGCTGTGCTTGCACCAGATTCGTCTTCTCTTGCGAGAAGTGATAATACCTTTGACTGGTTTTTCCACCTAACAAGGATATCAGTATTGCTTCTTGTATCGGGTTTAGGCATCAAAAAATACGAATCCAGCTTTTGTTAAATAGGTGATTAATTTAATTTATCACAGTCATTTAGATCATTTCTATCAATCAAAGATTTAAAGAAACCAAAAAAAATTTAAAAATTAAAAAAATTTTAAATTTAGTCTAAAGACATTTAATTAAAATATCTACTAAATTAACATTAAAATGATTAATGAAATCATTTTTTTAAATTAACGGGAAAATTAGCCTGTCGTAAAAATTTCGTTAATTTCCGTCCATTAATATTTTTTAACGGACTGTAACGGATTGAAATTAACAGACGGAAAATTCAAACGCCCTTGCTTTGTAATAATAACCACTAAAAAATATTGCCAGCAGGGTTTTATCCAGACCACCTGACTTTGAGAGAAAATTTGAAAATTAGTGGAGGACAGGAACGTCATTTCAGCATAAAGATGAGAAGGCAATTATTTTTAAAACCCACACTTTAAAACTTTTCCTACTCACTTTTCTTTCCCATAATAGCAGATGATCGGATTAAGAGGGACGGGGTAATTGTGGATACTTCTTTAAATTTTTATAAACTTTTCTTTCTTAAAATAGCTGATGACCGGAGCTGTTGATGCATTTTGCAAAACTTCTCCAATATTTGTTCACTGTTCTCCAAAAAATAGCCTGATGACTGGGTTCGGGTAATCGTGGGTATTTTGTTCTGAAAACTCCCAAAAAGTTTTTACATTTTTCTCAAAAATGGATGGAGAGTAAAATCTTCCATAGAGCATGAAGCTGGGAATTAATTTTACAAAAGAAAATAGTCAAATCAAATAGTGAGTCTTTCCAGGGACGCTCTAAATTTTTAGAGTGACTAAAAGCCAAGTGGAATGTTCTTGGGGTAAATACTGGAAAAAAGTAAGGAAAAACTGAGGAGAAAAACCAGAAGTAAATACCGGGAGAAAAAACCAGGGGTGAAAAACCGAAGGTAAAAAAGCCGGGGCAAAAAACTGGGAGAAAATTTTACCAGAAGTGAAACACTAAGAGCAAAAGCCGGGGTCGAAAAAACGGGGCGAAACGACGGGGGCGAAAAACCGGGGGCGAAAACCCCGGGTCGAAAACCGGGGGCGAATTTTCCCAGCGGCAAAAAGCGCGGGGGCGAACTTTCCCAGGGGCGACAAACCCGGGGCGAAACTTCCCAGGGCGAAACTTTCCCGGGGGCGAAAAAATGGGGAAAAAAAGCCGGGGGCGAACTTTCCGCATCCAGTCAGCAACGGTTTACGGAAAGTTCGCCCCCGGCTTTTCGCCCTCGTCTACAACAAAGTCTTCTATAAAGGGACGTTTCAAAAATCTTTCCTAATAATCAGAGGCGACGATTCATATTAAATATTGGGGGGACCATTTTTGTGCTTTTCCTCCTTGTCCTTTATATTACCCCCGGAAATTTCTTGAAGTTTGTATTACCACGGGTGAGTTTAAATCTTATTTTAAATAAAAAAACCACGTTCCCCACTACAGGCACCACCTTTTTTTACGTGTTTGCAGATTACGCCAAATAGTTTATTAATTTTATCAATTTCTTTTGGGAGAGTCTCTAGTAATTAGGTCAGCGAAAATGAAAAAAGCAACAATAATAACAACAGTTTTATTAGAAAAATATTAAAGAGAAATGTGATTTTTACGACGATCATAAGATCTTCGCTAGGTATCAGGCACTGTTTCTTTTTTTAATTTCAATGAATTTAATATATATATATATATATATATATATATATATATATATTAAAAATGTAAGATGGCATAAGATTTTCTTTAAGACAAGCTCGATTAAAAATAAGTCTCCATTTAGCCGCTATGAGTTTTATAGATACTTTCTCAATATTTCGGAACAACGTTTTTTGTTTACTGCAACACGTATTAAGAAAAGTATTAACATTTAAAACTTTCTTTATTTCAGACTTATGGGCCGTTTCGGCTTTCGCCATCTTCAGAGTCTGTAAATATGATCGCGTAAAAGGAGGCAAAAGATAAGAAAACATGTAATAACTAAATATACAAATAAACTAATATCCTCAAGAAATTATCTCAATAGAAGGATATTAATAAACATAATCAAATTTAGACAATGTAATTAAATTAACGTACATAAAATAAACTGGAGTTATGAGGATAAAATAAGTATAATTAAAAACGTTTAATTAAAGGATAAAATAATAGTATTATTTTACGCGATCGTATTTACAGACTCTGAAGATGGCGAAAGCCGAAACGGCCCGTAAGTCTGAAATAAAGAAAGTTTTAAATGTTAATACTTTTCTTAATACGTGTTGCAGTAAACAAAAATCGTTGTTCCGAAATATTGAGAAAGTATCTATAAAACTCATAGCGGCTAAATGGAGACTTATTTTTAATCGAGCTTGTCATATATATATATATATATATATATATATATATATATATATATATATATATATATATATATATATATATATATATATATATATATATATATATATATATATTCCTGTAAAAGCTTTTTAATTTTACTGACACCCCGAGTGTCACCCCCAAACTGGTGACACCCGGGGTGAACCGCCCCCACTGCCTTGCTACGCCACTGAGTTTTAGGGCGCGACACAAATAAAAAGAGCTCTTTCATGAGTCGTCTAGAATCTAGAACACGCTACTTGATTCAATGTTTAATTAATATTGTTAACTTAAAAACTAGCCTAATATTTTTCAACTTCACTCAACAGAGATTCCACGACAGAATAATTTTAATTTTTTAAAAATTAAATCCGACGAGCTATTTTTATTACTGTCAGCCCGCATGAGTACTACTTAAGTACCTACATGATAATAAAATTCTATAGAATGCATTTTACCATGTCCAAAAATGAAACATCTGGGTCACGATTAGTCCTAGTTTTATACCAGTGCGGAGCTTTATCTGGAGCAAAGCCTGTATTGATGTATGCACTCTCACGTGCGGGTGTCCGTGAATAAACAAACAGAGAGTGTGTTGGAGCACCGTTGCAGTTTGCTTCTCAGGTGTGAAATCAGCCATAAGGCGACAGATTCAGAAGGCAGCCTGCACGCACGCACGTTCGTGTATCTATATATTTATATAACAACACGTACATACAGACCGGACTGTGCAGTTATTAGCTGTCGTTAATAAATATTCGCGTTGGAACGAACTATATTGGGAAAAGAAGAACATGAGATGATCAATTCTGATTCTCAAATAGACTGTCAAGTTTGTCAGGATGTGGCTGTCGGTTTCCACTGTGGCGCTTACGTCTGTGAAGCTTGCAAGGTAATTTTATGAAGTATTTACTGGTTGGTGGCAGAGTGGAATGATTGATTGGGATGAACGCATTCCTGGAGTGATTGATTGGGGATGCATTCATGCCTGGAATGATTGATTGGGGATGCATTCATGCCTGGAGTGATTGTGATATATCATTATTGACATTGGTGTTTATTAGTAAGTTTTTTTTACTATTATAAATCTTTTCCAATGTACTTTTAACACTAATTTGAACATAATTTTATCACAATGTTCATATGATATTTATAAAGAAAAATTTAATTTGTAAAATGTTATAACAGAAAAATAATTTTATCACAATGTTCATATGATATTTATAAACAAAAATTTAATTTGTAAAATGTTATAACAGAAAACTAATTTTATCACAATGTTCATATGATATTTATAAACAAAAATTTAATTTGTAAAATGTTATAACAGAAAACTGAATTGAAGAAATAATTTATGTTTATTTTAAAGATGTTTTTGTTTTATATCAAATTTGCCAAAAATGCTCTTTGCAGATTTTGTGTGTTCTCATTTATATAACATTTACACATGAACATTCATTCAACTGACAACATCTACTATCATTGTAATAACTTTATGACCACTTGACTACTAAGGTAATACTCCAAAGCTCTAAAGTTACAGAAGATTAAACAGCTTGTAAGTTATCATTCCAAAATGCTAAATTATGCTATATAATTTCATTGAGCATTGCATAATTTTTAAGCAAAGGAAGAGATTTGTAACATTCAAATAGGAAGAAGGGGGAGGTAGTGAAGTTTAGAGGAAGGTGGTGGTGGTGTTAATTCAAAGAATGAAAGAAACACTTATATATTTGGAAAAAAAAGTGGATAAGTGAATTTAGAGAAGATGAAAGTTGTGCCATACCATGTTTTTATGAATTATGATAATTGAATTTATTTAAGTTATATTATGGAATTAATTTTAATTATATTTTTGAATTATTTTCAGTCACTTTTTTGATTTATATATTTTTTTAAATTAACTTTGATTATTTAATTGATTAAATAAATTTCAATTATTTAATAGAATTCTAATGAAATTTTTCCTGCAAATTTCTTCTCAAATGAACTTAAATGTTTTCTAAAATGCAAATTAAAGGAAATAATATATTATCGAATTAATAATATTTGCAGTCTGAGTAGTGTTTGTGGCACTATATTATAGACCTTATATGAGCATTGACGTGTTTTGTTTGTATATATTTTAAATGAAGACATCTGCTTGTTTAGGGTCGTTCACTTTCCGACTGGCGACGACGAAAATATAACTAGAAATATAGGCGAGGGTAATGGGTTTTATATCTTGTTATGATAAAGACTTTTTTAAGGCTTTAAAGATGTTGATTGAACTGAGCTGAAGAAGCTGGTGCTGGAGAAATAATGAGCATTGAGCATTGCATAATTTTTAAGCAACGGAAGAGAGTGTAACATTCATATAGGAAGAAGATGGAGGGAGGTAGTGAAGTTTAGAGGAAGGGGTGATGGTGGTGGTGTTAATTCAAAGAATTAAAGAAACACTTATATATTTGGAAAACGAAGTGGATTAGTGAATTTAGATAACATAGAAGTTGTGCCATACCATATTTTGAAAGAAAATACAGGTTAAATCACTTGATGAGAAAAGAAGAGTTTCAACAAACTCAGAGAAAGATGAGTCCAAAAACTGAAAACAGAGAAAGGTTTACCTAGATTCTAACGATAACATCAATGTCTGAAATGTAAGTAGGAAGAACTCTTTCTAGACATTTAATAGTGATCTAAGATTTCAAAATAACTTTTTTTCTCATATCTATTTTTCCTCACATTTCAGCCTTATTTTTTATTTTTTCCCTTACTTTAAACTGAATTTTCAGTGAGTTGAAGAAAAAAAAGTACAAGGCCTACTTAACGACACTGTTTAATAGCGCTATGTTTTTAAAACTGTTGACGAACAAGAGGAAGAAAGTTTGAGATAATTATAGCTCTGTATCGTAAATGGGTTGTAAACAAGACTCTAGTTCTCTCTCTCTCTCTCTCTCTCTCTCTCCCTCTCTCTCTCTCTGTTTGTATGCGAACGTCCAAGTCACGTTCGCTTGAAACGAAAAGTGAAAAAAAAAACTTCAGCAGTTTCTTTCTAACGTTCTTTGCGTCCCAGTTTTATTCCAGTGTTTACTATCGAAGTTGTAACAAGTGTTCTTTCTTTCTCACTGTTCAACCGTCGACTTGATTTGGTGATTGCTTTTTCGAAACAAGAATTTCAATCTGAGACGAACTCGTTTAGAGACTTTAATTTGATTAAAATAAATAGAGTTTAATACAAATACATTTCTGAAATAAGTTTTAATATAACACATTTTTGAAATAAGTTTTAATATAATTTCATTTTTGAAATATATTTTAATACAAATACATTTATGAAACTTTTCTGCGACGATGCCTCGGTTGTTGCGTTTCGTTTTCTTGTTTTCGCTCAACAGCAGATACCTAACAAACAGGGCATAAAAATAAACCGTTAATGTTTAATATTCTATTAAATGCTGAATCTAAACCATAAATGATTATCACCAAAAATCTATAAATGGGCCGACGGACACATTAATTGTAAGACGGCAAATGTGAAAGTAGCAGAGCTAATTATAGACGGACTGTTGCGCTCTGAAAGCAGGATATTTTCGCTGCTGTCTCGGCGTTCAATGGTAACGAACGATCATACGCTCAGTCTTGACTTAGTTATGAACTGGCTTTTTAACGACAGGTGAGTCTGAAATTGAGACGATGTTGGCGTCATACGACGAGACTGCACGTCCGCATTGGTCGTAGATAATGTGTTTAATGTTCGTTTCACGTGTTGTGGTTGTTCGAGGGGAATCAAATAATAGACAGAGACTAGACATTTAATGTGAAGATGTGGAAAATACAGAAGGATGTCACAGCTGTTTTGGAGTCTAAGGGATGAGCGTTAAAGTAATTTGCGTGTTCCTGATGACTCGATGCTTGATACCTTGAGATACCCTGACACCTTGATGAGTAATACTTTTTTTAAAAAATAATAGTTTATAGTCCTTTACACCAGGTGTTTAAAGACTGTATGTAGGAAATACCAAAGTACTTCCTGTCGTTAATCATAATTTGATCCTTTTGTCTTTTCCCTCCTCCTTTCTCCAGGCTTGGGACTGGCTTGCAAAAGCAAGGCGGAGTTGTGTGATACCTTGATACCCTGATACCTTAAATACTCTGACTGATACCTTGATGCCTATTTAAAACTACACACGTATGCTGCTTACAGAGCGTTGTAAATACATTCACTTTTTAAACAAACGTCAAAGCATGTGTTTTTTTATTCTGTAAAAAAACTGAGGCTGTGTAGATTTGCACGCCGTCGAATTGCATCGGCTGTGACCTACTTAAATGCGTCTTTATCGACGAATTTAAGAAGGTCAACGACACTTCCCTTTTGAAATTTTATTGATGCTTCGGAAGTGAGTATTTTCTCTTTTACATTTATTATTCTTCCACCGTAAAATTTGTCATCTTCATGGAACGTCTTTGTACCTATAGTGACTCGATAGATGTGTCTATGAGTCGGAAAGGTTCTTTGTTATTTTCTCGGCACTTCAGTGCTCCCTGATAAAATTGCCAGGGCGAATTTATTTTTACCACTGCCGGTGGAGAACAAACTAATTTTGCAACGTGAGAGAAAGTTTGCTTTGTCGGTTTTAAAATTTATGCTCTCTTCTTTTTTCAACAACGTTTAAGGAAGTTTCATCAATTTTAAATTCATCAATTTTTTCTACAAAGTAATTGCGACCAAAACTTCATTGAAAATCTTAAGTTTTCATTTTTTACAACTTTTCAGAAAAACCCAATATTTTTGCATAACTTTTAATGACCTGTTGGATGATCGTGTGAACTGAGTAATTTGTTCAAGTGTAAGATAAATAAGATTTTTGTGCATGACCAGTACGAAACATTTCGGAATTTAGAAAGATTTTCTCAAAATTTTCATTATGTGGTTATATTTCATTGGATTAATTCATTTGACTCAAGCGCAAGCGATGCTTGCTTGGACTACTCAATTGAATTATTATTTAAGTCTGCTTTTCTTGAGCTACTCTCGAACTCCGCCCTGCTTTTGCGAGCCAGTCCCAAGCCTGGAGAAAGGAGGAAGGAGAAGACAAAAGGATCAAATTATGATCAACGACAGGAAGTACTTAGGTGCTTCCTACATACAGCCATTTTATAGATCAAGGTGGCGTGTGAGTCCGGGAGGCAAGTGGAGCAATACCATAGCCTATGAGCAGCGACGGATCTAGGATTTTTTGGTAGGGGGATGATCTAACCAAAACTTGACAAAGAAATTTTTACAAGTTACGAAACAAACAGTATGCACAAAGACAACAAAGTCAACATTCAAAACAGAAGTCAAATTTTTAGAATAAAAAATCTACAGTGCATAATCAAGACGCGCTATTCTTGCTGGCTGCAAATCTATCAATAACATCATCTGTTTCTAAAGGCAATGCGTTATGGATGTATAATAATGCTAGGCCAGTTAAACGCGTCATCCGTGGTTCTGTTCAGGGACGCAACCAGAAAGAAATGGTGGAGGTGCTGAAGTTCGAAAAAGAAAGCCCGCCGTAGGCGAAATTTTTTTTGACTATCTTTAGTCTGCAGTCGTTTTTTGGTATCTTTAAGAATTTATTAATGATATGAAAAGGAACAAAAGCCCGCCTAGTTGTGGCAGTTGCGCCACTGGTTCTGTTGCGCAATGAGCTTTTCAATATCTTCATGGCACTGAAGCTCCGTTCAGCTGTATATGTAGTAATGGGATTCCCTTGCCGGTGTGCACTCTCGTTTGTTCAGTAATCTAGCAAGGGGTTATACCCGCATTTCTACTGGATTCGTCGATGAATCTGGTGGGGCTTAAAAAACAGTTTTTAGCATATACAAATTTCTTTAGTAATCTGGTTGGGGGATGCGTCACCCCATCCTCTTCTCTGGATCCGTCGCTGCCTATGAGGTTCATCCGAGGTTGGTTAAATTGCTAGCTGAAGGGAAGGTCAATTTCCTGGTCCTTGTCCAGCTTATGGCACCTTAGTAGTTGGCGGACTGAAGTGAGTCGAGGCATGTGCTCACAAATGCCTTGTGCTTTCGGCGGCCTCTCTGCCCCGTGAGGACACTCGTTTCGCGCCACATAAACACGTCACAGAACACTCAAACATTCATACCGTCTAAATTGTCTCAGACAGATACAGACGTTAATTAAACCACTGACTGACTTTTATAGATCAAGAATTTGGTACATTTTTAAATCCTTTTATACAGTTTATCTTCATAGCCAGTGTAGTTTGTTTGTTTGTTTGTGGACAGAGAAAGAATCTCCGATCAGCGTCTTAGTCTCTATTCTTCATTCCTTATACTTGTCTAAAAAGTGCAGGTAAAAGAAGTTTTGCTGTTGCGACTGCAAGCGTATGGATAGTATGGAATCGTCTTCCCTCTGACATCGAAACAGAACCAGAGGAGCTCCGAAGAATTCTGAAAATACATCTTCTGAATTTATATGACCTATTTTTATTGTGTCCATTTTGTCTGTTTGTTATTGCATGTGGCCTTGCATGTTTTTTTATTTAATCCACTTCGAATATGTTAAAAATAAATAAATAAAAAAACAAATAAATAAAATATCGTTTTCATAAGAGTTTTGTTCCTGGCTAATATCATCTGTCTAGACTTCTTTAATCATATCTGAAATTTCCTTTATACTCTTGAGATTAATTTAAAGTTTTTATTGTCTGTTTATATTTTCAAAGTGTTGTCAAAGTGTAAAGTTTTGACAATGTTTAATTTAGAGTAGCTTTTCAACTTTATTCGTTCGACTTCTGAGACGCGAATCACTTATCTGACATTTATTCACTCTTTGGCCTATTTTAAAAGACAACCAGAAGCAGTCATTTTTCAGGAGCCTACCCAGACCCCTACGAACTGTGGTGATGCCGACAGGATTTGAATCACCGACTTTCAGGTATAAAGGCGAATACCTTACTATTATACCACCATCGTTCTATCTTGCTTCACAAATTGTCTTTTGTTTCCGAGTAATTTTAGGCTTCTTGTCTGTGCTTTCAATAGAACATTTTCACGAATCTTAATTTAATTTAATTTAATTTAAAAGAATATTTATATAGCACTCCGTTACAGATATTAAAAACATTTTGATAATGTTTGATGTGACGTTAATCGTCAGAGACTTCTAGGCCACGAATAGCTTTATCCAACCTTTACTCAATCGTGGGCTCATTTTGCAGAACAGCCATTTGCAGACGCCGGTATCTCGAACAGGATTTGAAACGCTAACTCTTATGTCCATAGGCGAATGCCGGATTCGAATCGTCTACTATTAGTTACGCTGGCTGGATTCAAATTACCTATATTACAATATTATCTACTACTAAAGCGTAAAGCGCTTAACATTTGTTATTTCTTTTTAACAACTACTTCCAGTACTCTTACTATTTCGGTATTCCATTAAAGATTCTTACTCCCCACACGTCTTCCTGTAACTTAATTTTGGAATTTTCTGTACTTAAGTGCTCGCTTTTACTAACAGGCTCCTAACCTAATTAGCAGACAACTGACGTCGACCGATCTTATTAAGCGACACGAAACATCTTTAAATGTATCCGTTTACTTTCAGAAATTCTTCATTCGCTGCCTCAAGTTGAACTGCGGAGAGAAGTTCCGCTGCAGTTTCGACGGCAACTGCTCCGTTAGCAAGGCGACCAGGACGAAATGCCCCTGCTGCAGGTACAAGAAGTGTTTGGAACTGAAAATGTACGGCCCAGGTCGGTAGCACTTTCCATCTTGAATTTACATTCACACATCCATCACCACCCCATTCAGGCGTGCATAACCACACATTCGTTGAGCATAACCGCGAACACGTACACGATCGGCGCCGACCGGTAAAAACGAGATCTCGCTTGCTTGTTTACAGAGCAGTTCTACGTGCCGGGACTGTGTCCTGAATCTAGTTCGCTACTGATTAATGCAATTGGGGCTTGTGGTGTCGATGATGATTACGATGATGGTGATGATGATGATGGCGAGAATGACATTCATGACAAGGATGACAATGACGCCGATGATAATGTCGATGACTTTATAATTGCCTTAACTAAATTATTTTCTATCGGTCGTATGGAAAACAGCGTTACAGCTGTCTTGAAATAGAACCATCCCGTGTCCTATTATTTGCACTTTCTTGAGCATTTTTCATGGTAATTAGTTATGAGGCTCTCGTTTTGTACTACTCTGATATGTACCTTTAATCACTTGTTGAAGGATACAATGGCAGACTATGGTGGTATAGAACCATTAACAAGTATTATTGGTTCGAAATAATAATAATAACAGCAAGCAACAGCGAATAAAAATAAAAGTAACTTATCCTGGTTTTTCTCCTCCTCTCCTCTCCTCTCCTCTCCTCTCCTCTCCTCTCCTCTCCTCTCCTCTCCTCTCCTCTCCTCTCCTCTCCTCTCCTCTCCTCTCCTCTCCTCTCCTCTCCTCTCCTCTCCTCTCCTCTCCTCTCCTCTCCTCTCCTCTCCTCTCCTCTCCTCTCCTCTCCTCTCCTCTCCTCTCTCTCTCCTCTCCTCTCCTCTCCTCTCCTCTCCTCTCCTCTCCTCTCCTCTCCTCTCCTCTCCTCTCCTCTCCTCTCCTCTCCTCTCCTCTCCTCTCCTCTCCTCTCCTCTCCTCTCCTCTCCTCTCCTCTCCTCTCCTCTCCTCTCCTCTCCTCTCCTCTCCTCTCCTCTCCTCTCCTCTCCTCTCCTCTCCTCTCCTCTCCTCTCCTCTCCTCTCCTCTCCTCTCCTCTCCTCTCCTCTCCTCTCCTCTCCTCTCCTCTCCTCTCCTCTCCTCTCCTCTCCTCTCCTCTCCTCTCCTCTCCTCTCCTCTCCTCTCCTCTCCTCTCCTCTCCTCTCCTCTCCTCTCCTCTCCTCTCCTCTCCTCTCCTCTCCTCTCCTCTCCTCTCCTCTCCTCTCCTCTCCTCTCCTCTCCTCTCCTCTCCTCTCCTCTCCTCTCCTCTCCTCTCCTCTCCTCTCCTCTCCTCTCCTCTCCTCTCCTCTCCTCTCCTCTCCTCTCCTCTCCTCTCCTCTCCTCTCCTCTCCTCTCCTCTCCTCTCCTCTCCTCTCCTCTCCTCTCCTCTCCTCTCCTCTCCTCTCCTCTCCTCTCCTCTCCTCTCCTCTCCTCTCCTCTCCTCTCCTCTCCTCTCCTCTCCTCTCCTCTCCTCTCCTCTCCTCTCCTCTCCTCTCCTCTCCTCTCCTCTCCTCTCCTCTCCTCTCCTCTCCTCTCCTCTCCTCTCCTCTCCTCTCCTCTCCTCTCCTCTCCTCTCCTCTCCTCTCCTCTCCTCTCCTCTCCTCTCCTCTCCTCTCCTCTCTCCTCTCCTCTCCTCTCCTCTCCTCTCCTCTCCTCTCCTCTCCTCTCCTCTCCTCTCCTCTCCTCTCCTCTCCTCTCCTCTCCTCTCCTCTCCTCTCCTCTCCTCTCCTCTCCTCTCCTCTCCTCTCCTCTCCTCTCCTCTCCTCTCCTCTCCTCTCCTCTCCTCTCCTCTCCTCTCCTCTCCTCTCCTCTCCTCTCCTCTCCTCTCCTCTCCTCTCCTCTCCTCTCCTCTCCTCTCCTCTCCTCTCCTCTCCTCTCCTCTCCTCTCCTCTCCTCTCCTCTCCTCTCCTCTCCTCTCCTCTCCTCTCCTCTCCTCTCCTCTCCTCTCCTCTCCTCTCCTCTCCTCTCCTCTCCTCTCCTCTCCTCTCCTCTCCTCATGAACAAAAAACGAATCCAGTAGAACTCACCATCACGCCACGAAATAATAAGGAAATCGCACGACATCTTTGAACTCAGTTTTATCAAGCGCTGCACAATTATCAAAGGTTTACCGCAATTAGCTAGAAAAAAGAGTAGAGAGAACTAGTTTTTGTCATTTTAAGAATTTTGAAGTTTCTAGAAAAGTCTGGCATTTAGTGGACTCAATGAGAAAGTGTTATCTGAAATTGTTTTAATGTTTCGTTAACGTATGTATCGGTCTAATTAATTAAAGACCACAATTTAGGCGGATGTGTCGTTTGGTGGTTCTAATTTTTTACGTTTATCTTCTTGCTTGATGCAAAAGTTGGCTATGCGACAATTGACTAACAACGGTTTTCATTCATTCATTCAGAATCATTTACTCTTTTCCCTCACATTCACTCACTCATTTTATACAATTTGGTGCTTTTATCATGTTCTCGTCCATTACTTACTAGAATATTTTAAATAAGATTTTTCAGTGCAAAAAATGAGGGAGTCTTCTGCAAATTACGAACCGATGACTAATAATAATATGGAATGCACGCTATCTTATTTCACTTTCGATTGTGATCTATGAACCATGTTTGCAAGCATTGACCCTATATGGCTGTTATAACAAGAAGATAAAATCAATCATTATTTTTTAAATTTTTTCGGTTTGTTTCGGCACCTATGCACAACTGTCGTCTTATTGACTTTTCAATGTAAAAAACAATCTGAAATATTGAAACATTCATAACTTCAGACTTAGACCCTAATGCTATAACGAAAAACCTGATTTATGGTTATGTATCTTTAATAACGCTATGATAAAGAAGTGGAGTGTTAAAATAATGCCGATACAAAATTATGCATTGTATTGACCTGAACTTTAGGATTACATGTCTAACACAAGCAAATTGAAAATGTCTTACATACACATAAAAAATGAGGGATTGATGTCCAAATAATAATAATAGTTTGACAAATTTATAGTGGCGTAAGTCCTACTATAGGGCTTCAAGGCCCTGTTGTTAAGGGGACGTCCATTAATTATGTCAACAATTTGTAGACAATTTGTTACCTCCTCCCTCCCCCTTCTCAACAACTGTCAAACATTCAATCACCCCCCTAGCAAAATTATGTCAAAAAAATTTTACCCCCTCCCCAAAAAAAAAAAAAAAACAAAATAACTAACAATCTTTTATACGGCTGGCTTTTATGATAAAAACAAATTTTTATACAGTTTTTTAGTCTTGCGTAACAAATTTCAAACTGACTATAACAACACTTGAACTTCATAAACAAATTGAGAATTTATATTCTAGCTTCTAACATCTTCCCATGGGGAATTCAAATGCTCCTCAAATGTTATAATGGCATTAGTGGTTGATTGATCAATTTCTTGTGGAATTGATACACACAACAAGTCAACATCATCTTCATCTAACCATTCTGCGCTTAACATCTCTCCATGCGCAATAATTGTCATCAGTTCTCTGTCTTTTGGCAGCCACTCGCTTTGGTCAAATTCTTTGCGGTTGAGGAGCATGCGGTAATTGCCTAGCCCTAAGATCGCATTCGCATTGTCGGTGCTGTTGAACATGCTTCTTTAACATGACTTGTGAAGCAACTAGAGGTGACAAATTTTGCAGATCCGTTCAAACAACGACAACAGATCATATGGAAGAATTTTGAATGCCTTTGCCGATCGAGGGAGAATGTTGTCAAACTTCAAAGACTGAATACAATAGTTTAAAAGTGTGGGATCTTACGGTTTTACCTTACAATTTTAGGTCAATCAGTTTTATTTATTTAATTTATAGTTGAGTTTCAAGGAGAAATCAAAATACGACACAGTTTACAATTATCGTAAACTGTGTCGTATTTTGAATGTTTTTTAGGGGTAGGTAGATTCTAATTGACTGACTGGCATACAATGCATTTATTACTTTCCTATTTTTTGATATATTAACTCTAAAAAATACATCGTTGACATCAATTTATCTTGAACATGTCAACAATTGTCAAACTTTTTCAAACCCCCTCTTCCCCTATTTTGTTGACATAATTAATAGATGTCCCCCTAACAAAATTATGTCAAACAAATTTTACCCCCCCCCAAAAAAAACAAACAAAATAACCAACAATATTTTATAAAGCTGGCTTTTATGCTAAAAATAGAACTTTACGTAGATATTACAAGTTCTACAAATAAATTGTTAATACAGTTTTTTAGTCGTGCGTAACAGATTTCAAATTGACTATAACAACACTTGAACTTCATGAACAAATTGAGAATTTATATTCTAGCTTCTAACATCTTCCCATGGGGAATTCAAATGTTCCTCAATTGTTACAATGGGCATAGTGGTTGATTGATCAATTTCTTGTGGAATCGATACACACGACATTTTAGGTCAATCAGTTTTATTTATTTAATTTTCAGTTGAGTTTTAAGTAAACTGTGTCGTATGTTGAATGTTTTTTAGGGGTAGGTAGATTCTAATTGACTGACTGGCATATAGTGCATTTATTACTTTTTATTTTTGATTTAATAACTCTTGTAAAAAAATACATTGTTGACGTCAATTTATCTTGAACTCCCCCATGTCAACAATTGTCAAACTTCTTCAAACCCCTCCCCCATATTTTGTTGACATAATAAATGGATGTCCCCTAAGACTCCTAAATCACTAAAATTGATTTGAGGGTAAAATATTTAGTATAAGAGCTAAATGACCAAGTTCTCCCATAAAATGAAACTAAAGGGTTAAATCATGTATTTTTAGTTAACAATTAAATTTGTGTTATATTAAATAATGAAGCAAATCAAAACGGAATTTTCGAAAGAGAGAGAGAGAGAGAGAGCGAGAGAGAGAGAGAGAGAGAGGAAAAGAAAGAGAAAGATAGAGAAGATGGCGACTATCCTCTTTTATTATTTATTTTATTTTATTGCTAGATTCTTGTCATCGGGTAAAATTTGCTTTGCGATAATTATTCTCAAAGGCTATCAATAAATATATGTCACTTTCAGTCTTAAATTATATTTTTAACCGGTTTCGGTCATTGTCAAAATGACATCAATACGAATAATACACGTCCGAAATTTTTTATGGCTTCTTATTTATGTCTTCTCAGACCAATTGTATTTAAAGTTTAAACATGGATTCCTATATCATAATCATATATTTATTATGTTAAATATAGTCTAGGGAACCAATCGAATTCCGTATTTAGGACAAATATTGGCAGGGGCGCACCAAGAATTTTTGATAACTTATTAAAAATTTAATTTGCAAAATAATTGTTAACTCAAATATGTCTCGAAAACACGGGCCTACAATTTTTATATACTTGGCGAAAAATCTCGGCCCGTCCCACCTTGACTTCAGGTTTGGCCCATCCGGTTGAAGACCCTAAAATCACGGTCCGTGCAGCACTCTAATCCACAGTGCCTTGCACGGGTTGTTTTAGACCCGGTCTGGCTTCCTATTTTATAGACAGAAAATTTCAGGCTTGGCCTGTTATTTAGGCTCGAACTGCCCCGTTTCATAAGCAAAAAAATCGAGGCTTGGACTCAACCAATTTTAACGGTACAAAACCTCAAAGCTTGGAGACCATTTTTTCGAAAAAATAATAACACACGTATCTTATAATTAAAAAAACCTTAATATTGAATTTTAATGTTTTTACATTTTCAGTTATTGAGTTTGTAAGCAAATATAATCCTTTTCTCCGCCTTACATTTGTAGTCCTGGAAGACAGAACATAAAAAAAATTGGAAAACATTTATAACTCTATCTTTTAATAGTATCTAGTTACTAATTTGTATATCTATAGTAGTTTTAGTTTCAGAGTTGCAGTTTTTCTACAAAAATAAAACCCTATTTCTTCCCCCCACATTTGAAGTCCTGGAAACCAAATTATAAAAAATTAATAAAACATGTATTTTGTTATTTTGTTAAAATAATCTCGGTACCAAATTGCAAAACTTTAACACTTTTAGTTTTTGGAGTTTTTAATCAAGTTCTTTTTTCCACCCCACATTTGAGGTCTTGGAAACCAAATTATTACAAATTGATAAAATAAGTATATCTTAGTTTTTTGAGTAGATGCTAAATACTAATTTTTACAAATGTATCATTTACAGTTTTTGAGTAGCAGTTAATTTAAAAAAACAAATAACCCTATTTTCCACCCACATTTGAGGTCCTGGAAACAAAATTTTTTAAAAATAGTGATACACATGTTTTTTTTTTTTTTTTAACAAGAATCTAGATACCAAATATCAAAACTTTCTAATTTTTGGTTTTCGAGATATGCCTTATTTTAGAAAACATTTGTTTTAAAACATTCACATTTTTAGTTTTTCTTTTTTCCACCTCACATTTGAGGTCCTCGAAACCAGATATTTAAAAATTGGTAAACACGTATATCTTCATTTTTCGAGTAAATAATAAATACTAATTTTTTCATCCGTGGCACTTACAGGTTTTAAGTAGCAGTTATTCTAAAAAAACAAATAACCTAATTTTCCATATCACATTTGAAGTCCCAGAAACCTAATTTTCAAAAAAGGTGAAACACCTTTATTTTTATTTTTTGAGGAAATACTAAATACTAATTTTTACATCTGTACCATTTACAGTTTTTGAATAGCAGTTACTTAAAAAAACACTTAACCCTTTTTTCCACCCCACATTTGAGATCCTGGAAACCAAATTTTTAAGAAATAGTGAAACAGGTCAATTTTTATTTATTGAGTGGATACTAAATACTAATTTTTACATCTGTAGCACTTACAGTTTTTAAATAGCATTTATTAAAAAAAACTAATAACCCTATTTTCCACCCCATAGTTGAGGTCCTGGAAACCAAATTTCGAAAAGATGGTAAAACAACTTTATTTTTATTTTTTGAGGAAATAATAAATACTAATTTTTACATCTGTAGCACTTAAAGTTTTTGAATAGCAGTTATTTAAAAAAACAAATAACCCTATTTTCCACCCCACATTTGAGGTCCTAGAAACTAAATCTTAATACAAGTAAAGATAAAAAATAAATTTGTTAAAGAAATGCTTTTGAGTTGAGCCGTTTATATTTCGATAATTCAGGCGCTTGCTCTCCCGTTCTCGCTCACGCTTGCTTTCCCATTCCCGTTCTCGCTCGCGCTCATTTTCTCTTTTTAATTCTTTCCTAACTTCTTTTAGCCCATAAAACGTAAAATAGATTTGCTAAAACTGGCCAAAACCTACTTGAAGCCTTCAAACGTTGTTACGTAAACTAAATTTGAATTTTATTACGCAATTACCGTTTTTAAGTTTATTACGCACCCCCGACGCGTTTCATATATGAAAAAAACTCGACTTCTTAGCAACCAAAACTATTTAACTATTAATAAAATAACCAAGATTCAGTAAATAACGTATTCGGTTGAATTTTAGTTGTGAATATGTATTTATATTAAATTGTTAATAAATAAAATATGAAATTTTATAAATCTTTCGTTAACATTTAATTCATATAATGAAAAAAACTCGTCACCTTAGCAACCAAGATTCAGTAAATTTGGTTAAATTTTAGTTGTAATTATTAATAATAAATGAAATAAAAAAAATCTAAATTTTTCGTTAACATTTATTTAAATATAAGTCCGCGGTCTGCATTTTTCCCACCCCTTGGCCACGCCTATTTATCCTATATTTGATCATCACAGACAAGCAAACCAATGAATACACTTGACCTATTTTTATCACCACAGACAAACAAAAGAGAGACGAGTGAAGTTAAATAAAAGCATTTAAAAAAATGGTGAAACACGTATATAATTATTTTTTGAGAAGATACTAAATATTAATTTTTACTTCTGTAGCATTCACAGTTTTTGAGTAGCTGTTACCTTAAGCAATAATTAACCCTATTTATTTGTTTTAAAACTTTTACATTTCGTATATCTTTATTTTTTGAGTAAATACTAACTACTAATTTTTACATCAGTAGCACTTACAGTTTTTAAGTAGCAGTTATTCTAAAAAAAACAAATAACCTTATTTTCCACCTCACATTTGAGGTCCCGGAAACCAAATTTAAAAAAAATGGTGAAACACGTCTATCATTATTTATTGAGTGGATACTAAATACTAATTTTTACATCTGTAGCACTTACAGTTTTTGAGTAGCAGTAATTTAAAAAAAACAAATAACCCTATTTTCGACACCACATTTGAGGTCCTTGAAAACTAAATTTATAGATAAATAGATTATTGATTTTTAAGTGGCAGTTACTCTAATAACCAATCAACCATATTTTCCATTCCATATTTGAGGTCCCAGAAAATAAATTATTTAAATACGGTTACACATGTATAATTTTAATTTTTTAGAAGATCACAAATACCAAATTTTTAAACCTTCACTTTTTTAGTTTTTTTCCACCCCACATTTGAAGTCCTGGAAACAAAATAAAAAAAAATATGGTGAAACACGTATATCATTATTTTTTGAGTAGATACTAAGTATTAATTTTTACATTTGTAGTATTTACAGTTTTTGAGTTGCTGTTAATTTAAAAAACAAATAACCCTATTTTCCATCCCACATTTGAGGGCCTGGAAACCAGATTTTTACAAAATGATAAAACACGTATTTTTTCAATTTTTAAGAATAATCTAGATACTAATTTCAAAAGCCCTTCCTTTTTGGTTTTTGAGATAAACGTTGTTTTAGAAAAAAATTGTTTTCCAGTTTCATCCTCTTAAGAGAAAAATTTTCAAAAATCCTTTGTTTGTGGATGGATGCTTACGCTATAAAAGTAATATTTCACGTTCCTAAAATGAGGCGTTTGAGCTCGGCGTTGATTATCAGTCAGTCAGTCAGTCAGTCAGGACATGTTCTTTTATATATATATAGATTTATAGACTTTCACACCAGCTATTTTAAAACCAAAACAACATTAGGCAGGAAATACCACACTAAGATATTTTCTGTCACACATCATAATTGAACCTTCCCCCAGCCAAACTTTACGTAATTTGTCTTGTCTTGACCCAAGAACTTCTACAAATGATATAAAATTATTTTTTGTTGTATGAAATTCTCTTTATTCAGTCGTGCAACGTAAATGCAGATCTTTTTAAGTTTCTTATATTAACTTCACCGCCGTTCTTGTTTGTTTGATTGTTTGCTTGAATGTTTGCAAACC
The DNA here is from genome assembly GCA_963978895.1 of Erpobdella octoculata. Lineage (NCBI taxonomy): Eukaryota > Metazoa > Annelida > Clitellata > Hirudinida > Erpobdellidae > Erpobdella > Erpobdella octoculata. The sequence continues at coordinate 34,053,412 of OZ022241.1, forward strand.
TGCCAGAAAAATTGAAATCCAATAATCCAATTGAAAAAACCCTAATTTTTTTCGCCCAAAAAAGCTGATGACCTCCGCTTTCCTGAAAAACCACTCAAATTCTTACGCCTATGTTAATCACACCGCATTAACGCAACCCCGCTTTTAACTCGATCCGATTTTTTTAGGTTAGTGAAAGGAGTTAGTTTACCCCGCGAGACACTCAAACTAAGCCTTGCTTAAGGGAGCTACAATGGCGATGCCGGTGAGATTCGAACTGCCGACCTACAAGCCGATAGGCGAACGCTTTATCGCTTAGCCACCACCGCCACTTTAATGATTGATTGATTGACCCCGATCATCGCGTTATAGCGGGGCTCCACTGTATTTGAAAACATATATTCTATTTTTTATTAATTACTATCAGGGTTACCCGGCGTTGCTCGGGATTTTCAGAGGTTTTTTTTATCGATTTTCTCTTTTGCTCCCGTTTCCTTCTCCGCTTGCTCTCCCGCTTTCGGTCGCTTTCCCGTTCCCGTCCGCTTTCCCGTTTCCGCTCACGTTTGCTCTCCCGTTCCCATTTCCGCTCGCGCTCATTTTCTCTTGTCCACTCTTTCTCAACTTCTTTTAGCCATAAAACGTAAAATCGATTTGTTAAAAGTTGCTTGAAGCCTTCAAACTTTGTTACGTAAACTAAATTTGAATTTTATTATCCAATTACTGGCCTGGCAAGTGTTTTTTGGCACCCCTGAGCCGGGGGATCGGAGCTGGGAGTCCAAACTTTCTTCCCCTGTATGACAACTACCTCCTTGCCAAATTTCATCAAGATCGCTCCAACGGTTCAGATCTCTACAAAAGACAAACAGACTTACAGACAAACATCCATTATATATATATATATATATATATATATAGATATGGTTTTTATTTTAAATCTTAGTACGTATACTTATACCTGCAACACATTTCAAGAAATAATTACACTAACAAGTTTTTAAATTTATAATAAACTTTGATTCGTAATCTTTGGCAACAGGAAGTCAGAACGTTTCAAAAGAAATCAACCACATGCCATGTCAAGTGTGTGGAGCTCCATCGTCTGGATTCCATTTTGGCGCCATCACCTGCGAAGGATGCAAAGTGACTTTTTTTCTTAAATTATTTTTCTAGATTTTTAACGATATTTTTTTGTCTAAAAATAAAGAATTTCACTTTTCTAAACGGAATCTTTGTCATCTATCTTTTTTCTTTTGAAAAACTGTTAAAGTGAAAACTCAAAGCTTTCAAGGCTCATTTAAAAATTTGACAAAAAATTTTAAAACATAAAACACTCGCAGGCATCTCACATGTCACACAACAGTTGTGACAAGAAAAACGTGACTCCGACTCGGTCACGTCTTTCCTTTGTCATAAAAAGTTCATCTTTTGACATTCTTTGATGTGATAACATTAAACTTTAAATTGGTTCAAACTTTCCAGTAACCATGAAAAGCAATTTCCATCTCCAAATATTCTGTATAGATTTCTTCCGGTTCTCCTCTGAACAGATTTAATAAGAATCATTGACGATTGACAGTCATACTTCGTCCCCAGTCTCTGAAACATCTCAGATGATCTGGAACAAGAGCAGTTGGGTTAATAGTTAAGACTAAGATAGCAGGTGGTATCGTCTCAGTATTAAACTTGGTTTCATGTCTCAGATAGCTGTACTTGTTATAAACCTGTTTTCAGATCGAATGGGAAACTAGAAGTTAAAAGGAGCAAAAGTATGCGATCCAACAAAAAGTGAAACCATTTGTGGCTTTAAACTAGATTATTTACGTGTGAGGTGTTTGAAAGTCGTTCATCCCAACTTTTTTTATTACGTTTTACTACTCGAATAATCGTTGCAGGATTGCAAACAATTATAGCACTAGCGGAACTACGTTTCCGAAGCTAATCAATAATATAAAGCGCTTTTTGAAAAAAAAAACAAAAATAAAACAAACTTAAATTGTCATTCGTCAACCTCATTTTCTTTTCTTGCTGGAGTCTCAACTTTACATTATCTTTGCGATATATAAATCTTTTGAAAGAAACCATAAATAGGTACTTATACATCAAGCCATTAATACCCATTTTCATCTTCATTATGCTATTTTACACGATTTTATATATCTTCGTCAGTCTGTCTGTTTTTCCCGTTTATCCATCCATCCATCCATCCATCCATCCATCCATCCATCCATCCATCCATCCATCCATCCATCCATCCATCCATCCATCCATCCATCCATCCATCCATCCATCCATCCATCCATCCATCCATCCATCCATCCATCCATCCATCCATCCATCCATCCATCCATCCATCCATCCATCCATCCAGCCATCCATCCATCCATCCATCCATCCATCCATCCATCCATCCATCCATCCATCCATCCATCCATCCATCCATCCATCCATCCATCCATCCATCCATCCATCCATCCATCCATCCATCCATCCATCCATCCATCCATCCATCCATCCATCCATCCATCCATCCATCCATCCATCCATCCATCCATCCATCCATCCATCCATCCATCCATCCATCCATCCACCCACCCACCCACCCATCCATCCATCCATACATCCATCCATCCATCCACCCACTTACCCACCCAAGCTTCCCTGAAAGTTTTAAAGTTCTAGGTGGTCGAAAAGTGGGTGAATTTTTGTTTCTAAGATTTAATCACCACAGAGAGACGAGTGAAGTTAAATAAAAGCATTTAAAAATTGGACCCATCCCAACCCAATCCAACGCATGGGTCAACCCAACCCATGTTCACCTCTGGTATGTCCTTTTTGTCAAATGACCCTAAGTTATGTTGATGTGAGGTCACCGAAGTTATTATTTAGAACATTTAAAAAAAGATATTCACCTTAAAACGAATTCATTAATATAGTTTGAGGTTTAATTCCATTTAATTTTTTAAAGGGTTTCTTTAGAAGATGTCTGTGGGACAGAAACATGGGCAGTTACAAATGTAATGAGACAGGTAATTTCGAGGGCAGATGTGAAATTACTTGGAGAACAAGAAACGTCTGCAAATTTTGTAGATACAAAAAGTGCTTATGCGTTGGCATGGAGTCTCACAGTTAGACATTTTTTGAACTTTATTTCATAGCCAAATAAATTTATTTACTTAAAATACGTATGGCCTACTTGAATAAAAACAGTATATTATATTTTTATCGATGACATCCTGTTTCGAATTTGTTTATTGTTGCCAAGAAGTGAAACAGAAAATTGTGTTTTGTCGTTTTGCCCCAGTACCTACAACATTTTGACTAATTATAGTCAAACACATTATGCTACAGTAGGAGCCGCGAGTATTACACAAGATTTCCAAAATAATTGAATGAGTATATTCTTATTGAACTAAAAAAAGTATACAACTAAAACTTATTTTTAGACTGATAAAATAAAATTTAAAATAAAATCCTATCTATGTACTACAAGAATAACTTTATTTTTTCTAGAAAGCAGAATTGGAAGACAGTCGAATCTGATTAAGCACAGAACGCACGTGGTCTTAAATGAGATCAAGCTGGCAAAAGGACTTCCAGTTGATTCTACATTCCCGGTTTCTAAAGCTGAGAAAGCCGCTCTTTCATCGTCTCCCGAAATAGAACAACTTCCCTGTCAAAACAAGGACTTTTTTTTCAACGACATCTCCGTTTCAAAAAATGGCAGCTGTGAGTCAGATAAAAATTTTTTCCGAAACGTTCAGAAAGACAATATCCAGACAGCTCATCCTGACGATGACGTTCTTGAATTTCCTGAGTTGCTGTCATCATCTCATTCTTTTATGTTTGATTCTGGTTTTTGTTCTACATCGGGTAGAAGAATGAACAATTCCAAAAGTTTCCCTCCATCCTCTGAAGTGAAAAGTTCAAGAAACAGCTTAGATGGTCTTAATCCTTCAAAAAGTACATCTCTCATAATTTCGTCTTCGTCTTCTTCTTCTCTTTCCTTTTCATCATCTTTGGTATCCATGAAAGAAAACAGTTTAAGACGCTTAGAGAAATTGTCTTTTGATAGAGACAGGCGTGGCACTGCCGAGGATGGTTGGAACCAGCATCATCTTTATCATCAATACAATCCAAAAAATTTCCAGTGGAGAAATATGACACCCATTTCTGACAAGCCTGCTCTACTTCCTTTAACAAGCGATCATTCTGAGCAAGTGACATCTTTCTCTCGTCTCTTTCAATCTCAGATGACCCGACTGTCCCCCCTTGATGAGTTCATCAACCAGACCAACCCTACACTAGTCGACCTGCCTTTAACACACGAGATGACCATCAACCTTATGTCAGAACTGTATAACTATCTTGAGCCCGTTTTCACGAGGGTGAGAGTTTTACTATTGCTAATTCATTTTACTTTTTGATTTGAAATTATAAAGAAGTTATCTAGAAAGACTTCGGAATTTATAAGCTACTAGCGGTGTTCCGTCGTTGTCCGGGGTTCTTAGAGGTTTTTCTATCGTATTTCTCTCTCCCTCGCTCCCGTTTTTTTCTCACTTGCTCTCCCGCTCCGGCTCGCTCTCTTGCTTCCTCTACCTTTTCCGCTCGCTCTCCCGCTCCAGGTTGCTTTTCCGTTCCCACTTGCTCTCTCGATACCGCTCGCTCTCCCGTTCCCGCCTGCTTTCCCGTTCCCATTTCCGCTCGTTCTCCAGTTTCCGCTTGCTCTCCCGTTTCCGCTCGCTTTTTCAATTCCGCTCGCTCTTCCGCTCCTTCTCCCGCCTGCTTTTCCGCTCCTGCTCCTTTTCTTCCACTCTCTCTCTCTACTCTTTTATGCCCATAAAATGTAAAATAGATTTTCTAAAAGCTGCTTGAAACCCTAAAACATTGTTTTGTAAACAAGATAATCTTTGATGTTCGTTCATATGCACTTTTGGCCCGGAAAGTTTTTCGGTCATAAAAAAATTAATTTTTTTTGAAAAAAATTAGAAAATACTTTATGAATTCTATCTTCTTGTGAAATTTTTTTAAAATTGGTACAGCAGTTTGCATAGAAGACAAACAAACAGACAGGCAAACAGTCCTTTATATCTCTATTATATTTTCGTTCCGTGTAAGACGTCGCTTATTGGTTGGTTGAAATACGTCATTTCTCACTCTCTCGATCTTCCACGTATCCTCAAATGGCTTAACTAGGTTAATTATCTTAAAGCTCATCATCCACCCAAAAAAACAATCGTTCAACGTCAAAAGTATTATTTTTTTTATTATTTCCCAATTAATGGCACGAGGCACTCATCTTTAGCTATTTGCTTATTACATTGCCTAAAAATGTCTATTCCTATTCAGTTTGTGTGGTTGTCTTATTATTACACGCTTTTATTTAACTCACACTGTTTGTATGTTTACATCATGGATCCCTGTTTTGTAATCGATTTTCGACCACTTCTACAAGTCCAATTGACTTGAAAATTTCTAAACGCATGTATTTCCGCTAACAATGCAATATTTTAATATTTTCATGTCATAAAAATACTTAGTTAAACTATAATTAACTAAAATACGCCAGAGCATTCAATACGCAGGCTGTGGATTTACGTCAACATAGCGGACGATCTGTATATTAATTTGAATATGATATGACATAGTGCAGTCGGATCGCACTTTAAAAAATAAGGTCCTTAACATTTCAAGGATGTAGCAGGCTCGAAAATTCTTTTTAAATTTTGAAAAAAACTAAAAAGTAAAAAATTAAAATACGAAAAAAGAAACCTTTTCAAAAAACTCGCTTTTTTATGTGTGGAAAGTGCACTAAAAAGTATAAAATATTTTTTTTCTTTGCTGCTATGTTTTACCAAAAATGTTCATGACTAAAATTAGAAGCGTGGGTGTTCATCATAATCCATTTCCATCTTAATCCATGGGTTATGATGAGCGGCCCACGTTACCTGCAAAATTATATTAATGTTCTGTGGCTATGGAGAAAGATTATTGTGATTAAGAAATGCAATTTAATTTAAGAAAAACTTTTTTTATCAGTTTTTTTTATTTCAAATATATTGTAATAGCATTTAAAATATAAATTTTTATTTCTAGTTGTCTTTTATATTTGAAAAATACTTTGAAAGCTATTTTTACAAGAAGTCATTGTTATTATAAAAACCTACATACATGGCCAGCTGTGTTGGGCCCAACATGCTGGTATATATAGATTTTATATATTTGTTGTTGCTTATTCGGTCTATGTATTTCTTTAAACACACTTTTAGCAGAACTATACAGTATATATTTCATATAGTATACAGTTTTAATGGCATAGCTTTATATAGTATATACTTTTAATATACTTTTAATGGCATACTGAGTGGATATCGATGGTGTCGGGTAAACGTGAACTTTGGCTTTTTGTAAAATATTTGAAAATGGATCTAGATATGCTCTGAAGTTTACTAAGTTGTAATTGTCTTTGTAATTGTAGTTGTACGACTATATTGAGTGCACATCTATTCTCCAGACTGCGCAGACGCAGTCAGCAGTGTTAAAGCTACTGATCTCTATATATAACTGGATCGCCCTTAGCCCTCCGTGGGTCACCATTTTGACTACCCTAACTCCATTTACGAAAATACCCTTAAAGTGTAACAAGTAAAATATATTTAAAAATTAAAAACATGCTTTTAAGATAACCGAAAAATTTTATAAGATATCGTTAAAATATTACTCCGGTGAATAGTAAACAACAGATGTTTGTAGTTACTATGACGATGAAAATTTTTGTCGTCTTTATCATATGCTTCTTTAATTTATTAAAAAATAAATTAAATTAAAAATAAATTTTATTTCCTAATTTTTTTCCTACTTATTTTTAATAAGTTTTATAATAATCTCCCGAGCTTCTGAATGTCTAGGGACATCGGGACGGTGAAAGTTAATAAAAGCATGTAAAAATTCCAACTTGAGCAGCTTAAATCGGCATGTGAGGGAGCCAAACAGTCCTTTCATTTGTAGGTACTTAATTAATGCAATTTTTTAACAAGTTATTTCTGCCGCCAGAGCTATAAGATAAAAGCATCTAACTAACTAAATAAATTAATGCGAACTTCAACCTCTTATTAAATTTTATTAATTAAAAGTTTTATTTAAATTTTAATTCGGAAAGATCAAATAGGGAGCTATAATGGCGGCCGCGAGAGGCTATAAAATGTGTAATGCATTTAATAGGTTAAAGGCAATCCAGTTATATATAGAGATCAATAGTTACCAAGCTCACAGCGCACTTAAGCGTACAAATGTAGCGCTATTGTCACAGATTAAAAAAAAACTAGTTAGATCATTCCATAGGCGTCCGCGCACATATGTGAAAAACCTAGATAGGTAAATAAATTTATTTTAAAGATTTTTAGTCGGTTATTCATTTTAAGTAGTGTCAAGTAAAACGGTGACACCCGAGGCGGGCCCCCGAGCTACGCCATTGACGGTTACTTATTTATTTTTTTTAATCTACTATCAATGTTTGTTTTTAGCAAACGTGTTTTTAGAGCCATTAAAAATTAATTTATGATTTTACGAAATATATTTCTACAACGTTGGGTTCTTATTGAAAAATTATTTTTTTTTGAAAATATTAATATTTATATTTGACATGCAAGAAGGATTTTCAAATTTTTCTTTTAACTTTAATTGATGTATGTTTATGGTGGAGGTAGTAAAATCTTTTAACAGGTTTTTACCCCACTTCCTTATCCGATAAAGCTGAAGTAACTCACAACACGGTACCTACATTCAAATCTATTTAATTTACAAAAATATTTGAACCTCTTGTTGATCTTATATTGTTAAAAAATCTCGCACATTTCCATTAAGGTAAATTTTTTTCGACGCAATGATACCATGGGATTCAATTTATTTCGTCAACGACTTTGTCGCCTGGCTTTGAGATTTTAATTATGCAGATATTTGAATTTTTTTATTGATTCATACTTTTAAGTATTCATACCTTTTAAATTTTCAAAGAAATCATACCACGGATGTGGTGGTTTGCTAATTAACTCAATGCTGTACAGTGCTGGAGCTAGAGTGTGAGTGGTTCCCAAAACAGTGGGGCCCTTTACTAATAACTAATAGGTTAAATGACTATTGCTGCTGTCGTACTGCACATTTTCCCTTTAAAATAGTCGTTAACCGGAGGGGGGTGCGAAGGGTAGTCGTACCCTATTTAAAACAATTCTAAAAATTACTAAACTTTTTTTAATGGTTGATTGAGGTTGGGTACTCTATTATATTTAAATCCTTTAAATTAACCTCACCATGCTTGCTTGAGCCATGCGTTGGGACCTTTTACCACTTAAAAATCAATTTCCCGTTATCCACACGAGTTGAATTTTCCTGGGTTTATTTGCAGTACATGTATGACAATGTACGTATTTCAAATACATTTGTTGTATTTTTTACTTGCATTTCAAAGACTGAAAAAGCCAAGTATTTTGTATTATTATTTGAACTACATTTTCAGTGAGTATTTTGTATTTCTAAGATTATTTTAAAATTCTTTGAAAATGCGGCCTATCCAATTACTTACCAAGAGCTGTTTTCGGGGCGGCACGCCACCCCGTGATCTAAAATTCAACCCTTGAGTTTTTAATCTATCTTTCTTCAGTTAGATGCGGAAAATTTCGTTTTTGTTTTTGCTTGCCGTTCCTAAATGTTTTGATTTTCATTTTGGCGTTCTCGATAACGTTTCTGTTTCTCCCGGATGAGTCGATTTTTAATTTCTTCTGGGGTTACGGGGTATATTTTTTAGTAACTGCCTTACAATAATTATGAAAAGGATAAAATAACGCTTTTGTTATTTGAAGTTGGAATATGCATGCGAGAAATTAGTCCAATAATACAGCTTTAAAATTCTTGCTTAAACAATTGTACTAATTGTAGTGAGGAAAAGTATTAGTTATACTTTAAATAAGACAGAAATAATTTTTTTTCAGGCAACGTAATATATAGCTGCGGAACCGATGGAGTCGACCCAAGCATCGCACGAAATTCAATTACGGCGATCGCTTGTCCTCTGCCTGTCATAATAAATTGCTCAATATCTTCAGGGGTATTCCCCGCTCAACTAAAAACAGCTAAAGTCATTCGAATTTACAAATCTGGGAAAAAAGAAAACTTTTCTAATTACCGGCCAATATCTGTCTTGTGCTATTTCTCAAAGTTTTTTGAAAGAGTGATGCACTCCAGACTTTATAATTATCTTGATAAATTTTTCATTATTACACCCAATCAGTTTGGATTTAGAAAAAAATCACTCAACTTATATGCCACTGGTTATGTTATACTCAAAGATTGCCGAGGCCATGGATCGTGGGAAATATGTAGTTGGCATCTTCCTGGACCTAGCTAAAGCCTTCGATACGGTTGATCACTGCATTTTGGTGGAAACATTGAGGCACTATGGAATCCGGGGAACTCCACTATCATGGTTCAGTGACTATCTTAGCTGTAGATCACAATGCGTCCAGTACAGCAATTCTATCTCTTCGATGAAGCAGGTAACTTGCGGGGTCGGTGCTGGGACCGCTTCTATTCCTCATCTATATTAACGACCTATGCTCAGTTTCAGATCGCCTTGAATTTGTTTTCTTTGCGGACGATACTAACCTCTTTGCGGCTGGCGATAACTTGGAAAATTTATATTACGATACCAACCGTGAATTGCTTTCTGTTTCTAAATGGTTCTCTGTTAGTAAACTTTCCTTAAATGTAAGCAAAACGAATTATATTTTATTTCACCATATAAACAAAAATACTTTCTGTAATTGTCAGCTGAAGATTGAAGATATACCAATTTTGCGGGTTCCTTATTGCAAGTTCTTGCGTGTTGCTTGACGAACACGTTACATTAAAAACTCACATTGAACATGTTACATCTAAGGTTGCAAAAAATTGTGGAGTGCTATCTCGTATACATCAGTTTGTTGATGCCATTATTTCTATGATGTTATACTATGCACTTATCTTTCCGTACTTATCATACTGCAATATTGTCTGGGCCTCAAATTATTCAACTCGTTTAAAGCCTCTTCATATTTTGCAAAAGCGAATTATTCGAATTATTTTTCAGATGCCTCCCACATCGTCTTGTAAAATTCAAATGGCTAACAACAACATTCTTAATATTTATCAGATTAATTTCTTCCAAACTGGCATTTTCATGTATAAATATGATAATTTTATATTAACCTCATCATTCGATAACATGTTTGTAAAATTATCTGATGTTCATTCCCATGATCTGCGCCCCGGTCGCTGTTTTCGGACGGATTTTGCTCGGACAACTCTTAAAACATTCTCTTTTAAATGCTCTGGCCCTCGTATTTATTCAACCATTCCAATATCTGTCTCCTCCTTGAAACGTATTTCGTAATTTAAGCAAGCTCTGAAATCTTACTTATTATTGTCACACTCATAACTACTCAATACCTATTACCTTAACATACCAATTTCAGTCTCTTCCTTGATAAGTTTATTGAACTACTATTTGAAATGTCTTACCTCAACCCACTCATTTTGGTTCTTTTTGTAAATGTTGTCCATTAAGCGGGAAGGAATTCCCTTCGGACGAACCTTTTGGGCACCTTATTCCTTTCTCAACTGATCGATTTTATCTTTTTTTGAAATTTTGGTACTATATTTTTTTTGTCGTTTTGGTTATTTTCTTTTGTTTAAGTTTAATACTTATGTTGGTGCTCAATAAATGAAATAAAATGAATGAATAATATGATAACCCACGTCTGTGTAAGACGTTTTTGCGTGGCTATTTGCTATCTAGGGAAAATTAATTTATATATAATAACTAGCGGGGGGCCCGGCGTTGCCCGGGCTTTTTTAGAGGTTTTTCTATCGTTTTTCTCTCTCGCTCCCGTTTCGTTCTCTGCTTGCTTTCCCACTTTTCGACCACCTAGAGCTTTAAAACCTTCAGGAAAGCTTTATTCTGGATGACAATACATGAATTTAATGTTTCCGACATGAATTAGGGATTGCTAACGTAGAATAAAGGGAAATGCATATATATATGTATATATATATATATATATATATATATATATATATATATATATATATATATATATATATATATATATATATATATATATATATATATATATATATATATATATATATATATATATATATATATATATATATATATATATATATATATATATAAATATTGTTACGATATCACCAAACGTATACCGGGCTCAATAGAATGGTTTTGCAGTTTTATTGGAAAATAATAAATAAAGCTTTGTTAAGGCTATTTTATACCTTTTGATCTATTAATAATGTCCATAATAGTTATTCCAAGTCCTTTAACGTCTATCAATGGGAAACTTATCCTAAAATCAGCGATTTTACATTAATATTTATATATATACTAGCGGGGGCACCCGGCGTTGCTCGGGGGTTTTAGAGGTTTTTTTAATGTTTGTCTCTCTTGCTCCCGTTTCCTTCTCCGCTTTCCCGTTCCCGTCGCGTTCCCGGCTGCTTTTCCGCTCCCGGTCGCTTTCCCGCTCTCGGTCGTTATCCAGCTTCCGGTCGCATTCCCGCTCCCGGTTGCTTTCCCGTTCTCGGTGGCTTTCCCTTTCCCGCTTTATCTTTTGCTCTCAGTTGGCTTCCCGTTCCCGTTTTCGCTCATTTATGTATGTATATGTATGTGATATATATATGTATATAGTTCCCGCTCAGTCATCCGCTCGGGATCATCGCAACTGATCCCAGGACAACTGATCCCAGGACTACTGATCCCAGGACTACTGATCCCAGGACAACTGATCCCAGGACAACTGATCCCGGGACAACTGATCCCACTGACAACTGATCCCACGGACAACTGATCCCATGGACAACTGATCCCGTTCTGCATCATTTTATATTTCACTGTTTCTGCAATCAATAAACTGATATTAACATACATAATTTCCGATTTCTGTTTGTATGTACGAATGTATGTGTATGTATGTTTGTAAGTAAGTATGTATGTATGTATGTATGTATGTATGTATGTATGTATGTATGTATGTATGTATGTATGTATGTATGTATGTATGTATGTATGTATGTATGTGTGTGTGTGTGTGTGTGTGTGTGTGTGTGTGTGTGTGTGTGTATGTGTATGTGTGTATGTGTGTATGTGTGTATGTGTGTATGTGTGTATGTGTGTGTATGTGTGTGTATGTGTGTGTATGTGTGTGTATGTGTGTGTATGTGTGTGTATGTGTGTGTATGTGTGTGTATGTGTGTGTATGTGTGTGTATGTGTGTGTATGTGTGTGTATGTGTGTGTATGTGTGTGTATGTGTGTGTATGTGTGTGTATGTGTGTGTATGTGTGTGTATGTGTGTGTATGTGTGTGTATGTGTGTGTATGTGTGTGTATGTGTGTGTATGTGTGTGTATGTGTGTGTATGTGTGTGTATGTGTGTGTATGTGTGTGTATGTGTGTGTATGTGTGTGTATGTGTGTGTATGTGTGTGTATGTGTGTGTATGTGTGTGTATGTGTGTGTATGTGTGTGTATGTGTGTGTATGTGTGTGTATGTGTGTGTATGTGTGTGTATGTGTGTGTATGTGTGTGTATGTGTGTGTATGTGTGTGTATGTGTGTGTATGTGTGTGTATGTGTGTGTATGTGTGTGTATGTGTGTGTATGTGTGTGTATGTGTGTGTATGTGTGTGTATGTGTGTGTATGTGTGTGTATGTGTGTGTATGTGTGTGTATGTGTGTGTATGTGTGTGTATGTGTGTGTATGTGTGTGTATGTGTGTGTATGTGTGTGTATGTGTGTGTATGTGTGTGTATGTGTGTGTATGTGTGTGTATGTGTGTGTATGTGTGTGTATGTGTGTGTATGTGTGTGTATGTGTGTGTATGTGTGTGTATGTGTGTGTATGTGTGTGTGTGTGTGTGTGTGTGTGTGTGTGTGTGTGTGTGTGTGTGTGTGTGTGTGTGTGTGTGTGTGTGTGTGTGTGTGTGTGTGTGTGTGTGTGTGTGTGTGTGTGTGTGTGTGTGTGTGTGTGTGTGTGTGTGTGTGTGTGTATGTGTGTGTATGTGTGTGTATGTGTGTGTATGTGTGTGTATGTGTGTGTATGTGTGTGTATGTGTGTGTGTGTGTGTGTGTGTGTGTGTGTGTGTGTGTGTGTGTGTGTGTGTGTGTGTGTGTGTGTGTATGTGTGTGTATGTGTGTGTATGTGTGTGTATGTGTGTGTATGTGTGTGTATGTGTGTGTATGTGTGTGTATGTGTGTGTATGTGTGTGTATGTGTGTGTATGTGTGTGTATGTGTGTGTATGTGTGTGTATGTGTGTGTATGTGTGTGTATGTGTGTGTATGTGTGTGTATGTGTGTGTATGTGTGTGTATGTGTGTGTATGTGTGTGTATGTGTGTGTATGTGTGTGTATGTGTGTGTATGTGTGTGTATGTGTGTGTATGTGTGTGTATGTGTGTGTATGTGTGTGTATGTGTGTGTATGTGTGTGTATGTGTGTGTATGTGTGTGTATGTGTGTGTATGTGTGTGTATGTGTGTGTATGTGTGTGTATGTGTGTGTATGTGTGTGTATGTGTGTGTATGTGTGTGTATGTGTGTGTATGTGTGTGTATGTGTGTGTATGTGTGTGTATGTGTGTGTATGTGTGTGTATGTGTGTGTATGTGTGTGTATGTGTGTGTATGTGTGTATGTGTGTATGTGTGTATGTGTGTATGTGTGTATGTGTGTATGTGTGTATGTGTGTATGTGTGTATGTGTGTATGTGTGTATGTGTGTATGTGTGTATGTGTGTATGTGTGTATGTGTGTATGTGTGTATGTGTGTATGTGTGTATGTGTGTATGTGTGTATGTGTGTATGTGTGTATGTGTGTATGTGTGTGTGTGTGTGTGTGTGTGTGTGTGTGTGTGTGTGTGTGTGTGTGTGTGTGTGTGTGTGTGTGTGTATGTGTGTATGTGTGTATGTGTGTATGTGTGTATGTGTGTATGTGTGTATGTGTGTATGTGTGTATGTGTGTATGTGTGTATGTGTGTATGTGTGTATGTGTGTATGTGTGTATGTGTGTATGTGTGTATGTGTGTATGTGTGTATGTGTGTATGTGTGTATGTGTGTATGTGTGTATGTATGTATGTATGTATGTATGTATGTATGTATGTATGTATGTATGTATGTATGTATGTATGTATGTATGTATGTATGTATGTATGTATGTATGTATGTATGTATGAGTATGTTTGGATGCTGTAGTGATGGTCCTAGTCATGGACTCCTAAATAAGCCGATAAGAATTAATGTTGGAGTGTCTTCATTAATTCATTTAATTCATATCTTCGAAAAAAAAACTTCTGAAATGAGTTAAACTCTGTTATTTTTGATTGGCACGGTTCCATTTCTCATTATGAACTTCACGAAGAAAGGAGTGAAACGATGAAAAGTTATACGAACTTGTCAATTTTATTTCGACTGTGTATCGTGCCCTCGTGAGCTTATACTAAATGTTATTTCTCCGTTTACTAACTGGAGTAGCCAGTATCATTATCACCACCACCGTTGTCGTATGCAACCAGCCATCGTAAGCTGGCTACGTAAGCATCATCACCACCACCATTGTCGTCAAAAAATGAGTTAAAAATGAGTTGCTTATGTCTATGGGATCAATTGTCTATGGGATCAGTTGTCCATGGGATCAGTTGTCAATGGGATCAGTTGTCCGTGGGATCAGTTGTACTGGGATCAGTTGTCCTGGGATCAGTTGTCCTGGGATCAGTTGTATTGGGATCAGTTGTCCTGGGATCAGTTGTCCTGGGATCAGTAGGCACTAACCCCATCCGCTCCGCTCATTTTGTGACGGATTTCAATTTTTTTTCTCTATATTTGATTCCCCTTGACTCTCAAGGTTGGGTGAAAATTTCATTACGATCGGATGAATGATGTAGCAATGCATAAAGAACATACATACAAACATTCAATTATATATATATATATATATATATATATATATATATATATATATATATATATATACATGTATATATATATATACATGTATATATATATCTATATATATAAAATTGAATGTTTGTATGTATATATGTATGGATGTAGGTATGTATGTCCTTTATGCATTGCTACACCATTCATCCGATCGTAATGAAATTTTCACACAACATTGAGAGTCAAGGGGAATCAAATATAGAGAAAAAAATTGAAATTCGTCACAAAATGAGCAGAGCGGAGCGGGTGAGCGAGCGGGAACTATATATAGCGGCTAGGGATGTCACGGGTACCCGAACCCGAACCCGAGTTCGGTACTACCCGATCTTTTTCTGATACCCGAACCCAAACTCGAACCCGAAAGTGTGAAAATTTGGTACCCGAACCCGAACCCGAAAATGTGAAAACTTGATACCCGAACCCGAACCCGAAAATGAGAAAACTTGATACCCGAACCCGAACTCGAACCCGAAAATGTGAAAACTTGATACCCGAACCCGAACTCGAACCCGAAAATTTATAAGCCTAATACCCGAACTCGGAGTTGTGAACAAATAAATCTTTATAAAAGCTGTGTCTTAGAGATTAATAAATTACAAGTTTTGTTGACGTAACATATTATACTAATCGCGAGCGTAGAAGTTTTGTATTATCACCTTTGCGTAACAAATAACACAAATACGTCATTTTATTAGTGATTGTGTAAACTAAACCACTAATCCGTTTGATTATCAGGCCGGACCGAGCCGCGAACGAACTAAAATAATTAAGCCTCCTTCGGTCGAAGAAATCGCGGATAGCCATGACTCTAAACTTTTTACTTCAGTTATATAACCTTATATTTATTCATTCATATACTCAAAGTTTTTCTGATATAACAAAGACTCTTTGTTATAAAGATAATCTTGCATAATCCTAAACTTTAACTGGCAAAGTCTATAAATGATCTATGCGCCACAGTTATTTTATTGGCAAATGTGTAAGCTAGGACACTAATCCGCCTGATTACCCGACCGGACCGAGCCGCGAAAAAATTAATAAATTACAATAATTTAAGAGGTAACGTATTATGCTAATTGCAAGCCCGGCAAGTTTTGTATTATCACCTTTGCGTAACAAATAACACAAATAGGTCATTTTATTGGTGAGTGTGTAAGCTAGACCACTAATCCGCCTGATTATCTGGCCGGACCGAGCCACGAACGAACTAAAACAATTAAGCCTCCTTCGGCCAAAGAAATCACATTATTTGGAAAGCTAAAAAAATAACTTGTTAGAGTTTATTCAAGACGTGTAATGTCCAATGGATGAATTGATCGCTCTCGTTTGTATATATATATATATATATATACACTAGGTAAATTTAAAATCAATCCAGGAATTTGAAATCATAAGCCAGTACCCGAACCCGAACCCGGTTTTTGGAAAACTACAAACCCGAACCCGAACCCGAAAACGTGAGTTTCACAAACCCGAACCCGAACCCGAAAACTCGAGTTTTACAAACCCGAACCCGAACCCGAACCCGAAAACTCTAGTTTCACAAACCCGAACCCGAACCCGAAAACTCCAAAAAGTACTACCCGTGACATCCCTAATAGCGGCGTTACCCGGCGTTGCTCGGGGGTTTTTAGAGTTTTTTTATCGTTTTTCTCTAGCTCCCGTTTAATTCCCCGTTTAATTCCCCGTTTTCTCTCCCGCTCCCGGTCGGTTTCTCGCTCCCGCTTGCTCTCCCACTCCCGGTCGCTTTCCCGCTCCCGGTCACTTACCCGATTCTGGTCGCTTTCGCGCCCCATCTATCTCTTAATAATTTGTAATAACGCGCAATCGGTCATATTATGCAAGACTGGGAAGCAAGTCATGGACTTCTTAATATTAAGAAGTCCATTAGCAAGTAATGCCTGTTACGCAATTGTAAACAGTGCTTCGAAAACTTATGCAATGATCATGTATAGGCACTTTTGGCCCGGAACGTTTTTTGGCCCCCTGAGCCGGGGGATCGGAGAAGGAGTCCAAACCTTCTTAACTTTTTCCCCTTCTTAACTTTCCAGGCCAAAAGTTCCTATGTACGACCATCGAAGATAATTGCGTAATACAATTCAAAAGTGACCTAATAAAAATGTTGTAAAAACGTTGTAATATATCCAATGTTCCTCGTGCCATTAATTTGGAAAAAATAAAAAAATATTTTTGACGTTGAACAACCGTTTGTTTATGCGCGTGTGTGTGTAGATGATGTGCTTTAAGATGATTAGCTTAGTTAAATTATTTGAGTGCTCGTGGAAGATCGAGGGAGTGAGAAATGACGTATTTCAACCAACCAATCAGCGACGTCTTACGAACACACGGAACGAAAATATAATATAGATATATAAAAAATGTAAAAATATCTTTTATATATTTTTCTTTATTTTAATAATTTGCTAGAGATAATTTTCAGTTTGACCTCTATGAAATCTGTGCCAACTCATCAATTGAGACAATATGGAAATTCCAAATGGAACACTTGGATAGATGCGCTAAACTTGTTCTTTCTTTTGCCAAAAATGTGCCTGGTAATTTTATTAATTTATTTTTGTATACATATATGTTTATGTATTTTTTAAATATATTTGGTAGATTGTAAGTTACTGAGCTAAAGATAAAGTATCAAAGCTGCTAATTTGGAAGGCTATCGTAGTGTTGTAAATTATATAAAGGCAGCAGTGTGTTGTTGCGTGAGATACTATTGAAAACATCGTCAACGTTAATGGGTGAAGAATAATTAGGTAGTCAGGCGGGTGAATTATGTCATATGTCACCAAAAAATTAAGACGAGTAAATATTTTTGCTCACTAGAGACAGTGTACGGTGAGTTACATCACGGTAGTCTGTTCATCCAGTGGTTTAAAGACGTCGGCCCAGCTTGAAACTGTCTGTCAACGATGCGGCGTTGATGGTCGATTATAGGGTAAACTGACCAATCGCTGGCCACTGACCAATTACTGGCCACTTTTCAGGGACATTTATAGGAATTCATCGCGATCTAGAATTGTTAATAAAGTCTTAAACTCTTTGGTTGTTTTGTTAAAGGATTTAGGAGCTTCTCTCTGGATGAGAAATTAGTGATCATTCAAAAGTGCATCTTCCCCATAGCATCTTTTTTACTCGCCCTCAGATTTGATCAAAAAAGTGGAAACATCAACTGGTTTGGTTTTTCAGAGAACGAACAACACGTAAGTTCTTCTTTCACATTTACCGTGTATTACTCGATGTTGGTAATTTCTTATGAGTGCTTCATCGGAGGCCGAGTTAAGGTGGGCGCTATTGATGGTGCAGCATTGGACTCATTCCATTGCTTCTCAAGACTGTGGAAATAGTCATGACTGGAGTGGTCGGGACCACATATATAGAATAGGTATATCGGAGATGAGCCAGTTTCGAATATGATGCCAAAATGGCCTCCGAAAACGATTTAGAGTTTTCTGTTTGGATCCTTCACGTGGTTTAAAATCTATTTTTGTTTTCTTTTAACTAGTTGATATGAGCTTTACTGCAATTTAACGCGATATCCGACATAAGAATATATAATTCTAATTTACCGAGTTTTTTTAATTTATTTAAAGTCCTTTTCCGACTAAGTCGATTTGGACCATTAATTTACCGATAACATATAGGCGACGTTATATAGACATAAATAGAATATCGACACAAATGAAATTCAATTTCAATTGAAGTTTTAAAAAAAATTGTTAATTTTTATTAAGTTAAACATTTATTTTGTACATAAAAAATTTATTTTTTCTATTAAAAAATATGTTTTAACTCTAAGTTCTTTGGTTTGGTACTCTAGGCTGCATAGCTAAAAGGCAGGCCGAAATACTTATTCTATATATACGGTCGGGACATATGCACGCTGGCTTCTTAATAAACTCACGATCGTTTTGTATTATCGTTAACTCCGCCTCGCTAATTGCGAGCCAGTCCCAAGCCTGGAGAAAGGAGGAGGGAAAAGTAAAAAGGATCAAATTATGATCCACGACAAGAAGTAATATAGATATATAAAAATACATACAGCGATCAGAGTCTTAAAACACCTGGTGTAAAGGACTATAAACTATTATAAAAAAAATTGTATTATCGTTTCTTACTCGGAAAACGACAGCCTTATTTCAAAATTTCAAATAATTTCAGATTTCAAAAACCTTAAAATTTTAAATGTCTTCCCAAAATCTCGCGACACACCTGGAAATCTCTTGAGACACGTGTATTGCAACACACAGGTTGAAAAACACTGGTTTAATGAATAGCGTACAGCCGCATGCACTCTGCTGCTAGAACTGTATGCCCAAGATGGTCTACAGTTATCTAGATTTGCATGTGCTAACCTGGGTTTTATTTGTTTATTTTTCTAGTGTGTTAGATAACCTGTCAAAATTTTTTTTAATATCATTATATATCATTTTGCGATTTCAATGCCACCTTTTCTGAACTTTAGGACTGACAGTGTGCAACTGCGTCGTAACTTTGATTACACCCCTGTACGTTTTAATTTTATCAAAATTAAACAGCTGACCCTGTCGACCGCCGGGTTATGCGAAATTGTTAAGATACATCATACATACATACATACATACATACATACATACATACCTACATACATACATACCTACATACAAACATACCTACATACATACATACATACATACATACATACATACATACACACATATATATATATATATATATATATATATATATATATATATATATATATATATATATATATATATATATATATATATATATATATATATATATATATATATATTCAAATGCATACATATCATAAGTGATCTTATATATAAGGATGCTTCCTGAAAAAACCAATGTGAAAAAGGTTGCTTAATGTAAAAAATTTATTTTTTTTATGATAATGAATAAAGTAAAATATTTTATAAATGTTTTTATTCATCTAGGAGCAATTTAATTGAAGATGACATTCAAAAGTCTAAACTTAATATTTTAACACTTAAAAATAGTGCTGTGATGTGACAGAATTTTTTTTTTAATTTTCTATTTTAGACTTTAACATCACTTTCTTCTGGTTTCTATGATAGGAAAAAAATATATAAAATTATTTTTTTCCACACATATCTACACACACAGAAGCTTCAAAATTGATATATATATATATACTAGCGGACCCGGCGAACTTCGTTTCACCTCAAAGAGTGTATTTTTTAAGCAATAAAAAACAATAATAACAAATATCCTATATATATGTTTAAAAGAAAACAAATATTAAAAAAAAGTTCACTTTAATAGTTTATTAGAAAAACATTGGTTGAACTCGGGTCGATTCTCTTTAATCCAGCACTTTATGATACACTATGTTTTTTGTTTTATTATCGGGCGAAAAAACAAATAAATCTGATGGTCTGCCGACACGTGAACACGCCACATACAATTGACAATGAGAAAAACATGCATTATCCAAGTTCAGACCACAAACACTCAAAGATTGGCCTTGTGATTTGTTAATCGTCATAGCAAATGCTAGGCGAATCGGAAATTGAATTCTTTTAAACTCAAAGGGCAAATCGGTTGGGATCATAGGAATCCTCGGAATGAGTATTTCCTCGCCTTTGAATTTTCCTTTGAGGATCGTCGCGTGAAGCACATTGACCATTAGTTTCTTTAAAACCAAACGCGTTCCATTGCATAGTTTTGGTTGATTTAGATTTCTAAGCATAATAACTACTGATCCAACCTTCAGTTGTAAATTGTGCGGTGGTAAGCCAGGCACATCCAAGGAGTTCAAAAATTCAGTTGGATAGTTAGTGGCTTCATCTTCATTTGTTACACAGTCAATAGATTTGAATGAATGCAGAGTACCAAAAATTTGATTCTGAATTAGAATATTTAAGTCATCCACATCTTTATTCTTAGCCGCCAAAATTGCTCTCTCACTCAACCATTTGTTCTTTTTATGATTAGCAATGATGTCTGGGAACACTTTATTGATAAGCTCGTCTTTCGATGAAACAAAAGTGCAAAAATTGGGAGGAAAAGAAATCAATCCGGTCGATTTGTCGACAGGAACACGGCCATTACCGATGTTGAGCAATTGCATGGAGAGATCTTCAGCAGATAGATCGTTCAGCAATGCAACTCTCATGTTAGAAGACAGCTGAAGTTTCATCACATAGCGCCACAGATATGATGATTTGAGGGAAGCATTAATTTCATCGGCAGCAGTCGATCTTGGAATGACTGGCAGTGTTTGGCGGAAATCGCCAGACAATAAAATCATTGCACCTCCAAAATGTCGCGAGTCATTGCGCAGATCTTTCAGTGTTCTATCAAGTGCTTCCAATGCGCGTTTGTGCGCCATTGTGCACTCGTCCCAGATGATGATTTTAGATGCTACTAAAACTTTTGCCATTGCAGAGTGTTTTGCAATGTTGCATGTTGGTTGTTCAGTAGTTTGAAGATTTAAGGGCAATTTTAATGCTGAATGAGCCGTACGGCATCCTTCTAACAATGTGGCTGCTATTTCAGAAGAAGCAACTGCTACCGCGATGTCTGATCTCGCACGAACAGTGGCCAATATCAAAGACATGAGAAACGTCTTTCCAGTTCCACCTGGGGCATCAAGAAAAAATAAGCCACCATTTCCATTATCGATTGCCTTCATTAATGTATCATACACTTTTTTTTGTTGAGGGTTTAAAAGGGGTACATTCGATTGAACTAATTGATCTAATTCATGTCGATTATAGCCACGTTCACGTTCTAATTCTCGATTAAAAGCATCATTCATTCTACGATCTGGCGCTGGCATTCCTAACTTGACTAACAAACTACCACACATCAGGTAACACATGTCTTCAATCAAGAGCAAAGCCTGGTTATGCATCTCTTCATTCACTTCAAGGTCGGGATTAGTTGAACTGACCCGTATTTGATGTAAAATGTCTTCTGACATGCTATTTTTGTATTTGTTCCACAGTTCACGTGGATTTGATGGAAAGCAGGTGGAAATTATAATAGCAAATAATGTGCGTATCTGAATTGGAGATGCTGAAATAATTGCTTCAGACATTGTCGTGTCCCAATGATTATCGTTTTCAAGCAACTTGAGCTCTTGACATGCAGCACGATATGTTGGGCACACTATACCATTGATAGTTCGTAGTGATACAAAAGATGTTGGGCCACAAACATTGACCAACAACAACCTCAAATAGAAGCATTCATCGTTTTTTGGGTGAACTGTATAAATACGACCAAAAGCATCAGTAGAATACACACCCGGATGTCCAGGAACCGCACTGCCTTGCTTCCGACGTTGAAATTTCTTTGATGAAGCGTTCCAAGTGTAATAACGTGGCATCTCCGAGTAAAGCAACGTTTGTGCAAATGGATCGCTTTGGCAAATTGCAAAAAAACTCGTTAATGTTGTTGCTGGAGGTGTTTCAGCGCGTTGAATAATATTTGATGCGTTAAAATAAACTCGTTGACCATTCTCCAGATGCACAGCCAAATGGACAACAGTGGGATGACGTTCGTGAATAGAGAATGAAAATATACGCCAAATTGCCTCATTGCAGTTCACATATCTACCAATTTGATAGCGTCTAATCTCGTCGTTATCTGAGTTTTGAATGCCAAAAACTGCCATATCGCTGCCTTTCGTTACATATTTGCAGATGTACTTAATTGACTTTACAGAATTGCAATACTCAACATTGCAATGTGTCTTGAATGTTTTGGAAAGAAGTGGCGAATATGGAACAATCCAACTGTTGTCAACCACGAAATCGTTTCCTTTCACTTTCTTTGTGACAGTTCGACCGTTATCATCGGGTGATCGACGTCGATATAATGGATAGCCATCAGTGCCAGTGATGGTCTCTGTCGTAAATTTTCGTGGATAACGTTTGGAACACTTGCCGTCGACCATGCACGGTGATTGGGGGTTGATGGCGCCACACGGTCCATGAATCATATTCATAACTACAACATCATGTAGGTCTGGATCGATTTCGGGATCAACAATCTCGGCATTTATGATATCATCTATTTGGTCAGGTCTAATTTTTTCAACTAACCAAATGAGAATGTGTGCATGAGGTAAGCCTCGTTTTTGCCATTCGATTGAATACATCCAGCATCGAGTATCACCAAAAACGTGTTGCTTTACAATGTAGTTCATCAGCGACCGAATTTTTTGTTTGAAGACACGTGCGGTGATGTCGTGCCGATCACTTGATGTTTGTCCGGGAAGCAGCATTTGAACAATTTCAATCCACTTTGGATTACAGGTAAAGGTAATGAATAGATCTGGCCGACCGTAATGACGAACATATGTCATTGCATCCTGCGCATATTCATGCATATGACGCGGACTACCTATGTAAGTAGCCGGTAGAATAGTTAATCGACCAATGTTAGCTGCATCTCCTTCGGTGCTGATTGCGTCGCGTAAATGGATATACTCCTCTGAACGCAGTTTGGCTTGATTCAGTCGAATGAAAGTTAGGCGTTCCGTTTCAATTTTGACATACATGTCGACGCAATATTGTTGAAACAACTGACGAAATCGAAGCAAATGGTTGTCAGCGTTTTGACGAATCATCATACGATATGCATAAAAATTCATCGAGCTAACTTTCTTGCTAGTTTCGCCACCTGAAATAAAAATATTAAAATTAGTATTCCGAAGTTTGAGCCCATTTATAATCAACTGAGTGATTGAAAATTAAAAAAAAACAAACGGTGTAAAAATTATATCATGTTGAAATATAAATTGATATTGATACTCACTATTCAATGGATTTATCATCTTGATATTGAAGTGATATCCATCCTCTCCTTGCCAAAACATCAGTGGATATTGCAAAGTGTCATAAGAACGGTGCGTTTCACATATTTGTTGTATTTGCCCAGTATCACGACGTGCAAGCGCAATATCACGTCTTTCCAAGTTTTCACCAACGATCAGTATTGCTACTTCATCTATTGTTGGAGCGTTAAATGTGCGTTCATGTGTTCCAGTTGGTCGTTTATCTGCTCTGATCACGACTTTGTAGTCATCAGTTGGCATGCGCTCTAACGCAGTCATGAACAGCTTGACCAATGCATGATGTTCATGAAGTAGATGCTGAAGATCATGAAGAGTTGCTCTTTTCACTGCTGTGTTGATCTCTTGACGCCGATCAAGTTGTTCCTCCATATTGCCCATGAAGTATATTTGTAAAAATTTATGACGTGCATCTTCAAGAGGTAACAATGATCCAATTCGATGGTGAATCTGGCCTTGAATCTGTAAATTTGAAAACAAAGTAAGTATAACTGGTTTGTAATTGATTAGAAATTTCATTAAATGATTTACAAAAATATAACAAAACTTTTCCAAAGTATTATTGAAGCTAAATTTAATTAAATTTTTTAAAGAAAATGAACGTTTACTTTATTAAACAATTTCAACATAAATAACCTTGAAAGTGGGATTAAATCCGTATTCTTCAACAATGTCTGCTCCGAATGAAGTCATTTGAAAACACTTATTGTATTTTTGAGTGTTTGCTAGAAAATGACGTGATTCTGGTGTATCGCCACGAAGCAATGAATGCAGTGGCTCTGGCGGTGGTGTCAATAATGGCAATTTCACTTTACCATTAAGGCAGCACAATCCAGGCGTTTCTCCAGAAAACTTCAATGCGGCACAATGTTCGCAAACAATGTGCATTGGACCAATGCACACGAAAGGATGAGAGCCGTAATCAATTGTGCAATCGTAGAGAAATGCTGCTCGATTCAAATTTGCAGTTTCGGGGAGTAAATCTCTTTGCTCTTGTCTTCGAGAAGCACGAAGCCGGGCCATACTAACGCGGCGCCTTTCTCGCGCTAATTCTAGTTCTTCCGCGGTGGATTGGTTAACATTGTTCCGATTCCTAATTGCCCGACGGCTATTTTGGGAAAGATTAGATAATGTTTTTGTTAAAAGTAATAAAACTTTAAAACTCGCAAATTAATTCCAATGAACGAAAATATAATAATGACGGAACTGCATTGACACTTTGTTAATGCCAAATGGAAAACGGAAAATATTTTTATGGCCCATAAACAATTATTTTATTTTATATTTTAATTGAAAAAGATATTTACTTAATTTTTTTCTGTGAGATTTTCAATTGTAAACAATGAAATAGTCAGAAAATTTAATAACATGCGCTCTACCCCATTTGCGCATAAATGTCATGTCGCGGAAAATTAAACATCTGTATATCTCGATAACTCAAACTCCAAATTGAAAATTTATTTTGTCCGTAAGACCAAATAGAGGGTGCTCTACAACATTGCCATTTGAAGTTTTTTTCTAGGACGCACTGTTAAGGCTGTATAGCTACCGGGGTACATACTGCGGTCCCCATGGGCCACTCCATGATTCAATGTCAAATTTTTTTTTAGTTATTCTGTTAATAGGAGCTGAGAGAAATCCAATAAATCAAAAATTTCTAAAATCGGTTCAGCCGTTCTTGAGTTATAAGTGACGTAACACAAACCCCGACTTCCTTTTATATATATAGATATATATATATATATATATATATATATATATATATATATATATATATATATATATATATATATATATATATATATATATATATATATATATATATATATATATATATATATATATATATATATATATATTAATGTAAAATCGCTGTTTTTACAATAGGTTTTCCCATTGATAGACGTTAAAGGACTTCGAATAACTATTATGGACATTATTATTAAACCAGAAGGTATAACTAGCCGTAACAAAGCTTCATTTATTATTTTCCAATAAAACATCAAAACCATTCTATTGAGCCCGGTATACGATTTGGTGATATCGTAACATTGGTGTCAGAAGTGGGATTTTACAATAATGTAAAATCGCTGTTTTTACAATAGGTTTTCCCATTGATAGACGTTAAAGGACTTCGAATAACTATTATGGACATTATTATTAAACCAGAAGGTATAACTAGCCGTAACAAAGCTTCATTTATTATTTTCCAATAAAACATCAAAACCATTCTATTGAGCCCGGTATACGATTTGGTGATATCGTAACATTGGTGTCAGAAGTGGGATACAAGAATGGTTTTGAAATCATTGGATGAGCTTTGGGCGAGTGAAATGAAAGACGAGCTGGAGAAACGTGGCCTGAGCGATACAGGTAAAAAGGACGAACTTATGGAACGCCTCTTAGCCGCGTTAGTGAACGAGGGCTATGGGCCTGACGACGACGAATATCTATTCGATATTGACGAGGAAGCTGTGGTGAAGCGAAGGAAATTAAAAAACAAATTGCTGGAGGAAGAAAGACAACGAGCGAAAGAAAACATGGCAGCACAGAAGAAGACAGGAGAAGGAATGATTCTTGGCCACGGAAACAAAGTGGCAGCAGCCGGTACAACTGTTGAGAGTTTGGTCGCAGGGTTGGCTGAGGCAGTGGTGGACACGGTTCTGGACCAGCGGGCTGCTGGTGATGTGGGTTGCTGCGGCGAAACCCAATTTGAACTGGAGTCCACCAGCTGTGTCTCAGAGCATGTGACGGATGACGGCCGTACTGACTGCACAAGTCAGGTGGGTCATGATGATGAGCCTGTCAAAGGCGGTCATGATAAGGAACCTTGCAAAGATGCTCAAGATTAACCATGCAAAGATGGTGACAGTGATACAGTCGGTTTGGACGTCAAAAACCAAACTAAAGAAGATGAGAAGAATGTTGAAAACGAAATGCAAAACGATGAGGATGAAAGTGACGATGATGATTATAATAATGGCAATAACAACTATGGCTTTCACCCATACAGCGACGGTTCTGAAACGGAAGCCTCCATAACAGACGACGGCACCGAATATTCAGGGTCAGATTTTAGTGAAGAATCTGACTCGGATGAAGCAACCGAGGATTTAGAAACGGACGAAACTCCAATGGAAAAATACGTCAAAGTTAACTTGACAAGAAAAGAAGACACTGATTTGAGAGACGATGGCGATAATTTGAAAAAAGATCCGCTGGACGATACGAAAGTTGACACCGACGAAAGAGCCGAGTTGGAATGTGAAAAGAAAACGTTCGATTGTAGCTTGGAAGAAAACAAACATGACGGCGATGAACTTCTCCAAAACAACAATAGCAATGCAGCAAGCAAAAACTCTGGAAAAAATGAGACAAGAACAGAGAACGGTACCGAGGGTTTTAAATCAGATGAATCCACAGAAGATTCTAGATCAGATAGACTAAGAGTCATTGTAAAATCAAATAACAGTTTGATGAAGGGATTTATTGGATTTATGGAACGACGTGTTTTCGAAAAACCTTTTGAAGAGTTTCTTGAGAAAGATCTAAAGGATGTGAAGGAAGAAGAAAAAGCAGACAATTCCGATAAACCGTGCAAAGATGTTCAGGACGAGGCATGCAAAAAAGGCTGTGATGAACCGTGCAAAAATGGCGACGATGAGCCAAAGAAAGACTCTGTTGATGAGCCAAAGAAGGACTGGAAGAAACTGTGTCAAACGGTCAAGAGACTTGACCATGTTGTTTGCGAATTGCGGTCAAAGCCACGAGTAAAGATCAAGGTATTTTGGTGTTCGTGGCCGAGTCGCATTTCTTAAAAGCGATATGCTGTTCGGGACGAACAGAATTAAGAAGGGGGTAATAATGTAAAATCGCTGTTTTTACAATAGGTTTTCCCATTGATAGACGTTAAAGGACTTCGAATAACTATTATGGACATTATTATTAAACCAGAAGGTATAACTAGCCGTAACAAAGCTTCATTTATTATTTTCCAATAAAACATCAAAACCATTCTACTGAGCCCGGTATACGATTTGGTGATATCGTAACAATATATATATATATATATATATATATATATATATATATATATATATATATATATATATATATATATATATATATATATATATATATATATATATATATATATATATATATATATATATATATATATATATATATATATATATATATATATATATATCAAGACTTTTCAATTTTCTAAAATGATTTTTAATTAAAAATAACTTAATTGAGTCTTCTGTCAATAATTTTAACTTATGAACTATAAATTATGTTGATGCATGTTTCTGATTTAAAAAAATCCAGGACAGTAAAATGACCTAGCTTTTTTAGATGTTATGATATAAACCAGTGTAATTTTTTTTCTATCTTGTTTAACTCATTTACAAGTTTATTTGTGTAATATTTTCGGTGCTAAATCGAACCTATCAAATTTGAAGGAACTGACATATTTTTTATAGTAATAAACGTATCATCATCTACAAAAATGAGTTCACAAAAATTATTTTAGCACTTTCGCCAGTTTACTGAATGTATATGACGTTAAATTCTTTTCAAAAAATACAATAAATAAACAAATGTGATCTGTAAATGCATGTAAGACTATCCATAGTAAACTGATAATGCTGCATCCTCTTCTGTTACTATTTGATTACAAACTCATTTAATTATTCCAATTAATAATTAGTAGTTGTAAGTACTATTAATTGATAAAATTTGTAAATTCCGAATTGTATAAATATACTTTTATCTTTTTAATTATTCTTAGAGGTCAATCGCTTGACGTTTTAGAATTTCACGATACCCTTAATGAGGTAAATTATTAAAGGTGAATTATTTAAATTTCAGGTATTTCTTGAGAAATTTGAGGTTTTCAAATATTTCCTTCCCCATTTTTATGAACTCGGCGAGTATGTTTCTCGTCTCAATTTGGACAGAGTTGAAGTTTCTTTCATCTGTGCTCTCTATCTCATGGATGTTGGTAAGTTGCTGGCCTATGAAATCAGAACGTTTAAAAATAGTCTTTTAAAATGGATGTTTTGTGCAAAATAAATAATCCAGTTAGCAAAACCGTTTCGCATTATTTGGAGATGTTATGAATACAGTAATACACTTTAAAAGATTTTGATCATGTAATGGTGTCACTAATTAATAACTGTAGAGCTTTCAGATTTTAGCGGGTATAGTTCCTGTTACCACCGCATACTTTAATGAGCAATGAGTTCAGTTTATACTGATCAAGTCAACTCAGCCTGGTTAACTAATGGGCTGTTTATACAGTGGCGGATCCAGTAATTTGGTAAAAGGGAAAGAAAAAAATGGACACCTAAAATGTCGACAAATATTTTTTATTCTGACACTGTATTAATTATTAATGGTGTCTATTTATGTTTTGGAAAAAAGAATGAAACTAAAAATTCCGTTGGTCGTTCTTAACATAATCCTGATTGCCGGAACATCACAGCTCTCTTGGAGACAGCCAACATCAGGTGGTAGTTAACACAGTGTATAAAACATCATAGAGCTTTTAGTGCTCAATGATTGCTTGGCACCCATTAAACCTGCCCATTATAGCTGTTGCGCTGTCATACCTCTGTTATTGGCAATACGCTACGGTTAGAACCATACTTCCAAAGAAACCAGTCAACAGTTAGATTATTTTCTAACACGCTAAATCCGCAGCCTGAACAAATCTTGTGAAATTTTTACAATTATTTCCGCTCCCATCAACAAAACTTTTCAAATATTTCACTAAATCTGTTTAGCCAATCATAAAATATATATTAGCGCTAAGATCATTTTCAGGCGCAATTCTAAAATTATGAAAATGGTACTACCCCAACGCGACCCAAAACCGACCCGAACCAGAAAGTTTTTAATTTTGAAACTCGAACCCGAACATTTGAAAATTTTATGTTTTGTTTAACTTTTGTCCAATTAATATAAAAATTTAAATCATTGGAGCAACTTTTAGCATGATTGGATGACGGGAAGTAAATTTTTTTTCAAGCGTCAAACGCTTCCAACACAGTGTTCAAGCAAGCAAGCAAAAACGGTGAAATTAATATACAGGATTTAACAAGGATAACTTTTATATTTTTTAATTAGGCAGCTTCTTCATTGCCATTTTAATTACTTTGTATACTTTTTCTCCAGGTAATCGTCACTACTACAAGGAATTTTTTCTCGACGCTTTGGAATCTTACACTAAAAGTAATCTTTTTTTATTCAAATTTCTTTCTTTTGATTTTTCCTGAGCTGAATTTATTGTGTGACAGCAGGTGACAGCGTTTGAATAAATATCATTTGCAAAATAAACTTAACAAGTAAACCGTAACAAACTAGTTTTTTTCAGAAATACGTGCTGACCAACTGTAATATAAGGTTTTAGTTGCTGGTTGCATATTTGTTTGTAATCAGAATGAACCATTTGTTTTTATAATCTTCAAATGTAAGATGGTATCTTTGACAAATAGCGATATCCTTCCCCAGCATAAATCATAGAAATTAAATGTAAATGCTTTGTAATTGATTGAACTACGTCTTCCGGTAATGAAGCTTTTTCATTCGATGTAAGGGCAATCTTGATTAGATGGGAAATTTACATCTGCGACTATTTTTTGAGCATGGACAATTAATATACCATGCTGGTTATATTTATATTTTATCTACCTTTTTGAATTTTGTAATATACTAGCATTCCCGTCGTGGCTTTGCACGCTTGAAAAAGAGACTACGCATCCACAGTAGCGTACTGCACGGGGCGATTTTTTACGGCCCGACTAGGTCCGGTCCGTCGACAACTTGGCCCGGCCCGCTTCATAAGCCAAAATTTCAGGCCCAGCACGGCCCATCTAATTTGGGCCTGGCCCGTTTTTACAGGCCTACAATTTCTATATCCTTGGCGAAAAAATCCATAGTGCCCTGTCCGGAGTTTTTTAGACCCGGTCTGGCTTATTTCATAGACAGAAAATTTTAAGCACAAAAGTCAAGGCCTGCACTCAACCAGTTTTAACGGGCACAAAACCGTTACTTGGAAACTAATTTTTCGAAAAAACAATGAAACACGTATCTTAAATTTTTTTAAAAAACCTTTGTAATGAGTTTTAATGTTTTTACATTTTCAGTTATTGAGTTTTCAAGCAAATATAATTCTTTTCTCCGCTTTACATTTGTAGTCCGGGAAGCCAGAACAAGAAAAAATTATAAAACATTTGTAACTTTATCTTCTAAGTAGTATTTAGTTATTAATCTGTATATTTGTAGTATTTTTAGTTTCAAAGTCGCAGTTATTTTAAAAAAATATAACCCTATTTCCCCTCCACATTTGAAGTCCTGGAAATCAAATTTTCAAAAATTAATAAAACATGTAATTTGTTATTTTGTAAAAACAATCTCGGTACTAAATTGCAAAATTTTAACATTTTTAGTTTTTGGAGTTTTTAATCAAATTCTTATTTTCACCCCACATTTTTAAAAATGGTGAAACACGTTTTTTTTATTTTTTAAGAAGAATCTATATACCAAATTTCAAAACTTTTTCATTTTAGGTTTTTGAGATATGCCTTGTTGTAGAAAAAAATTTATTTTATAACTTTTAAATTTTTAGTTTTTCCTTTTTACACTCCTTTTTACTCCACACTTGAGGTCCTGGAATCCAAATTATCAAAAATTGGTAAAACACGTATATCTTTATTTTTCGAGTAAATACTAAATACTAATTTTTACATCAGTAGCAATTACAGTTTTTAAGTAGCAGTTATTCTAAAAAAACCAAATAACCTTATTTTCCACATCACATTTGATGTCCCGGAAACCAAATTTTCAAAATAGGTGAAACACGTCTATCTTTATTTATTGAGTAGATACTAAATACTAATTTTTACATCTGTAGCACTTACAGTTTTTTAGTAGCAGTAATTTAAAAAAAAACAACCCTATTTTCAGCCCCACATTTGAGTTCTTGAAACCAAATTTTCAAATAATGGTAAAACACGTATTTTTTCAATTTTTAAGAGGAATCTAGATACCAAATTTCAAAAGTTCTTCGTTTTTGGTTTTCGAGATATACGTTGTTTTAGAAAAACATTTGTTTCCAGTTTCATCCTCTCAGGAGCAAAATTTTCAAAAATTCTATTTTAGTGGGTGCTTACGCTATAAAAACAACATAAGTTCCAAATTTCACGTTCCTAGGATGAGGCGTTTGAGCTCGGCGTTGATTATCAGTCAGTCAGGACATGTTCTTTTATATATATTAATGTAAAATCACTGGTTTGATGATCAACTTCCTATTGATAAACCTTAACGAATTCAGAATATTTATTAGGGATATTAATTATTTATTTGATTCATAGATCAAAAAGGTATAACTAGCCTTAACAAAGCTTCATTTATTATTTTCCAATAAACTGCAAAACCATTCTATTGAGCCCGGTATACTATTTGGTGATATCGTAACAATATAGATTGGCTCAAATTGCTGACTGACTGGTACGTCTGAAGGTGCCGCCACGTAACCACTTATAACTGCTATGCTGAGAAATTTTGTTTACATTTATCTATAGTATAGATGATAAAAAGTTTCATTAAATGTATGCGGTGACAAATATCGCATTAATTTTTTTTTACTGTTTATACTATTATACTATCTATCTTATTATTGCTGATTTTAATTTGTCACGAAATTTTCAACCAGAAAGGTTTGGCCCGGATAGTCAACGCCACTTTTACGTCTTCAGATGTCTGACTGAACTCTGTCAATTGTTTCAAATACACAACTTTGTATTTACTATGTTCATCAACAATCCCAAGTACGCGGGACTCAAGCTGCCGCAGATGATTACTGAGGTTTTTACCAAATTTTTCTTAGCTTGCTTCCTTTTTTCTCTGTTTGTTCGGATGAAAAAATGTGATAGAATTTTGAAGCTTCTCACATTATCCGATCTTGTTCCGCATATTACGAGATCGGTTATATAATCTTAAAATGAATTCGCATATATCGAATCCCGCGTATAACGAAATCGGTTATATCGAAGTACGCTTATAACAAAATCGGTTAAATCTAGTGCTTCTCACTACAAAATCGTTTATAACGAGTTCCACTCATAACGGCTTCGCATAATTCCTCATAAAAAATTTGTTTATAATTGAATTCCTCTCATAACAAATTCGCATAGTTCCTCTTATAACAAAATCGTTTGTAACGAAACTGGATGAATGGTTTCGCGTAGTTCCTTTATAACAAACTCGTTTATAACGAATTCCGCTGATAACATAGTTCCTCTTACATCAAAATCGCTTATAACAATTTCCGCATACAACGAATTCGCATATATCAAGTTTCAGTTATAACAAAATTTATTCTTATACCGCCTTTGTAACAAATTTGCATATATCGAGTTCCGCTTATAACAAAAACGGTTATATCAAGTTCCGCTTATAACAAAATTAGATATATAGAAATCCGCATATATCAAGTTTTGTTTATAACAAAATTGGATAAATCTAGTTAATCTTTTATCGAAATCCACTATATAACGAGATCGGTTATACAATCCACTTATGGTTATTTTGCATATATCGAGTTCCACTGATAGCGAATTCACATATATCGAGTTCCACATATAGCAAAAACAGTGATATCAAGTTCTGTCTATAACGAAATCAGATATATAGAAATCCGCATGTAACAAGTTCCATTTATAACAAAACTAGCTGGGTTACCCGGCGTTGCCCGGGGAATTTAAAGGTTTTTTTATCGTTTTTCTTTCTGGCTCCCGTTTCCTTAACCGCTCGTTTGCCCGGGCATCTTTGCATCTATTGAAACATTTATGCAGATACTTTTGATTTTTAATTAAAAGAAATACAACAAACACATACAGTCATTTTATTGCAAAGCTTTCTGATACACAATGTTTTTTGTTTTTCCATAAGGTGCATTAATAGTTATACTATTATACTTAAAATACATTAATAGTTATATTGATATACTCACTCACAATAAATTTTTCAATTTTCTTGTCTGTAAGCACAAAATAATATCTGTTAGACTAAAAGTAGCACAAAATAATATCTGTTAGAGGTTAGAGTGGTTAGATTGGTTAGAGTGGTTAGACTGGTAGAGCGATAATGATAGCCTGACACACAACGACCGAAACAATTTACAATTTAATATATACACAACAATAATTAACAATTAAATAATATAAAAATAGTAGCCTAAGTAAATAATATAAGAATAGTAGCCTAAGTTTTTAAATTACTTTGATTTCGAGAAACCGAGACGATAAACAGCGAATGTAAACAAAACATAGCTCTGATACAATAGCGAAATATTTAAAAAAATTAATTTTCTAAAACATTCAAAAACATTTGAACGATATACAGTAATTAAAAAAATAATAGTATAGTATATAGTATATTATATATTACTTTTGATATATTGATATAAGTAAAATAATACTCACTTTTGATTTTGAGAAATCGCGACAACCAACAACGACGGAACAGAAGTCGAAAGCAACCCTAAGCTCGTTAAGCCGCGATATAATTGCATAGATAAAATATTTCTAAAAATTAATTTTCTAAAATTGCATAGATAAAATATTTCTAAAAATTAATTTTCTAAAAACATTCAAAACAATTTTTTTAAATAAATGAGATTATTTGTTAGGTGGTAAATGTTTATTATGTAAAATTTCGTGCAAATCCCTTCATTGGTTTTGGCGTTATTAATGAACATACGTTGCCTTTTATATATATAGATTTGATAAATCTAGTTCATTTTTTTTCGAAATCCATTTTTTATATATACCTTTGTATAGTCTTTTACACCTGGTGTTTTAAAACTGAAATGGCTCTGTATAGGAAACACATCCTGTCGTAGATCATATTTGATCTTTTTAACTGCCCCTACTCCTTTATCCAGGCTTGAGATTGGCTCGCAATTATGGAGGCGGAGTTCTTGAAGTTCACTTATAACGAGATTGGTTATATAATACACTTACAGCGAATTCGAATATATCGAGCTCCAATTATAGCGATTCGCACATATCGAGTTCAACCTATAGCGATTTCTCATATATCGAAAACAGCTAATTCAATTTGATAGAATGTAAAGTCTACAGCATCAAATAAGCCCACCAAATTTCAACTCGATTTGATAACGGGAAGTTGGTTTTTTTAGTGGTAAATGGTCCCAGCGTATGACTCAAGCAAGCAAGCAAGCAAACACGGTGAAGACAAAATAAAGGATTTAAAATACAAACATTGCCAAAATTAAAAATTTTCTAATTATTCTCCCCAAAAATTAAAATTTTATAGAATATTTGTTTCATATTTTAAAATTTTATTTTTTAAACTTTTATTTGTCGCACCCCCTAAACTAGACCGGCACCCCCTTTGTGCACCCCACCGGTTAAGAACCCCTGCGATAGAGTATATAAAAAATATTTTATGATGGTGTATTTATTGTAAAACATTTTTATATTTTTGATAGAGTATTGCAAAACCATTTTTCGGATAGAGATCGCAGAAAACGCAATAATGTCTTTAACAATGCAATTTGTTTTAAACAAAATTTGTAACGAGTTTATAAACCAGTTTTCTAAAGTATATTAATTCATGATTAATTTTTGTTTTTAAGGCAGTGGTAAAAGAAGAGCAAAGTCCCAATAACTTGTGAAGAGACCTGCAATGACCAATTAAACGAAGAATACCAATGTTATACCTAAATCATGTGTCTTAGTCAACCTATCTCAAGAAAAAATTAGTTGATGAATTTTTATAATTGATTAGCTGTGGAAGAAGTTTAACGCTCAAATAACCCCAGGATAGAAAGTGAGGAACTGACCTCGTGACCATGTTTTTGAAATTTTATTTTTGTATTGAGGCTTTGTTTCATGTATTCTAATCTTTTAGTTTTTTTTATTGTTTCATCGGCTTTTAGCATATTCTTTTTTAAAACTTATTTAACACTTCAACAAATTCAATGAAAAAACGCTAAGAATACGAAAAAGGTAATTATTGTTATTATAGCCTTGTTTTCTTCGTTGTTTTTGTGGACGTTAAAGTTTTCTGGTTTAGGCGTTGACGTGATTTCATGGCCCCCTAGCCATTTGAAATTTGGTCCAACCCACCTAAATTTGAAAAAAAAAGACAACCCAGTCAACCAGGAAATTTGACTCAACCTGTCCGACGCTCAGAAAATAAGTTTTAGAGTTGTAGACGTTGGGCGTTTTACTCTATTTATAAACTCAATAGTGGGATGATCTACTGGACATTTGATGTGATTCATTCTATGATGGCAGGGCGATTAATTTTATAATTGAGACTTGCACAAATTTATTGTTTTATAAAAAACAAGAAGCTCAGTATACTTGAAACAAATATTTTCTTAAGGTATGTTAAAAAAATTGTATCACAAGTATGACTACCAATTTTTTGTACTTTTACCTATCTATCCAGCTATTTTTTAACCCGACAACGGCTTCTAAATTTTGATTTGACCCATAAATTTGATCCTCATATTTCTCGTCCAACTCTGATCTGGTCTGTTCTTTGGTCAATCATTGAATTATTCTCCAGTTGTTCTTGTTGGTGTGCCTCAGTCTTTCGTTTTCTTTTTTGTGCATATTTGTGAAAATTGTGTTTGTTGATCTTGTTTTGTGAATAAATTATTTCGTAATTTATTCTAATCCGTCTGCTAGAAACATGTTCATAAACATTCATGAACGGATGTGCTTCATATGTTCTCATCGCTTTCATGATTTTGGCTTTTTATATATATTTATCCAGAAAAATTGAATCAGCTTTGAATTTTTTTTTAAAAGTTTTCTGGTTGTTTTAAACAATTTTTTCAAACATTTTATTTTAATTTTCAACTTCGTGAAGCAGCAAAGCATAATGTGAACTCACGTATTATCTTATTTTGTGCATTTAAACTTCGAGAAGAAGTAACACTACGTACAATTGCACATAATACCTTCGAGTTAATGGTGTATTCCACTTCTTAAACTGCAGTACTAACATATATGCTCTATTCAATGTAATGTTATTTTATAAAACATTTTAAATGTGTTTTGATACCTCTTGTAATCTTGGAGCAGCTTGAGCAAAATTTGCGCATTATTTTTTGTATTTCTGACGCCAGATGTCGGACTGCGATATTGATGGTTCGTGCTGATAAATTCGTCTTGTTCGCCTTTTGCTCATCTTTTAAACGAGTGCGATGAAATAAGTATTTTCTAGTTTCGTTTTGTGAATCAGGATTTTACGTATCTTCATGTGATGTGATGTGTTGTACAATAAAAATTACAAGGAAACCCGGTTGGTAGTTTTCGGTGTTGTTGTAGATATTTCCATTCAACTTATCTATTCGAAACAAACTTCATTAAGAAAGACGTGAAACTAAGATGACAATATTTTATGAGGTTCCAAACAAAACTAAAGTTTTTATCTCTTCCCCCCCCCTGTTCAAATTTGTCTCCACAAGTCTGACAGTCTCCCTACTTAATTGTGGACGTACAAATGTGCATCATACGTGTGAACTAACGGACCACACCGGATTTCACCGGCATTTACCATGCTTCACCGGACCTCAGTCACAAGGGTTGGTGTCAGCCAGGCAGGGCTGTTAACAATAACCAGAAATTGGCAATACAAATCCCAATAAGTACTTGAAAAAGTATTGACCATACCAATGTCAATACTCAATTAAAAAGGTATTGCTGCCAATAGCAAATACCAAACACTAATACTAATAAAAACAAATTTTCTCAAGTAATTCATTATTAGCACAAATTTAAAATGATACAATGCACAAAAATGAAAACAAATGAAATTAAAAAAAAGTGCAAAGTTGCAAAATAGCTTCAAGAAAATTGTTACCATCGATCAATAAAAGTTTTTGATTGAGATATTTCAACACTTCACAAAACACACTGATTGAGAGCACACCACTGATCTCTATATATAACTGGATCACACCTACCCCTACCTGGGTATAACCCCGGTAGCCAATTTTACACCCCTTATGATATTTATGGAAAATCTTTAAAAGTGCAAAATTGCTGACTGGCGCATTTAATAATTGCTCAAATCGACAATATAAAAGAGTCAAACAGTCATTTCATTTGTATTTACTCAAATACTGCAATTTTTTAACAAGTTTTATTCGACACCCGAGCTATAATATATAATACCAACCGCTAACGACCTAACATGCCTAACAGTTATTATCAGCCTAAATAATTTAATGTGAGCTTCAACCTATTATTAAACTTTATTAATTAAAAGGTTAAAGAATTGCTTTTGCTTAAATTTTAAGTTTGCAAAGATAAAATAGGATGCTAAAATGGCGGCAGCGAGAGGCTAGAAAAATTATAATACATTCAATAGACTAAGCGCGATCCAGTTATATATTGAGATCAGTGGAGCACAATTAAGCGTTTGAATATAAGTTAACAAAACAAATGTCAAAATGTACAAAAATAAGTTTTCGAAGTTTGAAAAAATATTGGTATTGGGTATTGATTAATTTTTGCTTTAAATGTATCGGCGATACCAAACCAATTCCTCTCAGTAAAAGTATTGACAATGCTATTCCCAACAGCGAAAAGTTATTGCCAATATTGTATTGGTATTTGGCCAATACCAATTTTAACATCCATGAAGCCAGGACAGTAATTTATGGTGTCACATCTTCACGACGTATTCCCTGTTCCCTGGGACTCTTCCGAGTCTGCAGTGCCAATTAACGGCACCACACGGGGTTCGGCGAAAAAAACGAAAAGGCGCCCTTTCATCAAAAATAGTTTATGATCGTGGGAAGGGCTAAACGCTACTCAACCTTTTCTCATACAAAAAATCGACGACCGGATGAGTAAAGTATTAAATTTTTGTCTGAAACAACGCATGCAATACTTTCCTAGTGACAGTATGAAATCATATACAGTAATATTTTGCATTTTGGTGTCACCCGGTGCAGAGCGCACTCTTGCAGACTTATTGACGACACTGTCCTGCCTCACCGGACCATGAAAAAATTGAATCCATATTCTAACATGAATAATCACAATACGTATCTACGATATAATCACAAAATTCGGATAAAATCAGCCAAAGAAAAGAAAAACGTAAAATCTGATAACACAAGTGAACAGTAATTTAGAGATGATGATGTCCTCCAGGTTGGTGTTCAACTTCTAAAAACATAATACAAACACAAAGGGTCAGCGTGACAATCATCATCATCACCTCCACAATCATCACCATCAACATCATCGTCATCATCGCCATCATCAATACGACTATCACCCTCATCATCGTCACCACCACCAACATCATCACCACAACCATAATCATCGCCATTATCATCATCATCACCGTCAACGCCACCGTCATCACCACCACCATCACCATCACCATCACCACCACCACCACCACCACCACCACCACCACCATCATCATCATCATCACCATCACCATCACTATCACCATTACCATCATCATTATCATCATGCGCCACGCACTGTGGATCGGCATGCACGCTGTGTTGCAAACACGGGCGTGACAATCATCATCATCATCATCATCGTCATCATCATCATCATCATCATCATCATCATCATCATCATCATCATCATCATCATCATCATCATCATCATCATCATCATCATCATCATTATCATTATCATCATCATCATCATCATCATCATCATCATCATCATCATCATCATCATCATCATCATCATCATCATCATCATCATCATCATCATCGTCGTCGTCATCATCACCATCATGACATGGACTTCTTAATAAAAACTATCTGGACGCAAATTTCACACGGCGTGCCTACCACATGAGGCAATTGTATCGTTTTACGCTTAGATGTTTGAGAGAGCTAAAAGTTTAACAAATTTTGGCAACTTTTATTAGTTGACACTTTAATATCTAAAAGAAATAAAGCTCATTATTATTATTTGACGGTTAACATTTAAATAGTTGTTTTAAAACACAAAATAATCTGAGGTCAAAATGTCTTTCAAGTGCAATTTTTCAGTTTATCTATTTTCTTTTTTACAAACTTTTATTTAGGTTACAATCTTTGTTTGTGTGTGTATGTGGCTTTCTCTGTACGCAAATCTTGCCAGTAAAGTTTAACCAGCTTTTTGACTAGCCATGAAGCTGAAACTTTCAGCATAGCTTTATATTGGATGACAATACATGATTCAATTAAAAAAAAATTAAATTTGTACATCTTTCGTATTTCTAAATCGAGTGTATTTGAAATCAAAGTTTGTGTTAAAAAACTCGTTCTTTTTTACTTGTTAGCTCTATTATTCCGGTTATCTTTATTATTATTTTATTATTATTTCTTTCAATAATTTTTTTATTACAATGAGGAAAAGTTTACGAATGATGTGACTTTGTTTGTAATCATGGCTCCTGCTCCATATGTTTTATGCCCAAGATAAAATATTATGCAAGCATCACCGGCTAAAATTTGTTGCCCTATATTACTCCTTGGCAACTAAAGTTGACACTGTATCTTTTTTAAAGGCAATGTCAGGTCATAAAACAAAAATTTAGAAAACTTGAGAACAGTCACAGCTCGAATCTTTCTATCGCTCTCCATCACTTGGTGCACTGAAATAAAGTAGATGCTTCTGATATTTGACGAAACTACTCAAAACGAGACTATAAATTATCAGACTGAAGCTTACCAAACTTACCAACGAAACAAAACAAATCCAGCACGATTCAAGAGATATGCAGCACAATCTGCCAGTAATCAGTCTTATAAACTTTATTTAAGAAGATTTTGATAACAGAAAACGAAAGGTTATTCTAAGTTCTGGGCTCGATGGCGCTATAATTTCTGTCGTCCATGGTCATGATGCAAGTTTGTGTTCTGTGAATCAAAACTGATAACATAATATTCAATAATTTTCAATAGTATATTTGGTAAAAGATTAATGGATCAAATAATGTTATAATTTTATTTAAATTATTCTTAAAAAATTAAAAAATAAAACAACTTTAATAATTGTTTTCTTTGTGTTTTTCTCAAAGCTCTGTATTTAAAAAATTGTTTTACTTTAACTTCACTTTTATCATAACAAAATTAGGCATTGTGAAACTTAATTTTTTTTCTTGTAAAATTTGCACTTCAGCCGTTTTGAAGCCTTAGGAGCCAATCAAACAATTGTTTTTATTTGCATTAATAATCTAAACTTTGAACATTTTTTTAAAATTTTATTTAATTGTTTTAGATTAAGTTAAATATTTTTTCATGTGAATTTATTTTGATTTTTACCATAAAAATTGTTTCTGTTTTGCTGATGACAAAGTTGGGGATAGTACAAGATTGTTTT
Organism: Erpobdella octoculata; assembly: GCA_963978895.1. NCBI lineage: Eukaryota > Metazoa > Annelida > Clitellata > Hirudinida > Erpobdellidae > Erpobdella > Erpobdella octoculata. The sequence continues at coordinate 34,094,678 of OZ022241.1, forward strand.
ATTTTGTTAAATCTTTTATATTTATATCAACGCATATCTTCTGTCTGTCTGATGGATTGATTGAGTGAACAGAGACCCATTTTCTGTCATCCAATCGATCTGAAACTTGCTCTATAGACACGTTAAGACAAAAAAAAAAATTAATTTTGAGATATTAATTAAAAAAGAAAACATTATAAAGGATGTAAATACGAAGTTTTTTACGGTTCACTTGTTTAAACATTATTTATTCGTTATAAATTTGTGTTGATTTTTAAACAACACACATGTTTAGAACATTAGTTAAAAATTTGTGTTGTTGTTACTTGGTTGTAAATCTGCGTTGCTATTTTAATTGGTTATAAATTTGAGTTTTTTTTAATTGGGTAATTGGGTATAAATCTGTTTTTTAATTGTTCATGAATTTTTACAGTTTTTAATTGGCTCAAAATTTGTGTTGCTTTTCAATTCGTTATATACTTGTGTTATTTTTAATTTGTAATTCATACTGCTATTAAACAAAATAGTTGAATGAGATTGAGATTTGTTTGTTTTTTTATATTTCAGCATCGTCGAATTTCTAATGACGGCTGTTTTGAGATGAACAGACAAATTTGGGGAAATTAAGCATAGCGTACATCATTTGAGAACAACAACTCAATTTTCTGCTCACATTTCTTTATGGTACTAATTCAACGTTTACAAAAGTTTTTTTTTAAATTAAAATATTATTTTTAAAACTAGTTTAAGCTTTTTCAGGAAAGAGCTTAAAAATATACCAGTGGATTAACAAGTTTTGTTCGATTCCTTTCTAGGATTATATTGCGATTAAAAATGTATATCTTGTATACACCGTGGTTCAAATATAGTGCCCTAAAAGTACTTAATACAATACTATTCACAAGTATATAGATTTATACACAATATTTTCTGCAAATTCACACGCCGATATGCAATGTTATGCACAGGTACATACGCAGGTATACAATATTATGTATAAGTACAGTACGCGAATGAATACACATATCTGAAATGTCATGTCATGGACATTATAATCTACATCTTTCAAAAAAGAATAAAAGAGGTTTTGCTACAAGCTATGCAGGATTAATATATGAAGCTTTAACGATATGATATAAAGTTTAACGCATGAAAAGCTAAACGCTTTTTTCACAATGTGTTTGTTTTTAATTAATTTTAAATTCAATAAATTTTGCTTCATTTCAAAATGAAATATGAAGTTTTAAAATCGTTATCTTATAATTTGAAAATAATGCTTTTCTAGAAATCTCAAAAAACTTGAAAGGTTTCGTTGCGTGAACACAGCCATCACAACATGTTTTGAAAAAAGAGATGTTCATTCATGTTTTGAAAAAACTGAAATTGTTTTTGTGGACACAATAAAGTTATTATAGTGTAGAATATAAAACTACTATAGTGTATAATGTAAAGATATTACATTGCATGATGTGATGTTATTATAGTGCACAATGTGAAGTTATTATAGTGTATAATGTGAAGGTACCCGAGGATATAATGTGAAGTTTTAATAGTGTATAATGTGAAGTTTTAATAGTGTATAATGTGAAGTTTTAATAGTATATAATGTGAAGTTTTAATAGTATATAATGTGAAGTTTTAATAGTGTATAATGTGAAGTTTTAATAGTGTATAATGCGAAGTTATTAAACTATACTAGAGATAGTCAAAATAATGGATTTTTTTTAAATTTTATTATTTATTATTTTTCGATTGCAGTGACACCTTTGTTTTGTGTTTGTTTGTGTTTGTTTGTGTGGGTTGTGTGTATGGCATTCTCTGTACGCAAATCTTGCAAGTAAATTTTAACCAGCTTTTTGATTTGCTAGGAAGCCGAAATTTTCAGCATAGCTTTATATTGGATGACAATACATGATTCAATTAAAAAAAAACTTAATTTGAACATCTTTAGTATGTCTAAATCGAGTGTATGTAAAATCAAAGTTTGCGTTGAAAAACTCGTTTTTTCTTATACTTGTTTATATTTAGGGCTGACAGTGTTCAATTGCAAAATAACTTTTATTATGTTAATAAATTAAAAATATTTACCTTACTTAAATTAAAATTTTTATTTATATAATTATTTATTATCTACATACATAATTTGCTATGTATGTATGTATGTTAGCAATTTTGCGTAACGCTATATGTATATATCTTTTTTTGATGTAGTTGATAAAAACAAAAGATATCGTCATTTTTGACTGGATACTTCTAGTTATATATAAAACTAGCAGTGCCCGTAGCGGCTTCGCTCGCATGAAATTAGAGAATTTGAACCGTGCATACATAGTAGAGTACTGCACGGATCAATTTTTTAGGTCTCGGCTCGGCCCGTCGACAACTTGGCCCAGCCCGTTTCAAAAACCGAATATCCTGGCCCGGCACGGCTCGTCTAATATGGGCCCGGCCCGTTTTCACAGGCCTAGAAATTCTATATACTTGATGAAAAACTTCGGCCCGTCCCACCTTGACTTCAGGTTTAGCCCGGCCCGTCTGAACACCCTAAAATCACTAAAATGTTTATATACTTGGTTAAAAATCTCGGCCCGTCCTACCTTGATTTAAGGTTTAGGCAGGGCCTTATGAAGACCCTAAAATAACGGCTTGGCCCGTCCGTCCGGTGATAAACTAAACTCATCTACTTTTAACCGGCACAAAACCTCAAAATACCAATTTTCACATCTGTAGCACTTACAGTTTTTGAGTAGCAGTTATTTTAAAATCAAATAACCCTTTTTCCACTTCATATTTGAGGTCCTGGAAGCCAAATATCATTATTTTTAGAGTAGAAACTAAATAAACTATTTTTACTTTTGTAGCATTTACAGTTTTTGAGTAGCAGTTACTTTAAAAATCAAGTAATCCTATTTTCCACCGCAAATTTGAAGTCCTGGAAACCAAAGTTTCAAAAAATGGTAAAACACGTATATCATTATTTCTGGAGTAGAAACCAAATACTCATTTTTACTCCTGCAGCATCTACATTTTTCGAGTAGCAATTACATTAAAAACCAAATAACATTATTTTCCATCCCACATTTGAGGTCCTGGAAACCAAATTTTAAAAAAATGGTAAAACACGTATATCTTTATTTTTAGAATAGAAACTAAATACTAATTTTTACATCTGTGGTATTTACAGTTTTTGAGTAGCAGTTAGTTTGAAAAACAAAAAACCCTATTTTCCACCCCACATTTGAAGTCCTGGAAACCAAATTTTTAGAAAATGCTAAAACATTTATTTCATTATTTTGGGAGTAGAAACTAAATACTAATTTTTACTCCTGTAGCATTCACAGTTTTTGAGTAGCAGCTACTTTAAAAACCAAATAACCCTATTTTCCAACCAACATTTGAGGTCCGGGAAACCGAATTTTCAAAAAATGGTGAAACACGTATCTTTTTATTTTTCAAGAAGAATCCATATACCAAATTTCAAAATTTCCTCATTTTTGGTTTTTGAGATATACATTGTTTTAGAAAAAAGTTTGTTTTCTAGTTTCTTCCCTTCAGGAGCAAAATTTTCAAAAATCCTTTCTTAGCGGATGTTTACGCTATAAAAGTAATATAAGTTCCAAATTTCACGTTCCTAGGATGAGGCGTTTGAGCTCGGCGTTGATTATCAGTCAGGACATGTTCTTTTATATATATAGATACTAGCAGTGCCCGTAGCGGCTTCGCTCGCATGAAATTAGAGAGTTTGAACAGTGCATCCATAGTAGAGATCAATTGTTTAGGTCTCGGCTAGGCCCGTCGACAACTTAGCCCAGCCCGTTTTAAAAACCCGAACTCCTGGCCCGGCACAGCCCGTCTGAATTAGGCCCGACCCCTTTTTACAGGCCTAGAAGTTCTATATACTTGATGAAAAACTTCGGCCCGTCCCACCTTGACTTCAGGTTTAGCCCGGCCCAAATAAAACCCTAAAATCACTAAAACATCTATATACTTGGTGAAAAATCTCGGCCCGTCCCACCTTGATTTAAGGTTTGGCCTGGCCCGTGTGAAGACTCTAAAATAAAGGCTTGACCCGGCCGGTGATAAACTGGACTTAGCTACTTTTAACCGGCACAAAACTTCAAAATACTAATTTTTACATTTGTAGCACTTACAGTTTTTGAGTAGCAGTTATTTTGAAATCAAATAACCCTTATTTCCACCCCACATTTGAGGTCCTGGAAACCAAATTTTTAAAAAATGTTGAAACACTTATATCATTATTTTTTGAGTATATACTAAATACTAATTTTGACATCTGTAGCATTCACAGTTTTTGAGTAGCAGTTACTTTAAAAACCAAAGAAACCTTTTTTCCACCCCACATTTGAGGTCCTGAAAACCAAAATTTCAAAAAATGGTGAAACACGTATATCATTATTTTGAGAGTAGAAACTAAATACTATTTTTACTTTTGTAGCATTCACAGTTTTTGAGTAGCAGCAACTTTAAAAACCAAGTAATCCTATTGTCCACCCCACATTTAAGGTCCTATAACCAAATTTGTAAAAAAAATGGTGAAACACGTATATCTTTATTTTTAGAATAGAAACTAAATACTAATTTTTAAATCTATGGTATTTACAGTTTTTGAGTAGCAGTTACTTTAAAAAACAAATAACCCTATTTTCCACCCCACATTTGAAGTCCTGGAAACCAAATTTTCAAAAAATGCTAAAACACGTATTTCATTATTTTTGAAGTAGAAACTAAATACTAATTTTTACTCCTGTAGCATTCACAGTTTTTGAGTAGCAGCTACATTAAAAACCAAATAACCCAATTTTCCAACCCACATTTGAGGTCCGGGAAACCAAATTTGTGAAAAATGGTGAAACACGTATATCTTTATTTTTAGAAAAGAAACTAAATAATAATTTTTACATCTGTGGTATTTACTGTTTTTGAGTAGCAGTTACTATAAAAGACAAATAGCCCTATTTTCCACCCAACATTTGAAGTCCTGGAAACCAAATTTTCAAAAAATGCTAAAACACGTATTTCATTATTTTTGGAGTAGAAACTAAATACTAATTTTTACTCCTGTAGCATTAACAGTTTTTGAGTAGAAGCTACTTTAAAAACCAAATAACCCAATTTTCCAACCCACATTGGAGGTCCGGGAAACCGAACTTCAAAAAATGGTGAAACATGTTTCTTTTTATTTTTCAAAAAGAATCTATATACCAAATTTCAGAAAAAAGTTTTAGAAAAAATGTTTAGAAAAAAGTTTGTTTTCCAGTTTTTTCCCCTCAGGAGCAGAATTTTCAAAAATCCTTTCTTAGCGGATATTTACGCTATAAAAGTAATATAAGTTCCAAATTTCACGTTCCTAGGATGAGGCGTTAGAGCTCGGCGTTGATTATCAGTCAGTCATCTGTCAGTCAGTCAGGACATGTTCTTTTATATATATAGATATACATATATATATATATATATATATATATATATATATATATATTACCACTTACAGTTTTTGAATGTATATATATACTAGCGGACCCGGCGAACTTCGTTTCACCTTAAAGAGTGTATTTTTTAAGCAATAAAGAACAATAATAACAAATATATATATATAAGTTTAAAAGAAAACAAAATAAAAAAAACGTTCACTTTAATAGTTTATTAGAAAAACATTGGTTGAACTCGGGTCGATTCTCTTTAATCCAGCACTTTATGATACACTATGTTTTTTGTTTTATTATCGAGCGAAAAAACAAATAAATCTGATGGTGTGCCGACACGTGAACACGCCACATACAATTGACCATGAGAAAAACATGCATTATCCAAGTTCAGACCACAAACACTCAAAGATTGGCCTTGTGATTTGTTAATCGTCATAGCAAATGCTAGGCGAATCGGAAATTGAATTCTTTTAAAACCGCACTGCCTTGCTTCCGACGTTGAAATTTCTTTGATGAAGCGTTCCAAGTGTAATAACGTGGCATCTCCGAGTAAAGCAACGTTTGTGCAAATGGATCGTTTTGGCAAATCGCAAAAAAACTCGTTAATGTTGTTACTGGAGGTGTTTCAGCACGTTGAATAATATTCGACGCGTTAAAATAAACTCGTTGACCATTCTCCAGATGCACAGCCAAATGGACAGCAGTGGGATGACGTTCGTGAAAAGAGAATGAGAATATACGCCAAATTGCCTCATTGCAGTTCACATATCTGCCAATTTGATAGCGTCTAATCTCGTCATTATCTGAGCTTTGAATGCCAAAAACTGCCATATCGCTGCCTTTCGTTACATATTTGCAGTTGTACTTAATTGACTTTACAGAATTGCAATACTCAACATTGCAATGTGTCTTGAATATTTTGGAAAGAAATGGCGAATATGGAACAATCCAACTGTTGTCAACCACAAAATCGTTTCCTTTCACTTTCTTTGTGACAGTTCGACCGTTATCATCGGGTGATCGACGTCGATATAATGGATAGCCATCAGTGCCAGTGATGGTCTCTGTCATAAATTTTCGTAGATAACGTTTGGAACACTTGCCGTCGACCATGCACGGTGATTGGCGACACACGGTCCATGAATCATATTCATAACTACAACATCATGTAGGTCTGGATCGATTTCGGGATCAGCAATCTCGGCATTTATGATATCATCTATTTCGTCAGGTCTAATTTTTTCAACTAACCAAATGAGAATGTGTGCATGAGGCAAGCATCGTTTTTGCCATTTGATTGAATACATCCAGCATCGAGTATCACCAAAAACGTGTTGCTTTACAATGTAGTTCATCAGCGACCGAATTTTTTGTTTGAAGACACGTGCGGTGATGTCGTGCCAATCACTTGATGTTTGTCCGGGAAACAGCATTTGAACAATTTCAATCCACTTTGGATTACAGGTGAAGGTAATGAATAGATCTGGCCGGCCGTAATGACGAACATATGTCATTGCATCCTGCGCATATTCATGCATATGACGCGGACTACCTATATAAGTAGCAGGTAGAATGGTTAATCGACCAATGTTAGCTGCATCTCCTTTAGTGCTCTTGTCTTCGAGAAGCACGAAGCCGGGCCATACTAACGCGGCGCCTTTCTCGCGCTAATTCCAGTTCTTCCGCGGTGGATTGGTTAACATTACTTAACATTGTTCCGATGCCTAATTGCGTTACGGCTATTTTGGGAAAGATTAGATCTTCTGGGTCGCGGCATTGTTATTAATAATGTTTTTGTTAAAAGTAATAAAACTTTAAAACTCGCAAATTAATTCCAACGAACGAAAATATTAATTGACAGAACAGCATTGACACTTTGTTAATGCCAAATGGAAAACGGAAAATGCGAAACTAAAAATCATATATCTATGCTGAAAATATCTTTTATATTTTTATGGCCCATAAACAATTATTTTATTTTATATTTTAATTGAAAAAGATATTTACTTATTTTTTTCTGTGAGATTTTCAATTGTAAACAATGAAATAGTCAGAAAATTCAATAACATGCGATCTACCCCATTTGCGCATAAATGTCATGTCAACATCTGTATATCTCGATAACTCAAACACCAAATTGAAAATTTAGTTTGTCCGTAAGACCAAATTGAGGGTGCTCTACAACTTTGCCATTTGAAGTTTTTTTCTAGGACGCACTGTTAAGGTTGTATAGCTACCGGGGTACATACTGCGGTCCCCATGGGCCACTCCATGGTTCAATGTCAATTTTTTTAGTTATTCTGTTAATAGAAGCTGAGAGAAATCCAATAAATCAAAAATCTCTAAAATCGGTTCAGCCGTTCCTGAGTTATAAGTGTCGTAACACAAACCCGACTTCCTTTTATATATATAGATATACTAGCAGTGCCCGTAGCGGCTTCGCTCGCATGAAATTAGAGAATTTGAACCGTGCATACATAGTAGAGTACTGCACGGATCAATTTTTTAGGTCTCGGCTCGGCCCGTCGACAACTTGGCCCAGCCCGTTTCAAAAACCGAATATCCTGGCCCGGCACGGCTCGTCTAATATGGGCCCGGCCCGTTTTCACAGGCCTAGAAATTCTATATACTTGATGAAAAACTTCGGCCCGTCCCACCTTGACTTCAGGTTTAGCCCGGCCCGTCTGAACACCCTAAAATCACTAAAATGTTTATATACTTGGTTAAAAATCTTGGCCCGTCCTACCTTGATTTAAGGTTTAGGCAGGGCCTTATGAAGACCCTAAAATAACGGCTTGGCCCGTCCGTCCGGTGATAAACTAAACTCATCTACTTTTAACCGGCACAAAACCTCAAAATACCAATTTTCACATCTGTAGCACTTACAGTTTTTGAGTAGCAGTTATTTTAAAATCAAATAACCCTTTTTCCACTTCATATTTGAGGTCCTGGAAGCCAAATATCATTATTTTTAGAGTAGAAACTAAATAAACTATTTTTACTTTTGTAGCATTTACAGTTTTTGAGTAGCAGTTACTTTAAAAATCAAGTAATCCTATTTTCCACCGCAAATTTGAAGTCCTGGAAACCAAAGTTTCAAAAAATGGTAAAACACGTATATCATTATTTCTGGAGTAGAAACCAAATACTCATTTTTACTCCTGCAGCATCTACATTTTTCGAGTAGCAATTACATTAAAAACCAAATAACATTATTTTCCATCCCACATTTGAGGTCCTGGAAACCAAATTTTAAAAAAATGGTAAAACACGTATATCTTTATTTTTAGAATAGAAACTAAATACTAATTTTTACATCTGTGGTATTTACAGTTTTTGAGTAGCAGTTAGTTTGAAAAACAAATAACCCTATTTTCCACCCCACATTTGAAGTCCTGGAAACCAAATTTTTAGAAAATGCTAAAACATTTATTTCATTATTTTGGGAGTAGAAACTAAATACTAATTTTTACTCCTGTAGCATTCACAGTTTTTGAGTAGCAGCTACTTTAAAAACCAAATAACCCTATTTTCCAACCAACATTTGAGGTCCGGGAAACCGAATTTTCAAAAAATGGTGAAACACGTATCTTTTTATTTTTCAAGAAGAATCCATATACCAAATTTCAAAATTTCCTCATTTTTGGTTTTTGAGATATACATTGTTTTAGAAAAAAGTTTGTTTTCTAGTTTCTTCCCTTCAGGAGCAAAATTTTCAAAAATCCTTTCTTAGCGGATGTTTACGCTATAAAAGTAATATAAGTTCCAAATTTCACGTTCCTAGGATGAGGCGTTTGAGCTCGGCGTTGATTATCAGTCAGGACATGTTCTTTTATATATATAGATATATACATATATATATATATATATATATATATATATTGATATATATATATATATATATTACCACTTACAGTTTTTGAATGTATATATATATATATATATATACATATATATATACATTTACATATATATATACATATATACATACTATATACATATACATATATATATATATATATATATATATATATATATATATATATATATATATATATATATATTACCACTTACAGTTTTTGAGTAGCAGTAATTTTTAAAATCAAATAACTCTATTTTGCACCTTACATTTGAGGTCCTGGAAACCAAATTTTTCAAAAAATGCTAAAACACGTATTTTATTATTTTTGGAGTAGAAACTAAATACTAATTTTTACTTCTGTAGCATTAACAGTTTTTGAGTAGCAGCTACTTTAAAAACCAAATAACCCAAAAAATGATGAAACACGTATATCTTTTTTTTTGAGTAGATACTAAGTATTAATTTTGTAAAAAATGGTGAAGCATATCTTTATTTTTAGAAAAGAAACTAAATAATAATTTTTACATCTGTGGTATTTACTGTTTTTGAGTAGCAGTTACTATAAAAGACAATTAGTCCTATTTTCCACCCCACATTTGAAGTCCTGGAAACCAAATTTTCAAAATATGCTAAAACACGTATTTTATTATTTTTGGAGTAGAAACTAAATACTAATTTTTACTCCTGTAGCATTAACAGTTTTTGAGTAGAAGCTACTTTAAAAACCAAATAACCCAATTTTCCAACCCACATTTGAGGTCCGGGAAACCGAATTTTCAAAAAATGGTGAAACACGTATCTTTTTATTTTTCAAAAAGAATCTATATACTAAATTTCAGAAAAAAGTTTTAGAAAATTTTTTTAGAAAAAAGTTTGTTTTCCAGTTTTTTCCCCTCAGGAGCAAAATTTTCAAAAATCCTTTCTTAGCGGATGTTTACGCTATAAAAGTAATATAAGTTCCAAATTTCACGTTCCTAGGATGAGGCGTTTGAGCTCGGCGTTGATTATCAGTCAGGACATGTTCTTTTATATATATAGATATATATATACATATATATATACATTTACATATATATATACATATATACATACTATATACATATACATATATATATATATATATATATATATATATATATATATTACCACTTACAGTTTTTGAGTAGCAGTAATTTTTAAAATCAAATAACTCTATTTTGCACCTTACATTTGAGGTCCTGGAAACCAAATTTTTCAAAAAATGCTAAAACACGTATTTTATTATTTTTGGAGTAGAAACTAAATACTAATTTTTACTTCTGTAGCTTTAACAGTTTTTGAGTAGCAGCTACTTTAAAAACCAAATAACCCAAAAAATGATGAAACACGTATATCTTTTTTTTTGAGTAGATACTAAGTATTAATTTTGTAAAAAATGGTGAAGCATATCTTTATTTTTAGAAAAGAAACTAAATAATAATTTTTACATCTGTGGTATTTACTGTTTTTGAGTAGCAGTTACTATAAAAGACAATTAGTCCTATTTTCCACCCCACATTTGAAGTCCTGGAAACCAAATTTTCAAAATATGCTAAAACACGTATTTTATTATTTTTGGAGTAGAAACTAAATACTAATTTTTACTCCTGTAGCATTAACAGTTTTTGAGTAGAAGCTACTTTAAAAACCAAATAACCCAATTTTCCAACCCACATTTGAGGTCCGGGAAACCGAATTTTCAAAAAATGGTGAAACACGTATCTTTTTATTTTTCAAAAAGAATCTATATACTAAATTTCAGAAAAAATTTTTAGAAAATTTTTTTAGAAAAAAGTTTGTTTTCCAGTTTTTTCCCCTCAGGAGCAAAATTTTCAAAAATCCTTTCTTAGCGGATGTTTACGCTATAAAAGTAATATAAGTTCCAAATTTCACGTTCCTAGGATGAGGCGTTTGAGCTCGGCGTTGATTATCAGTCAGGACATGTTCTTTTATATATATAGATGATTTGGTATAGATAGCAAATCGTCACTCAAAAACGATATATATATATATATAATGTAAAGTTATATGTAAATAAAATATATAATGTAAAGTTGTTTAGTGTATAATGTGAAGTTATTATATTATATAATTTATATTGTGAAATTATTATAATTTTATTATAGTGCATAATGCGAAGGTGTTATAATGGAATTATTATTATTATTATTTAAATTAAAATTATTTAAAGTTTCAAAGTTTGTTGAAAAAGACGTGATCGCCATCACATGAAAGATTTAAAAATAAAACGTTCTAGATTTTCAAAGTTCAATATGAATGTAAGCGTGTTTTTAGGTATTTTTACACACTTTTTCATAACTTGACTTTGTCAGACTGTCGCCAAATGTTTGAATTGATTTTTTTAACAAATTTTAGATTACTTAGAACTTTGAAACTTTCAGCATAGACTTTAGACACCTACGAAAACTTCAATTTGCAAAATGTAAAAATATAAAAGTGTGTTTTAAAAAAAAACTTTTTGCTTGAACTTGTTTCGTATCAACCGTCCTGTTGCCCCTAAAAATAATCAGAGCTATACTTTTGAACAACCGTGCAAGTTGTTGATAAAATAAATTCTGCTTTCAAAATTTTTTCTAACAAATTGAAAATATCAACAAAATATTTTGAATTTCTTTCCAGCTGTTAAAGTTGATTAAAAAAATAATTCAATAAACAATATTATTTCTTAACAAAAGTTGTATTATTTTTTTGAGATTTACAGGTTTTTCACTTTTAATATTTTGCGTATATTTCAAGCTTGAATACTTTCAACTATATCCAGATGAACTAATGAAATACTGCTAGTAGCATAGTTAGTAAAAATGTGTCATTTTGAGATATCCAGTAGGTAGTCGTAGTATCCGCGCATATCCTCAACAGCAACACCTAAGAGATCTTTTGGAACTTTTTTTTTTACATGAGGATGATTTCTTTGCTTTTCTACAGTTTTGTTTATGTTTATATAAATTTCACGGGTCAATGTTTGCCTTAGGAATAATAAAAACTATAAGAAGAACTTTCGCTTAAAAGCATATTAGATGTCAGCGCTTATTTTGAGTTTTAAAGCATTCAAAAAATAAAAACTGGAACTAGTTAAAAAATGATACAAAAACATTTGTGTAACTTAATGAACATTAATTTAAATAGTTTTTATTTATTTTTGACGTTTTGAATTTTCGAAATTAACAAAAATGCCCTAAGCAGCAGCTGAAATCAACAAGGATGCCCTAAGCAGCAGCTGAAATATTTCTACCTTTTGGACAAATTCTTCGCTCGTAAAAAGGTTCAAAAAGCTCTCTCAGGTGTGGTCTCATGTTGTGTGTATCACGCACCGACCAGTCAAACAGCCGACCAAGCAATTTATTGTAAGTCAGCAGACGAGAAAAAGAGAGAGAGACAGAATAAACAGCAGCGTGCATCATAATTTGACGCCTTTATATGTGCCTACCTCGTCAATCTCATTTCTTAGTTTCCGTCTGTCTCGATCGTTGACGTAGGTAGGAGACTCAACCATGGACGGGCTGGACCACCAGATGGCCTGTCAGGTCTGCTTCGATGCCACCGTCGGTTTCCACTGTGGAGCGTATGTCTGCGAAGCTTGCAAGGTATGCCGTTATGTTGTTTACACATTGCTGAATATCGCTGATGGCTGTCATGTCAGAGATGATGAAATTGCATTATGATATGATAGACCATAGCTACCGTATTTTTGTTGCCATCACTTTCGTCACTGTCGTTATCCTTACTACTTTAATAAATTATAAACTCAAGTAAAACCTTATTTTATGAAAGGTATGTTTTTAATTATAAAATTAAAAAAAAATTAAAATTATAGTCAATTATAAATTATAATGTTATGCGTGCTGTGATATTTGAAAACTAACAAGGGAACCATAAAAAATTCATTTTTCAAAAATCCTTGATACACCGTAATTTGGCAGGAATGGGCGACAATTGTCCTTGCGTTGATTGACCTTAGCGACGATTGGCCCTGCAACCATTGGCTTTTTCCAATAGATTTTACAATAACTAGTAAAAATTTACAACTCAACAGAAAAAGGAAACTTGGCTCAAGAAAGTGAATTTGCCGACAAATGTTTTTTACAATCGCAAAACGTTACCCAACCCAGCGGGTTATCTGCTTAAAAATAACTGACGAAAAGGGCAATTATTTGCAAAATTTTTCAGTGTGAATGCAAATAACTAACTGAGCAAATTTGCTAGGTGTGTAACTTGATTTTGTTAATAACTAATAAAACTAATAGTAATTGACGCAGACCCAATAGTCGCAACGACCAAACGTCTCAATGGCCAATTGACTAAGGCCAACTGTCGCAAGGCCAAATTTAATACACACCATATTTAAGCTGGATCGGATAACGGAAAATAAGTTAATTTTGACTTCCAAGGTTTGTGTTTTTTATGCATAAAAAAAACAGTGCAGTTATTATAAAAGATTTAGAAAGAAATCTATAATTTGCATGTAAAAAAATTAGTGAACAATGTTTGCGGTGAATAACTCTTGTTAAACCTAATCCAGCCCATTAGGATGGCAATTTTCAACTAAAATAGTCCATTGATAATTGCATCTAGAAAAGTTAAACAACTCAATAAAATAAATTAAATTTTTTGTAGATAGTAAAATTGAAAAACAATTTTGAAGTTTCCTGAAATGTCGATGGTTTCTTAGAATTTAAGGTCGTCTAGTCAAAATTATAAATTTAATTTTTTATGGTTTTGTGGAATGACTAAAACCTCAAATCATTTCAGTATTAAATATTTTCCCAGAAATTGCTTAAAATATAATAAAATTTCAAACTATTTTAAAGGTTTATAAGTAAAAAAAAGTGATAAGTGATAAATCTCAGTGAATATTGCAACAGAATTATAGTTGTAATAATAAGCAATTTTTGATTTTCATCCTCAACTTCTTTTGTAAACTTGAAATTACATTTAAGATTTGCCAATTGTTTGCAAATATATTATCGTCACTATAAATACCATTTAGTTATTTGACATATAATTGCCAATACCAATACTATTATAAAAATAAAATATTACCATTACTTCAAAATATTAAGTCCTCTATATTATGTTTGCTTCCATGTTTTCTTGCTTGAGCCATACGATGGGACCATTTGACGCTTACCAATGGAACTGTTAAAAACTTCGTTTCTTACAGATCTTTTATTTTTTTTTACTTTGACAGCTTTTAATTTTTTATAAATCATTTTTAATGAAAATAACTCAAAAAATATAAAAACATAGACCACAGTCTTATAAATACTTAATAAGTGAAGTATGTGACAATTACAAATTTTAGAAATTTTCAAATCAATATGGAAAATTAAGTTATTTATTATAAATTTATAAATTAAAAAATTAAATTTTGTTTTTATAATTAAATAAAAAAAATGATTTTTTTCTCTACAGAAAATCTTTATTTTGTTATTTTTTTAAATTTTATTAATTTTATTCTATAATTTATTCAAATTTTGTCCAATTAATCTAAAAGTTTAATAGAATATAAAGTCTGCTAATTAAATGTAGTACATCTGTATATGGATCAAAACATGTGCTTGTTTATTTAGTGTAATAGATAGATAGAAACATCGTTACTTAATGTATTAAATCTTTTATTAAAAATTTCAGCATGTTCTTTAGTTAAGTTTAAACATTTTTAAATTCATTAATACATTTTTCAAAGAACTTTCAACAAATATTTTAAAACTAATTTTTTGACAATGTCTGTCTTAGAGGATTATCGTCAAAACTCTTTGATAAAAGTCAATTTAATCTTTTTTTTATAAAATTTAATTACCTGATTTAAGGTCAGCACCATGTAGCTTGAAAAGGTTTTTTACTTTCATTTTCCAGAAAGTATTTATTTTGCTCAAAACATTTTTCTCTCTTAAATGTTTTTACAAACTTTCATTTAGGTTACAATCTCTGTTTGTGTGTGTGTGTATGTGTGGCTTTCTCTGTACGCAAATCTTGCAAGTAAAATTTAACCAGCTTTTTGACTAGCTAGGAAGCTGAAACTTTCAGCATAGTTTTACATTGGATGACAATGCATGATTCAATTAAAAAAACAACTTAATTTGACCATCTTTTGTATTTTTAAATTGAGTGTATTTGAAATCAAAGTTTGTGTTGGAAAACTCGTTTTTTCTTTACTTGTTATTGTTAAGATTGATTATAAAAAACAAAACAAAATAAAACAAAACAAAACTGTAAGTTTGAAGGCTGGTTTAAACAACATAAATTAAGAATAAATGTTAATGTTAAGTATGCCAACTATTTTGTAGTATAACGAACCATTTTTAAGTCCTATAATAAATAGAAGCTTTCTCTCTTTCTAAAAATATGTGTGTAAATTTTTAGATGAATGCCAGATCTAGTACAGAGTTTTAAAAATGTTCTTTAAGTTAACTCATCTTATACGCCGTTTCAACTAGTTGGTGGTAAACCGGTAAAATATAAATTTTTTGAACATTCTGATTCATCCCGACCCAGTCCGTGTTTCAATCCAATCCGCTGATAACTCTAGGTTATTGTGAACTTGTACCCTGCAATGTTGTTTTTGTGTTTTAATGTTGTAAAAAATGATGATGACATCACTCAGCAGCTTCAACCAAAGCGAATTTACGATAAATGAATAATTGCTGATGAGATTAATTTAAATTAACCTGTCAGTTTTGATTGTTTGTGACAATTTAGGAATATGTCAAATTAATTTTTTTTGCTGTACAGAAGTTCTTTATTCGCTGTCTCAAATTAAACTGCGGCGACAAATTCGAATGCTCATCGAACGGACAATGCGAAGTTTCCAAGGCCACAAGAACTAAATGTCCCCACTGCAGGTATCAGAAATGTCTCCGTTTGAATATGTACGGGCCAGGTGAGTGAACGGCAATCATTAATTAATATAAATATTGTTAATTAGTACTAATAACTATTATTAACATCTGCTTCTAATTATTCAGGGGCGACCTTGGCATGATGAGCCGTAGTAGCTCCTCTAAGCAAAGAGTTTACTCGCATAGCTTTGGTTGAGTGTTTCGCGGGGTTAACTAACTCCCTTCAATAACCTTAAAAAAATTGAATTTTGTTTTGCATTAACTTTTGATCTTGTTACATAAAAAAATTTAGCCTGGGAGGTTTTTAAACCATAAAAAATTTGAAAAATTTGAAAACTGCCCTATTTAATGTTTCTCTTTGGGATCTACCTCCATGCCAAATTTCGTTATTAACGGTCCAGCGGTTTGGATTTGTATAGAAGACAAGCAGACATGACTTATTGAATGTATATACATAATCTTTGGCAACAGGAAGTCAGAACGTTTCAAAAGAAATCAACCACATGCCATGTCAAGTGTGTGGAGCTCCATCGTCTGGATTCCATTTTGGCGCCATCACCTGCGAAGGATGCAAAGTGACTTTGTTATTAAGCCCTATAATCAGAAGACAACATTTTAATTTTAATTTATTTATTTATTATCCTATAATTCGATATTATTTTAACAGTACTTTTTCTACGCATAATAAATGGGTGATCTGATTTTAAATGAACTCAAAATTTTACAAGACAAATATTTTACTGTAACGACTTTAAGCGGAATAACAAACACATAACACAGTTTAGATATCAAAGGTCAAATAATTATATTAGCATAAGAAAAAAGTGATATTGGTGAAGAAATTGTGCCCAACTGCCTAGTGAAGCAAACAATTATTCAACAGCTGTTGGTTGTACTATTTTTGAAAGGTTAAAAAAGAAATTTAGGATCAAAAGCAAAAAATTCGTTTTTATTTTATTGCAAAAATATATTTAAATCAAACTTTAGATGATTTTATACTTTGCATAGCTTAAAACATGGTCCTCTTTTGCAAAGAAAACAATAACCATGTTATAGAGAAGTTTACAAGCGAAGATTTTATTTTAACAACAAAATGTTGTTCCATAGTTTTTATTGCGTTTGGTGCGCTAGTAGATTTATTATCCTATTTATTCACGCACACACTCCTAGACATACACTCGCCTGAACACCTACAACATTCACACCTAGCAAAGTTCTTAAAATCAATTTAAAAAATAAATAAACCAAAAATTGAAATGTTTCTAAACTTATAACTTTTCATTTTAGAAGTTTACAATTAATTAGGTTTATTTAATAATTTATTGATTATCAAACTTTTCTATTGTGTTATTTAGCATAAATGACATCCTTAATAACCATTACCTATTTTTGATTTGGTCACATTCCATATTCAGCATAACTTTAATTTTATTCAAACTCTGACATATAACTTTATGCGTTGCCTTACAAGGGATTTTTCAGACGATGCCTATGGGACAGAGACATGGAAAGTTACAGGTGTAAAAAGGTCCAATCAAAAGAAGGATCGTGTGAAATAACGTGGAAGATGCGGAACACCTGTATCCACTGCAGGTACAGGAAGTGTCTTGAAGTCGGCATGGAACCTCAGAGTAAGAATCACACAGAATCAATTACTCAATCGATAGCACCATAAGCGGTTTTATCTGACATTTCGTGTATGCATAATCAATGTCAGAGTAAGATTTTTGTGTGCATTTGCTTTCAGAGAGTAGAATAGGCAGACATTCGAATTTAATAAAACACAAAACTCATATGGTTCTCAATGAAATCAAAATGGCGAAAGGACTTCCTACTGGAACTACATTTCCGGCCATAACCAAACCACGTGATTTCGAACTTTTCAACAAACCTTTTTTACTTTCTACAAAATTATTTGAATACATTTACCCGAAACAATCTGGCTGTTATAAAAAAACAACTAGCTCAAATTCTTGCATTACGAAAAAAGAAATTATAACATCAGATTCTGAATTTATTGAGATCAACGACTACTGTGACTTGAAAAATGTTCAAGCTGAAAAATCTTCAAAAAATAGAAATTCCATCTTGGACATTGAAACCAATTCTCCATCAGAAAATTCACAATGCACAACTTTGATGCCACTCCGGTCAACTGATGGAAAACTGCCACCCTGCAAAAAGTTCAAATTGGACACGTATTGAACAATTGACCCTTTCACCAGTTTTCAAAACAGATTGAAATCTTGGAGAAAACTAGGAGTTTCTGTTCAGACATTTTGCCAGCCGCGAGATTACTTGACTACCAATCTTGTCAGGTCGAAAACTACAGGAGCCGCCACGTCAAGTTTACACATAAATCAAGAAGAACTTGCAAATACAATGTCAAAATTATACCTGTATTTAGATACTCTTTTAACAAAGGTAGAGATAATCTTTGGGGTTTGATTTACGAAATAATTTTTTAAAATCAGGTTTTTTATTTATTAAACTTCAATTATAACTGTTGAAAGAGGAAAAAATGGTTGGATAGTATGAACATTTTCTAACTCTAGGCCAACCTGCCTGAAATGACTGATTCAATGGGTATCGAAGATGTCTGGAAGATACAAATGGATCATTTCAGTCGACTGGCAGAACTCGTTCTTCTCTTTGCAAAAAGAGTTCCAGGTGATATAAATTGAAAATATTTTCATGTATGAAATTTAAATCAAATTAATTGTATTGCAAATAAAATAATTTTTTTATTTAAAAAAATATTTAATTTTTTTGGATGATTCGTGAAAATAATAATAGTCAATTTTTGCAGCGGCAATAAACGTTAACTACAACACCATTTCTAATTACCAACAAATACTTTAAAAAATTACTGTTTACTAACTTATATACAAAATTATTTCAAAAACATATATGGTTAAAAATGGATTGCATAATCATTTTTTAAAGTGTGTAACATTCAATTAAAAATAAAATGCCCTTTAAGTTATAAAATACGTAACCTTAGTGTACTTATATAATTGCAGATAACTTGCTTACTATTATTTTTATTACTACTATTATTTACTTATAAGCCTACTGGATTGTTTTAGTTATCTACTTATAAATAAATTGGTTTATTTTAGGTTTATATTTATAAAAAAAACTGCAATGTAAGTTTCAATTATAATATTGCAAAACACATTTTTCTAAAAATAATCACCAACTGCTAGTAAAAACCTTTTATTCAGGATTTCAAAGTTTAACATTGGACGAACAGATAGTGTTAATGCAGCAAGGTCTCTTCCCGGTTGTAGCATTCATGTTTGCAACCAAGTACGACAAGGAGCGAGAAGTTATAAGCTGGTTTGGACTCTCTGAAAGAGAACAAGAGGTTGGAAAGATAGTTGATTTATTTGAATTTTCTATCAATAATCACATTATTCGGCAGATACCAAACCGAAGTTAAGTTATATTTTGTTAACTATTCCTTTATAATTTAGATATTTCTAGAAAAATTCAGCCTTTTCAAACAATTCCTACAACCGTTTCGAGCTCTTGGTGAATTCGTAAGTGAGATGTCGCTGGACGAAATCGAAATGTCTTTTCTGTGTTCCATATTTCTCATGAATTTAGGTGACACATTTTATTCAGATGAAAAATCAAAATAATATCAATCGTGGCTTCAAATTTTTTTTATAATCAGTTATTTGCTATTTCACAGCTACAAGATACGAGTACAGAGAACTGTTAATGGATTCATACGTTACATATGTAAAGAGTCAGTTATTTCATCAAATGTTTCATTTAAGTTTTATTTGTTTATCATTGAATTAATAATCATCAACGTGCCGTTATGAACTTTAACCCCACAGAAAAACACGGTCCACTAACGAATCGTCACCGCTATACAATCGGCTGCATGGGGGATCTCTCACATCTCCTTCAACTTCACTCCTTTGCACTCCGGCTACTACTGAATGACCCGAAATACTCTTGTCTCATTTTTCCACAAATATATAAAGAACTCTTTCTTGATGATTAACTTTAAAATATTTTTTTACTTTATATTTTTTATAGTATTGCCGAAAGTGCTGTTGGATATAATTATTTATTTAATTTATTCATTTATGTATTTATTTATTTATCTAATAACTAATTAAATAATGCATAGATAATTAATTAATTTATTATTATTATTATATTGAATTTAATTAATTTATTATTTATGTATTTATTTAAGTATTTATTTATTTTTTTTTTTTATTTGTTCAAGTATTTATTTATTTATTTATTTATTTATTTATTTATTTATTTATTTATTTATTTATTTATTTATTTATTCATTCATTCATTCATTCATTCATTCATTCATTCATTCATTCATTCATTCATTCATTCATTCATTCATTCATTCATTCATTCATTCATTCATTCATTCATTCATTCATTCATTCATTCATTCATTCATTCATTCATTCATTCATTCATTCATTCATTCATTCATTCATTCATTCATTCATTCATTCATTCATTCATTCATTCATTCATTCATTCATTCATTCATTCATTCATTCATTCATTCATTCATTCATTCATTCATTCATTCATTCATTCATTCATTCATTCATTCATTCATTCATTCATTCATTCATTCATTCATTCATTCATTCATTCATTCATTCATTCATTCATTCATTCATTCATTCATTCATTCATTCATTCATTCATTCATTCATTCATTCATTCATTCATTCATTCATTCATTCATTCATTCATTCATTCATTCATTCATTCATTCATTCATTCATTCATTCATTCATTCATTCATTCATTCATTCATTCATTCATTCATTCATTCATTCATTCATTCATTTATTTATTTATTTATTTATTTATTTATTTATTTATTTATTTATTTATTTATTTATTTATTTGTTTATTTATTTATTTCAGTTTTTTGTTGTTGTTTAAGTTGTGATTGTTGTTGTCGACCAGATATATTACAACTTTTATACAGCGAGCCTTTGATATGGTTTTTGATAATCAAATTGATTATATTTAAACGTTTATTGATAGGTTTTTGTGTATGTCTTAAAATATCCTTGTCCTGTGAAGCGTGGCTGAGTAAGTGTTACTCTTTTGTAGTATTCTTCTAGTCTGCTTGCCTCAATTCATTATCATTTGCATCAATTTGTTATCACATGCATCAATTCATTATTACTTGCTTCAATTCAATATCACTTGCATCCATTCATTATCACTTGCAGCCTTTGTAAAATTAACAATTTGAATTCTTCATACAACTTCTAGAGAATTTTATTATTCATTTTATGACCGATATAAAGTTTTTACATAACTTTATAAATCAAATTTCTAAAAGTGTGCTTTTCTTAAGTATTATATTGAAAAAGTTGATCTGTTGCTCCATCTATAGTGTTCACTTTCGTATAGTCTCAGGTACTTAATTCTGCATATCACTTGAAATGCAACTTATAATTTTATTGCTAATTATAACTTTAAATAATACTTATACACCTATTACCCCTAATAAATGTTGAAATTCTACTGCAAGATTAAATTTTGTTGTAAAGTTCGCTTTAGTTGGATATTTTGTTTTTAACTAAAAACTTAGTTTTGTTTTGGTGTCGTGGTTTGTAAAAGTGGAATTATTCGTTTTAATAAAATATTGTTGTTTTTTTTCAAGTTTGACCTTTAAGTTTAAATTTTCAATTTGATAAAATATTAAAAAAAAACTAAAATTTAGATTTCTATCAAAAATATCATAACTTTGCAAAAAGCAGTTTTTATAGAAACTATGCATTTAAGCTAAAATTTGAAGTTTTATTTTATGTTTTATTGGATTAGAATATAAACGATCAAAAATTATGTAGTCACCACGGGCGTAGCCAGGTTGTGGTTTTGGAGGCGTTTGAGGAAAACGTATTATCTCCAAAAGCACATAATGACCGGAAAAGTGTCCTATTTAAACCAAAAATAACATTTTTTCAAAGTAGTTGTTTTCCTGCAAAAATGCACGATGAACGAGAAAGTATTGTATCTTATTTTAATACTAGCTGGGTTACCCGGCGTTGCCCGGGGATTTTAAAGGCTTTTTATCGTTTTCTCTCTGGTTCCCGTTTCCTTAACCGCTTGCTTTCCCGTTCCATGTCGCTTTCTCACTCCTGGTCGCATTTCTGCTCACGGTCGCTTTTCCGGCCCCGGTCTCTTTTACTTTTCCCGATCCCGGTTGCTTTTACGCTTTACCGCTCCAGCTTGCTCTTCTTTTCGCTCTTCTGTTCCTCCATTAAATTTTAGAGCCTTCCCAATGTGGCTTAGATGGGCTGTAGCGGAATGCTGTGCAGTCATCAAAATTGATCTGTTCTCTCGTTAACACTTTGTTGTTTGGTTTGCTCGTTTAGTTACGTCTGAACTTCCTCAATTTTAATTAGTGTTCTTTAATGTATTGGTTCCACTCTGCAAGTGTGATCTTCTGCAAAGGCTTATTATGATTGACTGAAGCTGAAAAAAAAAGAATTTATTAGTTAACGGCTGCAATAATGTTAAAATCCGCTCATATATCTCAACAGGTTATATTTATTTTAAATACTTGTAAGATTATAAATGCTTACAATAGATTTATCACACACTGTTCAACAGCTGCTTTTCGTAAAATCGCTAGTCTTACTTTTTGAGTTGTTCTTAGTTTTTAAGTGTCGTGTCTACAGAAAGCATATAACGATACATGTGGCATGTTAATAAATGTTGACCCGTGGCTTTGAAAAATGTGATATAAAACACAGATTGAAATAAAACATGAAGTAATAATAATATTAAAAACCTTCAAAGCATTAACTTAATGAATTTTCCAAGAGTCTTCTGAGATCATCAATTTGGAACAATCGAAGAGTACCACTTTTATTTAGCAAATGATGCAATTATAAATTGAACAAAACAGCAGCAGATTGATAGGCTGGCTTGAGAACTTTGTTCATGATTTTGTTGAAACACAAAAATACTGCACTTGCTTTCATTTCTTTCAAATTTCATGCACCTCATATATCAGTGAAACTTTTACAATAAATTGGTGTTGCATGTAAGATTTTCTTTAAAATGTAATTTTCTAATTTCCTCTGAAAAGTAAAAAATAAAATAAGACCGATAAATTAATTCTTAATCTTATAGTCATAACTACTCGTGAATAATAATGGTTGTAATGCCATCACATAAAAAAAAACTTACCTGCCCAAAAAAATTTCTCATTTACCGATAGGCTGATAACAAGCTCGTCGCTCAACAATATTAGATGAGGAACAATTGAAGTCAGAAGCCTTGAACGATAAATATGAACAATGAATTTAAATTTATTTTTCCAATCTGCAACTCCTTTTTGTAAAACACAAAATGTTAGAGCATAATGATAATCTTATAATAATTAATAATAATATAACATAATTAAACACGTGCAATGCAACAAACGAAACAAATTGAAAGATACACAGTAAATCATGATTTTAAAAACTAAAAACAAATTACCAAAGTTTTGCCACTTACTTTTGAATGGGAGATATGAACAATGAATTTCTAATTTGATTTAATTTTAATTTGTTAAGTCTGGAACTCTTTTTGTGAAGCACAAAACATCTCTAAATAGAAGAAATTCCACCTGCAATTTATTGATTAGTCCTGAAATCCAAAGTTATCTAGATTTAAAAAATAAGTTGCTAAAATCAAATATAAAGTTTATCGATAGCAGAGCTGTCGTATCGGAGGTTCGGAAGAGAATGAGCCTCAATGAGCTCTATGAAATCAAAACAAAGGTATCCGGCGGCACCATAGATATCTATGGGCGGCACTAAACAACACACATATTTATTTAATTTAATATTTATATTTAAAACCTTTAAAACTTAAGAAAAAAAATTAAAAATATTTTGTATAATTTAACTATAAATTAATTTTATTTTATTTTGTAGAAAAAAAATTTACTCCAACTTACTACCGCTGACCAAAACGTTTTTTGTCCATAAAACATCAACGGAGAAACCAATTTATTTAAAATTTTACAGAAACCACCGCTTGAATAAGATACATAAGTGTGCCAAATTGCAATTAAATCTGTTCGGCCGTTTACATTTTATGTCCGAACAAACAAACAAACATTTCATTTTTATATATAAGATTTTACAGAAACCACCGCTTGAATAAGATACATAAGTGTGCCAAATTGCAATTAAATCTGTTCGGCCGTTTACATTTTATGTCCGAACAAACAAACAAACATTTCATTTTTATATATAAGATCAGCATATTTAAAAAAAAACATTAATTAATAACTATTATATGATATTAAATATTAGCACATCAAACAAAATACTTTGAAGTTTCATTGTTGGAGGGGGTTGAACCTCCAAAACTACCACTTAGCTACGCTTAAGGTGGTTTCAATTAAAACCAAAATTCAACAAATTTAAATTTTTAACTTTATTATTATTTGTCTTAGTCTAGTTCTAATGTATTCTCTGTTGAGAGCAAAACCCACGTAAAACAGCTTCCATGGTTTAGTGGGTCAGTTATAAATTCAACAGGCGGCAGAAGACTGCTGGTCATCAGATTTATAAACTTCGTGGATATATGCACTTGCATGTAAACTGCATTTAAAACGGGAAAACTGCTTGAGAAACGTTTCAGTTTGTTGCAATAATTTTTCTTCGAAACAATAAAACATATAATTAAAACTACATTGGCAGATATAAGCGGACGGGGGGCGGGTGGCTGCTCCCTATCGATGTGTTTGGAATTTTTTGAATTAACCTTTTTCTAAGCATAAAAAATTCTGTAAGAATTTATACTACAGTAGCTCTAATTTTGAATGTATGGAGACAAGTGAATGTGAAAATAAGATGATTCAAAAAGAGACTAATAAAATAAAGAAGCTATCCAAATAGGTTGTCTGCATACTAGAATGCGTGTGTGAAAAAGAGAAGAAAAGCTTATAGACGTTAGTATGCTTGCATGTTTCAGAAGAATCCGTCCACGTGACGCAGGAGAGATGATCGTTGTTGCGATGTGCTGTTCGAAAATATAATCTATAAAGTTATGTAATATAACTTATATAAAGTTATATAAGCTATAAAGTTATATCTACCCAGTATGCAATTTTAATTACAACCAGATTATTTTGGGTTAGTCTATTTCTGCTTTGGAGATCTCACAGGACAGGGTAGTAAAACGAGAGAAAAAGAAATCAACGTGATGGGAGTGCAATCTGGTCAGCCTGGAAATTCGGTCAGAAAACTCTTATGTTCGACTAGTGGAAAATAGCTGAAAAGTGTTTGCAAAAGCTATAGTGTCAGTGAAAACTGATTAGCCTGCGGGACCGATTTGGAATGTGGCAATTTACCACTGGACATGAAACTCATTTTGCCGCAAAAACAAAAACTTTGCTGAACCACCTGGAAAAGCATTTTTTTATTGTCCTTGAAATGCCAAGTCAGAAAATATGTTTTCAAAAAAAGTAAAACCTCAAAAACTGTCAGCAGCTCTACAGGTGTTTCTGAACAACTTAAATGTAAAAGTGCTGATGTCACAATTGTTTGTCTTATGAGCTTTTTTCCATCCAAGTTTGTCAAGGGTGTAGTGAGATACAGCAAAAACGATTCCAGATTGTGAACCATAGTAATAGAGAAAACCCAGTATTACAAAGGCAATTTAGAAATGTATACTGATGCTTCAAAAAATGAGCAAGCTTTGAGTCTTAAGCTCTATCAGTGTATTGTCAGAGGGGTTGGCAAACACAGTCACCTTACCCCATTTATAAAGAACACTTTGCACTGGCTACCAATAGACCAGCAAGTCAGAAAAACCTGTCATGACTACTTCGACGACACCTGTGCTCGGCATAGCAAAATAATGTGTTTGTTCTCCAATCAAACACCATTGCTCTTGATCTTCGCAGTTTTGGCATTTTTGCACCGACCGTGTTGAATTCTCTTCTCCAAGCCTCCATTCTCTTACCCTGAGCAGAAACCAATTCCGCGTTGCATTGAAGACAATTCTCTTACTTATGTAAATAGCCGACAATGTCAGCTATTTCACTGCTGAGTTAGCAGCTACTATATAATACAAAAACTAAATAAAAAACGGTTTGCAGTAGCACTGATTCATACTAGAAAATTGGACTGTTTAATTATTTATTTTATAAAACAGCAATGCTTGATTATCTCTCCTTGCGGAAAGGCTGAAAGTCATGTTCGTGCGGTTGTAACCATTTAATTGGTTAATTAGCTAGGCGTGTTGGTTGCCCTGACTACAAAATAACAGAAACAATCGGACGGAGCTCAAAAAGATTTATCAAAAAGAGTGTTTGAAGAGAGGCAGGCTAGCTTTTCAGACATTTGCTGTTCACTGCTATCCCATAAAAAGATGAAAACAACTTTGCTTCAGTAAGTACTTTCTTTTAGTGCACCACGAGGTCCCGGGTTATCATTGAACAAGAATGTGTAAGACGTGCAATGTCCTTGGTACGGTGGTTTATTTTTTTTTCAGTGCAAAAATCACTGATGATTGAGTGATAGACTACTACGGGATGAATAAACTGAAATATTTACCCTGCGGTCTATTCAATCTGTAATACGCAACGACCTAAGCTTGAATCACCAAAATGAAATAATATTTAGCAGAGATTTTTAACCAATATTATTTTTTTATTATATCTGAATCTCTCTATCCATAGAAGATTACAATGAATTATTATAAAGATGCCGTTTGGTTATATGCAATGTGTGTGTATCTATTTGTTCAACGTGTTTTTCTTATATTTGAGTTAATAGAAAATACTTGAACTGATAGTTCTTTATTAATGTTTTTTATAGAATCATAAAAATATAAATTAGATAATTTAAACAGTGAACTCGTGCAACTACTTAATATAAGTGTAATTCTTTTTTTGTAAAACGTGAACAGCAAAAATTTGTGGGCTCTCTTTGACCACAACGGTCCCGGGTTCAATTTGATTAAAGAAGCACTTAAGGGGGGACGTTATAGAAAAAAATTAAGTTCCGACCCCCTACCTTTTATAAATTTATAAATCCGCTACTGTTGAAACCACGTTGATGATAAGCTTTTTAATTGCGTAGCCGCAGTCGTAGGTAAGATGTCACTAACGAAATTTAATTTCGCAGATATTCCCCACCGAGACTTGGTATCGTTGAGCAATTTCATCAGGACATTACTACAATAAAACAAGGCTTTCAAGACAAATGGAACCCATCAATGTTTGCAGACTTTTTTTTATTTGTTGACACTAACAAATGACATTCCCTGTAATTTATAGAAGACACAAGCCGGGCCATAGCGAGGAACACTCAGTGAAACTAAACTATGCGCAGCAGTAGGTACATTTAATTTATTTTTTATCATGTTTTTCAGAATGTTTTTAACAATTAAATATAATCTCAAAATATTGTTTATGTTTATTTGCTAAATATTAATCAAGTGTATGTACATAGCTGTATTTATTTGTTAAATATTAACTAAATGTATGTGCATAGCTGTATCTAATTTTCTTTTTTTGTTTTTTTATTTGAAAATTAAAATTGAAATTTAGTTGAAGAAATAACCATTAAAATTTCAATCTCTTAGAAAATTGAAACAAAAAAAAATTTTAGTAACATTATACTAGAAATTTCCGTAATTTTATGCAAATTTAAAAAACTATAAATTTGATTCTGAATATTTAAAAAAAATTTTTGAAGAACTTTCATCTGCGGATGATCTTAAAAACTTAGCTTTGTAATAAAAAACTTAGCTTTGTAATAATTTGTACTTCATAATTAAACATTTATTTTATCTGAACAAACAATAAACTGAAAAAATTAAACTCAGAAAATAAAATGAAATAAATAGGTAGTCTTGTAGTAGAGATTTTTTTCCATACCAAATAAACTTAAATGAGAGGATAAAAAACGTTTAGCGGTTATTGATGAATATAGAACAAGTTTTTTGTACAATTGTTTTTTAATTAGCTTAAAAAAAGTTTAAAAATCCAATTTACAAACAAGTTATGTTGCTTTTTCATTTATAAAATAGTTAATGAAAAATATCTCTAGGAGCAAAAACTTAAAATGTGTTAATTCATCAACGTCTGTTAACATTGCAATCAGGATCAGTCGCATCATAAAAACAGAAACAGAATTTATCTCTGAAATTAAATTGGCTAGAATTATGTTTTCATTAATTTGAAAAACTTGATAAAAAATAATAAACACTCTCGAAAGTGAATTTTCTCATTAAACTTTAATAACTGTATCATATAATCTCGTCATCTCGTTGATGTGTTTGAAGCTTAGTTTATTCATTTAAATGCCGAAAAATGAAAATTGAAGGGAAATTAGGTCAGTATAAAAACGTGGTCTTTTTTAAAATAAATTTTATAATTAAACATGTAGGTAGGAGAGCTGGTAAGACGTAGGTGTGTAGGTATGTAAGTGGGCATGTGGGTGGGTAGGTATGTAAGTAGGTAGGTAGGTGGGTAGGTATGTAAGTGGGTATGTGGATGGGTAGGTATGTAAGTAGGTAGGTAGGTGGGTAGGTATGTAAGTGGGTATGTGGGTGGGTAGGTATGTAAGTAGGTAGGTAGGTGGGTAGGTATGTAAGTGGGTATGTGGGTGGGTAGGTATGTAAGTAGGTAGGTAGGTGGGTGGGTATGTAAGTTGGTATGTGGGTGGGTAGGTATGTAAGTAGGTAGGTAGGTGGGTGGGAATGTAGGTGGGTGAGTAGATGGATTGATAGTAACCTAGATAAATAAAAATAAAATATTCAAATTACAGTAAAATTATGTAAGTGTGGCCGCTTGGTTTCATTATAATAAATTTTATAATTAAAAATTAGTTATGTAGATGGACTAGAAGGGCGTTGATGTATAACTGGGTAGATGTGTAGGTGTGTAGCTAATAGATGGATAACTCGGTAGGTGTAGCTGATAGATGGGTAGGTGGTAGATAGGTAGTTGTGGAGGTGGATAGGTGGGTAGGTGTGTGTAGCTGGTTCGTGGGTAGCTGTGTTGTTGGTTGGGATTTTCTTATGCTAATTCTTTATTTATTTGTTTTTATTTTGTTACAGTTTTTTTAAGAATTACAATTCATGATAATAGAAATTTAAAAAAAAACCATAAACGAGTTCAAAAGATAAAACTATGAAACGGATTTTTTTTTAAAATGACAAATTATATTTGTATAAACTAATTGTTTATACAATGTATTGGTTTTGTCAAACTGTGTTTTAATAAAAATTAAGTTTCATCTAAACAATAACTAAAAAAGCAAACAAGTGAATAAAAAAACAAAGTTCTTTAAAAACACACTTTTATATAATCGATTGTGTAGGCCACATTCTGTTACATAAACAACGAGCATATTAGCATAGACAATAAATAGTTTGACGAAAATATCACAACTGATTATTTAATTAAATTTTGTCCAATCGATCCGAAAATTTGATAGAATGCATTATTAATTAGTTCGGAGGTATGTTTAAATTTTGAAGTCTCTAGCTTATCGGGAAGTTAGTTTAAAATTGATTGCAAAATTTGACGACAGACAGATAGACAGATAGATAGACAGACAGAAAAGTCAAATTAAGTAAAAGTGTGTAAAAATAGCATCTTCCATCGTGCTTGTCTCTGACATTGTGGAGTACTTATGCTTTCATATTTTACGATTTGACAGCTTTCCAGGAACTTATATTTAATTGATTACGTACCTGAATATTAGGACAGCTGAAGCAGGTTTGGAAAAATGTTTGAAAGCTTAGATGCATGTAACGATTGTCAAAAAGAGAAGTGCTTGAAGTGCTGCCAAGAAATGTGAGTAGAAGAGCAGAACAACAACCACTGCGGAAAACCATTACATTACAGACGGTTTACATCCAAATGGAGTTTCAAGGCAAACGTTTGCATTTCAAAGATTTAAGAGTGAAATTAAATTAAATTTTGTAAATAATAAACGTACGAATGTTACATTTTATGTCGAAAGAGAGTGCTGCTGCCTTCTAATGGAAAGGCGTTTATAAAGCCGAATTATCCACGACGAAGCTGCTAACTTTCTAAGGTTTATGAACGAATTATTTTACAAAAATTTAATTTGCTTATTTATTTGATTTTTGAATGCCAGAAAGTTTTTTTTAGATGATTTTCAAATGTTAATAACAGAATTGTTGTCATTTAAAAAATTTTACTTAAAAATAAATTATGGTTTTCTTTATAATTTAATAAGCTAGGTGTGTCGAGCCTCACTAAAATATGGCTTGTTATCAAGTCATAAAATGTCCTTCAATGCTATTTCGGCCGATTCTATCTGGTAGATTAGTTGGGAGCGGAGGAGGGGAATAGAGGAAAACGTGGGAAGATAAAAAAGGAATAAAAAGAGAGAGAAAGAGAGAGAGGAGATAGCGAGAGAGGCTGAAAGGAGAGTGAGAGATGGTGTAGAGAAAAAAAGAGAGAAGGTAATGATATAAAAAAGTGCCAAATAATTGTTCAAGTAAATTATTTAGGAACAAACCTATTTTTTAATTTTTAGAAAAAAGTTAATTGATAATCATTTTTTTGACTTGTAAAAATTTTTTAATTCCGGTTGAAATTCAAGTTTAAAATCAGTCTCGAAAATGTATCTTATATGCTGTTTCCTATCCCCCATTATCGAGCCAAAATAATTGGATTGTAAAGTAGGGAATCAAACTCTAATACTACTTTTTATCTTTTTTTTCTTTCTCTGCATTTCTCTTTATCTCTTTTTCTCTTTCACTTTATCTTTCTATTTCACTTTCTCTCTCTTTCTCTCTCTCTCTCTCTCTCTTTCTCTATTTCACCTCTTTCTTATTCTTCTCTCTCCTCTCTCAGGTCACTTCATACTGACATAAAACTTCCGCCCTGTATAGCCTGGACATGCATAACCAGCGCATAAAAAAGTGTTTTTTGTTTGTTTCACGAATGTTGCGACTTCTTATCACGCAAACGTGAGCACATTAAGAACAATATGAACTCGACGACAAATCATACCGTTATCGACTTTTCGCAGTGTTACAATTGAACATTTAAGTAAATAAATTACTAAATTAATCATCCCATTTTCAAAATTATTAGTTACCAACGGTTCTTTTTGTGAAGGTTTTGATCAATTACAGGTTTAGATCTAAATACGAATTTGAAAAAATAAAAATGGAACTTAAAGATTTTTAAATAAGACCTTACATTTGATAAACTAGTCTATTACTTATTTCAAGTTTATGACCGATAATTTTTTAAGATTATACAATTAGGCTGAGCCTATCAGTTAGAGTTAAAAACCAAAATGTTATCAACAGTTTCTGAGTCAAGATGTGTACGGCAAGGAGTCACAGTGGATCCAGCAGCACTGAACACTCTTTCACCATCTGCACTTGATGCCGAAATAGCTAGTAAATGTATAGCCAACGTAGTTAGTTTAGGCAATTTAGTGGCATACATCTTTTTTTTTATTATAAAACTTAGCACGGGAAAGCCCTTCGCCGAAAAAAGCAATACATGAAATAATACGATCAAGCAAAAAACAGTCGAAATTCTGCCTATTCTAAGCAAAATATCAGAAGTTATAAACTAAGTCTCCATAGTGATTTCAAGCCTCAACTACTTTTCTTGGCAGACTGTTCCAGTCAGCCACAACTCTATTACTAAACAAGTAAATTAAAAACGAATTTTAAAACCAATGCTCTTATATGTAATTAAAACACAAATTTTGCAATCAATTTTTCCTTATATTACTCTTTTATTTTATATTAAAGTCGAAATATCTTAATTTTATCGAAATATCGAAATTAATTAAAATTAACTAAATTAATTGACTTATTGTAAAACTAATAATTGAATATTGCATTGTCTTCTATTTTGAGCATGTATGCAAAATTTGAAAAAAATCTATCATCAGGAAGTGACTCAAAAATTGATTGCAAGATTTGAAACAGACAGAGAAACAGAGACGACGAGTTAATAAAAGCATTGGTAAAAAAAAACTATCGACAGTCAGTGCCAACATGGACCATGGTTGATAACTTGAAATTGTGTCATCTCGTTCTTTCTTCACAGCAGAGTTTCATAACAGGGCAATGCTCCTCCCGCAATCGACCAGACATCATATCATAGAGCAAGATTAGGTCTACCCGCCTCCTTCTATACACCAACGAATGCAGTTTCAGTTTCTTTAATCTTTCCACATAGCTCAAACCTTTACATGCCAGGACAAGCCTTGTTGCCCTTCTTTGAACTTTCTCTATTGCTTTTATTAGGCCTAGCCAATATGGATTCCATACCGGGACTGCATACTCCAGCTGAGATCTAACCAGAGCTTTATAAGGGCACAGAAATGCATTCTCTGATAAATATTTGAAATTTCTTGCAATCACTCCTAGCAAGCTGTTGGCTTTATTTACTCTTTTTTGAATCTTCCAGCGGTAAAGAATATAATCAACGGAATATACTCACTCAAACAAATAAATTAGAAATTTTTTCAATAGCGTAAACATTAGGTGCAAAAAAACCTGGCCCGGCCAGCCGGCGGCCCGCGGCCAAGCCCGTAGTAGCACTCTAATGCATATCTATATGTGTGTGTAAATATATATATATATATATATATATATATATATATATATATATATATATATATATATATATATATATATATATATATATATATATATATATATATATATATATATATATATATATATATATATATATATATATATATATATATATATGCTTTATCAGATAAATGATTATAAATCAGAGAAGTCATTGAAACTGCATACCCTCGATATTGTTGTTTGACCTGTTTTTAATATTTCCGTTGAAGATTTTCCAAGCAGATAGCGGAAACAGAACGTCAAGCTGAATGTGAGTTTTCCGACATAGTTAAGTCAATTAGATAATTGTGTGAAAAAAACTAAATATGTCTCACTCTCCAGCTGCTACGTTAAACGAGAAAATTAATACTAGCAATGGGTAATTTGTAGCCATGATGGCAAATACGCAAAGAGTTTCGCTTTACACTGTGGAGGATACTATTATGGAGGAAAGAAAGGCTTTTCCAAAATAACTTTTATAAAAAAAATGATTATTATTATTATGACGATGTTTAATTAATAACTATTATGAAGGGTTTTGAACGTTCAAAGGTTATTACCGTAAGTTTTTGTCATAATGGATTTCTTTAATTAGCCGAACTTTTGTCATAGCGGGACTTTGTCATAGTGGTTTTTTTGTTACAGCAGGACTTTCTCATACAGGCAGAAACCGTTCAAATAACCAACAAGCTTTTCCGGACGTATTTATTGTTTAATAAAACACTATCTATCAGTTTATCCGTACATTGAAATATTTTTACTCGTTTTAGTTGTTTAACCAAATCTTAATATAAGATAAAGAAAAAAAGAAAAAATGTAAGAATAGGTAAGAAACAAAAAATGCACAAGGGATTTTTAATTCACAAATTACATTTTAATCGCAAATAAAAACAAATAAATACTAAATAGTACAAATTCAGATATCAGCTAAATGTAAGTTGCCTAAAAACACATTTGGCCGATAACAAATAGCAGTTTTATTGTGGAGGACGGCGATAAATCAATTAAGGTCGAGTAAACATAATTATCATTACAAAACTATAAACATAAAATATAAAATTTATTTCTTTTATTATTAAGTAAACCAAGATGAAATTTATCTAATTAAAAATAAAAATAAAAACTTGTGGTAGAAAGTTTTATTTAAATGCAAAAATGAATTATTAAAAAGAAACGAATTTTATGTTGATGAAGGCGGAATTTCATTTCTATATAATTGCACAAAAGTTTTGTTAAACAAATTCATAGATTTTCACGATTGTTTATAGTTTTTTTTCATTATAGAACTCATGCGTTCATCTGCATAAATACAATCACACACACACACACACACACACACACACACACACACACACACACACACACACACACACACACACACACACACACACACACACACACACGCACACGCACACACACACACACACACACACACACACACACACACACACACACGCACAAACACAAACACACACATACATACACACACACGCACACGTTCGTGAACTCTAAAAGAAACACAAACCACAAGGAACATGACCGGTCAATCAGATACACAACTGCTAATAAGTATTGTCACAACATCACCAAACAACTGCTCTCGTGGTCACAAAGGTCACCAGCCCATGTATATGGTTGACACGACAGACCTCCCCAGTGACAGACCTGATGTCAATTCTGCATTCGTCTATTATCCTTGACAAGTAGCCATTCAGCAAGTGGCATTTCTATAAAAATATTTTAAGAAAAACTGGATTAATTTTTCGTAATAATTTCTTTCTTTCCTAATAATTTTGTTTTAGTTGACGAAAAATAAAAAAAACAGCTTTTTCGGTAGCAAAAAAGTGTTTGTTAGCCCACTTGCGTTCACCCCCACCCATCCCACCCCTACGCTCCCTCATCTTTGAACCATTCTTTCAACTCTGTGCAGGTATGTTTATACAAGTTGATTCTCATGCACACGAACCCTGCACGTGCACGCCGTCTTCGAAATCACGTACAAATGTTTGTTATCCGGAGTGCGGAAAGACGCCGACCTGAAAGGCAGTGAATCAAGATCGATTCAAATAGAATGAAGTTCTACTGGACTTTGTCAGAGCACCATAAAACTTGTATCGTTTCTCTCCCTCTCTATATTTTTTGGCCATTATTTCTTATTTTTTTCTATCAACTTTAACTTCAACATCATCTCTCGCTCTCTTGTTTTAAAATTGAAGAAGCTCTCAAGTTGATGGGATTGTTTTTGAAGTGAAGTTTTGTTTTGATGTGGTCGTTGGAACGAAGGTGAGTCATAGTTGCTGTTGTTATTAGTGTTTCTGTTGTTGCTGATGATGTAGTTGCTTATTACAGTTTTTTCAGTTTTAAGCATTAATTTAATATTTAAAATTTAATAAAATTATTATATTAATTTGCTATTTACAAGTATGCAAAACATGAATTATGAAATGTCATAATATTGTTAACTTAATAATAGTAATAATAATAATAATATCATCATATACTATGATATATTACAATAACTTCGATACAGCTGACCGATCGATGTTATTTTCGATAAAAATTACGAAGATTTAGATCTGACGAGGTGAAATAATTTATATAAAGGAATTATAGAATTATAATTATAAGATGTCTTAGATTCATTTAGTCCAGGTGGGATGATTTGATTGCTGTTCTCTACAAATTTAATAGCATTTCCAAATGTGCCAAACGACACATTGGAAATGCTATTAAATGGCAGAAATCTACTCTTATGATGTTTTGCTAGATTCAATCATTTTAGACGGTAATTTTGCATCAAAACCAAAAAAGAGCAAACTCGTGACTGAAATTGAAAAATTATTAGTGCCTGAAGAAATGGTTTTTCAACATGGGGATGCAGTTGTTATAGTTGATTTCATGTCGAAAATTCGCTCGTTTCCAAATTTGTGCTCGTTTGGCACATTTGGAAATGCTATTAAATGTGTGCTGTCTGAAAGAAGTCGGCGTTCAGCTGGCACATCAGCAGTGGATATGACCGTCATAGGTCCTGATGAGCCAATACCAAAACAGATGGACAAGTTTTGGACGTCTCCAAGCAATAAGACTAATTTACAGCTTTTAACTTGCCTGCTTGCTAGAGAACAGCAATCAAATCATACCACCATACTCAGTGGGTGCGTTATTGATAATGTGCCAGCTGAGTTCATAAAATCGCTGAGACAGTCGGATGACTCGTTTCAACCAGTGCACATTAAATCCCTTACAGGCCGTGTAGAAGAAGCGGATGATAGATTATAGAAATGTGACACCAACCAGTGTTTGTGTGCAAAAGGAGAACTTCTATGTGTTATATATTGTCACACATTACATTCAGTCTCAGATTGTCACAACAAATAATTTATAGGCATTATATCTGCAAATGAAGTGCTTCTGGTGAAGTATTACCAGTTTATATTAATATTATTAATGTCATAACATTATTAAATATGTTTTTAGAATTTGATTGATATGAAATTTAGATATTTGTATACATTAAGTTTAATTTCGTGATATTGTTATATATATATATATATATATATATATATATATATATATATATATATATATATATATATATATATATATATATATATATATATATTATTAATAATATATAGAGTCACCTATATAGTGCTGAGTAGAAAATCATAGAATATGATAAACTTTTCCAAATTTAAATTATATCAAGTTTTAATTAACAGTATTTTGTTCTGATTACTTTTCCTCACAAAAAAAAAGTTAGTCCCATTTTAAGAATAACTTTTTGAATATCTGTTTTATTGAATTTTTGGAAAATATTTATTTCCACATCGATACAATCATTTAATGGCGAATCTCTACTGTTTTACAGTCCTATTAACTGTAACCGTTAAACTAGACAGTCGCCATGAATTAAATATTACCGTTTATTTTGTTGATCAATTTTTTAGATTCAATTTTTTCTCAAATATTTTAAAGATAAGTTGTAAAATTAGCATAAGAAAAAACAAATCATGTTTCATGTAATCAGGTCTTTGTAATCACTTTAAGCATGATTTGCAAGCTCAAGCGGGTACTTCATCATCTCTTCCATATCCTGTGGAGCTGCGTAGTTCTTTCTCTTGTTCTTCATTTTCTTCTACATGTTCTTGTTCTACTCTTCTTTTGTTCACACTCACAAGCACGCAAACAGGCGTCTTCATTTCTGTTTGCCTGTTTGTCTAATGAAATATTTATGCAAAGATTACTTGAGAAAAATAGTTTATTTCTCAAAAATTATTTAAAACTTTTGTTTCAATTAAATATTTTGTTATTTTTGTAATAAATAGTTAAGATAAAATACTTCAACTTATTTATTTAACTAATCAGCATGTTTTTTGGTTTCTCATTTATTAAAATTACTGTGCACAAATGTTGTTTATTTAAACGTGAAATGTGTTTTGTTTAAAATGACACTGAGTGATAAAAAACCAACAATCAGACAGATGTTCAAACACACTCTACTACAAAAACAAACTCACGCAGACAGACACACACACACTCACGCAGACAGACACACACACACACTCACGCAGACAGACACACACACACACTCACGCAGACACACACACACACACACGCACTCACAGAATCACAAACACAGATTAGAGGTACGCACGGAATACCGCGAATTTTGCGGTAATTCCGCGGAAATACGTCAAGTGTTGCGGGAATACCGCGAAAATGGGGACGAGTGCTGTGGGAATACCGTGGTAATGTTTAGAAAATGTATTTTTAATGTCATATAACCAAAAATGTTATCAAGTAACTACTGCATGTTCTTTGTTAATATTTCTTATTCTTTGCAATTCGTTGTTGTCGTATAGCTAGAATTTTATTTCCGAATGTCATGGTTTTCATTTTTCAAATCTCAGAAGTCGTTAACTGAGTTTTTTTAAATACGGAAAAAATTGAAATTCAAGTTTAGTGAACTTAGGAATCTGACAAAGTTAACAATGGAAAAAATGCTGTTTGGAAACCGTTCAAACTGCAAGCATTCAAACTCATTCGAGATGACGTACCGCTTGCATTCGTACATTTTCGTCAAATATTTTATTCAATTGCTAATTATATTACAATTAAAAACAACAAGTGCAACAAAAAAATGTAAATTTTGTAAGCAAAGAAGGCTAGGAGAAGGAAATGGCTAACATTTTCTCAAGTGGGAAAAATATTTTGATTGTACCTGCAATAAATTATAGCGCACAAATTCAGTTAGTTAGAGCATTCTCCACAGGTAAATTATGTTAATAATTGTAGAACCCATCTACATCAGAACTACATCACAACAGTATTAACTTTTTTTTTCAAACTTTCATTTAGGTTACAATATCTTTTGTGTGTGGCTTTCTCTGTACACAAATCTTGCAAGTAAAATTTAACCAGCTTTTTGACTAGCTAGAAAGCTGAAACTTTCAGCATTGTTTTATATTAGATGACAATACATGATTCAGTTAAAAAAAACATAATTTGAACATCGTTCGCATTTCTAAATCGAGTGTATTTGAAATCAAAGTTTGTGTTGAAAAACTCGTTTTTTTCTTTACTTGTTATTTATTCGTTGATTTCAATAAAATAGTGATTAATATTTAATTTTGTTATAGTGTTTTTGTTATATCATATATAAATCCTGGCTTGTAATTAGTATGAATTGACACACTGAAAGATAATAACTACTGAAAGATTAACTGAAAACAGGGACGAAACAGTGCGGGGATGGATGGGGATGGGGGGTGAGGATTAAGTACTGCAGGGTTGATTGGGGATGGGGATGGAGATAACGATTGCAGGGATGGATGGGGATGGGGACGAAAAAAAATTCCCGTCCACACCTCTAACGCAGACACACACATAGACACAGACACGCACACAGACACACACACATACGTACACTACACACACAACTTTGCCACATAAAATAAAAAATCACCTCACAACAACAACTCATCAACATTAATTAAACGTTAACTTAATGATAATTAATTAAGAAGCCGGTGGAGTTTGAATTTTTTTTATTAAAGAAATTATATCGATCGGTCCGACTGAAATTTGTACTTGTTCTTTGATGCCATTGTACTTGTACTTTGCTGCCATTGTACTGGTGCTTTGCTGCATTTGTACTTGTGCTTTGCTGCCTTTGTAAATTTATTGCAACTATGTTGTTGTGTGATCGTTTGTGGGAGAATCGACATAGTTACGCCGAACAAATGTATTCTTATTACAGTTTGGTGTCCCACGTCTATGTTTCTTGTGCGTAGAAATGTTTAAATTATATTGTGTCACTTTATTCGGTATTACAAGGAGCTAATAGAAAGAACTATTACAAATATGAGCACATAATACAGGTGAAGATGGAGATGATTTTCATATCGGTAGATGATGAAATTGTGTGATTGAGAGTGGTAACAATTGTGGGGGTTACAAGAATAATGATAATGATGATGATCATGATGATGAGGTTGATATTGATCTTGGCGTTGATTTTGATATTGATGTTGATGATGTTGATATTGATGATAATGATAATAATGATGATGATTGTAAAAATGATGATTATGATGCTGCTGCTGATGATGATCTTGATGTCGATAACGTTGATGTTGATGTTGAAAAAATAACCCATGTTCATCTCTGATGATGATGATGACGATGATGATGATGATGATGAAGATGATGATGATGATGAAGATGATGATGACGACGACGAGGATGATGGTTTTGTCGGTTATGTTCGCTGGTTGCGTTTGAGTGATTTATTGGCAAAAGAATTATCACGGACTGAAAGAAGAACGTCAGCCAACGTTTAACAGCATTACAAAGCTGTCAATCAAAAATATTAAATCCTCATATACATCTTTTTTGTATTTCTATTTATTGAAATTTAAATTTAAAAAAAAACATGTTTATTTATATTTAAAAAATATCGAGTGCATTTTATTAAAAGGCTTGTTGTGAATATTTGTTGATGCAAAAACATTTTGCAAGAGTTACATTTGAGCCACAAGCCACCTAACAAGATAGAATATTATAATATAATTTAATTAAATTTTAATCTTCAAAGGTTTTTTGCACAAAATGCATGATTATTGATTTTTACTTTCCAGTACTTCCATCAGCAATTGTTTTGTCTCTTCTTTTTCTTCTTCTTCAGCAAAAACTCAAACTCTTAAAAACGCTAACGATTCGTTAAACTACAGGTGTGTAAACTCTCAAATTCTATTTATCTGGTGAAACAAAATAAGATTCAAAACAATTTTATTTCTCTTCACAAATACCTTCTTTCCCCATACATAAAATCAGATTTTTCCCCAGGTAGATAAAAATAGCAACATTAAAAGTATTGTTTTGAAATAATAATAAAAACAGCAAGCAACAGCGGAAAAAAATAACAGTCACTTATCCTGGTTTTCTTCTCCTCTCCTCTCCTCTCCCATCCTCTCTTCTCCTCTCCTCTCCTCTCCTCTCCTCTCCTCTCCTCTCCTCTCCTCTCCTCTCCTCTCCTCTCCTCTCCTCTCCTCTCCTCTCCTCTCCTCTCCTCTCCTCTCCTCTCCTCTCCTCTCCTCTCCTCTCCTCTCCTCTCCTCTCCTCTCCTCTCCTCTCCTCTCCTCTCCTCTCCTCTCCTCTCCTCTCCTCTCCTCTCCTCTCCTCTCCTCTCCTCTCCTCTCCTCTCCTCTCCTCTCCTCTCCTCTCCTCTCCTCTCCTCTCCTCTCC
The DNA here is from genome assembly GCA_963978895.1 of Erpobdella octoculata. Taxonomy (NCBI): domain Eukaryota; kingdom Metazoa; phylum Annelida; class Clitellata; order Hirudinida; family Erpobdellidae; genus Erpobdella; species Erpobdella octoculata. The sequence goes on from OZ022241.1 coordinate 34,135,219, forward strand.
TCTCCTCTCCTCTCCTCTCCTCTCCTCTCCTCTCCTCTCCTCTCCTCTCCTCTCCTCTCCTCTCCTCTCCTCTCCTCTCCTCTCCTCTCCTCTCCTCTCCTCTCCTCTCCTCTCCTCTCCTCTCCTCTCCTCTCCTCTCCTCTCCTCTCCTCTCCTCTCCTCTCCTCTCCTCTCCTCTCCTCTCCTCTCCTCTCCTCTCCTCTCCTCTCCTCTCCTCTCCTCTCCTCTCCTCTCCTCTCCTCTCCTCTCCTCTCCTCTCATCTCTCATTTCTTATAATGAAAAACATAAAAACAAAACGAATGGTTCTTCCAAAATTACAACAATTTTTTTAAATTTGTGGTTATTTTATTTCACGAGCTTGAAATTGAAACGATTCAACAGAATCTTAAAATGATTTCATAGCTGTCACAAACGTATATATTTTCCATCTCTGCTGAACTACTTAAATAAAAGTTTTGTTTATGTTTTTGCGAGTTGAACAACTTGTAGCCAAATTATGTTCAGAGTTATGACTCTCTAATTAGGTTACAAAATTTTTTTTTGAAGTTTTTCTACCTTTGATGTATTATCTTGACACCTAATATTGTTTTCTTGACGTCGTGATAATGATGACGTGACATGGTCAAAGGTCATGAAACAGTTGAAAGTTCACACAAAATGTTGCGGTTTATATTTTTTGTCGAGTCCGAAAAAAGTGATTTGTAGCGTGGATATTTTTTTTTGCTTGATTTTTCGATGAAATTTGTTCTTAAATGCTTTTATTTAACTTCACTTGTTTTTCTGTTTGTTTGTTTGTCTGTGGTGATCAAATCTTAGATACAAAAATTCACTTACTTTTCGACCACCTAGAACTCTAAAACTTTCAGAAAAGCTTTATTCTGGATGACAATACATGAATTGAAGGTTTCCGACAAGAATAAGACCTTAAATAATTAAAATTAATCAAATCAAATTAATTCCTGTCATCTAGCGACTGTAATAAGTTGTTTAAGTATAAGTCGCCAGAGGTCAAAATAATTAAAGAGTACGGATGTTTATTTATAAGTCGCCAGAGGTCCACAATAATTAACAAGATTGAGCGTAACGGTTGTTTTATATTAAAAAATTTTAGTTCGTTGACTCAGATAAAGAGGCAAATAAAATGAATTTAAAAATAATTTTTTTTATCTTTACTTGCTTTAATAATATAACTGTAATTATAATATAATTATAAACTTGTTTTATATGATGTAATTATAGTATAATTGTGAAGTGTTTATATATTATGTAATTGTAATATAAATATGAATTGTTTGAATATTATACAATTAAAAAAACTATAAATTGGTTGTACATTTGGTAATTATATTATAATTATAAACATGTTGTATATTATGTGATCATAACATAATTATAAATTGGTTGTATATTATGAAATCAAACTTCTAAATTGCATGTTGGTTGATTATATTTTAATTATTAAAATTTAATAATAATATTCGTCGAATAAATTGGTTATTATAAAAATGATATCTTGATATATTTTAAAGTACATTCATAATTATTTGAAGTCTTCACGAAATAATGTTTTTTGAAAAACATTTTTCAAGCTCTTATAACTTACAAAAAGTTCATTAAGTTCATTAAGTTCTCATTCATTTTCAGTTTGCACCACCATTTCCATTTCCCTCTTTCTTTCTTTCCTCTAACACTCTCTCTCTCGTTTTCTCTCGTTTTCTTTCTCTTTCTCTCTTTCTCTTTTTCTCTTTCTATTTTTTTTTGTTTTTTTTTATTTCTTTGTTTATTTTTCTGTTTCAGCAACTATCGAATATTTCAAAGTAAATTCCTGTGTGTACCAGCTTAGCAGATGTTTACTTACAAAGAGCTGCAAATGAGGGCAAACATTTCTTTCCTTGCAAAGACCAACAGTGAGACAAAACATTACAAAAAAATTATCTAAAATTTTGTTGAATTATATTTTATGACAATTGCTCTATAATATTGTAAATTTAAAATAAAAATTCTTCAATTTAATCATTGTTACTTATTATTTTTTTTTAAATTATAAAAAAACCCTTATTTATTTTTCGATTTTTTTATTTAAAAAACATGCTCATATTTAAGGTTAAAAAGCATTTCCTTCAATTATTGAGAAAAAACGCATGTTTTGAATTTTTTATTTTACTCCTATATACAATATATAGAAGTATGAACCGAATAATTACGAATTTACTAGATAGATAACACTGAAGACTGAGCAGTTGCAACGGTTATATAGTTCAATCCACATGCAATTTGAGCAGATTATTTTTCTCTTTTAACAGACTTTCATATATTTAACATTACTTCAATTAAAATACCTGTTGTTAATTAAGCATTAATATGTGTTACTCTACAAAAACATTTGTAAAATGTAATACAATAATCTACTAGTACTAAAACATTAAACGTCATTCAAGTCTACAAGCTACAAACTTATTACACTTGAAAAAAGCATAAAAATTAGCAAAATAAACTATCTACATATATACAAATAAGATTATGTGTGCGTTGCTACACCATTCATCCGATCGTAATGAAATTTTTACACAAGCTTGGGAGTCAATGGAGGAAGGTTTTAGTAAAAAAAAATTAAAATATGTATCAAAATGAACGGAGCGAAGCGGGAAAGTGAGCGGGAACTATATATATTAGGGATGTCACGGGTACCCGAACCCGAACCCGAGTTCGGTACTACCCGGTCTTTGTCTGATACCCGAACCCCAACTCGAACCCGAAAGTGTGAAAATTTGATACCCGAACTCGAACTCGAACCCGAAAATGAGAAAACTTGATACCCGAACCCGAATTCGAACCCGAAAATTTATAAGCCTAATACCCGAATTCGGAGTTGTGAACAAATAAATCTTTATAAAGACTTTGTCTTAGAGATTTATAAATTACAAGTTTTGTTGACGTAACATATTATACTAGTCGCGAGCGTAGAAGTTTTGTATTATCACCTTTGCGTAACAAATAACACAAATACGTCATTTTATTAGTGATTGTGTAAACTAGACCACTAATCCGTTTGATTATCAGGCCGGACCGATCCGCGTACGAACTAAAATAATTAAGCCTCCTTCGGTCGAAGAAATCGCGGATAGCCATGACTCTAAACTTTTTACTTCAGTTATATAACCTTATATTTATTCATTCATATACTCAAAGTTTTTCTGATATAACAAAGACCCTTTGTTATAAAGATAATCTGGCATAATCCTAAACTTTAACTGGCAAAGCCTATAAATGATCTATGCGTCACAGTCATTTTATTGGCAAATGTGTAAGCTAGGACACTAATCCGCCTGATTACCCGACCGGACCGAGCAGCGAAAAAAATGATTAAATTACAATAATTTAAGCCATGCAAGTTGTGTATTATCACCTTTGCGTAACAAATAACACAAATAGGTCATTTTATTGGTGAGTGTGTAAGCTAGACCACTAATCCGCCTGATTATCTGGCCGGACCGAGCCGCGATCGAACTAAAACAATTAAGCCTCCTTTGGCCAAAGAAATCACATTATTTGGAAAGCTAAAAAAATAATTTGTTAGAGTTTATTCAATACGTGTAATGTCCAATGGATGAATTGATCGCTCTTGTTTGTATATGTATATACACTAGGTAAATTTAAAATCAATCCAGGAATTTGAAATCATAAGCCAGTATCCGAACCCGAACCCGGTGTTTGGAAAACTACAAACCCGAACCCGAAAACATGAATTTCACAAACCCGAACCCGAACCCGAACCCGAAAACTCGAGTTTCACAAACCCGAACCCGAAAACTCCAAAAAGTACTACCCGTGACATCCCTAATATATATATATATATATATATATATATATATATATATATATATATATATATATATATATATATATATATATATATATATATATACATATACACATACATATACATATACATAAATAAGCGGAAACGGGAACGGAAAAGCAACCGAGAGCAAAAGAGTGAGCGGGAAAGAGAAAGCGACTGGGAACGGGAAAGCAAGCGAAAGCGGGAAAGCGACCGAGATCAAAAGAGGAAGCGGGAAAGAGAAAGTGACCGGGAGCAGGAAAGCTACCGGGAGCGAGAAAGCGACCGGGAACGGGAGAGCAAGCGGGGAAGGAAACGGGAGCGAGAGAGACAAGCATTAGAAAACCTCTAACAACCCCGGGCACCCCGCTAGTATGTTATAAAAGATTCATGTTTCTAAACGGCTCATGCTATACCTCAATTACAAGTTAGTGTGAATGAACATTAGAATGAACGTTTTTATAAAAATAATAAAATAATGTTATCCTGCATAAGTTTGTTTCTCATTCGTTTGTTTATATTTATAAAAAATTTACTATCTAATTTCAGTTCTAAAATCAACGAAACCATAACTCAAAAATAAAACATTGACTTCTCAATAATGTGTTATTATTTATAAAATTATTGCCAAGGATATGATGATGATGATGATGATGATGATGATGATGATGATGATGATGATGATGATGATGATGATGATGATGACCATGACAACGACGACGACGACGACGACGACGACGATGATGATGATGATGATGATGATGATGATTATAAAAACAATTATAATAATGATTCTTCAAGGAAATGATGACGAAAACGATGGTGAATGCTAAAAGAGATCAATCATATAATGATGAAAGTGATGAGTGCAGTGCCGGTGGTTGTTGGTGTTGTCAATCAATGTTATAACGATTTTAGCAAGAATTGCAGCTGTATAAAACTCATAAAAGATACTTTATGTATTTTATTACACGCGTCTGAATATATGCTATCGTATTTTACAACCATGCTAGTCTTAAATCAATTTTTTTTACCTTCTTTGAATACGCTACATCTGGTAACCATGACCTCTGCGCTATAACATTTGTAAATTACAAAAAATTACGAACATTCATACAAATTTTTATTTATATTAAAAAAACTAATAAGAACATAAAAGCCAAAACGTTTTTTTTTTAATAAATTAAGAATTTTAGAAAGTAGAATTTTTAGTTTAAAAAACTTTTTTAATGCATCTTTAGTATAAGTATAGTTTTTAAAAAGCTTAGTACTAATTAAGGTACACACTCACTGAACTCTATCCGACGCAACAAACACATATAAACGTTACTGTCAAAGAGCGAAAAATCAATTAATAAGCAATATTTCTCCAAATATTACATTTAATCGTTTCTATCATTTTATCGATAAATAATTACTTGAAGCATAATTAAAAATTCAATTTGAAATCAAGATGCACAAAATTACAGGATGTACAAAATATTACGATTTACCAAATATCAGGATGTACAAAATATCAAGATGTACAAAATATCACAATGTACAAAATATTACGATTTACAAAATATCACGAATGACAAAATATCACGATGGTTAAACAACGAAAAGATATTAAAGAGTCAGAGTGAAAATATTGAGCTAGAATGTAATAAACCCAATAATAAAAAGATGTTATTAGGGTGGTCTTTAAAATAAATAATATAGAATTCTAAAATGATGTTTACATATTTATAATTTCAGGTAAACGGTTTATATTTTAATATTATCTAAAATTATTATTGCTATATAAAATTTATCTATATTTTATAATAATTATCTATATTATTATATAAACAATCTATACATTTACTTGAATGTTTCAATAATAGTAAACGCTCAGCAGTGCACGTTTCAACACATTCCTAATAAGAGCAAAAGTTACAAAAGATTTTTTAGCGCTGTTGTACAATTCCATAAAAGTTCTATACAATTTACGCCAAAAGATATAATATATGACATATAATCGTATGATTATGTGACTTTCTAATAAAACTTCAAAAAAAAGTTAGGCTCTACCATTCTATTTCTTGGTACGAGCAATGTTTTGGTGTCGCCTGACAAATTCAACAAGGAACATGTAAGCGAATGAATATCACAAATGAACAATAAACCATTCTGCTCTTTTGCTGACCAATCAGCAAGGATATGTGAACTTTCTCTAGTCACGTGACAGCTGGGCTGTTAAAATTGATTGGGGGTATACGATAATCGTATTACGATTTGAGGGGGTTATTTATTGTTTTTGCGTCGCTTAAAAATTTTAGTTTTTAATTTTAAAAGTGTTAATTGCTCAAATAAAAAAAGAAATCATTTAAATAAAAAGTTTAGAAAAAAAATTATGATACGAAACTCAAAGAAATAATTTTAATTAATTTTTTTAATTTCTTATATTAACTTCATCACCGGTCTTGTTTGCATGATTGCTTGCTTGAATGTTTACAAACCTTGAAATTGAAAATTAAATAAATTTCCGTTATCCAATCTAGCTGAGTTTTAAAATATAGGCTCGTTCCTCATGACAATGCATTTTATTAAAGTTTAAAATTTTCAATAAAAAATTAATTTTTAATTAAAAATAATAATTAATAATAATTATCTAAATTTTAAAACAAAAACAAATCAAACACAGTTATATATATATATATGTTTAAATTTTTATATTGAAAAAATGGCGATTTATAAAACAATTTGCAGTAAATGAGAAGCTGGAATATCCTAAAGGATAATCGTTTTTCAGGGCTTACTTGTTTGTAAAAACTAAGTAAACATCACAACTAGATAAACAACACAACACAAATAGACGAACAGCAGAATTAGATAAACAAACAAGTAAAGATAAAAATAAATTAAAAAAAAGCTTATTATTTTAGATTAGTAAACGCCATTGCAAACTCGGACTTAGATGCAAAATATCGATCGCCAGAGCTTTGTGGCCGGTTGTCAAACAAATGAATTCCTGCCATCTAGCGACTGTTTATTACAGTCGCTAGATAGCAGGAATTAATTTGATTTAATTAATTTTTATTGATTTAAGGCATAATCATTGTCGAAAACATTAAATTCATGTATTGTCATCCAAAATGAAGCTTTCCTGAAAGTTTTAGAGCTCTAGGTTGTCGATAAGTAGGTGAATGTTTGTTTTTAAATTTGATCACCACAGACAAACAGAGCAGAAGTGAAGTTAAATGTAAGCATTTAACAAATTTGATAAACAACACAATTAGATAAACAACACAATTAGATAAACAACATAATTAAATAAACAACCCAACCATTTACATAAACGGCTTTAAGAATTGAAAAAAACTGTCATAAAATTGTAAACAAAATTAAAAAAAAACAAAGCTAATTTACAAACTTTCGTTTTATTTGACTTATTAGAAGAAGTAAAATTATTTCACATTAACGACGAAGAAAACGAAAGAAGCTATGCCGATGGCAGATGCGATAACTAGTTTCCGGACCATCTAAATTTTTAAATAATTTTTAAATAAAAAAAAAACGATGACAAAGTACTAATGACCTTCTGATGTCTTGGAGGACTTTGAGAGACTCGACATTAAAGTACCAAGCTGTCATTTCCAGTTCATCCAATTAGGTCTAATAGAACATCAAAGAAAACAACATCGTCTTTCTTTTGGGACTGCTTGACATCCAAAACGTCGTTTCCTTTTTATGGAAATATTCTAATCTAAACGTTATAAAATAAAATAAATTTAATATAAATATATAAATATATATATATATATATATATATATATATATATATATATATATAATTAAATTTATCTTTATTAATTAATTATATATTTTTTTAACAGGCACTTTTATTCTTTTTAATACCAAGATTCATCGCAGTGTCTTTCATCAGTAATACTATACTTCTTTTTTGTCATTATCAAGATTGAATTAAAAAATTTGAACATTCCATTTAATTTATCAATCAGTCAGTCAATCAATCAATTACTCACTCAGTCATTTCAGCCCATTCAGCTAATTCAATCATCAGCCTGATGAGCATCAATCACTATGGAACAGATGTTTCAGCGGCTCTTCAATATATCTTTCGTCTCGAACGATCTGTCTTCGAGTAAGTGGGAAAATATTGACACGCAGTTGCATTTGGAGATTAATAAAAAAAATAGATAAGCAATATTGGATCATCTTCTTCCGGGATCAAGAAAAAAATAAAAACATTAATTTATTAAGTATTAATATGTAAGCTTTTTAAAATTATAAGGCCTCTTGTGATAAACAATAAACCGCTGCCTATTATTCACAAAAAATGACTTTCATTTTGTTTAATTTTGAAAAAAGCTACCGCATCTAACATAGTGTTTGTAGTGCGCGGAATTATCATACTGTCAACATAGCGTGTAGTAATTTATCAGAAAGGTTTGAAATTTTTGAATTACAGTTTATGAAGTTTCTGTTGAAATATTTTTCAATTTTGCAAGTACTGTTAAGCTCTTCCATCAGCTTGACAGCTAGCTGGCTGGGAGACCGTATTTGAGCAATAAACGTCAAACATTTATAATTCTTTTATCATGGGGTTGAAACACATCTTAAAACTTTAAGACAGCTTGAAAAAAATGCATGCAACTGATTGTATGAATCCTCTGTATAGTCCTGTTTTGAAAACCATACTCTTGACTATAGTTTTATTATTTATGGTTGAAGTTATTTGCAAGAACCACAATTACTTTTAAGTTAAAGGGAGAAAAAATGAAAAACTGAAAAAATATTAGTTTATATAAAACATTTTTGGATAATCTGCGAAAATTCAAACTAAACTCAAATTTTTTTTCATCTGATATAGGTGAAGAACATTATGAAATGGTGTTTTAAGTTGTTGAACAGGATAGAAAGCAACAGCCATAAACATAAAAACAAAAGAATTGCATTATAACAGAACAATTTTGAAAATTTAAGTGTACTTCATTTTTCAAGTGTTTTCCGATATAGATCTTAAATAAAAGTTTAATAAAAATAGAATTCAAGAAACAGAAATAATAAAATAAAAGAATGAACGTTTTGTTCCAAAGTGTGTTGGTTGCTGATGGGCGATGCACTTTATAAAGATTAAGGAAATGAAAAGAAAGAAGGCTGCTATTAAATGAAGAAATCAAACGGTTTGTACCAACCGGCAAATAGTGCAGGAGTTGAATCTGCTGCTTTAGACATTTCCAGATAAGAACAATTATATAACATTATAGTCTTAAGAATTTTTCTTTTCTCGTTAGTTTTAATGATTTCATTATTTAATGTCACAAAAAAGTGTCTGAAATAAATTCCTGGGTGAAAAATTCGAAAAAAACTGTTTTCATAAAGTTGTAAATAAAATAGTAATATCTAAATGAGTCTGGCAGAAGTCAGCATGGGTCGGGTCAAAGTTTTTGGGCTAAGTGGAAAGATTTGAGGCTTTTAAAAACTGGCCGTGTCGGGCTTAAATTAGCAGGGGCAGGCCGGGCCAGGAATTTGTGCTTATGAAATGGGCGAAAAATCGGCTTATGCAGTACGCAGCAGTACTCTTATCACCATCGTCGTCGTCACATTATATATTCAACTATAATTGGAAAACCCATTTTTTTAAAATTAATCATATAAATGTTTGCTTTTTAATTTTGTTTTTTGGCTTTTTTATTAAGTTATTTTGATCTGAATATTGCTTTAGAATTCCTTTGTTTTTGATATTTATGAATATTTTAATCGAATATTTTCAATTTTAATTTTTGTTGTAACAAGAGCTCTAACATTTGTTATTGTTTAATAGATTTATTATAGGTATTATTAATAATTTAAAAAACTAAACTGCTTAATATGTCTAAATGTTTTTTTAAACTTTTCATTAGTTTTTTTTTATAGTATCACCATTTTGTGCAAAAAACATCAATGATTTCAATTTTTGTGGGCGTAATGAAATACAAAAACTAACAAATAAAATTTTTTAAAAATCAACATAACTCTTTTTAACACTTATTTCTTTTTAATCCGACAAACCAAATCTTAGCAATAATTTAACTCAACAAACAATTTTGTTTTTATTGCAATTTTTTTCTTTTTCTTCTCCTGAGCTGCTTTTTACTTGCTGATGTTGCGAAATAAAACTTTTCCATGATGATTCTGTCAGCCTGGAATGTAAATAAATTTCACATTTTTAATTTGTTTCCTAATTTATTCCGCATTTGTTGTAATTAGAAGTTTAAAGTTCTAAATTGTAGTCCACTTTGGCATTTGAAAACAATTTTACTTTCACCACTTTTCCAATCTTCAATATAGACATCAGTCAAAACTACAAAAACAATTTTGCCATTTCACCGATAGATGTTTTTCTGAGAACTACATTTTTACCACGGTAAAAAAGTCCGCATTCACTGATGGTTATCGATGAAGCGTCGCTCATGATCTAAGCCTCGGTGAAAGATTGTACGCTGAAATCTTCCACAACCATCAGTGAACTGTCGCAAATAATTAAAGTCGTTTGAAGAACTTTTCCATGCCCTTTGTGCGTTTGAAATAAGTTTTTATGTAATAAGCTATAATTTTTTACAAGTTGTGTTTTAATAATGTGTTTTAAGTAATAAGTTATAATTTTTTTAAAGTTGTGTTTTAATAATGAAACAGAAGTGATTAGAAAACCATCTGTCGCATTAATTTATGTTATATTTTTTTGTCCTCCTCTTTACACAGACCTGGTGCTGAGTCATTTTAATAAGCGAGGCGCAGTTGGAAACTAACTGTGGCATGGTACGTTAATTATATGAAGACATGCTAACTGTATGAATGTTGTGTTTTCATGATTGAGGGTCGCAAATCTAAACTGCTTTGTAATTTTGTATACAACAAATTTCATCTAGTATCGCATACATGAAGAAAACGAATGTATCAGATCCACATACTAGAAACTTGTAATGAATTTCAATTATCAATTATTACCTGTTCAACTATTTAAAAATCTTCGCACATTTCTATCGCCGTTTTGAACAAACATGGTTTTTAAATGACAGAAATGATGTGGGTTAAAATATAGGTACATACTTGTCTTGGGGCTAAAACGATAAAAACAAATAACTCTTGCCTGGAATCACTGGAGTGTTGTTCATGTTTGAGGAAGGTTTAAGTATTTTATGGATTGTTGATGCGAGTGGAAATACTTTAAGGATTAAAAAAAAGCTCTAAGTAAGCCTTTATCGGCTATAAAGTTTTATGAAGATTTTGTGAGGTTGGAGATGAGAAGAACTTGAAAGATAGCACGCAGAACCGATGCAAGGCAACTTTCAATTCTTTACAGCTCCATATTATGATTTTGCTCTATTAAAATATCAAACAAATAATTTATTTTTTAAATTAATTTAATAAACCTATCTAAATAACTTAATTTGTTAAAATCCATACAAATGATTCTTTGATTTGATTTGATTTGAAATCAGATTCAAGAAAATAATTTTTCGATTTTAGATGCAGCATGATTGATACAACAAGCCTAGAACTGATGTGAAACGAAGTTTTTAAATCAGAAATAATTATTTTAATAACTATTTCAGGCGAGATATTAAAAGAAAAAATCTAAAAATATCGTTTCTTAAAAACATTTCTTATTAAACGAACTGTTGAATCTAATTTAGATAAATAATTTTGTCAAATTTATATTTTTAGAGAGTTCATTTTTTCATTCAATTTATACAATGAATTCATGTATAGGTACTCGTGGCTCTACGTCATTGCCATCTTGCCTTAAATTCCTCCAGTGAAATTATTTAAATATTTTTTAACCTTTTTTCAAGAAACAATTATCACTAACAAAATGTGAAAAAATTGAGATATGCTCGCTTAAAAATGGACACCTTAAAAGACATATGTGACAGACTTCCTCCTTTGTACCTTGTCTTCTTTGAGAATGAACTTTCAATATTTATCGTTATGCTCATTAAAAATTAAAACGGTTTTTCATGTGTTTTTATGAAAAGTTTTAAAAATAAGTTTTAAAAACTCGTGAAAGCTCTCTGAACACAAATGACCCAGTAAGAAGAAAACCTAAAAAACAAAAAAAAACAACAAATCTGGACCTACAAACACACATCCAGACAAACAAACACAATACAATTCTCCCCACCCTTTTTCCAACAATATACAAATAAAATGCATTTCTACAAAATACATACAATGAGAAACACACCTGGTAAGTAAACGACGATTTATGGTCAAACGGTTGAGCAAGCAGGAATACTGGAATATGTATCCTACATCCCCACTAATGCTGGTTTTCCCAGCAGTCCAATCAGATGGAGCGAGAACGATGTAGTAGTTTGTTTCTCTTGCAGTAGGATGGGTCTACGATGTGCTCAATTGATGTGTCTCATCTTGTGAATATTTATATCTCTAGTGGATTCGTAATTCATTCATTTGAGATTTTATTTGAATATGAATTTCTCTTAACTCTAAAACTTGTTCAATTGAAGTTTTATTCGAATATTAATATCTCTGATGGCTCTATAATTAGTTCAATTTACGTATTTTTCTCAATATTATGATTTATAATTTATTCAACTGATACTTTATACTTTTTTTCATAATCACAATATGTTTTATCAAGTGTGGTTTAATAACCTAAATTTCTATGTCTTATTACTGAGTAAAATACTGAATTAAAGTAATAAATGTATATTATGATTTAAAATTTATTCAACTGTTACTTTATACTTTTTTCATAATCACAATTCCTAACTCCGGTTGTCTGTTAATTGTAAACAATAACCAAAAAAATTTTTATCAATTGTGGTTTAATAACCTAAACTTGAGTAAAATACTAAATTAAAGTAATGAATGTATACTCAATTTCGTTCACATAATCACTCGCAACTGTGTCCAAATGTGTTTGTTTATAAGTTTACGCACAAGTTGGTAGATGTGTAACTTGCAGCTTCTGTTCGGAGAAACTTTCGCCAGTCTAGGATTTTTTTTTTGCAGCCTGCGTTTTCCAAAGTTGTAATGAGCTTACTTTTTAGCTGTCAAATTTGTACACCTACAGTACATCCCCAGAGTATGTACGTATATATGTATGTATGTATGTTATCAGAACTTCGCATAACGCCTAATATTTGACACTGCAATCGCAAAAAAAATGATAATTATAATTGTTGATTTTTATAAAATCCGTAAAAATGACGGGTTCTTTATTGCAGTGTTAAATTAAATTGCTATTTTGTTATCTCAAAGATAATCAGAGAACTGTCAGTCAGTCAAGCGGCTGACATTTAAAATGATATCACGGAAATATCTTTTGTATGACGAAATCTGTGGACGTCATAAGTTATCTTTTATAAAACTGGAAATTAAATTATTATATATATATACAATTAAATTATATTTAAATATATATAATTAAATTATGGCAAAACTATGGTTACATTGATGTATTGGCATGTCAGGAACGATGGATTGGTAGTTTAATTCTCCTTCGAATCAACATTTGTTGGTTTCTTTATTAGAAAAACGTTTTTATGCTTGCAAAGATTTCACAGTTCATTGAGAATTTCATTAATTTCATCAGTTGTATTTGTGTTTTAAATACTCTATTTTTATTTCAAATAAATTCCGATAAAATATATAAAAACAAACATTTCAACAAAACGTTTAAAGATAACAATTATTTTTATAAACATTGTTTCAATTCGTTAAAAACGTAAGACGCTAATTTTACGTTTAATAACAACCGAAAAAGTTTGTATAAATTTTTGTTATGGTTTTCCAATTGTTTTCATGATTTTAAATGGTTTTTATGGATTTTTAAACCAAGAAACTCTTCTAAGCCAACTCTGGCCACAAACTCACAGTTTTCTTCCATTTAACTTACTCTGATTATTTTAAAACTCAGTTAAAGAAAACTTTGAACAGCTAATTTCAACGTCGGACTAACGCATAACACACTTTGGATTTGTTATTATGATTAGCGTATTTCTATTTTAATATTATGATTCTCATATCTTTGTTTTAATATAATGATTTTTATATCATCGTTTCAATATCATTATAATATTTTTACATATTTTCTTTAATGTCCCGATTCTCATATTTTTGTATTAATATTATTATTCTCATATTTTGTTGATGTCATGATTCTCATTTTTTTGTTTCAATATTATGATTTTCAATCTTTCTTTTTTTATTTATTTAGTTTCAAAACCATAAACTCTCAACAATGAGTATAAATATGATATTATGATTGTTATATCTTTTTACACACCTTTACTTAACTTGATTTTTCTGTCTGTCTGTTGTCAAATTTTGCAATAGATTTTAAACTAACTTCCCGATGAGCTAGAGACTTCAAAAGGTAAACATACCTCTGAACTGATTAACAAAGCATTCTATCAAATTTTCGGATCGATTGGACAAAATTTAATTAAAAATTTATTTGTGATATTTTCGTCAAACTATTTATTGTCTAAGCTTGTTGTTTATGTAACAGAATGTGGCCAACACAATCGATTATATAAAAATGTGTTTTTAAAAAACTTTAGTTTTTGATTCACTTGTTTAATATTAAGACTCTCATATCTGGGTCTTCATATTATGATTCTTATATCTTTGTTTTAATTTCAAGATTACTATTTCTTTTTTTCATTATTATGATTATTATATTTTTATTTTAAAATGCTGATTTTCAATTCAATTTGTGTTTATGTTCCAGTGTAAGTTTTGTCAGTTTTTAATTAAATTTTGACAACCATGTCAATTTTCAGCACGAAATAATAATGAATAACAAAATTTGTTAAAAAAATAATTTTTTGTTCTCAATCAACAAAACATTATTTTGTATCGTTTTTGCATGAAATTAATTTTTTTGAATTACAGTTTGTTTATGTTCAACTGGCACGTAATATTTGTTACTCTAATGTTTTATTTGTATTCTCTAATTTAGTAGTTAAATTAATAAAAAAAAATTTCCTTGTGCCAATAATTAACTTTGTTTGTATATATTACTGGCGATAAACTCAAATTACAAGATTTAATGGGGTTTTTAAGTTTTTTCTTCTCTTGCTGTTTCACTCTCTTTCTTTCTCTTTCTCTCTCTTTCTCTCTTTCTCCTTATTACGCTTTTTTATATTGTTTTTTATATTTATTTTTTTCATTTTGAAATAAAGTTTTTAGTTTTTTCCCATTATTTTTTGCTGTTTTTATCGAAAAATTTAAAAACAAAAATCAAATTATACTATTTATTTAATTTTGTTAAACATTATAAAATATAAAATGTGCTGAAAAAGCACTGTTTAGTTTTAAAGATTATGCAATGAGTAAAGCCTAAAAAGGGATTTTTACCATTAAAGCGTCACAGACAAAGTTTTTTAATAACTAAAAACGTTGCTCTTCAAATACGATTATCAAATTTTGTTCAAATTGCTCCAGCGGGTTTGATGTCAATCTCAAACATAACCAAATAATAAAAATAATAAAAAAACAAGAAAAATATGTAAAAAATCCAAAAAAGCTGGAAACAAAGTAAAACCAAAATTATTAGAAACTTAAAGAATGGGTTAGATTCTAATCTTTTTCCCAATCAACGTATTTTTTTTTGCTTCTTTTCTTTTACTTTTTTTCTCTTTTTCTTATTTGTTTCCAGCTTTCAAGGTTATCAAAAAATAACCACTATGAACATTTTGTAAAGCTCAGCATGCCTGCCACTTGAAGAGATTGCTTAACGCTACAAATGTTTTGGAGCAAAATGATGCACAATTTCTTCAGTTAATTAAGTTACACAATACACATATCATTTAACCGTTATCAATCATTTAAATTTTGAATGTTTTTAATAACAATTTATCGTAAAGGTACATTTATAATTTTGATTTCATTTTCCTTTTATTTCAAACTAGCGGGGTTACCCGGCGTTGTCCGGAATTTTTAGAGGTTGTTCTAACGTTTTTCTCCCTCCCGCTCCCGTTTCCTTTTCTGCTTGAATTTCCGCTTCTACTGGCTCTCCTGCTCCATTTCGCTCTTCCACTTCCTCATCTCTCTTTACCGCTCACTCTCATGTTAGCGGTCGCTCTCGCTCGTTCCCGCTCCCGCTCGTTCTCGCTCTCCCGTTCTGGAAGATTGGGAAGTTAGGGTTATGTTTGCCGACCCTCATCACCACCCTGGAAGCAGCAATGATGAGCGACAAATCAAGTCTAGTTGAAAACATCTGAAAGCCCTGATTGATTAAAAATTGCATTAGTTGATCTTTGACAAGTGCATTGAGAGATGAAAGCGTGTCACAAGGACAAATGCTGTAAAGGTTTTGATTTGTCGCAGCGTTGAAAAATTCGCGGATGACAGGGATGACATGAATGACATGAATGACACAAATGACATAAGTACACATCAGAAGGGGAGGATACAGCTGTCTCTTTAGGGGATTGTAGCAACATTCAATTTCATGTACTTGTGAGCAACCGAACAAAATAAATTCGATTTGGGTACATATAACACATTTTAGACAAACCTAACAACTATTTTCTGACTTTCAATTTGGGTTGAGGTAATAAAGAAATAAATATGTAAACAAGTGAACCGTAAAAATTTCATTTTCTACCAATCTTTTAGAATTTGTAATTCGGTAGCTTCTAATTTTTTGCTAACAATTTTTTGAGGATAAGTCTAGAAAATAAAAAAAAATGACTAGAGTTTTCTAATTATTTGATATGTGAAGTATGTGAAGATGCACAATTAGAAAAAAAACAATTGATTTAATATGCAAGAAACAAAATTTGAGTTATAAAACTTTGAATTTAAAAATTAGTTATCGTTTTTACACGATTTTCTTTAACTTAACATGTCCGTTGAATTTTGCAACAAAGCTTTTAATCACATTTGAAAAACTTCCAAGTATACTTTCGAGCTGAAATTTGGAATATAATCGTTTTGTGGAGACCTAAACAATGTTATTTTAAAAAATTAATAATTATACTTTGAATTAGTATACGAGAAATAATTTGCGGGCAAAGATTTCCATTACAATCGATACGAGACAACCTCTCTGAAAACCATTATTAATAAAATCATTATAAAATTATTTTAATAAAATTTAAACAGTTAAAGATTTATAAGTTTTTTTCTAATTTTTATTTGTTTTTAAATGAACTTAAAATTGTTCGGACGACAATCTATAATTTTTAAAAAATTTTATTTATTTTATTTCTTATTTAAATTGTATCCAATCAATCTATAAATTTATTAAAATGAACTATCACTGACGTCAATTCAATACAAAAGATTTGAGCTTGATTGGATGCCGTGAGTTAAGTTTGTAAGCGACACAAATTGATCAGCATCAGCCTCAAGCAAGCAAGCAGGCACGGTGAAGTTAATATGAAGGATTTAAATAAAAATTGATTGATAAAAGACACATGGGGGGGGGCTTGCTTGAACCAATTTGTTACTCACTGCTGACTCTTTCTAACTTGTTGCCTCAAAATTGTGTACAGTACAGTCATCATTGTCAGCCCTGGCAGTTTTTTTTTCACCAAAATGTTTTGAAGGTGTGCCGAGGCACTGACAGTTATTTTTCTGACTCGCAAAAATTTGAGAAAAATGTCAAAATCTGCATGCGGGAGTAATGTGCTGAACAATGATTTTTTAATTTTAATGGTAAACCAAGAAACCCAAAAAATTTAAACTTTCAAAACGTCTATTGTGTCCAATACTGGACATGAAGATTTCAAAATAAAAAAAAACGTTAAGACTGCCGACGCATACAACAGCAAGATTCAGACAAACTGAATTTGTTGGAACTTCCATCCCGACGATTTGTTCTTGAAAACTTTTTAACTTCTGGCTAACTACAATTTTGTTTGAAGCGACTGAAGTGCATCAACTGGCTTACATCATCGATAAAAGCTTAGAGGTTCTGTGCTGAATCTCAATAACCATACATGGTGGTGTCACGATCCTGCCTGGAAATGCGGATGCAGCCCGTCAATCGTAGAGATATTTTTCTAACTTTTGAACATGCATGATAATGAAACTGGTCCTAAAAATTATTAGATATGGAAAATTGCACGCGATTGTTTAAGTACATCAAGCGGCTCCATTTGCACACTCTTACTTGACATTTGCGTTTGTTGAGAAAATAAATAAAGCCAGCTGATCTCAGACTCCACAAATCAGAAATATGATTTCAGTCCTGGAAGAAGAATCTTGTGTGGTCTAAGATGACTATAATTCATCGAGAGACTTAATAGGACAAGTATTGTTTTCTCTGCCGTAATAAGAATGTAAGAAAAAAAGTAAACAAACGGTATGTTAATTAATTGTTTTGTTAAGGAAAGATTGCTGAAGTGTAGAGACTCTGTGATGCTATCAAAAACTAACTTTCAAGGTATTTTGAGATAACAAATAGATTACAGTTGGAATGCAAAGAGATGACGTCGCTGCTAACAAGAATAGTTTATTTGTGGAGAATTGATGTAATTTGTAGGTGGTTTTGGATGCGGCATACCGTCAGCAAACAATTCATTAGATAGGTTAACACTTAAAAGCACTAATAATTTATATTAACATGTACTAGTTATATTGTTTGTACTGCAAATACTCTAAACATAAAATGACTTTAATTCAATTTCAAATTAAGTCATCCACCAGATTCGATTAAACTCCTGCTAACTTTTAAATAATTAAAAAACCATGATGTCTGCACTCCTTGCAGTGAATGTAACAGTAATTGAGTGACTTAGTTAATTGAGTGAAATACTTAATTAAGTAAAATACTTGATTGAGTGAATTACTTAATTGAGTAAATTACTTAATTGAGTAAATTAATTAATTGAGTGAACTACTTAATTGAGTGAATTACTTGATTGAGTGAATTATGAATAGTTTATTTTGGGTTATTCTCAAATGATTTGTTTCTAAATATAAGATAGTGTTTTAATTTTCGACGTTTCAGAAAACAAATGATGATTATCAAAAAGTATTAAAAGCATATAAATAATAAATATAATTTTAATTATTCCTAATAAGAAAAATAATTGTCTTTATCATGTTTTCATGGTTTTACAGAAAAATCTCACGTGTAGATATTTTTTTTAAATGTTTTTTTTTCATTTTTTTAAGATTGATATATCTGAACAAGTAAAATGACAAATGTATGAATAAATTGGATTTGGGCCGCAAACGCTGACCGCGGTTAACGCGAATGAGACGTTTCGAATATATTTTGGCCATGCAAGGCCAATCCCATGTCGGATTTCTTGGCAGAGTTAATAAATGTGAATGTTTCGTGATGGAATGAATGAATAGATGGATGGATGGATGGATGGATGGATGGATGGATGGATGGATGGATGGATGGATGGATGGATGGATGGATGGATGGATGGATGGATGGATGGATGGATGGATGGATGGATGGATGGATGGATGGATGGATGGATGGATGGATGGATGGATGGATGGATGGATGGATGGATGGATGGATGGATGGATGGACGGACGGACGGACGGACGGACGGACGGACGGACGGACGGATGGATGGATGGATGTGTTAATGGATATATATATATACAGCTAAAATGAGTAAACGTGGAAGGTGTTGAAAAAACACTTTTAACAGCCATCAAAATAACCTGGAAAAGTGTTAATAGACATGTTGCTCTAATTGCTACATTTTATTGTTTTTCTTCTTTTTGATGATGATGACGATGATGGTGATGATTTTAGAGAAGAAGATAATGAAGATGACAACTGCGAGGAATAACGATGATGATGATGATGATTGTCACGCACTCCTAAAAACACAGCATATGTGACTATTGAAGATTAGAAAGTTCGATTTAGTTATAAACTTTATTAAAAAAGCAAATCGAGCATAGTCATGAATCTAAAATGAATACAACATTAATACGCGAAACAAGACGTCCAAACACACAGCTCTCTACTACATACAAATCCTCATACCTCCATAATATAGCCAGAGCCTAATGATCGCGTGCATATAAGTTTGAATAAAAAGTTAAACAAATCAGAAGTCAGTGGTGGGCTACTACTACACTACTTTTTAAACGTCATTGCGCATCCACTCCATCAAAAACGCACGCATATCAAATTCCCACGTCAGTCTGCATTCAAACTGTAACCACCAATTCAAAGTCAAATTAGAGCAATCCGCCGCTGGATCAGCGTGTCCGCTGTGTCTCAAATACAAATGATGGTGATGATGATGATGATGATGATGGTTATGGTGGTGATGATGATGATGATGATAATGATGATGATGATGATGATGATGATGATGATGGTTATGGTGGTGATGATGATGATGATGATGATGATGATGATGATGATGATGATGATGATGATGGTGATGGTGATGGTGATGGTAATGGTCATGGTCATGGTGGTGGTCATGGTGATGGTCATGGTGATGGTCATGGTCATGGTCATGGTCATGGTCATGATGATGATGACGTTTCAAAATTTCTAGCGTTCCGATGACTCAATTGCACGATAAACAAATAGTTTTTTCTCTTTTTCTGTCCGAACGCACAATTACTTTTTTGGTTTTATTTTTATTTTGTTTTATCTAAACGATATCAATGACCTTGTGGATCTTTTGTTTCAAAAAATAAGTAAATTAATAAATAAGGTGATGATTATTATGATTACGGTTATTATTATTTATTAGTATCATTATCAGAATTATTATTTTTCATTATATTTTTATTATTTTATTATTACAATTCTTATTTTATTATGATTATTTTTCTTGCTTATCTCGTCTAACAAATCTTGTTTGAGAAATCGCAAAACACTGACCGCCCGTGCATGGTTTCCATTTGAATTCCTCAAACTAGAATATTTCAGGAATAATATAATATACACATTAACCGTATAAACACATAAAATATAAAATGAAAACAAAAATAACAATATTAACAAAATATTTTGATGTAGTAAAACTATAACAATAAATCAAATATTATAGGAATAGTTCAGATGAGGTCGGTAATGATGCGTATGTACATCTGTACATATATCTATTAGGAAAAAATGAAACTTATAAGTTTTAGGTAATTCTCTGGCGGGAAAGATTAGCAGATCTGATATTTTTGTACACACTGTTTAACTTGTATATAACTTCAATTTATTGTTTTTTTTAAAGTCTTCATATTTTTTTTAGCTTGACCTGACCCATATTGACACGGCCCGACTTGACCCGATCTCGCTCGACGCGACCCACTTACATATCAAGACTCTACGACCTAACCTGTGGATAACTCGGATTGTAGTAGTTCAGATTTTTCTAAAATTTCAGGTAATTCCTAAGGGAATGTTTTTTTTTTACTGACATTAGCTCGCCAGGTGGTGCGATATTTCTTTGTGCTCTTCTTTGTTTTCCGGAAAAGAGTTTGGCTGTGTCGACTTTTAAATAATAATAATAATAATAATAATAATAATAATAATAATAATAATAATAATAATAATAATAATAATAATAATAATAATAATAATAATAATAATAATAACAATAATAATAATAATAATAATAATATAATAATAATAATAATAATAATAATAATAATAATAATATTAATAATAATAATAATAATAATAATAATAATAATAATAATAATAATAATAATAATAATAATAATAATAGTAATAATAATAATAATAATAATAATAATAATAATAATAATAATAATAATAATAATAATAATAATAATAATAATAATAATAAAATACTAATAATAAACATAATAATTATCATAATCGTAACCATTTAATCAATTAAGCCGTAGAAACGAAGTTTTTTTTCAGATAATTATTAATTTTAATTAAAAAAATGTTGTTTTCAAATTTATTTAAATTTCAATAGAATGCTTTGTCATGAGGAGCAAGCCTATATTTCAAATTTCAGCTTGATTGGATGACAGGAAATTAGTTAATTTTCACTTTCAAGAATTGCAAACATTCAAGCAAGCAAGGCCGCTGGTAAAATTAATATAATAGATTTAATAATATAATAACAATTAAATATAAATAAATATATATGTAAAACTTGGGAAAAAAATGTAATTTCAAACATAAACGTAGATTAGATCACAATATATAATTTAATAATTTTCAGCTTTATTTGGTCATTATTTTGGTTAAAATTGTTTATACTATTTATAATGAAAATATTTATAATGAAAAAATCATGGAAATCATGAATATATCAAATACTCCAGTATTAAATACAATATTTATAGAAAAAGTATGAAAGCAAGTTTTTAAAAAAATGACGTAGGTATTTAATCTAAAAATAAAAAGCAGTTTTATTACTATTTGCATTGAACCGATGATAGTTGAGTCGTATGTTTCCACTTCAATGACGCTTCTCCGACAGTTTTATGTCACACTCTTTCTTTCGGGGTTGTCAAGGCCTTCTATGTGACACGTCACAGCAATGTTACAACTCTTCGGCGTGCTCGTTTGAAATGGGAGATTCATTTTATTCAAGACGTGTTTTAAGGAGTCACGATTAATCACTTGTGTGCGAATAATTCTTGAAAATATTCTTACAAACATGTTTTAAATGAAAAAAAAATGATTTAAAAATAAAATTTAAAAACTATTAAATCGATGTTCTTTTGATGAATCGACGTGATGCAATCAAGTTGAAACAAAAAATTCCGGATTGAGTACGAGCATGCGATAGCTCTTAATTACCGAAACTTACTTTCATCTTAAAACTCAGCTTGAATTATTTACCAAATTCCTGAACATACGCGCAATTGAGTGCAAAAAATTTTTCTTCCAACACAAATATTTTTACAGTTATGTGCAGCAGCGGGAAATACAAAGGGCCCGGGGGGTCGGGCCCCCACTTAGCGGTTTTAACAAAAAAAAATGTAACTTCAATCTTTTACTTAGCTTGCAACTTTATTTTGTTCAACTGAAGTCTGAGGATTTGTCTTTAATAAATTCACCCTCTCGACCATCAATATTTCTTATATATGGCAGAAATTTAGAAATTTTGGGCCTTTTATAAACTTATTCACTGCAAAATATATTTCAAAAAACATTTAGACCTCCACCGACTAATCCAGCAAAAAAGTTGAAAATGACACTTTGTTTAAATAACAGCAATTATTTGTTATATGAATGAAAGCTGAAACTAAATGTAGATCTTCAGAATAGATTGATTATGATACGAATTGATTACGAATAAATATGAATTACATTGCAAATTCTGATTATGAATTATGAAGTCCCAATGCTATGCACAGCCCGAGCAATACTTTTCATCTGTCTTGCTTACTTGAATGCTTGTAAACCTTAAAAGGAAAATTTAACTAACTTCCCATCATCCAATCGAGATGAAATTTGAAATATAGGCTTGCACCTAATGACAATCTATTGTATTAAAGTTTGCAAATTATCTGAAAAAAAATCAATTAAAAATAATAATTTCAAAACAAAGACAAACCAAACACTGTTATATAGATGTTAAAATTTATAAATTCTAAAAATGTCGTTTTAAAATAAAAATTTGCACTAAATAAAGAGCCTGCAAATCCTAAAATATAAAATATTTTTGATAAAAATATCTCGTTTTGTACAGCTTACCTGTTTATAATGGAATTTATATTTTTCACGATGAATTCATTTGTTTATAATTAGATCAATTGTACTGTTACTTGCTCGGTTTTTGTTCGCTGTATTTTGTTCAAAAACCTTTATTTTAAAACTCGTCTACAAGAAAATGACATGCGATTGCATTTTTATTTTCAAATAAATTCAACTTTACAAAGCATGTTCATCGTCGGTATATAAAGCTAATTATTTTTAATATGGTTTCAGTGCATTACTTCATGAATTAATGAATTATTATGACTAATGGAATTATTGTTATATTCAAAATATTATTTATTATTTGATTTTGATTTTATATTATATAAACAATTAGAATAATTTAAAAAAAATAATGAAAAGTATTTATTTACAATGATATTTTTACTTATGGTTCTTTTAGTATTTTAAATTTTTTTTTTTTTTTGGAAACTCAATTATTTTCAATATTAGTTTAAAAATCCTTTTAATTTATTGAGGTCACGCTTACTTCTCTCTCCCATTTTTCTATCTGTACAATTTATAATTTATGGATGTTTGAGCCACTGCAAAATGTTATTTTTCACACGACGCATTTAAACGATTCTAGCATTATATGGAATCAACTGAGTTAGATCAAGTAGTTTTAGAACTACATGTTAGGACATGTATACGTGGTGAACGGGTGATGGAATCGTTTGGCTAACATGAAATTAATTCACTTGCACCAACAATTACTGACATGATATCCAGCCACATTGTTACTACAGGTCGTTCCTGAAACTTACAAAGCACAAAGCGCATCATCCAATAATCCCCGTTCAACAATAAATATCTCTGAATAGAATGCAAACTCTTATTTTTTTCTGAGCTTACTCTATGGAGACATGCGCTTAGCTGAACCGAAACTAATACGGTTCGAATCTGTAGAGTGGTGATTACAGAATACTGTCAACCACGCCTGCAAATTACTCAGCTACTTGCGCGCACTTTGTTCAAGTTTTTAATCGAGTGAAAACAAAGTTCAAAATCTAAAAAATTTGCACTGTTAATGAAAATGAAAATGATTTCAGCTTCTCCAGAATCTGAAATACAAATTCACTAAATATAAGAGGGCGGTTGATTTGGATTCTTAAAATTATTAAAAGGTTTAATCGATCTTCAGACTGTAACTCAGACAAACTATACATTTTATTAATAAATAAAATATTTAGAATTAAAGACGAATTTAATTAATTATGAATATTCATAAACTCCTGAGGTCAACTTCAAAACAACAAGGCTACCAGCTCGCTACAAATTTAATTAGAAAGATTACAATTCAATAATTTTTAGTTCAAACAAGTCATTTTTGATTAAATGGCAAAATCAGAAAAATAATATTTGTTGTCATTAAATAACTTTGTCGACAGAAAAACAAATCACCTAAAATTTCTTTGATGCAAACATTTTTTTTTCAATTTATAGAATTATTTATTTATGTTTTTTAATTTTTTTATATAGATGTTTCTTCCATATCCGCATGCAATAAAAAACAATTTATTTTGTTTTTCCCTTTTTTCACTTTAGAGGAAATTAAAATCCGTCACGTGTTTGTATGCGCGCGTGTCTTTTGCTTGTTTGTGCGTGTCTGTGCTTGTCTTTTTGTTTATCTGTTTTTGTGTCTGTGCGTGTTTTATGTGTATGTGTTTCTCTGTCTGTGAATATTTTTTTATGTATCTCTGTGTGTGCCTTCGTGTAAGTGGCAAGTTTCTGGATCAATCAGCCGAATTTCATGACAGAACTTTCTTTCTCTAAAAACAAGAGAGTCCTAAGCCTTGATGAAAACGGAGATAAAGAAACAATCAGATCAAATGATGATCTGCAGCAGGAAGTATTTTTGTGTTTTCTTAGATAATTCAATTTCAGTTTTGAAATAAGCTGGTGTAGAGGTGTGCACGGGGGGAATCAATTATCTTTCCCATTCCTGCAAGTATCATTCCATCTCAATCTATCCTCCCGACAGTATCATCTACATCATCAACCATCTCCGCAGTCTCCATCTCCATCTCCGCAGTCTCCATCTCCATCTCCGCAGTCTCCATCTCCATCCCCGTAGTCATTCATCCCCATCCCATCCATCACCGCACTGTTTCATTCTTATTTTCAACCAATCCTGCATTAGTTATTATCACTCAGCGTGTTTTTTCATTATAATTACAAATAAGTAATTATAATTTGAAATGTTATTAGAGTAGGGTTAAATATCATTTATTATTGTACTGAAGTCCACAAACAAATAAAAGTCCATTAATGCTGTCTCCACCTCTCTGGATTTATTTTTAGCTAATCAGATAGTCTTCATATCTTCTACGCTGGCCAAAATACTTTACTGCTGACCTGTTTGGTAGGGCTTCCTAAAGGCGTCAAAAAAAACAACTTGAAGGGTTATTGCGGAGGTCGAAGCGTGTGAGTTTCTATCCATCGAGCCACTGACCTGTGTCGGAAGAGAGTCAATCAAAATCCTGTTCCTATCCATAACCTCCAATCCAGATTATATCCTCTATAAACATCTGCCACCAAAAACCAACCATGGACATGATCTACACAAGAGGAAACATGACTTTGTACTCCCATCGAAGCAATACCACTCAGCTAGTTCAGCTCGCAACTTTATAGTCAGGTTGCTCTTTAAAGACTACTACTCAACTCCACCTTGCTAATTGCTAGCCAATCCCAAGCCTGGATAAAGGAGGAGGAACAGTTAAAAGGATCAAATTTTGATCCACGACAGGAAGTACTTATGTGCTTACTACATACAGCCAATTCAGTCTTAAAACACTTAGTGTAAAGGACTATAAACTATCATAAAAAAAAAATAAAGACTACTACTGAATTTTTTTCCAGACTGTATCGATTAGCTGATTCAATAAATTATCTATGTGCATTAATATTATTACTGTTTTATATATTGTAGTCATCGTCCTAGTCGCAATAGTCACCACTTAATTGTAACGTTTTTATAAAAAAAAATTAAATTTTTTAAATTAACTTCGCCGGTCTTGCTTGCTTGCTTGAATGTTTGCAAACCTTGGAAGTCAAATTTAACTAACTTCTCGTCCTTCAATCGAGCTGAAATTAATTTAAAATATAGGCTGACTCCTCATGACAATGCATTCTATTAAAATTTGTATATGCGCCCAACGTTTTTCGTTTTATAAGATTTAGAAACTGTTATAAAATCTTATACCAAAATGTTAACAATATATTCAGAAATTCTGTCAGGCTAATAAAAAAATTATTTAATAGTTTTAGTGCGAAGAAACGTTGTTTTAAAAGAATTATTTTTTAGGATTAAAAATTTTTTTATTGTCAAGCTTATTCAATTTTTAAGTTAACTAAACGTTAAACGTAAGCATATTCAACAGAAAATGCAATTAATGACTTCTGAAATCATATTCTAGCGATACCAAAACAACGCATAGCAATGAATAAGTAATATTAGTCAAAATTATGAAGTATTTGATAACATTTGTGATTTGAAATTTAAAAAAATAACATTTACAAGAACAAAAATTTCACTTTTGCGGTAATCCCACACCTTCACCCCCATTGCCGCATATTTACAGCAAAATCTGCGGTATATCACTATCTCCATGAATACCTGGCGTATAGTACTATAAAGCATTGATAGAAGACTTCATGTCATGATTGCCGGTGCAAAGAAATTAATTTCTAGACAGCCAAGAAGTTTTCTCGCCTGATTTACGACGTACAGGTAGTTGGTTTCATCTTTAGTGGAGTGCACGTAACAGTTTTGCAGCTGGAAGTGCCAAGGTTTGAAGAATTTTAATTTCAAACTCAACATGCCGGCGTCAGGTGAAACGGTGTCATGTCATGTGCACGAGGTGTTTATGACAGTACCTACTGCGGTGCCCTGATTTCATGACTTTCACCTGAGGTAAAAAATTTATTTTTTTTGCAAATACACAAAAAAAAATAAGTGATAAAAATTGAAAACTTTTCCAAACTTCAAACACCCTTTTCAGAAAAGGGGATTGTTTTTAAAAATGTCAGCTTTTGTTGCAAAGATTTTTAGGGGGAGGCAACAGACCTCCCGTGCCATCACCCCCTGTTGGACTCGGCCACTGTCTGATTAAAACTTGATTTACATGCTCCACATCCACCTACAATTTTTCATGCAATCGCTGACACGGAAAAACAATCCGGTCGCTTTTACGAGTTCTGCTTCTCCTACAAAGAATGGAGCGGACCAATCATTCGACCATCAATTTCGAAGCCAGTTGATGGCATAAATGGAGGAACGCCAATAAAGAAGATGAATTGTACAATCTGTGTCGGAAGGGTTTCGATGGTTCAGAGTTCACTTGGGTAATTTATAATGGATCCCTTAAGGTGAAGGTCGAAAAAGAAAAGTTATAAAAAATATAACGTAATTATATTAAGGTTACATTTTTAATAACTTTTTTTATCGATCTTCATCTTTTTTTAATGCATAATTAATTATTAATTGTAAGCAAGCTTATTGTTTTTTTTAAATTTAATTTTTACAAAAACCTCAATCGGTTTGTTTTTTATTGTTTTCTTTAATAAATTAGAATTTATAATTATTAACTAAAATAAATTCTTTAAAAGGTTAAATACAGCATTGCATAATACAAAAACTTCATACAATTTCAAATGAAGAACAAATAACATAAATCTAATAGTTCCATCATATTTGCAAAATAATTTTTTATGATAGTAAGTATTTAAAATTTAAAAAAATTGACCACTGTTTGCTAAATACTTGATATGTGAAGTATATGAGGATTGAAAATACAGGAAGTTTTCATATTATTATTGAAAAAATAAATTATTATCAAAAACTAGTGGGGCACCAGGCGTTGCTCAGGGTTTTCAGAGGTTTTTTTTTCTTCCTCCCACTTCCTTCCCCGCTCCCCGGTCGTTTTCCCGCTCCCAGTCGCTTTCTCGTTCCCGGTCGCTTTCGCCGTTCCCGGTCGCTTTCCCGTTCCCGGTCGCTTTCCCGCTCCCGGTCGCTTTCCCGTTCCCGCTTGCTTTCCCGTTCCTGGTCGCTTTCCCGATCACTGATGCTTTTCCGATCACTGACGCTTTCCCGCTCCCGGTCGCTTTCACGCTCTCGCTTCCTTACCCCGTTCTCGTCGCTTTTTCAGTCCCACTCGCTCTTTAGGTTCTCAGTTGCTTTTCCGTTTCCGTTTGCTTTCCCGTTCCCGTTTCTGCTCGATCTCCCGCTTCTGCTCCGCTCATTTTGTGACCGATTTCAATTTTTTTCATTATAGCTGTCTCCCATTGACTCTCAAGGTTGTGTAGAAAGTTTATTACGATCGGATGAATGGTGTTGCAATGCATAAAGATCATACTTATATACAGACACACACATACACAGACAGACTGTCATATATATATATATATATATATATATATATATATATATATATATATATATATATATATATATATATATATATATATATATATATATATATATATATATATATATATATATATATATATATATATATATATGTATATATATATGTATATATATATATATATATATATGTATATATATATATATATATATATATATATATATAGATTTTTAAAATTAAAGTTTAAATATCGTTTTTAAAAAAAACAAAAAACTAATGGTTTTTTCTACATTAAACTTTTAATTTTTAAAAAAACTTTAAAGATTTAATTGTTTTTAATTTTTAATTGTTTTGTTCAATCTGAAAATCTAATATAATGTCAAGTCCGTTGCAACAAATAAACTCACTAAACGAATGGCTCAAGCAAGCAAGCAAACACGATGAAGTTAATATACATGATTGAAAAAAAGTCCAATAATGGAAATGTAGAAAGGATTTTAGATAATTAAACAGCATGTTACTTCGTGGATAAAAAAAAATAATTAAAGAAACGTGAGCGCTACTTGCATACAAATTGGACAAACACTCAGATCAACGTAAATGTTTATAGATGTTCATGTTTATGTTTATTATTACATCCAAAACATTTTAATACATATGTCATCGCCCTGACAGCCTATATTAGCGGGAAAGCGACCGGGAGCCGGGAAGCGAACGGGAGCGGAAAAGCGAGAAATTAGCAAAACAGTTCAAAACACCCCCGAAATGAAACAACAAAAATCATAAATAATCTCAATACCATTGACTCTGCGCTTGTGGTCATGTTTAATTTTTGTTTTCTATGCATTCTTATATTTTTAATTATTTTAAAGGTTCCTGCCAAAATCATCATCATTAGATATTTTTATTAGTTTTTGTGTTTAAACCTCAATAAAATTGTATTTATCGTCAAAGT
The DNA here is from genome assembly GCA_963978895.1 of Erpobdella octoculata. Classification (NCBI taxonomy): domain Eukaryota; kingdom Metazoa; phylum Annelida; class Clitellata; order Hirudinida; family Erpobdellidae; genus Erpobdella; species Erpobdella octoculata. The sequence goes on from OZ022241.1 coordinate 34,165,021, forward strand.
ATTTTTGTCTTAAAACTTATTTAGTTGTGTTAGAATAAACAACGATTGTACAATTGATAATCAAATATGTAATTACAAAAAGCATCGTCATTCAGCTTAATTCAGCGAAACTAAAGTTACAAAATTACGCTAATGGTCATTTGCTTCTTGTTTCAACAGGTCTGTTAATGTTTTATATATATATATATATATATATATATATATATATATATATATATATATATATATATATATATATATATATATATATATATATATATATATATATATATGTTTGTGTGTGTATGTATGTGTGTGTGCGTGTGTGTGTGCGTGTGCGCTGATGTGTGTGAAAAACAAGGACTTATTCTCGTTCCGTCCATCACTCAAACAATTTAACAAGTGTTATTTTTTTTTATTTTTAATATTATTTTATCTCTCTCCCTTATTCTCTCTCTTGTTTCTTTTCTTTTTCTGCTTCAAAATATTCAGAAAAAAGAATTTCTAAAAACGCCTTTTATTCCATAAGCGACAAAAGATTTCAGCATTTTCAAAATCAAATCTCCATGGTAACCACGTTTGCAAGGAAGCGTCTCGTCTCAAAGCAATTTCAGTGCTGATTTTTCAGTTAAGACAAAAGAAATGAAAGAAAAAGTTTTATTTTTTCTCGATTTAAGCAATCTGTTATATAAAAATTTAAATAGAAAAGTGTGTACTGACAGGTATGATTCATGTACAGGTGTACCATATGTATATATATATATATACAGGGGCGGATCCAGGGGGCGAGGGAGACGCACCCCTTCCCATTGTGAATAGTTAAAAAAATTTACATTAAACAAATCATTAAACTAATTTAAATTAAGTACATAATATTTAGTAATAAACTTATAAATAAAATCAATTTTAAATAAAAGTAAATTTAGCAAAGAGTTAGGCGCTCAATCAATGTATACGCTCATTTCAAGCATGAAAACATTGATGGATTTCTATTTATAGCACAAACATTTTTACCATTATTAGGTAGTTACATTTTAAATTTTAGTATGAGGGGGCAATTCCATTATACACGAATACATTTGTAAACAATGGTATACAAAAATGTCATTAATTTTTTATGAGGGGGGACTTTTTTCGCCCCTATGGGCGGGAAATAATGGATGCCATGGTCGACCGCAAGCGGGGGCAAGAAGGGGCACTTGCCCCCTGAATTTATAGTTTAAATTTTTTTAGACAAAAATAGACAAAATATTTATAATTAAAACATTTATAATTAATTGTAACAACTCTGACTCCTTCTATTGTTATATCAATATCATCATTATCATTATCTTTGGAGATGCATCCTCCCGATGCTCTATTTTTTACTCCATTCACGTTTCTCTAAACACTTTGATTTGAAAAATTATCCAGAATAACTGATCCACCACTAGTTAAATGGTTTATTCTAAGTATAATATTTATTTAAGCATGTATTATCTAATAAAATCATGTATAGCTAATGGCAGTGCTGGGGCTGTTGTGTAAATAGGCCTCCAAAAAACATTAGTATCGGCTTTTACTGATGAATGACTTTTGTTTGATTGTCTCCTCTCTTTTTCATACAATTTTTTCCAACTTTTTTCTGCAAAGCCTTAAAGGTACACAAATTTCTATCCAACAATGACAATTTGGCTTTGTAGTAGATATAAACCTTTCCAACTAAAGCATTTTTGTAATTTTCAGTGTGTTTTTAAAACATTTTGGAATATTTATTATGATGTAAAATAAAATAAAGTTAACTGAAAATTGTACTCTATATACCCTATTTTAAAAAAAAAATTTAAAAATATTTTTGAGGCTCAATTGAGACCTTACACAATTTTGGAAAGAAAAAAGAATAAATCTGAGAAAGAATATGAGAGAAGAGACGAAAAGAAAAAATAAGAAGCTTGCCCCCCTCTGCAAATATTCCTGCGAGCGCCCATGATGGATGCGCCTTCCCCCTCCTTAAAAAAATACATATACATACAAAGTACCATAATTATGTTTTGTTAATATTATAATTCAGAGTTCAAACTGAACATTATTTCAAATAGTATTTTAATGTAGATTTAATAAGAAGCAAGATAAAGCGGTATCAAACGTTCTTGCAGAACATGAAATACTGTTACATTTTGTAAACTTACTTAATTATATATACTCTTAGTTTTCTTTGACCCAAAACGGCTTGAAAACATTGAAAAATAACAAAGAAAGCAAATTCTTTTGCGGCTTTCAAAGAGTAGGAAAACAAACATCAACATGAACTTTATAATATAAATATGAATTTCAAACTAAAACATGCTTTGTTTTCACCTCATTCTCAAGTTTTGATTAGTTTCTAAATTCCGCTCATTGCCAGAGATAACAATATAGAGCAAGTAGAATAATTGTAGTCAATGTCAAGGTTGCTTTATTTCAGTTTGCCTGGTCTTAAGAAAACAGACTTGTGTTTATAACTAAATTAAAATAATATTAATGTTGTTATAAAATTTTTAAAACTAACTTCCATTGAAAATATTGCATAATTAATAAAGTTATTATAAAATTTTAAAACTAACTATAATTGAAAATATTGCATAACTAGCAAAGTTATAATAAAATTTTTAAAATTAACTTTAATTGCTGAAAAAAACAGAGGAAGTGATAAATAAAGCAAAACAGAAAAAATAAAAAAAATAAGAAGGAGAGATAGTGAGAATGAAAAAGAGAGAGAAAGAAACCAACAAGGATGATGCCAGGTTATCAGCCAGTAATCTTCATATATATATTAAAGAGCATTTTTAACTGATTGATTGACTGACTGAATGGTGATCAATGTCAGGCTAAAACCACTCAACCTAGGAAGGTGAAATTAGAAAGTTAATGTTGAAAACCCGAAATAAGAAACAACGAGTGTGTGACCATTTATTGAGTCTAGTTGGAATTAAAGAAAATATGGGGTGATAAAGAAGTCAAATATTTTCAGTAAAACTATAACTAAGACCTGAACAAAAAAATGATGCTTCTTTTTAAAATATAGCTTTTAAGCATCCTTAGCATTTTCAACAACTACAAATGTTTTGAAAGATAAGGATGTGGAAATTGAGGAGAAACAGGACTGTAGATGTCAAATATGGTGCACAAATTCAGTTTTGCAAATACAAAAACCGGTGTTTTTCTATTTTTAGTAAAATGATGAGTTAAAAAATATTCCATGCTAGCGGGGTTACCCGAAGTTGCCCGGAGTTTTTAGAGGTTTTTCTATCGTTTTTCTCTTTCCTTCTCGCTCCCGTTTTCTTCTTTTCTTGCTCTTCCGCTCCAGTTGGTCCTTATACTCTTTCTCGCTCTCCCGTTTCCTCTCCTTTTCCGCTCGCTCTCCCGTTTCCTCTCCTTTTCCGCTCGCTCTCCCGCTCCCAGTCGCTTTCCCGTTTCCGCTCGCTCTCACGCCCCACTTGCTTTTCCAGCCCGTTCACTCTCCAGACCCTTCTCCCACCTGCTTTCCCGCTCCCGCTTCTTTTCTTTCTCTCACTCCCTCTCCTAACCCAAAAAATTGCTAAAAGCTGCTTGACATCTTCTAACTATGTTACTTAAACTAAATTTGAATTTTGTTGCAAAAGTTTTTGAAAAATGGTTCTCGTTTCGGACAAAATTTCAGAGCCACGGAATAACCTTTGTTGTTTTTTGGTCATACAAAAATATAAAAAAAACTTAAAATTACCCTATGACCTTCTACTTTTTGAGATCTACCTCCATGCCAAATTTCCGTTGATCCAGCGGTTTGGATTTGCATAAAAGACAGACAGACCACAGACAAAGTTATATATATATATATATATATATATATATATATATATATATATATATATATATATATATATATATATATATATATATATATATATATATATATATATATATATATATATATATATATATATATATATATATATATATTATATTATAAATATATATATATATATATTATATATATATAAATATTTCATATTATATATATATATATATATATATATATATATATATAGAGAGAGAGAGAGAGAGAGAGAGAGAGAGAGAGAGAGAGAGAGATTTTATAATTATTAATAATCAAGATTTTTAAGTTAATATTTTGATTTTTCTTAATAAAATAAAAACCACGTTTTACAAAATTTAACAAATTATATTTTTGAGAGGAAAATGTTACATTATTAACAAAACTCGGTGTCCGATTGGGTTGGCATTCAATTTCAAACCAGCAAAGCTGTCCAGTTGATCGAAACTGATAAAAAAATTAAATAATATTTTTATTTTTATTTTAATTGTATATTTGAATAATTGTTATTTATTAATGTTAATAACAAATTTTTTTTGAATTTTTTTACAGAAAATAAAGCTGTTGGAAATTGTTGGCATCTCACCTGGACACGCGTAAACACAAAAAAGTTGAAAATTAAATAAAAATGAATGAAACGTTCGAAGTTTCCAACAGCACAAGAGGTTTGTTTAACGTTTGTTTTTTATTTTTTTAATATAATTATTCGGTTTGTTTATTAAATATTTATTCATCGCAAAAGCTTCCAAATAGCGAAACTCCCTTGAGCAGGAAGTTCAGTTTTACTGCTCAGGCCAATTCAAAATTTTACACACCTGTTGTCGTCATAGGAGTAACAGCAGCAGTTGGCTGGGTTATAATAAAACATTTGGGATATCCCAGTAAACGGAAAGCTTTCGGGTGGCGAAAAGCTGTGACCCCAGCCATAGTTGTTACCGGGTCCACTTTTGCTAAACAGCTGAACTAAATAGATCCGGTCTATAGCAAGTAAAAATTAACCGTACCTTGGACGAGATTATGTATTAACAATGTATCACATATTCAGCTTTAAATATTTCATACTTCTTAAACCCTATTAAACAACTAAAGTTATATATTTTGGGAAGGGAGTTTAACTACAAGTTTTCCTTTGATGGTAAACAAACATAAATATTTTTACAATATTTTTTTTACAAACTTTTACTCAGGTTACAATCTCTGTATGTGTGTGTGGTTTTCTCTGTACGTAAGTCTTGCAAGTAAAATTTAACCAACTTTTTGTCTAGCTATGAAGCTAAAACTTTTAGCATATCTTTATATTGGATGACAATACATGATTCAATTAATAAAAGAAAAAGAAGCTATATGTATATATAAATATATATATATATGTATATATATATATATATATATATATATATATATATATATATATATATATATATATATATATATATATATATATATATATATATATATATATATATATATATATATATATATATATATGCGTTAGCAAATTTTTTCCTTTATTTGAATATCTTTCGTATTTCTAAATCGAGTCTATTGAGATAAAAGTTTGTGCTGAAAAACTCGTTTTTTCTTTACTTGTTTAATTTACACTAAATTAATCCGAATAATACGTTTCATGCATTAAAAAAATTCTGGAATAATTTCGGGGGGAGAGATTTAACCTCAGAAACTTCTATTTGAAGTGCGCCTCTGGACAGACATACGCTTAAGCACACCGAGTATTATGTTTTCATTCAATTAAATTTTTTTCGAAAATGATTTTGAAGGTTCAAAATATATACATATATAATATACATACATATAAATAAAAATATATGTGTGTATAATATATTGTGTGCTAAAGCTCAATGTAATTATTATATTATGATTTAGATTGTTTATATTGTTATATCATGTAAACAAAGGACTTCCGGCAGAATCACAGTACATCCTCATCGTCCTCTACACCCTCACTGCCACCCTTGCGGTAACCGGAAACCTCCTGGTTCTTGTCGTGTTCTCGTTCGGTAGGAGATCACGCACTGATCTTCGCCCTTTCCTCGTGAACCTCGCCATCGCTGACCTTGTCATGGCTATCTTCTGTATGCCCTTCACTTTTGCCTACACCATGCTTCATGATTGGATATTCGGAGTTATCATGTGTCCGCTAGTTCTTTTTTGTCAAATGGTTAGATGATTGTGTAATTGTATGTCTATAATTATGGCATAATTTGTTATTATATTTATTTCTATTTAAAAAAACACTATTGAACCCAAAACTTTTTGTTAGACCCAAACATTTTAATATATCTTTTTCTGATAGAAATTTAAACTAGATTTCAAAAAATAAAACAAATAAAACAATCTGTTTGTCAACAGTTCGCAGTTACAGCCAGCGTCGGCACAAGTACTGCCATAGCAGTGGACAGATACCTAGTCGTAGCTCACCCTCTCCAGGCCAGGAATCCAAAATTCCGTGCCCGCTGTGCCGTCTGTCTTGTATGGACGATTGCCGGTCTCTTCTCCTCACCGCAGCTGTTCGTCGGAAGATCAGGGACGTACGTCAACAAGGGCATGCAGAGAACCGGCTGTGCAGAAGCGTGGCCGAATAACCTGATGCAGAGATTTTTCTCTTTCTTCGTACTCACCACTACTTACTTACTACCTCTTTCCATTATCGCCATGACTTACGGCCTCGTCGCCTGGAGGCTGTGGCGCCACAAGACGCCGGGAAATGCAGACAACGCTCGTGACAAACTGCAGCTGATTGCAAAGAAGAAGGTATATGAACTCTTCTGTTTTTTTTTATTTTGCGTAACTTTTGTCATAGACGACATTGATTTTAGGTTGTTTCTGTTGCGTGCAATTGATAGCAGAAATGAGGATTTATTGGCGAGACTAAAAAAAACTGTCAACTCCAGCGAACAGCCACTAACAAAAACCTCTACTCATCGCGATGTGGCATAAATAAATGATTTTAATAAATGATTTTAATATGAAAATTCTAAAAATTCTGACATAATTTGAAACATTTTTTATCATCCCAGGGACGTGTTGTTTCGGGTTTGTGTTGTTGTTCTTGTTTGTTCGCATGAAAAAGTAACAACGAGCAGCAAGTCAACCGAGAGATTTATTTGCAAGGCAAACAACCAAATGGAAGATAAATATAACAGAAAGTAATTTAGTTATCATAAGTAGATACTTTTTAAGTCATTTATAAGACTGGGAAAGTTGAGAAAAATCAAATATATAATTTATTTAAATTTATTTATTTTGACTCAGAAACAATTTTATTGTAATATGTATCCTAAAATTTTTAGATATACGTTTTTCATATTACATATCTACTGCAAAAATTAAAAATCATCAGTCAAATAACACATAATGTCGCATCACATAACATATAACATTGCATCACATGACATATAACATTGCATCACATAACATAACATAACATATAACGCCACGTCACATCAAATGCAACCTTGCGTAACGTGACATTACGACAGTTCACATCACATTCAACGTCGCACTGCATAACATTCAAAAAGTCACTCCACATAACGTATAATGTCACATTACATGACATATGAAGTCGCATCAAATGACATAAAATGTCGCACGACACGGAAACTCACGGCAAAGTCATCGCATCACAGGTTTGAGTGTCCATGTCAGTGACTGATGCTCGGTGCTTCGTTGAAGCGTGATGGCTCGTGTTGTGCATGGAGATTTCTTCGATTAAAAAAAATTAAGATCGATTGGATTATTTTCAATAACAAATTTATTCTTTACTCAAATAATATTCAAGTAAATATTTTCATAATAATCCATTTCCTAGTATCGAACTACATAAAGAGATTATCTAAAAAAGACATTCAACTCCGCCTTGATTTTGCAAGCCAGTCTCAAGCCTAGAGAAAGGAGGAGGGAAAGTTAAAAGGATAAAATTATGATCCACGACAGGAAGTACTTAGGTGCTTCCAACATACAGCCATTAGAGTCTTAAAACACCTGGTGTAAAGAACTATGAACAATTACAAAAAAATAAAATTAAAAAGACACACAGAAATTAAAGTCTTTAATTTATTATTATTTTCAATATATTATAAAACCATTCTAAAGAACCCGTGTACGATTGGCAAGCGGGATTTCAAAAATGATTTACAAGTTATTAAACAAAGCAGCACAACAAAGAATAGAAGAGTTAATTTTTGACGATCATCTTCGTTTAAAAGAAGTCGAAATAATTTTTACATCATAAAAAACAACGTTTTTCTTGCGCCCTAAAAAGTATAAAATAATATTCCTATAATTCATATACAGCGAAAAACGTTGTTTGCAGTGTGGAGCTTACCTGTTGGTAATTGTGAAAATTATTGTGAAAATAATAGACATGTATGTGTATGTGTGTGGAAGCTCATCTGTTAATTATCGGTTAAATTCAAAGAGAGCGTTGGTTGTATTTCATATTTTATAATTATGTAGCCTAGATTTTAAGGTAAAGTGTGTATGCGTGGGTGGGTAATCGCTTATGACATCTAAACCACAGGAGCAAACTAAACAATATTTAGCAACGAGGTAGTCCTTGTTGATAAAAAAATTGAGAAATTACAAAAATCTGTTATTTATTTTAAGCTTCGCCTGCAAAAAAAAGAGAAAAAAACTAAGCAAAAATACCCGGGCAACACCGGGTAACCCTGCCAGTAACCTATATAATGGAAGAAAAAATTTTCATCTCCTAGAAAATGCTGAATTTACGTCCCTGTTATGAAACCATCCCCACTTTTCCACCCTCTCACCCGTTTAAGAATGAACCACGGTGGGTACGGAATAGAAATCTAAGCCAACGCGATGAAAGCGCAATTTTCAATTCATATGCGGCCAGTGGCAAAACATAAAAGGAGAACGAAGCTTGAATAGCTTAGCAATTTCATTGATTCTGTGAACAAAAATTTGAAAAAAAAAAGATTTTTGTAGCGCTTCATTCATCAATTTTAACTTTTCGTTGAAATATTTTCGTTAACTTTTTTCATTTTTTGATGGTTTAATCTAGTCACGTTAGCGTGTACGTGTGTGTGTGCTTATGAGTGTGTGTTTGCATGTGTGTACTTGTGTGTGTATTTGTGTGCTTGTGTGTGTTTATGTGTGACTGCATATGTGTGCTTTTGTGTACATGTGTGTGCATATGTGTATGTGTGCCTGTGAGTGTGCGTATGTGTACAGGCACGTGAATAGGAGGGAGGGGATGGATGGGTGCGTTTTGTGACTAAGATTTAAAAGTCATTTCAAAACCCAATATCTTATCGAAACGCTTTAAGAAATATAGACTTTTAAAGTATATTTTAAAAAAAAATAAAATAAATATAACAAAAATAAAATAAATGTTAAAAAAATAAAATAAATGTTAAAAAAATAAAATAAAAATTTCTTTAAAAAAACGTGAAATTTTTAAGTTTGACGTCTTTTTGAAAATGTGAAAACGCCTGCTTCGAAAAAATCTGAGAATGGAAATCCAAGACGCCGTGAAAGCTTGATTTTTCAATTCAAAAGTGGCGCTTTAAAGCGTGTATTTATTTCAAGTCATAATGACACATGTGCTTCGATGTCTCATGAGATGCTAAAAATGTTTATATCAGATGACTTCGGGGGGGGGGGGGGGGTGTGGTGTGGTTTCCTGGTTTGGCTCTTTGGGTCAAATAAAGTTGCACAAATGAACGCCATGTTCTTCGTTTACTTACATCAACCACTGACGCCCATGATGAACATTTTTTGTGTTTGACCTGTGACCTTTCTATATCGATCTCCACCCACCACGTCGAATTCGTATTTTGAAGTTTTCTCATACTTTTTCAGTTTTTTATTAATTTTTTTACGAATATATTCCGTTGATGGAAAAAACCCATAAAATGTCCATTGCGACCAAAAGAAACTGTGTAGCGGTTACGATCACGTGTTGTAAATAAAAGACAATACACCAGGTATTCTAATAATTAAATTCATTCTATTCTATTCAGGTGATCAAAATGCTGATAACTGTCGTCATTCTGTTCGGCGTCTGTTGGCTGCCACTGCACGTATTCGGCCTGGTCATTGACTTCATGCCGGAGTTGAACAACGAGGACCAGCCAGAAGTGAGCACCACTGGAGCAGCTGTGTACACCACTGTTCACTGGCTTGCCATGTCCAATAGTTTTGTCAATCCGATCATTTACGGATTTCTGAACGATAGCTTCAGGGTAAACATTTTATATCGAAATTGTACACACTTATAACAGATAAAACATTTATTAGAAGTTATTATCATGGCTGTCTTGCTACCTAACGAGTGTGTAGTTTTGTTTCTTAGAAAAATTTCTTTTTAGCTTATAAGAAATTTTTGGATTAAAAAAGCTTTAAGAATTGCTTAGCATCGTAATTCTGAGATCACATGAGTTTCAACAGGTGATACTGGATCATACAGGTGATACAGGTGATTAAATCATGACTTTGATGTTAAACATAGGCTTGACATGTCGCTTTGAAAATTTAACAACAAAAAGTTTGTTTAAATCAAAGCCTATAAATATATTCGTGTTCATGTTAACACATGCAGATTATACGCAGCCAAGTACTGGCAGAAATAGAGACATTATTATTATTATTATTATTATTCATTTATTTAACGTGCTCTCTAAAAAGAAAAATTTCTCAGAGCACGAAGCGGCAGTGCCAAAATAAACGAACGAACAGAATCACACATCAGAAACAAAAAGGGGTCAATATCCGTTCGTCATACGAAGAAAAAAATGAGTTTTAAGTCGTTTCCTAAAAACATAAACGCTATCGACACACGCCGGATCGGTAAGTTCAATCGGTAGATTGTTCCAGGTAGTTGGACAAGAAACTGCAAAAGCCCTCGGTCCAAACGTCCTGGTTCCGCAGGAAGGAACAAGAAGCTGACCGGAAGAAGCCGAGCGAAGGTGAGATCGGCCAGGAAACTGAGTCACCGGAATGCACAGACCGGAGAGGTATGACGGCGCAGAACCATGGAGGCATCGGTACGCAGTGAGAGATAGCTTGAAGTCGATACGCGCCTGCATGTTCAGCCAGTGTAGTCGGTCGTGAATCGCTTTAGTGACATGACCGTATCGAGGCAATCGGAGAATCAGCCTAGCCGTGGCACGCATGACACCATCAAGCCGCCTCATTAACAGATCCGGTATTCCACTGAGTAGACAATTACAATAATCAAGTCTAGACAAGATCAAAGCGCGGGCAAGTGCATGCGAAGAATCAACCGTGAGGGATTTGCGAACTGACCTCATCTGTCGTAGATGGTAGTAACTGGTGTTGACCAATTTTGCAACGTGTTCGCTGAAAGTCAGTTGAGAATCTATGATGACCCCAAGATTGCGAACCCTATCGACGAGACGAATGATGTTTCCAGCTATATTGATCTCGTCAAAGGTGCAGTGCAACCGACGTCTAGAGGATCCCAGTAGAATGACCTCTGTCTTGGAGGCATTTAACTTTAGTCGATTGCATTTCATCCATTCCATTATCTCCGAAACGCAGCCGTCCAATCTGTCCGCGAGCACACCGATACTCTCAGTGCCGCAATGATCGTAGATTTGTAGATCATCAGCATAACCATGAATATTGAAACCACGTTGAGCAACCAGGGCAAAAACATCTGAAGTGTATGCAATGAAGAGTAGCGGTCCTAGAATTGAACCTTGTGGAACACCACACACAATCGAGGACCAACCAGAAAGGATACCTCCATAACGAACACACTGCCTCCGATCGCAAAGATACGAACCGATCCACCGAAGAGCAACAGAATCAATGCCAAATGTACGCTCCAATCTGGTCACGAGGATTCCATGATCAACGCAATCGAATGCAGCGCTGAGATCGAGCATAGCGAGCAGGGTCACCATCCCTCGATCGGTTGCCAAGAGAACATCCGAAGTAACCTTGAGCAATGCAGTTTCCGTCGAACGGCACCTCCGATAGGCAGACTGATGCTCCGGTAGAAGGTTGTGTCCATCCAGGTGATGTTGAATTTGTTTGTTAACCAGTGATGGGCACTTTAACTACTGTAGTTGTAACTACTGTAGTTATAACTACATTTATAGTAGTTACATGGTAGTTATAACTACTTTTGTTTTTGAGTAGTTGCCATGTAGTTATAACTACTTTTATGATCTAGTTTGGTAGTTATAACTAGTCTAGCTACTTTGACTTTGCGCTGTAACAAAATTATTAAAAAGCCAGATAATTTAAAAATATAATCTAAAGCATCGAATGTTCAATCACTGAAGGATTATCCATTTGGAGAATGAGCTTTCATAAAAGCCAATTCTACTCTTCCAAGCATGGCTGGTATG
>OZ022241.1:34182197-34247197 GCA_963978895.1 Erpobdella octoculata
ACGACAAGTAACGTACACGCGCCACAAGAATTTCGCAATAAACAGCATGTTGTGTGTTTAATAGATGTGAGATTAATCATCCTACTATATATATATACCATACCCATAGTACTTGAGAGAATGATAAATTCACAGACAAATAATAACGACCTGAGACATATAATATAATAATCAATCATTGTAACATAGAATCTTCATTATAATGATTAAATGATTAAAAAATATGAATAATTAACTAATATATAAATAATATGAATAAATATATAAGTATAATTAACAGGAATATATAACAAGAATTTCTAAAATCATCTATTAAAAATCTGTATCGAAGATAAATTGTGTATAATCTCGAATGTAGCAGAAATATTAGCTTTATAACTTGTATATGGTGTTGAATTAATTTCAACTTGAAATTAATCTTTTTGATCATTAAACCCAATTTTTAAAGTTATTATTATTTGTTTTAATATTAGTATTTTTTTTTATAACTTAAAAATTTTTTATTTATAAGACTCGTTAATTTTATTATTTGAAAATTTTTATTCTTTTAAAACGTATATCATTAACATTATCTTCCAAAATCAAATTATTCTGTTAATTTTAAATTAGAAAATAAAATCACACTTACAAAATTTATTCATGATTTTTGTGCTGCTGGTCATCTTGTGGTCAGTTCATTTAAATTCATTGACTCCAGACTCCCACGCACATCGACAACGTCAATCTCAACAAAAGAACAAAAAAAGGCGCGAAACCCGTTTTTTAACACTTTTCGCATCAAATGAATTTAAAAGCTTCTTCTTAATAGAAGGATTCATAGATCGTCCAAACAAACTCTTTGGTTTAACTTGACCAATATAACTGAGCCGTTAATTAAATAGGCGAAAGCGTAACAAAGACATGAAAACACAAACAGACAGACAGACAAGCAAACAAACAGACAAACAAGCAGACTGACAAAGAAACAGACCACCGCCAAACTTAGCTGTCCATTTGTCCTTAAAATGATGATCAAATGATTGTAAGTGTGGCATGCAATGCAGAGGTGTCCCATTCGAATCCCGGTCACAATAACGAACGACCTTAATGTCACGTGACGTGACGACAACGACAAAACTTTTCCCGCGGGACAGAACGGGGTCATTCATTTGCGGTGGAACTCTTTGAAATGAGGCGGCCTGGCTTGAATTGAAAGTGACGATGGATTCCAAGTAGAAAACATTTCAAGTCATTTCTGTCGATCTCAAGGGGGAGACTGTCACAACGAATGAAAAATAACCAGGATTCTAACTAACGTCGTCTTTCCATGCTTGCATGCGTAGGAAACTGCTTTTGTCAAATGTTGCGTCATCAAAGACATCGCATAATTTTGTAGACGATGAATCGTTATGAAAAAATATAATTCATGTTTTTCCGACTTTAATGAAAATTTATATAAGAAAATGTTAAAAAAAATTATTTCAAAAACTATCTTTAAAATAAATTAATCAATCATTCAACCAAATTATATTTTTAAAGCGATATTTCCGTGGCGTTCAATAGTGCTCGGACACATGGGCACCCGCAGGGGGCACTTGCCCCCCCTGGATTGATTGATTGATTAAAAAAAAAATTTAGACATAAAATAACAACTGTGACTTCTTCCATTGCCATATCGTTATCATCATTATTTTTGGGGATGCATCCCCGATGCTCTATTTTTGCTTGATTTACCCTCTTATTTTAATACAATTTTCCTAACTTATTCTGCATAGCCTTAATGGTAACAAATTTCTATTTAAAAATGACAGTTTGGCTGTGTAGGAGATATGAACCTCTCAAACTAAAGCATTTTTGTAATTTTCAGCGTGTTTTTAAAACATTTTTGATTTTTTTTTATGCTGTAAAATAAAACAAGTAAAACACAAATTTGTTTTCTTTTGTTTTTTAATTGAATCATGTATTGTCATCCAATATAAAGCTATGCTAAAAATTTCAGCTTCCTAGCTAGTCAAAGAGCCGGTTAAATTTTACTTTCAAGATTTGCGTACAGATAAAGACACACACACATACAGAGATTGTAACCTAAATACAAGTTTGTAAAAAAGTTAACTGAAAATTGTACTCCATATACCTAATTTTAAACAAAAAATTTCAAAAATTTTCTTGGGGCTCAATTGAGTCCCAAGAGCCCACACAACTTTGGGAAAAAAACAGGAGAGAAAATTTCAGAGAAGAAGCAAAGAAAGAAAAAATAAAATGCTTCCCCCCCCCCATGGAAAAATTTCTGCGGGCGTCCATGCTCGGACATAAACTAATTAAACAGATAAGTTTCAAGTCCACGACGGAAAACAGTAGATTTAGTAAGAGAAGTAGGAAGAGAGTTCCAAAGAAAGAAACCAGAGTAGGATAAAGATTAATAGCCATAAAGTGTAAAAAGTAAGACGATCAAATGAAAAAAAAACGAATTTATATCTAATCAACGCCATAAAACCTGAAATACATGTACCTGTCCATCACAAAAACCTCCCTTAATCAGTAAACAAACCGCAGATACGTGACTTCTGCAAAAGTCATTCGTGCTGCAATGTAGAGGTCACTTGCATGCTTGATGAGCTAACTGAAAAAAACCTTAAAAAGTAATTGTTTGGAAAGGTTATTTAATGTGAGCTAATCTAGGCTACTTAATTATAAAATAATCAAATAACACCCACGCTGTCTCTTTAAATCTACCCAATAATCAACAGGTAAGCTTCCACACACATACACAACTATATAAACAACCCAACTTAAGTTCAGAAAAAAAATTTATTCGCCTTTATTACTTCCTGTAATAATTTCAGCTTTATTGCAATTTTCAAGGAGACTTGGGTGTACGAAGCAAAAATTCCAAAAAATGGAATTTTTGCGTTTTTTGGAAGTTTTGCGTAAATTCCAAGGGTGTACGAGGAATTTCTTTAGTGGACAACCCCTCAGACTCACCAAAAGACCGAAAAAGGTTAAAACAGGCAGGCGCGGCTCTGAGCGAAGGGTCCAGGTGTCCGGACCCCCCTAGCTCTGACAGGTATCACCCATGAGATTTTGCAAATCCGAGTACTTTTTTTTTACTAAATCTGATTATAGAAAATTAGATCAGAAGTAAACAAGAGGTAATTTTTCGAATATTTTGCTTTTTCTCAAGTTAGTGTATTATATTAAGAACAATGCATTTGTTAAAAATAATTTTTTCTATTGTTTCTGTTTTGAGTAATTAAGTAATTAATTGTTCTAATTAAGGCAACGTTCCATTCACAGCGATTCTTCTCTACCAATACCAAATACCTACTTGTATGTGCATAAACAATTTAATCAATTTTAATTTAGAGCATTTATCACAAATAAATCAGAGTAAATTGAATTAATTAAAAATAGATTTATTGTAATCATCAAATTCAGATAAAAATCTTGCAAAACACTGACTTAAATGCTTTGCAGGAAATCTTTTACTGGTGTTATTAGCTTTTTTACAAATTTTTATTTAGGTTACAATCTCTGTTTGCGTGTGTGTATGGCTTTCTCTGTACATAAAATTTAACCAGTTTTTTGACTAGCTAGGAAGCTGAAACTTTCAGCATAGCTTTATATTGGATGACAATACATGATTCAATTAAAAAAAAGAAAGAAAAAAGTTGTGTTGAAAAACTCGTTTTTTCCTTTACTTGTTATTTCTCTCAGATAACAGGAAAAACTCTTGCATGCTTCATATATCTAATAATCTAATAATGTTTCATTCCACACCTTCGTTTTACAAGTCGTTAATTATCCAACACGAACGCTTGACGATGAAGCTTGATTAAAAAAAAATTTTTCTTTGTACCACTGCTCCGGCACTTTATCTTAGACCTGTCAAGAGGGGGATGGGGGTGGGGAAAAATTCCCGCACCCTGAGCTCCCAGGGGAGACCCGAGCTGCAATTATGAATAAACAAGTGAACTATACAAAAACAAAGTTTTTAAACCAAATGCTTCCATATTATTAAAACTCAAATTTTAAAACCATATTTTTTACATTTTTTTGCTTTGAAAAAAAAACTTGTTTTTTTTAACTTATTAGTGAATATTGCATTGTCTTCAAGCAAGAGCATGTATACAAAATTTGAAGAAAATCTATCAAGAAGTAACTCAAACATTGATTGGAAACAAGTAAGCTGTAAAAAACCAGGTATTTTTCACAAATCCCTTATATTTCAGGATTTGCCAGCTTTTCATTTATTGCAAAAGCTTTTCTTTTAAAACGAAATTCTTTGAATTTATATATGCACACATCTATACAGTTGCATTTGATTTGTTTTCAAACATAGATAATGATTATTTTTAATTAAAAAAAAAATTCCAAAAAATTTTTAAATTATAATAGAATGCATTCAAGCAAGCCTATAATTAAAATTTCAGCTCGATTGGATGACGGGAAGTTAATTAATTTTCACTTTCAAGGTTTGCAAGCATTCAAGCAAGCAATCAAGCAAGCAAGACCAGCAGTGAAGTTAATATAAGGGATTTAAAAATAGAAATTAGAAGTTAATGAAAGCATTTAGAAAAATTGTGGCATCTGTACTGTCTATTGTACAGAATAAGCTATAAAACTTTAATTGAAATTTTGAAATAAGTCAAACTAAAGAATTTATTTCATTACTCTCACTAACAAACAATTTAATTGCACATAAATATAAACTTCAGGGACTGTTTCACCATTTAAAAGTGTACAGTTTCGGTGATGGAGGATGCATACCACCGAAACTGTACACTTTCAAAACGCTCAACTTCCCACGTTTTACTGAATAGCAAACCAACTTTTAACCGTGTGTATTACGCTTTTATTGATTTGACAGTCAAGCACTTTGATACATATATATCTAAGTAATATATCTATGCTTTGATAATTTATTTGGTTCCTCTTACAAATAACAATCAATTCCAGTGGATGACCCCAACTATTATTAGCTTCAATTCAATACAGCAAAACTCAGAACCTATTAAAGAGGTTAGTAACTTTGGAACGTCAGCAGTTTAACTCAACAAACTTTGCAAAAAATTTTCAGTAGAAACACTTTTTCCAAATGCCTGTATGAGTCTGAGAAAGGAATTTTGGTCGGCTTAAACGAATCATGAATAACAAACATCATCAGCTCTTGACAATTCTAAATGTTAAAAAAAGTAAATGGCATCTATAGAGATATTGAAAATCTGACAGTTAATTGGATATAAAAAGCTTTAGTGACTACCTAAATACCACACTAAACATCTAAAAGATGGTTCAATTCCCATGTTTATAAGGGCATTCGTGTGCAAAACGATTTTAAACAATACATACAACTGGAGCAACAATTCCTGAACTTATTTCTCTTGGACTTCTGTTAGAGATGACCCATCCAGCGATCAGTATTACTTCATATTTAGAGGGGCTACCACTTGGTAGATAAATTTGGGCCCACTGATACAGAGCGGGAGTGAAACCCAATGAACTTTCTCCCAAAGAAATTCATGACTGGGAGTACATTTTCAAAAAAGCCAATGGCCAGGGGTGAATTCTTAATAAAAATTTAAGGGGGTAAACCCTAAATCGATTTTACTTTTTTTAATTTGGACCACTGACAATCTCCAATTAGCTAGGTGGCCCAGTCCGGGCCTGGTTGAGACCAAATAATCAGACAATTGAATTTAAAATTGGAGAATAAAAAATTAATTTTCCTGCTAAGAAAACTCATGCATAACAAAAATCTCAACTTTTTATTTTCCTATAAAAGATTTTTTACACCTTAACAATTTAAAATGGAACAAATACTTAACACAATTAAATAAAGAATATTATGCTTCCACAACATGTCTTATGAATGCATGTTTGCAAAACAATCTTTTATTAAATGAATTTCTTTATTATACAAAGTGAAGATGCAAAAAATAAACCTTTTTAACTAATTTATTCATTGCATAAAGTTCAATAAAACAGTCTCCTAAAACTCAATAATGGAGTACTTGACAGCTTCTCCAAACAAAACAGATAATGCCGTATACTTGTCAAAAACAAATCTAGTTTCTTCAAAGTATCATTCAATGTTTCAAAACTTCTACAATATACATATTGAAAATACCATCGTCAGGTTGTCTTTAACAAGTGAATTCTTTAACAAAGGAAGTTGAAGACAAACCAGCAAAGATCATCCACCACTACCCTGTACAAAAATAAAACTAATTATTAATAATTTAATAAATAATAACACTAATATATAATAAAACTGATCATAATTATGAGACAGATAAACCTCAGAATCCATTGTAGATTCAGAAGTTCTTTCAATCCTCTCTCGCTCTCTCTAGTCATTCTACTTGGTGACAAAATTGGAACAATGGCTTTAAAGAAATCTAATTACTTTTCTGGTCAATATATTAATCGCAATTGAAAACGTTTTAAAGAGTTCAAAATCGAACAAATTTTGACATTTGTCAATCAGTGTCGACAAATTTCTGTATGACAGTCGCCACTGGTTTGTATTATTCTCTTTCGTAATAATAGTGTTCATTTATTTATCATATCAAGAAAAACAATCCAACTTTTATTCAATGAACAACGTTTCGCCGGGTAATTTTCTTCAGCTCTTTTTGTCACGTTTTGAGCATCGTTTTCAAAATAATTTAACAATTCTACCAACAAAAACTTTCGATAGAAGTAATTTAACTACTACGATCCAGAACGGTCCTTTAAAAGTATTAAAAGCATAGAAATCTAGAGGAATTAAAAAACCTGTGCTGCCCATTTTCCATGTTCAGTCAGAACGAACCTTGCATAACTCTACAGATCATCATCGGAAATATTTCCCCTTCAAATTACAATTCGGTTCCTCGGCCAAAATTTATTGCGACGCCAACAACTAACCTGTCGACCTCTCCACGGCAGAGCAAAAACAACTGCACACAAAACAATCAACCGACGTGTTAGAAATGACATCGCACGACCGCAACGACTAACCTTACTGATCTTCTTCAAGTAACGAAGAACCACTTCGGGAAGGTAACCTTATTACTTCCTGTCAGATCCGTTCTCTTTTGAAGCGCCTCTTCTTCTTTCCTCACTTCCTCTTCTCTTCTCGCCGTCTCGTCTCGATTCGGAAACTCGATCGTCTGAAACGAGATTATCGACGTACGAACAAACTGGTTTGAAGATGCGTGAAATTTAAGTTATTTAATTTTATATAAGCAATTGTTTACATAGCACATGACAAAAGTTACCATAAGCAGCATTCACGTGGAAAATGTAAATTCACTATAGCAGGTTTGTCAGCAGCATATTATTAGGTAAATAGTAAATAACCTACAATATTTTAATCTATTCTGTACATACTACTTTAAGAAGCAATTAAAGTATTACCAGCATTCAAGAAAATATACAAGCAAATAGTAAGCACAGCCCACTAAATAATTATGCAGACTAATATTAAAGTCGACTATTTTGGTCATATATGTTGTAGTGCCACTAATATTTATCGGCTAACATTTGATGAATCTTAAATATAGAGAATGCTGTCATTGTATCAAACTGCTTAAAAAAGGCTTAATAAATCTTAGGTATTGGAAAAGGGTTGTTGAATGATAACCAGAAGATCGTTTGGAAAAAGGACTAGCGGTG
Source organism: Erpobdella octoculata (assembly GCA_963978895.1). Classification (NCBI taxonomy): domain Eukaryota; kingdom Metazoa; phylum Annelida; class Clitellata; order Hirudinida; family Erpobdellidae; genus Erpobdella; species Erpobdella octoculata. The sequence continues at coordinate 34,189,836 of OZ022241.1, forward strand.
TTTTAGCTTTGGGAAGCGATAGTCCGGTTTGTTAACTTCAGGAACCTATAATCGGGTTTTTATTTCTACAGAAAAAAATCAATTTCAGACATTAAATTTGGTTTATTTAAATTAGTTGTTTAACGATGTCTTTATTTAATCAATATGACCAACACTGGATGTCTGATATTCATAAAGAGAATTTCGTCTTTTTAATTTTTTAGAATGTGGAATCAAAAATGACTGACCAATCAAAGTAACTTTTAAATCAAACTGAATAATTTCTTTCTAAATTGACTGATATATTTTATCACCGATCTGACAAAAACACTAATTGATAAATAATTTGAGCATTAGCACACAGAACTATTCAATAGCAATATACTAAATCAGTTAATTCTTTAATTTCATTCCAGATATTTTATCAAAAAAATTATTTTATAACACATCAGCGGGCTCCTTAATAAATACCACCCAATAAAGCCATCCATAAAATTTACTCCAAACAAAATCCTAATTTATGACAAACACATTTTTTAACTGCAATGTAACGTTGAAAAACGTTTTTTTTGTAGATTTAAAAATTTTTATTTTTATTTTATTGATTACAAACAAAATTAATTAATTTTCAAAACCTTTTGATCTTCTATCTCTTCTGTCACGACTCGATCTCTGTCTTTCGTGCGATCTGTCTCTAACGAAAGATATCAATAATTAAGATTATTACTATTATTAAATAACTAATAAACAAATTTTTATTAATTTATAAATAAACTAACCTTCCATCCCTGCTTCTCCTCCTCTCCTTTCTGCTCTTTTTACCTCTCGAGCCTGACCTACTTCTGTGTCGGGAATTTGACCTTTTCTCTGATTTTGTATGTCTTGACCTCGAATCTCTTTTCGACCTCGAGTGCCTGGATCTCGATCGGCTCCTGTTCCTGTGTCTATCTCTGTTCTTATCGTCTTCGTCCTTCTCCCTTCGTCTTTTATCTCTCTCTGCCTCCCTTTGTTTTTCTTCTTCTCTTTCTTTCTCTTTTACTTTTTCTCTTTCCTCTCTCTCCTTCTTCAGCCTCGTCTCTCTCTCGGGATCTTCGCCTTTCATTTTACTCTGGAAAAAACTCATTCATTTGAAACATTCGCAATTCTAACAGAAAATAATCTTTCGTAAAGAATAAAAATTCAAACAAAAATACAAACAACAACAACAGATACAGCAAAACGTAACTGCGTAATAAAGCATAACAAAGCAAAGTATCTCCTGCTATATACTTATAAAAATGAAAAGAAAAACCTGTAATGATGAACATCGCTTACCCTTATTTGAACAATTGCTTCGCGGACACGAGCGTATCCGATGTGTTGTTTTCCCTGCAGGTGCTCTTCAACTCGCTGGATTGCATCTCCGACAACCAAGAAAGCACCGCAAATCTCGCAGACTTCCATCTCCTTCGGGGCGTTCAGGTTTTGCGGCTGGTTCTGACGAAGATAAATGATTATATTACGACTTTTTTGACTCAAATAAAATTTTAATAAATATTTTCAATCGCAACCGTAAAGTCAAACGACAAATAACCCAAATTCATATATGTGTAAATTATTGACAACCTTGGATTCTTCAAGGAATTTTCGCTCCTCTTGTTTCTGATCGTACTTCTTCATTGTCAACTTGGCTTCTTCGACTAAACCTTCACATCCCTGCTGTTCCGCCTGTCGTACAAAAAAAAGTATTTTTAGTATTACATCATCATCATCATCATCATCATCATCATTTATTTTTTAAACGTCCCTATTCCACGCTATGCTAGGGTTGGACGTTTTTTCCATATCAGGCCCCTCCACAAGTCACAATCCAGGGCAGACTGTCGCTTCAGGCCGAGCTCATAAATTCTTCTTCAAGCCCATAGCTAACTTTTCACTTCCGTCTAGGCCGAGAAAAGAAAGCGCGGACCTTGTCGACCTTGTTTGATCAGGCGACGTCCGAGCCGGCAGGAAATTCTTTGTTTTGTTACCCATATGGAATTTGGAGCAAAGTTTTACCCGGATGCCCTTCCTGCGAACCTCCCTTTAGTCGCCTTTTACGACACGCATAGGAGGATACACGGTGGTTCTATTCTATCGGCCCGAACCACAAAGCATTAACAACCACATTACAATTGAGTATTGTTTTTAAAAATATTTAATAAACAGAAAACAGCACAAAATCTCAATCAAACCTGCTCTACTAATCTGTTGATTTCTTCTGTCAAAACTTTAATCCTTTCTTCTTGAGCTTGCGTAATAACTTCTGCTTGTTGCTGTATTAATTTCAAATTAAATTAATTCTTTCATTTGTTTAGATAATAAAAATATCTAAATCTCATCAGATTAAAAAATATAAAAAAAAGTAAAAATGCCTGAAATATTTTATATACAATAAAATCTAAATACTTGAATTGCAGATGCTAAGAATTGCTGCCAAAACATGTAACCTTTAGAATAAATTCAAACACTTACAGCGATTGTTGACTTTCTTAAATAGTTCATGCATATAATTATTTAATTGTTATTTTCTAATCAAATCATCTATAAGAAACAACTTACAGCCATGTGAGTAGCATTAAGGGCTAAACGGGCATGCCCTCTCTTGATTCTCCTATCTACTTCGTTTGCCAAACCCTCCAAGTAAACAAGAAACTCTGCTTCATAGCCCATCTTCATGTAGCGGGTGCTTTTGCGATAGCTGAAAAGATTGATCGGATTAATTAAAATATTTAAACTTGATGTGAAAAGTCATTCGAGTTGCTTAATTTTTTTTTCTAAAATATTGCCATAAATTTCCGAAGCAGAAGAACTACTAACTTTCTAGCCAGCTCATCATCGTGTATTTTATTGCACAAGCCAAGATCTGCTTTTGTGTTAGTGAACAGTTCGTGGGGACAGAACGAACAGAGGTAATGTTTGCAAACCTAAAAATAAAAAAATCTAAATTAAAACCTAAAACAAATACGATGTTTTCAAAAAACAAAATGTGCTCAATCTTGATTTTTTAAAGTTAATAACAAAAATTTTGATAAAAGTAGAGTTTATCATAATAAACTATTTTTGCTGTTCGCTTTTTCATGCTATTTTATTTTTTATAGATTATTTTAACACATTAATGGTCACAACTGACAAATGTGACTATATATTGTCCACTAAGGAGAAAAATATAATTATTTCTTTAATGACATGGAGTTTTAAAGTTTAACTATAATAAGACTTATAGTTAAACTTTAAAACTCCATGTCATTAAAGAAATATTGATATTTTCTCCTTAGTGGACATTTTTGCAAACAGGTCTCATTCCTTATATGAATATATAATCCAGGCGCAGCCCGTCAACACATATTATCACACAGAAAAAAACGAAGCAAGCAAAACTAGTAAAAGTGCGAAGGCAAGATATACCTCGGGGTCAGCCCAATTTAGATCCTTCGGTTTTTCATTTGGGTCATTATTTCGGTTTCTTCCCATAAGTTCATCTAATAGTGCAGCTGCAAAAGAGGCCATTTTCGTTGGATTTTTTTTATGAACAATCGACTGCGGAACCTCTCGCCAGCAAATAGCGAAAATCAAAACAAAATGTAATCAAAGAAACAAATCATTCTAGTTAAATTTTATTAATTAAATTAGACGTCTAACAACAGCGATATTATTTTAAATAGAAATTAATGCAAATTAGAGGTATATATATATGTATATATAAATATATAGATATGTATGTATCATATTTTTATGGTATGTTTACATAAATAAAATGTCAGGTGTTTTGCCATCGTCTCACTCGCTGTCAGCATAAATATTACTGTTAACTGTTATTGATTCATAACAAGACGAGGATCATAATCTGTTTTTTATTCAATAAAAATTAAAATTTAGTGTACCTGGATTGTAGTTTTGTCTTTAAAATGCTTTCATCAGTATCAGCTTCGAATGTTTTCGGCTCTAGAGGTAAAATATTATTTTTCTTATTTGTGAATATTAAGTTTTTTGGCAATTATATGATGTTTTTTCAGTGACCTCAATGCTAACAACTGATATTTATATTGTAGATACTAGACCTGAATTGTACGAGGTAGGTTATTTATTTCCAAATAAAATAAAATAAAGAAGGTTTGTATTTCTATTGTTTTCAAAATTGTTTTTTTTAACAGGAAGTTAAACTGTACAACAATGCCAGGGAAAGGGACAAGTTAGCAAGAATCTTATTTTTTTTTCAAATTTGTTGGTTTTTTTTAATAAAAAATATATATAATGAACTTAATATTGATGTCTGCAAACCACAATCACTGACAAGGTAGTTTTTTTTTATATTTGTATGGTATTCAAAAGCAAAAGACACTGAATCTGGTTTGATAATCTGTAAACTGAAAGTATTTGGATTTGTATTCTATAATAAGTCCAGTTAAATTAGATGATTAATTTACTATTTGTACTTATTTCTGTTCCATTAGCCCTTTTAAAATATTATTATTTCAATTGACAGGTATGACAATCTGGCAGAACTCTATGCTCTAATACATACTCTCCAATGTTTAGAGAAAGCTTATATAAAAGATTCTGTCATTCCATCACAGTAAGTTATTATTAGCACTTACTATAAACTAGAGATATCCTGTCAAAAATGACGGATTTGTTTTAAATTTCATTATTTATTATTTTACGATTACAGCACCACCTTTTTTATCTTTAGGGCTGACAGTGTACAATTGCGAAACAACTTTTAATATTAAATAAATTATTATTAAAAAATATTTACCTTACTTAAATTATATAAAAAAATTTATTTATATAATTATTTTTTAATGTTATATTTAAATTAATTTATCATAGATAACAGATCGTCACACAAAAACGTCTTACACAGACATGGGCTATTATATATATTATGTTTTATTACTGATGTTAGTCTAAAAATAACTATTAATGAACAATGTTTTCTTATTTTTCTAGGTATACAGCTGCCTGTTCAAAGCTGCTTGTGCAAATAAAAGCAGCTTTTAAACAGGTACAGTGTGATGAGTATCCTTCAATTGAAGAATTCACAAGGAAGAGAAAGGTAGAACAAATTAGTTCTTAGGTTTCTAGTTAGTTATATTTTATAACTTTTTTGTTTTTTATTAGATGAATTGTGCTGCTGCATTGGAGAGAATAAAGGAAGATCGTCCAATCACAATCAAGGATGATAAGGGCAACACAAGTCGTTGCATTGCCGACATAGTTTCTGTATGTTATTGTTATCAAGTTATTCACTAAAATAGGAGATATCTTGATAAATCTTCTGCTTTTTGCATATTAGTTTATAGTCTTTTACACCATTTTTTAAGACTGAAATAACAGTAAGTAGGAAATACCAAAGTACTTCCTGTGAAATGGAGTGGAGGATCCTTATTTGATCCTGTTTTCTTTTTCTCTCCTTCTTTATACATGCTCACATTAGTCGAGGTGGAGTTATTCCCCTACCCACAGCCATTTAATGTATATACATATTTGTGTGTGTGTATAGATAAACTTGATTATTGAATTTAAAAATGACTAAAAGCAGAAAAGTAAGTGTTAATATATTCCTAAATTTTTGAATTCAGTTGTTCATCACTATCATGGACAAACTCCGCCTTGGAATGAAATGCATGGATGAGGTTATTGAAATTTTTAACATTTAAAGCATGTCATAAGCAAAGTATTTCAATATATGTTATTTAAAATTTCAATATATACTCAATAGATTCAACTTGACTTGAGGGAAATTTTGGACACAATGAATCGTCTCAGCTTGCTTCCGTCAGATTTCGTTGGCAAGACCAAAGTCTCTGAATGGTCAGTTTGTACTGCAGTCAAATTGGTTTAAAACAAAGAATGGACTGCCTAACTTTTTTTATAGAGAAAATTTTAAAAAAGGTCCAAAAAAGTAGTGAATTGCTCATATAGTCTTGAAAAAGTTTCATTAAGTATTATTAAAAAGTTGAATGAGCCCCAATCACTGACTCACTTCACATCTATCTCTCTTTTGCATAAACTTAGTTTGCAGTAAATAATGTATGAGAATGCAGTCTATCATAAACAGCATCCCATTTTTCTTGCTTGTGCATGCGATTTATATGTTTTCCATAGCTTCCCTGTTCTTCTACTGAAGATTTTAAAATGTATCCGTTTTTGAGGTTCGTGATTTTCTGCATTATAGACAACTAGAGATAGCCCGTCAAAAATGACGGTATTTTTTAAATCTCATTTTACATTATCTTTAGATTGCATCCCAAAGACGGATGTTTTAAAATTACGATGTACTTTGGATACATTTTATAAAAAAATTGTCAACAAAACCAAAATGACATTTGATAACCATAAAATGTTTTTTGTATATATAAGCAAATTTAATGATGGTCGTCAATTTCTTGTGAATTGACGTCCATCGTTGAGAAGTGGTCCTTGCTTCTGAGATTTTTTAAAATCTCATTATATAATATTTTTCAATTGCATAGCCACTTTTTTTTATCTCTAGGACTGAGAGTGTATATAGGTACAATTGCATAATAACTTTTATTACATGCCTGTGCGCAATAAATTCTTACGTACACATCGATATCATTTATACGACTAATTACGTAAGCGTGACAGAATCAGTGAGTGAGTGACGGGGGCTACTATAATATAGATTTTTCAATATTCTTAATAAGACATTTCCAGTACATTAAAACATCTAGATTCTGCAGGCTAATCTTTTCATTACCTTTAAAGAAAAATAATTAATAAAAAATATTTAAAAAAAAACAACGTTTTTCTTGCACCCTAAAAAGTATAAAATAATATTCCTATAATTCATATACAACGAAAAACCTTGCGGGTGCATTATTTTTTATAACCATTTGTTTTATTAAAGTTGTTGATGTTGTAGCCGTAGCCTATAATGTGCCCGCAACGTTTTCCGTTGTATATGAATTATAGAAATATTATTTTATACTTTTTAGGGCGCAAGAAAAACGTTATTTTATCAAAAATATATTTTTTATTAATTAATTATTTTCTACTTTTTTTGTTTTTGATGGGTGAAATTTTATAAGAATTTGAGCTTTTAGAATAAATGTATTCAATATACATGGATATTCAATATAGATATGTTATAGATTAATGTTTATAGAATATAATAGAATATAAACCAAGTCTGAGAATCCGGCGCCAACTAATAAATAAGTTACGTGCAAACGAAAGCATCACTCACCTCACAAAGCGAAATAGGAGAAAGCCAGAATTTCGATATCCTATTTATAGGTATCGGTGGAAAGCCGCACATCTACATCCGCGGATTATACACTATGTGCGACAAGTTCATTCATATTCATGATTATTTACAGCATGCAGGCTCATCGAATTTTCTCCAACTAATCCTCTACCTCCTGTCGCATCTTCATTCATGTTCATTCATATTCATGATTATCCTTTCGTTACAGCATGCATGCTTATCGAAGTTCCTCTGACTGATCATCGAGTTGTTTCGTCTTCCTCCTTCTCTCACTCTCGCTAATGACATCCATGCGAAGGAGAGAGAGAAGGAGAAAGCGAGTAGTAGTTAGTTATGATTTTACATAATAAAACTGAATAACTTCTCTCAGAGAGTACTTACAGTTATGATTTTTGGATATGTTTTTTAGATATTTTTGTTATATTTTTAGATATTTTTGTTATATTTTTAGATATTTTTGTTATATTTTTTGAGAATGGTTTGCCAAAGATCTCAAACACACAAACAACTTTGTGACCTAATAAAAACATTGTAAAAATAGCACTCTTTTATGGATAAGCTTGACTGTATCAAGAAATTATCACAATTTCGTTCAATATCCAACTTTCGTAGTAATATTTAAGTTGTGCCAATCATTATGTAATTCCACATAACTGCTTTCTACTAGGCTGACTACTTTGAGTGGAATGCAAGCTTCGGACGAACTGAGTGAGCAGCAAGTGAGGCAACTGCTCTTCGATCTGGACAGTTCCTACCAGGCGTTCAACCAGGCTCTGCACGATGATTGATAAAAACTTTCAAGCGAATTAAAAAATTCTTGCATATTTTTATTTCGTTTATAATAGATTTTAAAAATTAATTTTTTTGGTGTGTGTAATTTTTGCTGTAATTTAGTTCTCATATATTTCACACACAATTTCAATAAATAGTTAACATTTTTCAAAACACAAAAATCAATATTTATTTAGCAAAACCATTAACAAAAAAATAAACAAAATAGTTCTTAGAGATCTGTTCACATAGAGTTAGTTTGATGAATTTCCTCCTCTGGCACTTGCAATCTGTTCTTTTAAAATGAGAATGCTTTGACGTTGATCTGGCGGCAGGATAGCTATTTGTTCATCTGAAAGTTGAAGAACCTGCATGATCAGGGCTGCTTTCTCCTGATCCTGAACAGACACATTCTGATTGTTTGGTGGTTCCTAATAGAACAAAAGAAATTATAATAAATTTGAATGACATCTAATAAATGCTATGTGTTTAAATAAAGCAGCAATGTTAGTTATAATACCTGATTTGGACGAGAGCTGGGTGCTGTTGTAGGGGGAAAGCCAGGTCCAGGCCTCGACCGAAGGTCGGTGTCACGTGATTCTAAGTTTTGCTGAGGAGGACCAAGATGGTGTCTCATTCCTGGTTCTGAACCCCTCATATTATCCATATCTCTCCCCATGTCCACTCCTCGATAGCCTGGTTCAAATCCCCGTCCTCCTTCTGCCGAGTCATACCCACCATCCATTCCTCTCGGGCTTCTAAATCCTCTCGGTCCCATGTTATTAGCACCTCTTCCTTCCCGATATCTGTCTTCTCCAAACTGGGGTTCCATTAATGGTCGTGGCCCATCCATACTTCTCATGTCTCCACCTCTGGGACCACCCATTCCTCGTGGAGGACCAAAATTGGGCCCTCTTGGACCTGGAAGATCTGGACGTAGTCTTTTGTTAGGTGGACCCATGTCTGCTGTCCTGATATCTCGTCTCTCATTCATCATATCTTGCCTTCCCATATCTAGCCCTTGTCGTCCTATATCTAGCCCTTGTCTTCCCATATCTGGCCCTGGTCTTCCCATATCTAGCCCTTGTCTTCCCATATCTAGCCCTTGTCTTCCCATATCTGAACCTGGTCTTCCCATATCTGGCCCTGGTCTTCCCATATCTGGTCCTTGTCTTCCCATATCTGGCCCTTGTCGTCCCATATCTAGCCCTTGTCTTCCCATATCTGGCCCTTGTCTTCCCATATCTGGCCCTGGTCTTCCCATATCTGGCCCTGGTCTTCCCATATCTGGCCCTGGTCTTCCCATATCTGGCCCTTGTCTTCCCATATCTGGCCCTGGTCTTCCCATATCTGGCCCTTGTCTTCCCATATCTGGCCCTTGTCTTCCCATATCTGGCCCTTGTCTTCCCATCCCTGGTCCCTCTCTAGATTCTCTGGCCTCGTTTCGAGTACCAAAAACAGGGGGAGGAATAGCTATTCTTGGTTCATTCATGCTAAGGTCTGGCCTTTCTAATCCTAAGAAATAAATTAATTAATGTTTTCACTGTAATATGTTATTATGTACTAGATGTGGCACAATATTACCTCTAACTTCCCCTGGAAATGGTGGGGCCATGAGCCTTGATCCCTGAGGAGGCATGTCACCGAGAAGCCCTCCTCTTAACCTTGGCATACCACCAGCATTTCTGGGACCTTCAAATTGCATAATACAAATGCACATTGAAGATCATAATAGAACAACTACAAACAAGACATGACCTACCAAACTCATTTGGACTAAGGCCAGGAGAGAGCTTCTCATTGAATATGGGCTTCTGGGGTGGTATGTCTTCAACAGGATGTGGAGTGCTAGTAGGAATGAGTGGTGGGATTTGTTCTGCTGGTCTGTGAAGCATTGCCTGAACATATAATAAACTAATTTGCTTATCCAATATTTATTTATAATTATAACTATAATTTCAATATATCAATAAGACAAATAATATAAAAAACACTCTCTTACCAATGCAACCTGTGGATCAACAATTTTCATGACGATTTGACCCTGCAGAAGTGCATAAGCCAGCTGTGCATTTTGCAGCAACATGCTTCGTGCCTCGTTTGGATTGTTCTGTATGCAGAGCTGTAAAAAAACATATTACACAATAAAATTAATTTTCTCCAATTTTTTTTTCTTACAATTTATTTACATTTACAGTAACATTTGACATTATCCCGATTTATCAAAATCGCTTATATCAAAATTCTACGTATATCAAAGTAATTTTGATGATGCCTAAACTTTAATACAATAGGTATATATTGTTAATTTAAATAGTTAAAATGATAAAAATCTTGACATTTAAATTTGGGATACAGCAGTAAAAAATATTACCTTCATTTGTTTCATTAGTTCAAACATCTGCTCAGGTGGAAGACTTGCAACAGCTCGGCTGATTGCCTCAGGTGCTTTCTCAGGTTCAACTGGTTCTCCATATGGAATCTATTCCATCAAATTTTTAAAATATTAATATAATCAAAAATAAAATTTTGACAAACAAATGGAAACCACAATAAAATCATCGTAAAATTTGACACACTAACCTCTGGAATCGGACCTCCAAATGATTGCTGCATGGCTGTAATAAAAACAATCGTGATAAATAATCAAAATAAACGATTAAATCAAAATATTACAATTTTCAAATAAGAAAACAAAAATTTCAGCCAAAATATGTGTTGGCAGAATTTCGTAAAAATTGGTCTAGCAGTTTTGATTTCCATAAAAGATAGAGACAACAGTCATTTTTATCTATATAGATTAAACTAACCTTTGGCTTCTTCTTTAGCCTGATCTCCAGCAGCTACTCCAACTCTCAGGGGCCTACCACCAATTTCAAAATTGTTCAGGTTCCTCATAGCACTTTGGGCTGTTTCCTGATCTTGGTACTCACAGAATCCATAACCCTTTGGTTTTGCTGTTTCTCTATCATAAACTAACCTAAAATGAAAATTATATAAGAATAACGTATTAGATAAAAATGCTTAGGACAAATTATTTCAACTAGATGTTAGATTTGAGAAATATAATATTACAGCCCTTTACAAAACTTGCTCGATTGAGAAAAATAAATTCTTCCCCCGAGTCTGGACAAAGGAGGGATTTATTTCTTTCAAGTCTTGTATAGATGCATAATCAGTAGGGTTTTTGTATTCTTGTAAAGAAAAGCTATTGTATTTGTCATTATCTGACATGTATATTTTGGTTTTAATTGATTTTTGCAAGTAGGTATAATGTTATACACACTTCTGATATAGATCCAAAGTAGAAATATATATTTTTTTTTAATTTTTCATTTATGAAAATTATCTCTAAAAAATCATCTACAATTACATGTGTAAAAATCATGTCACAAATCATAATTTAGCTCAATTGTGATTCTTCAAGCGTGAGTTGTTGTGGCAGTATCGTTCGAAAGAGTTGTTATTGTGGGATCATCGCAACTGATCGCAGTACAACTGATCCCAGGACTACTGATCCCAGGACTACTGATCCCAGGACAACTGATCCCAGGACAACTGATCCCGGGACAACTGATCCCACGGACAACTGATCCCACGGACAACTGATCCCATGGACAACTGATCCCATAGACAACTGATCCCATATCTGCATCATTTTATATTTCACTGTTTCTGCAATCAATAAACTGATATTAACATACATAATTTCCTATTTCTGTTTGTATGTACGAATGTATGTGTATGTATGTATGTATGTATGTATGTATGTATGTATGTATGTATGTATGTATGTATGTATGTATGAGTATAATGAGTATGTTTGGATGCTGTAGTGATGGTTCTAGTCATGGACTCCTAAATAAGCCGATAAGAATTAATGTTGGAGTGTCTTCATTAATTCATTTAATTCATATCTTCGAAAAAAACAACTTTTGAAATGAGCTATACTCTATTATTTTTGGATTGGCACGGTTCCATTTCTCATTATGAACTTCACGCAGAAAGGAGTGAAACGATGAAAAGTAATACGAACTTGTCAATTTCATTTCGACTGTGTATCGTGCCCTCGTGCGCTTATACTAAATATTATTTATTTCTCCGTTTACTAACTGGAGTAGCCAGTATCATTATCACCACCACCGTTGTCGTATGCAGCCAGCCATCGTAAGCTGGCTACGTAAGCATCATCACCACCACAATTGTCGTCAAAAATGAGTTAAAAATGAGTTGCTTATGTCTATGGGATCAGTTGTCTATGGGATCAGTTGTCTGTGGGATCAGTTGTCCGTGGGATCAGTTGTACTGGGATCGGTTGTCTTGGGATCAGTTGTCCTGGGATCAGTTGTACTGGGATCAGTAGTCCTGGGATCAGTTGTCCTGGGATCAGTAGGCACTAACCCTGTTATTGTAGTGACCGTGTTTTTGGGGTAATTTGAGTAGTTTTTTCAGAGTTTTGAAAAATACTGTGTTGCAGTTTGATAAATTTAGTTAAAACACCGAGTTTCTGACACAAAGTCAGAACAGGCCAGACAGGGAATTAAATGCTTGATGTCTACATTGTCTAAAGCATCCTATTCTAATTTATTTTTAATCAATTTGTGTAAGTGAGTCTATTGCATACATTTTAAAACTAATTTAAAATAACAATATTTAAACAAATCTTTTTTCTGAATGATTATCTACAAGTAATATTCTATTATCACTATAAATAATACATATATTACTAAAAATCAGAACAATATAAAAATTAGTATCAAATATATAGTGCATAAAAACACTTTTTATTTCTGTCTGCTTTCATAATATTCACAACAAATAAAAATTTGACGTGTGTGAAGTTAGCAATATTGCTGGCCGTGCAAATTCAAACAAAAATTTTTGTGTGTGCACTGGGGCTGTGCTATACATCGTTGGGTGGGATTTGAAAAATGGAATCTAATGGTATAATTGGTTTTTCTTCGGTTCAACAAATAAAAAAGTTATAGGCCAAAAACGATGATTTTCCTACCAAAATTGCCTTAGCTCTTCTTTGAGAAATTATATCCGAGATGCATGTTTTTAGATAATTCAATATCAAATCCAACGATGTAACTCTCGCTTCTATAACTTATTAAATAAAAAGTTATCGAATAAAACGTCGGACCGTACACAAATTTCTCCCAGCAAAAAGAAACGTTAACAAGCACTGGGGAGCAATATGATTGGACAAGCCACAGTAAGCCAGACTCCTTTATTTGAAATTGAACAATCTAACAAGTGAATCACAAAACAAAGTTTTTTAAAAACACACTTTTATATAATCGATTGTGTAGGCCACATTCTGTTACATAAACAACAAGCATATTAGCATAGACAATAAATAGTTCGACGAAAATATCACAATTAATTATTTGATTAAATTTTGTCCAATCGATCCGAAAATTTGATAGATTGCATTATTAATTAGTTCAGAGGTATGTTTAAATTTCGAAGTCTCTAGCTCATCGGGAAGTTAGTTTAAAATCGATTGCAAAATTTGACGACAGACAGATAGACAGATAAATAGACAGACAGAGAAGTCAAGTTAAGTAAAAGTGTGTAAAAACAGGCGTGCTGGTGGCAGAGCGTTCGCCTGTCATCGTAAGGTCAGCAGTTTGAGCCTCACCAGCAGAACTCCCTTAAGCAAGGAGTTCACTTGCATTGCTATAGGGGTAAGCGCCTATAAATGGCTGTCTTTGCAAGGACCCTTTCTCGCCTTTGTGCAAAACTTGTCTTGAAAAAGCGTAAACTATATCTCAGTAAAACAAACAAAAAAAACAAGCATCTCAGATATTCGCAGTGCAGCATTAAAAAAAAAGTAATAAGTTCTCAAAGAAGAGAAAAGGTTTATTTTATGCAATTTTCATCGGAAATTCCTCGTTTTTGGCTTATAAATTTTTTATTTGTTGAACCGAAGAAAAACCATTTATATAATTAGACTTCATTTTCAAAACCCCAACTATGTATAGCACAGCCCCAGTGCACAAAAAAAAATTTATTTTTAATTTGCATGGCCAGCCATATTGCTAACTTCACATGCATAAAATTTGAATACATTTTATAAAGTATTGAAAAAAAAGTTTTAGAAATTATATGACAGCAAATCTGTTATTATTACCTGAAACTAACAACAGGTCCAACTCGACTGAATATTTCTTTAAGCTGTTCTTCTGTAGCTTCATAGGGTATATTTCCAACTAAAGGAAAAAAATAAAAAATATGAGGTTTTCTGCCAATTATAAGGATTTTAGGCTTGTAAAAACAAGCTGGGCTGTGGATGATATCCTAGCATAAATTTATAGAAATCTTCCATAGTAATAGTTGCATTTTTTAATGTGCCTCACATTTTTAGTTACATAGTCTTACTGTAATTTTTTAATAAATGTATGAGCTAATAAAACATTAATTTTTAGTACTTGGTTTTGTTTTAGTTTTGCACTTAATTTAAGCTTTATTGTACAATTTTTAGTAGTAGTATTGGTCTAAAACTGATTCATCTGGATGAAGAATCAGAAGTACCTAGACGAAGGCCGAAAATAATTTATATGAAGTTTGAAAACAATTTATATGCTTTCCGTCTAACTAGATAGACTAGATCTAGACCGAAACCGGTTTCGGTACCAAAACCAGGCTTAAAATCTGTAAGGTTTATGCCGAAACCTGACAGAAATACACCGAAACCAAAATTTTACAGAAACCAGATCAACCGAAACCGATTTTAAGCCTGGTTTCGGTGCCAAAACCAAAACCGGTTTTGGTCTAGCTCTAAGATAAACAGAACCCGAAAATAAATTATATGTGTTCCGTCTATAGATAGAATAAACGGAAAAGGAAAATATTTTATAAACGTTAGTCACTGCATGCTTTAAATTACATCCGTAAATGATAGTTTTCTTATTGTAAATTCCACAATACAACATTTTTAAAGTTTTTGTGTTTTATTAACTTTAAATTAGATTAATCATCTTAACTAAATGTGCAACATTAAATGACTTTTTAACTCGTATGTGCAAAACCTTGGAAGCATTCATAGCTTTATACACTCAATGCTCTATGTAAGCCAAGCACAATCATTGTATACCAGTTTTTGAAAGCCTTACAATTTTTTTATAATTGAAAAAAGCACTCTTAGAGTTGCTATATCTTAATTACATTAAAACTTATTTTGGATTTGTTGGTATATTTGATTTCAGTTTTTACACCTTTATAAGAATATATCAGTAAAAGTAATGGAAATTATTTTGAAATTGTTCTGACCCTGCTTAATGTAATGTAGATAAAATATAAGAATATAAATTTAATCAGAGAATAAAATGCATGCAATTTGAAAATCTTATTTGAATTTCTTTTGCCACATTTATACCAAAACGAAAAACGCCCACAATTAAATTTAGGGTAAAGGTTCACACTAGCGGCACTGCTATTTTTAAAATCTGTGGAGTAATAAAATCTTAGATATAAACATGATGAAAAAATTACCACTAATAAAAGCACATAATATATGAAGATGAAAATTTTTAAAAACTCTTTTAAATAAAAAATATTATATTATAAAAAAAACTTTATAAAGATGAGTTCATAAGACTTATTAAAATCAATTTTCATACAACAATTCCTAATGCGATGACTTTATGCAAATTGCTTTGAGTCACTAAGCGATAGTAATCTTTCACATAAACGGCCTGCTGTGTGAAAGATTAATACATTCTCGGCTATAATTAGCTATAAACACGATGAAAAGTGATAATTAGGTTTAGGGTTAGCGTTTGGGTTAAGATTGTAACAAAATAGGACTATTTTATTGGAAGATTCGGCCCGGGCCGTTTATGCGAAAGATAACCCTAAGCGATGTGTGGAAAATCCAGTTATGCTAGACTTTAAAATAAATAATTTTAAATTTGTTATTAAAAAGAACTTATATGAAAAACATTTTAATTTCTTTATTTCAATTCATTTAATGAATTTCATTCGTACCCTCAGCGGGTAAAGGTTCCCTTGGACGGCCCGTGCCGAAAAATAATCGTATTATTTTTATTTTGTCGCAATAACATAAAAAAACAAATTTAATACCAATTTTAATTTAAAAAAAAAACATTTATCGTAATTTGAGAGACTTTGAAAACGTAAGTAGTACCCTTTCAAGCCCTATTTACATCGTAGTTGTGAGTGGTGAGGTACGATGATCGTATGAATGAAATGAATAAAAAATAAATAAAATTAGTTTATAATAAAATTTTATTTATAAAACAAACTATCAGTTGTAAATAAAAATTCCATTAAAATTTTAAAACTCACCGCCCGGTAAATCGGGACGGTTTGCAAGAAGTAAGAAAATTGGAAATTATTAAACTAAGTTAACTTCTTTAAATAAACGAAATTTCAAATTTTTAATAAAGAAAAACTACAAAGTAAATGTTAAAAAAAGTAGTTTATTCGAAGCAACGTCGAAATTTGAATATTTGTAAGCGAACATTGTGTATTTGCGTCGTTTAAACTTTTCCTTCAAATCCTTCGTTTAAACTTTTCCTTAAAACTCAAACGTACATAAATTATAATTACATTATTTATTTTTTTATATGACATTTTCCCATTTTAAATAAATTACTTATACTAATTATCATAATTTTTAAACTAGTGTTTACTTTTAATCGTGTTTATAGTTAATTATAGCCGAGAATTATGTATTAATCCGCCACACGGGCCGTCCAAGGGAACCTTTACCCCCTCAGCGTACCTTGTCACTCACTACTGCAATGTAGATAGTTCCTCGAATCATTCGAGTCGAATGGTACTATAAATCGTTTTTAGAAATTTCAAACGTACGACGAAAGCTGTTTTTGTTGCTTAAATCTGGTGAGATTTTTTTCTCATGTAAGTGTCACCCCATCTGCTGCTTTTCGGCCTTTTTAAGTATAAAAAGGGGTGCCGCTACTAGTGAAGTAGTGTGAACCTTTACCAAATTTGGTTCGCTAAATAAGCAACCCACCAAAAACAGATCTGATTGAACGTTCTTCAGCCATTAATAGAAAAAACAAACAAAACTTTAAAAAAAAAAACGTCCGAACGTTCGCTTATTTATTAATGAGCAAGGCAAGCCGACGAAAATCGCCGATACAAGTTCATAAACAATAGATACAAACTTAAAACAGATTAATCAGCTGTAAAAAAACGTACTTTTATCAATATTTACATACTTTTTAGGTTTAAAATAAAAAACTATTTTTGTATAATTATTTTTCATTTTAAACGAGAAAGAACCAGAAATGAGAGTTTCGATACAATGTCTCGTCTCGAGACAGTATTTTTCTAAGTCTCGGTCTTGGTAAAAATTTGTACTGTTTTGTCTCGGTCTTGGTAAAAATTTGTACTGTTTTGTCTCGGTCTTGCTTTGGTCTTGGTAAACAATTGTACTGGACTGTCTGTCTTCGTCTCGCCTTGATCTAAAAGTCAATGTCTCGGTCTTGTCTCAATCTTGCGCCACTTAAATGCGGTCAAGACATTGAAAAACTGTTTGGGCAGTTTACGCCACTGACGCTAACTGACACGTCAGCAGGTGGAGGGAAGTGGCTGAAAGGCGATGTTGCTAGCTCGCTAACGGTTCCGAGAAATTGGTACTGTTTCAACTCACTTTTGTTTCGAATCCCCTCGGTCGCCCCTACTGTTAGTACCCCCCCCCCCCCCCCCCGGAAAACTCTCATTCCGGGAAGACGTTGACTGGATCATCACAAAATGTGCGGGCTGTGTGGCCGGGAGCGCTGGACGGTCACGGAGGCGACACTGATATCCAGGATCACCTACGCTTCTCAATCATGGTGAGGTTTCCTTGGTTCGGCCTTCGGGAGTTCTTCAACGCATTGAGTCAATCATTAGGAGGGTGACACGCCAGGGTTTCTTGGCTCCGACCGCCCTGGTTTTGTGCACCACTGTGCCGTGGCGGATTCAACTCAGTTCAACCAGGTTCTGTCTAACCGCTTTCACGTTCTTCACCATCTTCTCCCAGACGTCAAGAAATCAGGATATCACCTCCGTCCTCGAGCTCACGACAGAGTTATTCCGCATGCAGATTCTATACTCAGAAAACCCTTTATCCATAGATTGTTGAACTCAAAATAACTTGAACAATGCCGAACGCTATATTAAATCTCTGATAAAGACAAGTTCCAGATTTTATTTTATGTCTTTAACTTTTGATTGTCGAAACTCGTATTCCTTTTATTTAATTCTTATTCTTATTATTTTACTAGCGGGGTTACCCGGCGTTGCTCGGGGGTTTTTAGAGTTTTTCTCTAGCTCCCGTTTAATTCCCCGTTTTCTCTCCCGCTCCCGGTCGCTTTCCCGCTCCCGGTCGCTTTCCCGTTCCCGCTTGCTCTCCCACTCCCGGTCGCTTTCCCGCTCCCGGTCACTTTCCCGATTCCGGTCGCTTTCCCGATTCCGGTCGCTTTCCCGCTTCATCTATCTCTTAATAATTTGTAATAACGCGCAATCGGTCACATTATGCAAGACTGGAAGCAAGTCATGGACTTCTTAATATTAAGAAGTCCATAAGCAAGTAATGCCTGTTACGCAATTGTAAACAGTGCTTCGAAAACTTATGCAATGATCACGTATAGGCACTTTTGGTCCGGATGGTTTTTTTTTTGCCCCTTGAGCCGGGGGATCGGAGAAGGAGTCCAAACCTTCTTAACTTTTTCCCCTTCTTAACTTTCCAGGCCAAAAGTTCCTATGTACGACCATCGAAGGTAATTGCGTAATTAAATTCAAATTTTGTTTACGTAACAACGTTTGAAGGCTTCAAGCAACTTTTAGCAAATCTATTTTACGTTTTATGGGATAAAATAAGTTATGAAAAAGTGGAAAAGAAAAAATGATTGCGAGCGGGAACTGAAACGGGAGAGCAAGCGGGGAAGGAAACGGGAGCAAGAAAGAAAAATGATAAAAAACCTCTGTAGACCCCGAGCAACGCCGGGTAACCTCGCTAGTATATATATATATATATATATATATATCTATATATATAAAAATGAATGTTTGTATATATGTATATATGTATGTTAATGTCCTTTATGCATTGCTACACCATTCACCCGATCGTAATGAAATTTTCACACAACCTTGAGAGTCAAGGGGAGTCAAATAAAAAAAAAAAAATTTGAAATCCGTCACAAAATGAGCGGAGCGGAGCGGGTGAGCGAGCGGGAACTATATATATATGTATGTGCGTATGTATGTGTGTATGTATGTATGTGTATGTGCATGTATGTGTGTCTGTGTGTGTGTTTATGTATGTACTAGCGGAGATACCCGGCGTTGCCCGGGTTTTTTAGAGGTTTTTCTAATGTTTGTCTCTTTCTCTCCCGTTTCCTTTCCCACCTGCTTTCCCACTCCCGTTCGCTTTCCCGTTTTCGGTCGTTTTCCCGCTCCCGGTCGCTTTCCCGCTCCCGGTCGCTTTCCCGCTCCCGGTCGCTTTACCACTCCCGGTCGCTTTCCCGCTCACGTTTGCTCTCCCATTCCCGCTCACGCTTGCTTTTCCGTTCCCGCTCGCTGTCCGTTCCGGGTCGCTTTCCCGTTTCTATAATAGACAAACTAACCCACAAACATTCATATATATATATATATATATATAGTCTTAGCAAATCTATTTTACGTTTTATAGGCTAACAGAAGTTATGAAAGAATGGAAAAGAAAAAATGAGCGTGAACGGGAGAGCAACCGTGACCGGGAATGGGAGAGCAAGCATGACCGGGAACGGGAGAGCAAGCGTGAGCGGGAACGGGAAAGCGACCGGGAACGGGAAAACGACCGAGAGCGAAAAAGCGACCGGGAACGCGACGAAAACGGGAAAGTGGAGAAGGAAACGGGAGCGAGAGAGACAAACATTAGAAAAACCTCTAAAAAACCCCGGGCAACGCCGGGTAACCCCGCTAGTATATATATATAAATGAATGTTTGTATGTATGTATGTATGTATGTATGTATGTCCTTTATGCATTGCTACACCATTCATCCGATCGTAATGAAATTTTCACACAACCTTGAGAGTCAAGGGGAATCAAATATAGTGAAAAAAATTGAAATCCGACACAAAATGAGCGGAGCGGAGCGGGTGAGTGGGAACTATATACATATATATATATATATATATATACATACATATACATACATAAATGAGCGAAAACGGGAACGGGAAGCCAACTGAGAGCGAAAGATAGAGTGGGAAAGCGACCGAGAACGGGAAAGCAACCGGGAGCTGGAAAACGACCAAGAGCGGGAAAGCGACCGGGAACGCGAAAGCGGAGAAGGAAACGGGAGCGAGAGAGACGAACATTAGAAAAACTTCTAAAAACCCCGGGCAACGCCGGGTGCCCCCGCTAGTATATATATATATATATATATATATATATATATATATATATATATATATATATATATATATATATATATATATATATATATATATATATATATAGTTCCCGCTCGCTCACCCGCTCCGCTCATTTTGTGACGATTTCAATTTTTTTTCTCTATATTTGATTCCCCTTGACTCTCAAGGTTGTGTGAAAATTTCATTACAATCGGATGAATGGTGTAGCAATGCATAAAGAACATACATATATACATACATACATACAAACATTAATTTATATATATATATAGATTATTTAAATTTTAACCGCTGTGCGTCATTGTCAGGCTGGTTAATAAAGATTTACTTACTTACTTACCAGCTGTTTTTGAAGGAAAAATAAAAAAAAGGTTTTTAAAATTAAAAAAAATATTGTTGGACCCCAAGGTGTAGCTGAAATGACGTCACTGGGTATTGGAATGGAATTACCTAAATACATTGATACCATTAATAGTATCCATTTTGATGGCGATACTGTTTAACACATAATATCATTATTTCTTAAGTAAATTCTAAATATCAATTTTTACACCTGTAGCATTTAGTTTTGAGTGTCTATTCGGGAATACAATTACCTCTATTTTCCATCCCATATTTAAAGTCTGAAAACCAAATTTTCAAAAATTATTAAAACACGTATTTTGTAAGAATAATCTCGGAACTGAATTGCAAGATTTTCAGAATTTTTAAGTAAATATTCATTTTTTTCCTCCCACATTTGAGATCCTGGAAAACAAATTATCAAAATTGGTGAGACACGTACCTCACCACAATAAACACTTAAATATTGAGTTAACTGGCGATGCAGATTTAAAATATGTCATTTCTTTCAGCCTCCTGCGTTGGCCAGAGAATGAAGGAATGTTTTCCCATGTCCACTGTTCCACCACGTTGAGGTGCAGGTAGGAAGAGGCAGAGGTGCTTTAAGTTTTAGGGATTGAGTTCAAAACATGTCCCCGAAACCCGAAAAGTTGTATGCATATTAAATGTTTGGTTAGATTTAAGTTTAATTTTGAAAGGGTTTCTAAAGTTTGGTTAGATTTAAGTTTAATTTGAAAAGGTTTCTAAAGTTTTGTTATATTTAAGTTTAATTTGAAAGGGGTTCTAAAACAGTTGTTTATAAGCACCTCAGCAGCGAAATAAAACTAAAAAATAATTAAAATAATTGTGAAAAACGGTAATGATGACAACGTGCCAATAGTAAAACTAAATGTAAGTTAAATCAATAAAAACAAAAAAAAATCTTTGACGTTTCCATCGTTCTCGTTTGTTCATCTGACCAGTGAGTTCGCCAGACCTGTTTGTTCATCAGATGAGTTCAAGCCCTGAAAAAAAAACTTTTTAATATCAGAAATTAGACCAATCAATAACCCGAAACGATCCGCTTTTTATTGTGATCAAAATTCAAACCTTAAAAATTTTTCTGTCCAGGAAGTCACTCATTACATTAACATCACCGGCATTCTTTCAGGCTGAGGTCTGGACAAACTGCACTGTTAGATGCTGGTAAAAATATACTAAACAATCTGGTAAGTTATTCTTATTCATAAAATAATTTTTGACAAGTTTAAAGTATATTTCAACATTAATAAAACGTTTGCTTTATCATCAAATGTGACCATTTATATAGCGCTTTCGAGTTTCATGATGATTCACTACGATGCCCCAGTTCCGCCCTTGACGGTGACTGGCAGCAATTGGTTTTGAGCTTTGGCAATGGCGGCTCATACTCGCCATGTGACAGAGTCGTCGCGGAACTATGTGGATTTTTGACGGCAGAAGGTGTAACCAAAACACCTAACACCTCCACGTTCTGGTAACTCTGCCGAAACAACGAAAGCGCTCAAATGCCCTGCAGAAAACGATTTGACTCGTCAGTTCTGGCGGCATGTAATGCGAGGCGCCTGAGAGTTGAACCAGAGCCTAGTTATTCAATTAGTTAAAATAACTAGACGTTGAATTGACATTAACTAATAGTTCACTAATCTTTAAAGTAGTTAAAGTCAACCGCTCAACTGTCGACAGCCATCGAAGCACTCAGAGCACATTAAATCAATATTTCCTGTGCTCCAGGAATTCACTAACCTAACGCAAACGTTTTATAATCTCAATCAATAATTAAATAAAAAAATTTCAATAATTAAATCAAAACTTTTAATAATTAAATCAAAAACGCTGAATTCATGTTGTCTTTCAAGAAATTCTTGCTTCAAATCGTCGAAGCGTTGAGCTCGTCTCGTCTCTCAAACATCTTTAAAATTTAATATCAACCGAATTCACGTTCAATAATTTATTAAATAGAATTTATACACAATAAATTGAATGTATCTAACTACAAACCGCTTAATCCATTCTGCTTTTCTTACTTCAAATCGTCGAAGAGCTGAGCGCGAGTCTTCCTCCATGCCGCTTTTCAAATAAAATGACGTGGCATGGCGGATTACCGAGTAGACGTTGCGTCGTTAAGTTGCACAAAAGATACTAATAAGTATTTTAAATAAAATATAATTAAATTTAATCTATATATATAAAAGAACATGTCCTGACTGACTGACTGACAGATGACTGACTGATAATCAACGCCGAGCTCAAACGCCTCATCCTAGGAACGTGCAATTTGGAACTTATATTACTTTTATAGCGTAAACATCCGCTAAGAAAGGATTTTTGAAAATTTTGCTCCTGAGGGGAAAAAACTGGAAAACAAACTTTCTTCTAAAACAATGTATATCTCGAAAACCAAAAATGAGGAGATTTTGAAATTTGGTATATAGATTTTTTTTGAAAAATAAAAAGATACGTGTTTCACCATTTTTTGAAAATTCGGTTTCCCGGACCTCAAATGTGGGTTGGAAAATTGGGTTATTTGGTTTTTAAAGTAGCTTCTACTCAAAAACTGTTACTGCTACAGGAGTAAAAATTAGTATTTAGTTTCTACTCCAAAAATAATGAAGCACGTGTTTTAGCATTTTTTGAAAATTTGGTTTCCAGGACTTCAAATGTGGGGTGGAAAATAGGGCTTATTGTCTTTTATAGTAACTGCTACTCAAAAACAGTAAATACCACAGATGTAAAAATTCCTATTCAGTTTCTTTTCTAAAAATAAAGATATACGTGCTTCACCATTTTTTACAAATTTGGTTTCCCGGACCTCAAATGTGGGTTGGAAAATTGGGTTATTTGGTTTTTAAAGTAGCTTCTACTCAAAAACTGTTAATGTTACAAAAGTAAAAATTAGGATTTAGTTTCTACTCTAAAAATAATGATATACGGGTTTCACAATTTATTGAAAATTTGGTTTCCAGGACTTCAAATGTGGGGTGGAAAATAGGGTTATTTGGTTTTTAAAGTAACTGCTACTCAACAACTGTAACTGCCACAGATGTAAAAATTAATACTTAGTATCTACTCAAAAAAAAGATATACGTGTTTCATCATTTTTTGGGTTATTTGGTTTTTAAAGTAGCTGCTACTCAAAAACTGTTAATGATACAGAAGTAAAAATTAGTATTTAGTTTCTACTCCAAAAATAATGAAATACGTGTTTTAGCATTTTTTGAAAATTTGGTTTCCAGGACCTCAAATGTGGGGTGGAAATAAGGGTTATTTGATTTCAAAATAACTGCAACTCACAAACTGTAAGTGCTACAAATGTAAAAATTAGTCTTTTGAAGTTTTGTGCCGGTTAAAAGTAGCTAAGTCCAGTTTATCATCGGCCGGGCCAAGCCGTTATTTTAGAGTCTTCACACGGGCCAGGCCAAACCTTAAATCAAAGTGGGACGGGCCGAGGTTTTTCACCAAGTATATAGATATTTTAGTGATTTTAGGGTCTTCAGTTTGGCCGGGCCAAACCTGAGGTCAAGGTGGGACGGGCCGAAGTTTTTCATCAAGTATATAGAACTTCTAGGCCTGTAAAAATGGGCCGGGCCTAATTCAGACGGGCTGTGCCGGGCCAGGAGTTGGGGTTTTTAAAACGGGCTGGGCTAATTTGTCGACGGGCCGAGCCGAGACCTAAAAAAATGATCTCTACTATGTATGCACGGTTCAAACTCTCTAATTTCTTGCGAGCGAAGCCGCTACGGGCACTGCTAGTAAAATATATAGAAGAGACTAGATTAGATTAGATGGTTCTTCAAGAACCATTCTCAACTACTTAAAAATAATAAATTGGGGTGTTCTAAGATTTCTTTGTTACAAGAAAGGCTTTTCCGGCTTTTCGAAAAACAAAGTAAAATAATTTCTGGGCAGCTTGAAATCTATATATATAAAAGAACATGTCCTGACTGACTGACTGACTGACTGACTGACTGACTGACTGACTGATAATCAATGCCGAGCTCACACGCCTCATCCTAGGAACGTGAAATTTGGAACTTATATTACTTTTATAGCGTAAACATCCGCTAAGAAAGGATTTTTGAAAATTTTGCTCCTGAGGGGAAAAAACTGGAAAACAAACTTTTTTCTAAAACAATGTATATCTCGAAAACCAAAAATGAGAAAATTTTGAAATTTGGTACATGGATTTTTCTTAAAAAATAAAAAGATACGTGTTTTACCATTTTTTGAAAATTCGGTTTCCCGGACCTCAAATGTTGGTTGGAAAATTGAGTTATTTGGTTTTTAAAGTAGCTGCTACTCAAAAACTGTGAATGCTACAGGATTAAAAATTAGTATTTTGTTTCTACTCTCAAAATAATAAAATAGGTGTTTTAGCATTTTCTGAAAATTTGGTTTCCAGGACTTCAAATGTGGGGTGGAAAATAGGGTTATTTGTTTTTCAAACTAACTGCTACTCAAAAACTGTAAATACCACAGATGTAAAAATTAGTATTTAGTTTCTATTCTAAAAATAAAGATATACGTGTTTAACCATTTTTTTAAAATTTGGTTTCCAGGACCTCAAATGTGGGATAGAAAATAATGTTATTTGGTTTTTATTGTAACTGCTATTCGAAAACTGTAGATGCTGCAGGAGTAAAAATTAGTATTTGGTTTCTACTCCAGAAATAATGATATACGTGTTTTACCATTTCTTGAAAATTTGGTTTCCAGGACTTCAAATATGGGGTGGAAAATAGGATTACTTGGTTTTTAAAGTAACTGCTACTCAAAAACTGTAAATGCTACAAAAGTAAAATTAGTATTTAGTTTCTACTCTAAAAATAATGATATACGAGTTTCACCATCTTTTGAAAATTTGGTTTCCAGGACCTCAAATGTGAAGTGGAAAAAGGGTTATTTGATTTTAAAATAACTGCTACTCAAAAACTGTGCTACAGATGTGAAAATTGGTATTTTGAGGTTTTGTGCCGGTCAAAAGTAGATGATTTCAGTTTATCACCGGACGGACGGGCCAAGCCGTTATTTTAGGGTCTTCATAAGGCCCTGCCTAAACATTAAATCAAGGTGGGACGGGCCGAGATTTTTAACCAAGTATATAAACATTTTAGTGATTTTAGGGTGTTCAGATGGGCCGGGCTAAGCCTGAAGTCAAGGTGGGACGGGCCGAAGTTTTTCATCAAGTATATAGAACTTCTAGGCCTGTAAAAACGGGCCAGACCCATATTAGAGGGGCCGTGCCGGGCCAGGAAATTCGGTTTTTGAAACGGGCTGAGCCAAGTTGTCGACGGGCCGAGCCGAGACCTAAAAAATTGATCCGTGCAGTACTCTCCTATGTATGCACGGTTCAAATTCTCTAATTTCATGCGAGCGAAGCCGCTACGGGCACTGCTAGTATTAAAATAAAATAACAACTTATTACTGTGGTTATCGTTCATGAGATATTGTTAGCAGCTAACGTTTTTTTACTATTTTAAAATCATTTTCAAAATAAAGCAGTGCAAGTAAGTGGCTAATTTTGCCAGCCCTGTTGAACAGAAGTCTAATTTCAATACTTCGATATTTCATACAAGCCAGTTAAATTTGATTAAGATAATTTCAACTCCTCGATGTTTGCCGAAAGCAAAGTATTTGTCGGGACAACCTAGAACGATGAAACTAACTTCTTCATTCAATAAACTTTGATAAAGTTCGAAGTTCCGTACTGAATCGGTCGAGACATTCCAACATATCTATTTGAATTTGATTTTCAGCTGTCATCGTTTTCCCTGCCCATTCGTTTTAACGACAAATTCTTTTTACAAACTTTTATTTAGGTTACAATCTCTGTTTGTGTGTGGTTGTGTGGGTTTCTCTGTACACAAATTTTGCAAGTGAAATTTAACCAGCTTTTTGACTAGTTAGAAAGCTGAAACTTTCAGCATAGCTTTATATTGGATGACAACACATAATTCAATTTAAAAAAAAACACAAACAGAGATTGTAATCTAAATAAAAGCTTGTAAAAAAGGTCGTTTTACAAGAAAATTTGCATTAAATGAAAAGCCAGCAATTCATGAAATATGAGGGAATAAAAAAACCTTTTTTTGTAAATACCACTAAATTTATTATAAAAAATTATGTTGAAATTAATTGAATTATGTATTGTCATCCAATATAAAGCTAGGCAGAAAGTTTCAGCTTCCTAGCTAGTCAAAAAGTTAGTTAAATTTTACTTGCAAGATTTGCGCACAGAGAAAACACACCCACAAACAAACAGTGAATAGAAGCAGTTGTACAAAAAATAGTTTGCGCCAATCACCAGGTATTCAACCCGTCTCTGGATGATAATTGATAACTAAAACTTCTTATCGAATTATAAAACTCTTACATATATTTATTTCAATTATAGTAGATTAAAAGATTTTGTTGTACTTAATTTTGCTTTATTTTAGTTTTTATTATATATTTTAAACATAACTTCAAAACATAGTTACAATTTTTCTAACCACAATAACACAAAGATCAATTTTCATTTTGCAAAATCTAATAAAAATAAAATCAACAAATAGTTCACAGAGATCCTTTTCCATTAGGTTAGATTTATAAATTTCCTCCTCGGGCACTTGCAATCTGTTCTTTTAAATTGAGAATGCTTTGACGTTGGTCTGGCTCCAGGTTAGCTATTTGTTCATCTGAAAGTTGAAGAATCTGCATGATCAGGGCTGCTTTCTCTTGATCCTGAACAGACCCATTCTGATTGTTTGGTGCTTCCTAAATTAAACAAAGAAAATTATAATATATTTGAATGGCATTTAATAAATACCATCTGTTTAAATAAAGCAAGAATGCTAGTTATAATACCTGATTTGGACGAGAGCTGAGTGCTGTTGTAGGGGAAAAGCCAGGTGCAGGCTTCGACTTAAAGTTGGAGTCACGTGATTCTGAGTTTTGCTGAGAACCAAGATGGTGTCTCCTTCTTGGATCTGTCCCCCTCATGTTACTCATATCTCTTCCCATGTCCATTCCTCGATAGCCTGGTTCAAATCTCCTTTCTCCTTCAGCTGAGTCATACCCACCATTCATTCCTCTCGGGCTTATAAATGCTCTCGGCCCCATGTGGTTAACGACTCTTCCTTCTCGGTATCTGTCCTCTCTGAACGGGGCTTCTACTAATGGTCCTGGCCCACCCATATCCATACTTCTCATATCTCCACCTCTGGGACCACCTATTCCTCTTGGATGACCAAAATTAGGCCCTCTTGGACTTGGAATATCTGGACGTAGTCTTTTGTTAGGTGGACCCATGTTTGTTGTGTTTATATTTTCTTGTCTTTCATTCAGTATCTCTGGTCTTTGTCTTGTCACATCTGGTCCTTGTCTTCCCATAACCGACCCTTGTCTTTCCATATTTCGCCAATGTCTTCCCATCCCTGGTCCTTCTCTAAGTTCTCCAGTTTCGTTTTGAGTTCCAAAAACAGGAGAAGGAATAGCCATTCTTGGTTCATTTATGTTCATGTCTGGCCTTTTTATTTCTAAGAAAAAATTATTTAATGATTTTTTTGCAATATGCTGTTCAAAACTAGATGGGAGATAATATTACCTTTAACTTCCTCTGAAAATGATGAGGCCATGAGCCTTGATTCCTGAAGAGGCATACTGCCAAGAAGTCCTCCTCTTAACCTTGGCATACCACCAGCATTTCTGGAACCTTCAAATTACATATTACAAATGTACATTGAAACGCGTAATGGAACACCAACAAATAAAGCATGACCTACCAAACTCATGTGGACTAAGGCCAGGAGAAAGTTGCTCATTGAATATGGGCTTCTGGGGTGGTATGTCTTCAACAGGACGTGGAGTGCTAGTAGAAATGACTGGTGGGATTTGTTCTGCTGGTCTGTGAAGCATTGCCTGGACATATAAAATATTTTGTACATCCAATATTTATTTGTAATTATAACTATAATTTCAAAATATTTATAAGACAAGTAATATAAAAAAACTCTCTTACCAATGCAACCTGTGGATCAACAATTTTCATGACGATTTGACCTTGTAGAAGTGCATAAGCCAGCTGTGCATTTTGCAGCAACATGCTTCGTGCCTCGTTTGGATTGTTCTGTATGCAAAGCTGTAAAAACAATTAACACTTAAAATTGGTGTGACAAAGAAATTTTTTTTAAATCTCATATATTATTTACAATTTGTTTACATTAACAGTAGAATATTAATCCCAATATATAGATATATCAAAATCGCATACATCAAAATCCTACATATATCAAAGTAATTTTGATGATGCCTAAACTTTATTATAATAAGTTTATATTGTAAATTTAAATTATTTAAAGTTAAAATAATAAAAATCTTGACATTTAGATTTGGGATATAGCAGTAAAAAATATTACCTTCATTTGTTTCATTAGTTCAAACATCTGCTCAGGTGGAAGACTTGCAACAGCTCGGCTGATTGCCTCAGGTGCTTTCTCAGGTTCAACTGGTTCCCCATATGGAATCTATTCCATCAAATTTTTAAAATATTAATATAATCAAAACAAATACAATTTTGACAAACAAATGGAAACCACAATAAAATCATCGTAAAATTTGACACACTAACCTCTGGAATCGGACCTCCAAATGATTGCTGCATGGCTGTAATAAAACGATTCAATCAAAATATTACA
Organism: Erpobdella octoculata; assembly: GCA_963978895.1. NCBI lineage: Eukaryota > Metazoa > Annelida > Clitellata > Hirudinida > Erpobdellidae > Erpobdella > Erpobdella octoculata. The sequence continues at coordinate 34,219,280 of OZ022241.1, forward strand.
ATTTAAAAATTTGAAAGCAAAAATTTTAATCAAAATATGTGTTGGCTTCTCATTGCAAATTTTGCTAAAATTGGTCTATCAGTTTTGATTTGTATAAAAGACAGAGACAACAGTCATTTTTAACTATAAAAATTAAACTAACGTTTTGCTTCCTCTTTAGCCTGATCTCCAGCGGCTACTCCAACTCTCAGGGGCCTACCACCAATTTCAAAATTGTTCAGGTTCCTCATAGCACTTTGGGCTGTTTCCTGATCCTGGTACTCACAGAATCCATAACCCTTTGGTTTTGCTGTTTCTCTATCATAAACTAACCTAAAACAAAAATTATATAAGAATAATGTATCAAATAAAAATGCTTAGGACAAATCATTTTAAATTGAGGTTAGATTTGAGAAATATAATATTACAGACCTACACAAAACTTGCTCGATTGAGAAAAATAAATTCTTCCCCCGATGCTGGACAAAGGAGGAAAGAAGAACTTATTTCTCTCAATTGTGTAAGTTTTGTATAGGTGCATAAGCAGTAGGGTTTTTGTCTTCTAGTAAATAAATGCTATTATATTTGTTATTATTTGACATGTGTGTTTTGTCTGGTCAGTGATTCTTCTCCATAAAAGTTGAAGCTAAGCAGGGTTGAAAAGTTTACTAAGTAAATTTAGTAACATTTTTTTGGCCAATATTAGACCAGCTACTCGTTATTGTAATAAACTTGAATGTTGTAGTCTAAAATAACGTTAAACTGTAAAGTAAGTGGAGTAAAGATCATAATAGAGTGAGTTACAGTGATCAATGAAAACCGTAAAAACGAGGTTTTTCACCAATCCCTTCTATATTTCAGGATTCGCCGTATTTTCATTTAATCCATTTTTTTAAACTACATTTTAATAAATTTATAAATGTGAATATTCATATAATTATGTTCGATTTGATGTTGTTTCTAAATATGGATAACTAATTTTTTCAATTTTTTAATTTAAAATATTTTTTTCAGAAATTTTTCAAAGTTTAATAGAATGCATTGTCATGCGGAGCGAGTTCATATTTCGAATTTCAAACCGATGGATAGCGGGAAGTTTGTTAATTTTCGCTTTCAAGGTTTAGAACAATCAAGCAAGCAATGCCGACAGTGAAGTTAATATAAGGGTTTTAAGAAAGTTGATATATTTTGTAAAATAATGAAAAAAGTTGTAGTATTATATAATATAACAGCAACTGTGTTATTACCTGAAACTAGCAACTGGTCCAACTCGACTGAATATTTCTTTAAGTTGTTCTTCTGTAGCTTCGTATGGTATATTTCCAACTAAATGAAAATTAAATAATATGATCAATAACTATAATATTCGCAATAATTTGATTCAGTTTGGATTTTGCATCAACATAACAATTAGCAAAATCTAAACCGTTGGACCAATTTTAATAAAATTTGGCATAGAAATCGGTCACAAAATGAGCGGAGCGGGAGAGCAAGCGGAAACGGGAACTGGAAAATGAGTGGGAACGGGAAAGCAAGCGGGAACGGAAAAGTGACTGAGAGCAAAGGAGCGAGCGGAAAAGGGAAAGGGAAAGCGACCGGGAACGGGAGAGCAAGCGGGAAAACGACCGGGAGCGGGAAAACGACCGGGAGCGGGAAAACTACCGGGAGCGGGAAAACTACCGGGAGCGGGAAAGCGACCGAAAACGAGAAAGCGACCGGGAACGAAAGAACATGCTGGGAAAGAAACTGGAGCGAGAGAAAAACGATAGAAAAATTTCTATATAGCGCTAGTTGCGTAATAAAATTCAAATTTAGTTTACGTAACAATGTTTGAAGGTTTCCAGCAACTTTTAGCAAGTCTATTTTACGTTTTATGGGCTAAAAGAAATTAGGAGAGAGTGTAAAAAATAAGCTGTAGTGGTAGCGTGAACGGGAGAGCAAGCGGGAGAACAAGAAAGGGTGAGGAGGGCGAGCGGGAGAGAAAAAGCAAGCAAGGAAGGAAACGGGTGCAAGAGAGAAAAACAATAAAAACCTCTAAAGACCCCGGGCAACGTCGGGTAACCCCGCGAGTCAGGTAATAAAATGAGCGCGATTTGAAGATTTTACATGATTATTTTTGCAAGATTGAATTATTATTATTATTAGTCTAAACTGAATTAAAAATTTAAATTATGCAAAAACGAGAAACAGTCACAATTAAATTTAGTTCGCTAAATAAGCAACCCACCAAAAACAGACTTTATTGAACGTTCTTCAGCCATTGTAGAAAAAGAAAAACTTTAAAAACGTTCAAACGTTTGCTTAATTATTAGACAAAGCAAGCCGATAAAAATCGCCGATACAAGTTCATAAACAATAGATAAAAATTTAGAAAAAAAGAATAATCAGTTTATTTACGTTCATAAATGTTTATTACAAACTTTTTACAAACTTGTATTTAGGGTACAATCTCTGTTTGTGTGTGTCTTTCTCTGTACGCAAATCTTGCAAGTAAAATTTGACCAGCTTTTTGACTAGCTAGGAAACTGAAACTTTCAGCATTGGATAACAATACATGATACAATTAAAACAAGTGAAGGAAAAAACGAGTTTTTCAACACAAACTTTTATTTCAAATACACTCGATTTAGAAATACGAAAGATGTTCAAAATGAGTTGTTTTTTTTTAAATTGAAGCATGGAGGATTTTTGAAAATTTTGCTTCTGAGGAGATGAAACAGGAAAACAAACTTTTTCTAAAACAATATCTCGAAAACCAAAAATTAGGATGTTTTGAAATTTTGTATTTATATTCTTCTTAAAAAATATAAAAAAAATACGTGTTTCACCATTTTTCGAAAATTTGGTTTCAAGGACCTCCAATGTGGGGTGGAAAATAGGGTTATTTGTTTTTTTTAAATAACTACTACTCAAAAACTGTAAAGGCTACTGATGAAAAAAAAATATTTAGTATTTACTCAAGATATATGTGTTTTACCAATTTTTGATAATTTGGTTTCCAGCGCCTCAAATGTAGAGTGGAAAAAAATAATTGATTCAAAACTCCAAAAAATTCGAAAGTTTTGCAATTTAGTGCTAAGTATATTCTTACCAAATAACAAAATATATGTTTTAATAATTTTTGAAAATTTGGTTTTCAGGACTTCAAATGTAAGATGAACAAGTGAAGCAAAAACAAAGTTTTTTAAAAACACACTTTTATATTTTTACTACATAAACAGCAAACATATAAGCATAGACAATAAATAGTTCGACGAAAATATCACAAATAATTACTTGATTAAATTTTGTCCAATCGATCCGAAAAGTTGATAAAATGGTAATCAGTTCAGAGGTATGTTTAAATTTTGAAGTCTCTAGCTCATTGTGAAGTTAGTTTAAAATCGATTGCAAAATTTGACGACAGATAGACAGATAGACAGACAGAGAAGTCAAGTTAAGTAAAAGTGTGTAAAAATAGGGTTATATTTTTTGTCGAATACTTTGAAGCTGAAATTACTACAGATATAAGAATTAGTAATTACATATTACTTAGATAATAGAGTTACACATGTTTTACCATGTGTATGTTTTGGATTCCAGGACTACAAATGTAGGGTGGAGAAAAAGGTTATTTGCTTGAAAACTTAATAACTGAAAACTTTAAAAACATTAGAATTCAGTATTTAGGTTTTTTCATCACGGACCGGGCCAGGCCTCGATTTTTTGCTTATGAAACGGGCCAGTTCGGGTCTAAATAATAAGCCAGATCTAGAATATTTTGCCTATAAATTAAGCCGGGAGCGGGTCTGAAAAAAATCCGTGTAGGTCTCTATGGATTAGAGTACTACACGGGCCGGGCCAGGGCGTGATTATAAGTTTTTCAGACGGGTCGGGCCAAACCTGAAGTCAAAGTGCAAAATTAGACCGGGTCCAAATTAGATGGGCTAGGCCGGGCCTAAATTTTTGGATTATGAAACGAACCGGGCCAAATTGTCGACGGGCCGGGCCGTGAAAAATTGGCAGGTGCCATATATATATATATATACTAGAAGTGTCCGTAGAGGCTTCGCTCGCATGAAATTAGATAATTTGAATGGTGCATCCATAGTAGAGTACTGCACCTGCCAATTTTTCACGGCCCGGCCCATCGACAATTTGGCGTACGAACCGGGGGCGGGGGGTTTCAGACCCCCAGTTTCGGGCAAAAATTCGGGCAAAATGGGCTGAAAATTCGGGCAAAACAGTTTAATTTTTTCATATAAATGTCACAAATACATATCTCAAAATTTGACCAGATGGTCGTGTAGATATGAATCAGTAAAAGCCATGATGGAGCAGTTGCCTAATATCACAACGGCCTTCCTAACTTTGACAGATGATCACGATCCCAAAACGCATATAAGCAGTACAGCCTTACTGACTGCAAGAATGTGACTTTGATTTTTGTTTGGGCTGGTTGTGTTAAAAATAATACTATCAAACACAAATAGTTTCAGCAGATATTTGCAGGGAAAAACTGTCGACGTGATAACAGCCAAGAAAACAGCCACAGACACCAGAGACACTATCCATCAATGTAGAAATGAAGAGCACTTTGAAAATGTTTGGATCTACACTGATAGACTTTTGCAAAATGTAAAGACAGTTATCCACGGCACACGATTCTTGTTCAAAGAGGCAAGAGTTGAAAAGAAAAGACAAGTTGCTCGTAGAAGCCAAGCCCTATTTGGCGAAGAGTAGCAACAGACGCTCAACAACTTCAAACTGCCAAAGACTGTCATAGAATATCGACGTATTATTTTAGTCTGGATAAAGTTATTGGCGAATTAGACTCCCGATTTAGTGGAAATGACCAAAACACGCTGTGCTCACTATACAAAAATTGCCTCGCGGAATGGACTTGATCACAACTTGCTTAAGACAGAAAAGGCAATCTACTCTAAGTTTCTCACTGACCACACTCCTAAAGCAGGTTGACAAGCAGCAGCAGCCGATGTTGTCTCAACCCTTTACAACAATGACCTTCATGTTGTTCTACCAGTTTTCAATCAAGTTGCTAATATTTTGGCCGCAATTCCAGCCACATCTTGTTCTGCCAAAAGTTCCTTCGGCGCGCTCAGAGTACAATGGGCCAAACACGTCTAAACAGTGTGGCAATTTTAGATATTGAACAAAAACATTCTAATATAGTGACCAAAGTATTGACATTTTTGCTTCCAGAAAATCCAGAAAACAATATTGTTTTTGAATGTTTTAATAAGAAGGTCTTGTAACTATTGAAGTTTTTTTTTAAATAAATATACAGACAAAAATAGAATTAATAAAAGGTGATTTATTATAACGCCCATGTTCATTTATCCCTATTTTTTTGAAAACTTCTAGCATTTGGGCAAAAGTTATTTTCAGCCCCCCACTTCAATTAGACCCCGTACGCCTGAAAATAATTTTGCCCGAATGCTAGAAGTTTTCATAAAATAGGGATAGATGAACATGGGCGTTATAATATATATATATATATATATATATATATATATATATATATATATATATATATATATATATATATATATATATATATATATATATATATATATATATATATATATATATATATATATATATATATATATATATATATATATATATATATATATATATATATATATATATATATATATATATATATATATATATATATATATATATATATATATATATATATATATATATATATATATATATATATATATATATATATATATATATGACCAACCATTGCTACAAATTGCAATATTTTCGTTAACTTCTTCTTCCATTCAAGTGCAATCGACAAGTGGTTGACTTAATTTTTAAGCTTTGTTTTGTTCAGAAGGTGACCTTCGTACCTTGTGTGCTATTACGATGTTAAACGTTTGGTGTTATCTTGGTCCTAATAAAATTTATTTTCGTTGTGATGCGTGTAGACGTGGTCAAATCTTGTTTTAATAAAATAAAAATAATTTAATCTACTAGTTTGTGTTACATTAAATGTTCTCAAATCAAGAAATGGGCCTTGCCAAACAAATGGATGACCTTAAATTGGTCATATCTAAATTTATAGATAAAACTGCAAGTGAACTTCGTCAACTGAGTCAAGAAATTTGGTCTCATCCAGAGCTTTCTGGTATGGAATATAAAGCTCATCAGTATTTGAGCGGCTTTCTCGAAAGAGCTGGTTTTTCTGTGCAGAAAAAATATATACTAGAAACTGGTTTTCGCGCCACGTTCACCAAAGGCAATTACTGCGATGGACCGAGAATCGCATTTCTCTGTGAATACGACGCGCTACCAGTAATTGGACATGCATGTGGTCACAATCTTATTGCAGAAGTTGGAATAGGAGCGGGATTAGCTGTAAAGGCAGCGTTAGAAAAATCAGACATTTCTTCGGGAACGGTAATATTTTAATTCTTAATAAATAAAATAAGATCATAGATATCTCTGATTAGCATGCACTGTCCAAACTTATTTTAATTTAGCAAATAATGGTAGAGTTTACTTTTTTGGTGTGTTTCTTCAAGTAGGAAGTTATGAAAAATAAATCTTAAGCTAGATGTTTTTAAATGCTTTTATTTAACTTCACTCGTCTCTCTGTTTGTTTGTTTGTTTGTTTGTCTGGTGTGATCAAATTTTAGAAACGAAAAATCACCCACTTTTCGATTGTTTTACATTCAAAAATTTTAGTTTGTTGACTCAGATAAAGAGGCAAATAAAAGTTATTTTTAAATTTATTTTTTATCTTTACTTGTTTTAAATGTTGATATTTATCTATCTTATGTGAGTGTTATTATTACCAATTAGGTAATAATATTTGGCACGCCAGCAGAAGAGGGAGATGGAGGAAAGGTGGATTTCGTTAATGCCGGAGCGTTTGATGATGTTGACGTAGCCCTCATATCTCATCCAGCTCACTTCTCTGCTTCAAAAAATATCTTTTCCTCTATGCAAGAGTTTGTTAATTATTTTTATTAACCGTTTTTACATATATGAATGTGTTTAATAACTGAATTATGAACAAGCGAATTCATTTTGCTTGACCAAATTTATAAGCGAATTGAAAGCGTTTTTAAAAAAATTGTCAAATTTGTCGAATTTTAACAAACTTCTAGACTACCTAGAGCTTTAAAACTTTTACCACTTATTACAACTTTTATTTAGGTTACAATCTCTGTTTGTGTGTGTGTGTGTGTGTGTGGCTTTCTCTGTACGCAAATCTTGCAAGTAAAATTTAACCAGCTTTTTGACAAGCTAGGAAGCTGAAACTTTCAGCATAGCTTTATATTGGATGACAATACATGATTCAATTTAAAAAAAAACTTAATTTGAACATTTTTCGTATTTCTAAATCGAGTGTATTTGAAATTAAAGTTTGTGTTAAAAAACTCGTTTTTTCCTTTACTTTTTGACTAGCTAGGAAGCTGAAACTTCAGCATAGCTTTATATTGGATGACAATACATGATTCAATTAAAAAAACTCAATTTGAACATCTTTCGTATTTCTAAATCGAATGTAGGTATTTGAAATAAAAGTTTGTGTTGAAAAACTCGTTTTTTCCTTTACTTGTTTTTACCATTTAGAATATTAATATTCAATCATTTTTCATATGATCTTTATTTCGATTAAATTATTTCAGTTTCAAAATTTATAAACAGGCGAATTCATTTCGCTTGAGCAAATTTATAAGCGAATTGAAAAGCGCTTTTTAAAAAAATAAAGAGAAAAAAATTTAAACAATGTATATAATTTAATTTTTTCTCCTTATTTATTTATTAATTAAATAAATAATTAATTTTATGTCGTCAAGCGGACAAGGCTTTGCTACCAGGGACGTAAATTGGGGGGGGGCAGGGGGGGCATTTGCCCCCCCCCCCTGATTTTCAAAATTTGAATTTTTTTACCTAGAGTTTACTATATATTTATTTAATTAATTTTAACTTTACTTAACCTAGTGATGATGCAATGCGTATTGGAATCTTTCCGGCGTGTATAGACAATTCGCCCCCCCTTGATTTCCAAAATTAAAAATTTTTTTTACTTAGAGTTTACTATATAATATGTTAATTTTAACTTTACTTAACCTCGTGATGATTCAATGCGTATTGGAATTCTTTTTGCGTGTGTAGACAATTTTATATCTTAGCTCGATGCTAGATTTACCAATAACTGCAGAGTAATAATTTGTGTATCAGTGTTGGTCCAAAGATTAGCTGATTTCTGTGCCAAAATACAATAAGAGAACTCGTGGAATTTTACCCTATTAGTGGTATCAATACAATGTTGATTCCCTCACAGCTGTCTACATCAAAGTTATTATTTATTACACAAAAATAAAACAAAATTATACCCACCCCATTTTGGACATGTTTTTTACAAATTTTTATTTAGGTTACAATCTCTGTTTGTTTGTTTGTGTGTGTGTGTCTTTCTCTGTACGCAAATCTTGCGAGTTAAATTTAACCAGCATTTTGACTAGCTAGGAAGTTGAAACTTTCAGCACAGCTTTATATTTGATGAAAATACATGATTCAATTTTTAAAAAAAACTTTGAACATCTTTTGCATTTCTAAATTGAATGTATTTGAAATCAATGTTTGTGTTGAAAAACTTAATTTACGTCCCTGTTTGCTACTATAGAAACCGTTATCAGGGATAGCGCAGCCATAGATTCCGTTACCAGGGTCGTCCTAGAGCAACCTAATTATTTAGAATTTTGAACTAACAGCCTATTCCTCCGTTATTTTGTTTTCAGAGGTGAAGTAACATATCTTGGAAAAGAAAGCCATTCGGCCTCTAATCCTTGGGATGGAGTTAATGCGTTAGATGCAGCAGTTCTTGCTTATTCATCAATATCATGTCTCAGACAGCAGATACATCAGTGTTCAAGAATCCATGGTTCTGATTATAATGATATTATAAGAAATAATAACCAAAAAATTTTATGTTATTGATATTATAAACAATAATAATCTTTATACCATCAAAATTCATCTAAGATAATTATTTTATGAGATATAAAAAAGTTCCTTGAAAATTGCATTTTCCTTTTGTTTTAAGCTATCATCACTAAAGGTGGGGATGCTGTAAACATTGTTCCAAAAGAAACAAAGCTTAGTTGTTGTGTAAGGGCAAGCACTCATGAAAGATTGGTAGATCTAACTAGCAAAGTTGAGGCTTGTCTTAAAGCAGCTGCTATAGCAACCGGTTGTCAAGTAATGGAATTATTTGCATTTACAAAAATAATTTCTACTATTCATTCATATTTTTAATTTTTATCAATCATAAGGTAATTTGCAAATGGAATCCCAGAGTGTTTCTTCCCGTTCACAGTGAAAGACACCTCCTTGAAATTTATGAAAAAAATGCAAAAAAACTCGGAACTCAATTTACCGATAACGAAGAATTTCTGACCCTCCCAACAGGAAGTACCGACATGGGAAATGTTTCTTATGTTGTGCCTTCACTTCATCCTCATTTCAACATAGGAGGAACGTCAAAAGAGCACACCATAGGCTTTGCCAGCCAGGCTGGTATGTCTGCCTATAAAGGACGTCTTAGTTTAGCACTAACATTAGTTTTTTGTATGTAATTATTTTTGTGTTTTGTAGTAGTCTAAGTTGATACAGCAAAAACTAATATTTTTTAGTTTATTTAGAAATAAAAAATTTGTTTTTAGGTAAACTATTTATGCCAGGTGAGTGAAAGAATTAAATTGAAGCTTTTCTATTACTTGAAATTATTTATAAATGTTTTTTTTTTAAATAGTATTTTAGCTAATTTGGTTTTTTTTATTTACTTGCAGCAAGTTCAGAGGCTCAACTGGCAACTTTAAAAGAAGCAAAAACACTTGCTTACGTGGCAGCGGAGCTGTTTTGCCAGCCTGAATTAGTTCACAAGATAAAAAAAGAGTTTGACGATAGTTCCATTCATGTCAACTCCAGAAATCTTCAGAAATGATCATATTTTAAAGAAAACTAATACAACACGACAACCATAATTGTTGTTTTTTAGCGAGTAATTCTGATAGTCTTCTTTGGTACTTAAGCTTTATAATTTTTTCTTTTGGGATATAATAAAAATATAAATAACAGATAATTTGGCAAATAGAATTTTTTACGCTTAGATAAAAGTTATGAAATCAGAGTACGGCTTTGTGAAATAAACTTCCACTTCCAGCGTATAGATTACAAACTCCAGGACATATTTATGGTAGGAGGTTGACATGGTGAAGGGGCGCATTAGAGGCAGTTGCCCTTCCAAAATTAAAGAATATTAATCAAAATTAATTAAGTTGGCTTTGAGGAAGGTTCGGGACTTTTTTTTACAAAAAATGTCTAATGACCGGGGGTGGAGCGCGTCATGTCCCATTGTAAAAAAAGTGTCTAAAACGTAGTTGTTTTCCTGCAAGAATAACCGATGACCGAAAAAATATTGCATCTCATTTCAGTCCTAGCACATTTTTAGAAACGTTTAAAATAATTCAAGGGGAAAAGTTACAATAATCCAGTTTTGTGTCGACGATTTCTTTTATTATTGACTGGCAGTGCCCGTCGCAGCTTCGTTCGCTTAAAATCACAGAATTTGAATCTTGCATCTATAATAGAGTATAAGTACTGCACGGGTCGAGTTGTCGACCACCCGGCTTGGCCCGGCCCGTCGACAACTCGGTCCGGCTTGTTTCGTAAGCCAAAACTCCAGGCCCGGTCCGTTTTACAGGTCTTACTTGGGGAAAAAATCTTGGCACAGCCCGGTCTAAAATCACGACTTGGCCGGACCGTGCAGCACCTACTATAATCCATATATAGAACCCTACACGGTTTTTAAGACCCGGTTCGACTCGTTTTTATGCAGAAAATTGCAGGCCTGGCTTGTTATTTCAGGGAGAAAGGTTACAAGAATAACCTTTCATAAGCACAAAATCGAGGCTTGGCCTCGATGAACTGGACTCAGCCAGTTTTAACGGGCACAAAACCTTAAAGCTTGAAAACTATTATTTTTGAAGTATTCACGAACAGCAGATATGTGACCAAGGTCGCAGTCCTAGTACTTGAGTATCTCTTTTAGGTCAATGAAAGATCTTTGGTCAAGAAACCTAGGAAGCAGATGTTGAATCTGAATGTAGATTCGCTCATTTGGGGCAAATCGTTCTTTCAACTGGTTGACCATGCTTTCCAGATAAGGGATGTAAATAGCTTGTCTGCAAATAAAAAGTTAATATTCCTAAGCAATAGTTAGTCTAAAAATATATCAAAAGACGAATGAAATCAATGAATTCTACATACCTGTAGTACTCCTCTATAGATTTTGTATGGTAATTTCACTAATTTCCCCCGGTGAATCTGCCTTCCTACACGTCGTGGTAAATTAAGGTCAATTTCATGTTTGTCACAAACAGCAGCTAGCCGTTTGTAGATATCCTTAAGTTCGTTATCAGCGCTTGTTCTTCGTCCTTATATAATCTGGATTATTTCGTCCACAAGTGTCATGCCACCATTGATGTTCGCCGTGGATGACTGCAACAATTTAGACAAATAAGGGAGAAGTAAGTCGCACATATTTTCCATTACAAATAATTAAACAAAAAAAATCACAACTACTATGTCCTCGCAAAAGATTAGTAACTTGTGAATGGCCTACAAAGAAAAAAAATCACATTATGCAGATATGCACCTATGTTTGTGTTTATTTCTTTCATCAGATTTTTTCCAGTTTTCACTGTACGCCTACGACCTACTTTGCAGCGAGGGCTCCTCCAAGACTTCAAGCATTTTCGAGAATCAAAAAATAAAATACAAAAATAAGTCGGGTCAGGTCAGTTTTTTTGGCGGGTCGGGTCTTCAAAATTGGACCCATGGATAACTTTGACCCTAACATTTTTGATACTTATTAAATATTTAATTTGCCAAATAATTGTTAACACAAACATGTCTCCAAATACACGGGCACACGCATCACTTAAACATCAGCACAGACAAGTTTTCATGGTGGCCCGGGTCTTCCCAGCTGGGCCTCTGGTCTGAGGTGGTTGGAAATTGTGGTTTTGCGATTAAGCGTTCGCTTGTTGGCCTAAAGGACGGTGGATCGAATCTAACCGGCGTCACCATCGTCCGTAGAGGGTGAGGAAGCAAGCACCATAAAAAAAACTGGCTCCTAATGTTGCAGCGGTTTTCACAGTTCTCACACAGGCTTTAGTCTTCTGAACCACACCAAACTATGTTAATTTAGTTTAATTTAATCAGAAAATAGCACAAATGTTTCTTTAACTTTTTTTGGTTTTTTATAAAAAAAAAAATCATGCACCGTTTTGATTATCTGCCAGTAGCTATTTTTGATGGATCCACAACAAAGTGAAAATTGGGGCAGAAGTTTTTCAATGGAACGAGAACATTATATATAACCTAAAAAGTAAAAAAAAATAGTTCGGCGGTATTATTACGAATTTTGATAAAAAATTAAATTTGTTGTTGTAAACAAAACCAAGACATAAACAACCTGAACGCATTTTATCTCTAAACATTCTACAACGCCATCTTATGTTCCAGGAGTGTCGCGAATTTGTTTCTATTCTGCTCCTGGACTGTCATGTCATCTGTTTCCTTGTGTTGCGCTCTCGAATTTTGAGTTTCAATATAAGGAATCGTTGAGTACTTGTAGGTGAACATCTTATTTTAAATTTTGGTTCTTCGTCGCTTGCTACACCAATAGAAATGAACAAGTTTATTCACGGACCCAATGCTTCCGGACAGAGTATTATTGACCGTGCTTTGGCTGCCAAACACACAGTGGCTGGTCAGAGCCTTGCCAAGGTTATTTGCAAAGCCACCACAGAAGAAATTATGGGACCTAAACGGAAGCACCTTGACTGTGGGTTCATTGAAATACTCATTCATTATTATGAATATCTTTCATCTATCTGGGAATACAAATTGAATACTACTATAGAGAATAATAACTAGATTTTTGAACTGTATGTTGTTTAGATCTTCTACAATGTACCAACGAACCAAACATTTCGATACCACAAATGGCCAACCTGCTCATCGAGAGAACTCAAAATGCCAGTTGGGTTGTCGTTTTCAAAGCCCTCGTCACTGTTCACAACCTCATGAATTATGGCAATGAAGTCAGTTTTTTTTGGGATAAATTATCGATAATATATTTCTTTGTTGACATACTTAACTTATTAAGTAAGTAACTTAGCATCTTTGGTTTGGTGTGGCTTTAGCTTTTAATTAAGCTCGAGTATTTGAATGTATGTTGTATAGCTTCTCCAAAAAATAGAAGCATTGTTTTTCAATGGCAAAGTTTAAAAAAACAGTAACTGTGTATCTTTTCTATAATTGTGATGCAAACCTATTATAATCATATAGAAACATTCAAACAACCAGCTAGTTTAGATGACCTTTTTGACTTTATAAATTTAACATTTCAACAACATATGGTTTTGGTTAACTTTATAACTATGATTTTAAATGCAGAGGTTCACTCAGTTCTTGGCTTCCAATAACTGTTCCTTCCATCTTTCTAGCTTTACAGATAAAACAGGGCCCCAAGGTAGCTTTATCTTCAACTTTGTGTTATCATATAAATATTAATTTACATTTTTATAAAGATTACATTTTTGGCATTTCTTATATCTGTTTGTTATGGATTTATGTTGCATGTTTTCAGTTTCTAAGTACAAGCATAAAACTTGGCTCTTTTTTCATGAAATAAAGATTTATTTCATAAGACATTGATTTATTGTGGCTCAAGTAAATACTGATATACGATATCTTATTGATCTATCAGGTTTGTACAGTCTAATAGTCTCTATACATAAATTGTGCAGGTTATGACATGTCAACTTATGTCAGAAGATACTCTAAATACTTGAACGAGAAAGCATTCTCCTACAGACAAATGGCATTTGATTTTTGCAAAGTGAAAAGAGGGTGAGAAGACCAGGATTTTATTCTATTTATAGCATTATCTAAATTCTGTTTTAAACTAATCCTCTCTCTCTCTCTCTCTCTCTCTCTCTCTCTCTCTCTCTCTCTCTCTCTCTCTCTCTCTCTCTCTCTCTTTCTCACTCCTGATTGTCTTCATTTCTTTATAATGTTTTGTGGTGCTGATGCTGTTTTGTATAAGTTCAGATAGGGAGGTAAGAGGGTTTGTGGTGGACTTCCTTGTGAAAGATTTAAATTTTCTTTTCTTTTATAATCACATCTACAACAGCACATATAGAAATATAGAACACAGACAATACCACATCATCATAATCATAAGTCTTCTGTTTACTTTTTTGCTATTTCACGTCTTTTTAAACAATTTTTTTTTCTATTTTCAATGAGTTCTTTAAAGAGGTTTTATGGCTTTGAAAGAATGATACTGACTTGTGCTTATTGTATACAGAAATAAATTGGTATTTTTAATTTAAAATTTTTAAGAATGCTCAATAAATTATTGTATTTTATACTTACAAAAAGATTTGAAAAATCTTTGGCTAGTTTCCACTGAGATACCACACCACACCAAGCTGTCTTCACTAAGACGTGATTAGCAAGATTATTAGCATCTTATTTGTTAACTATCTCATTTTGTGTTATTGAAACCAGAACAAACAGGTCAGCCAGGATTTCTGGTGCCTGTGTGTGTGTGTGTGTGTGTGTGTGTGTGTGTGTGTTAGTCAGTGAGTGTGTGTGTGTTAGTTAGTGAGTGAGTGTGTGTGTGTTAGTTAGTGAGTGAGTGAGTGTGTGTTAGTTAGTTAGTGAGTGTGTGTGTGTTTGTGTTTGTGTGAACATAGAACTCTATAACAGAAAATTTAATTTTTCTATATTTAAAGTATCACTGAGACTTGTTTTCAAATGGAATATTTACTATTTAAGAGGTTTATTATCATAAAATAATATGAATAATATTTAAGTAATATATATAATAATAATAGCAAGAAGAAGCAAAAGAATGTATTGAGACAGTAATTAGATGTGTCAGTTACTCAAATGTAACTGAATCCATCTCTTCTTAATCAAAAATAACCTTCCCATTCAATGTTTAACTTTTTAAAATTCCATAAATTCCATTTATTTAAACTTTTGGGACTGAATTGTGTTTGTGTATTTAATTTTAATTTGCTATTATTGACAATAACTGTTTTTTTATTTTAATTTCTAATAGGCTTCGGGAAAATACTTACATGCCCTATCTTGTCATATTATATATATATATATATATATATATATATTTATTTATATTATATATATTTTTTTATTTAAGCATTGTATTTATTTATATTTATTATTTACACAAGGTCGTAGTTAGAGCAATAAATTAAAAAAAAAAACAATATCACTTTTATGTTCTACAAGGTTGTTGGATTTATTGTGTATTAATTTTTTTTGTACAATCCAGCCTCTTCTTCTTAAGTTAAAATACATTTATTATTCATCTAATTTATTATTATTATTTTATTCAGCTGTTTTCTTTGTTGTACTAATAATGGCAATTATTTAAAAAGTTCCGTGAATAAATCTGATATCATTTTGATCACCAGTATCATCAGTACTGTCATCATCACTACCAGCTTAGGTTGAGTGTTAGTAATAGTAGTTAAGTGTGAGAAAAATGGTACTATGTTAGAATGTCCCCAGTCAAAATGTCGCTTCCAGCGTGACATGCATGAAGACACTGAAAAAGGGCCAAAATTTCAAGCCGTTTAATAATTTTTATTAGTTCATTTACAATTTTCACCGTGAAAATACACAATTACGAACACATTAAATAACATTAGTGTCAATGTCAGTGTCACGGTTTGGAAACTTTCTACAAACAGTTATAATTTAAACTTGAAATGAACTTCTATATATAAATTGTAGATAGAAATTTGGTTATAAAAAAATTCTCAAATTGTTCAGCTTAAAGAAAATTTATCTACTCATTTAATACCACACAAATTGTATTAAAGTAAACAAACTGAATCACCAACTGCAAGTGGCTACACTGTAGAGTGTAGAACGTAATTCAACTGCAAAACAAGTTTTCATTTGCAACAAACAATAATTTTAATTATAATGGCTTCCAAGAAAGAGTTTCCCACAAAAAAGCAAAAATTTGAAGCTGCATTCTTATTAATTCATTTATTTTTAATTTATCAATAATTTTCGTCATGAAAATTCCCATTTACCAACACATTAAAAACAACATTAATAGCAGATGAAAGCATTACTGTTACGAAACTTCCAACCAGCAGTTTTAGTTCAAACTTGAATTTTTAAATAACTATCTTGTATACCAAACTGGAGACATATTGGTCAGTGACATTTTAACCCGAGACATTTTGAACAGGGACATATTGGTCAGGGACAGTTTAACGCAGGGACATGTTGACTGGGACATTTGGTTCAGTCGCTGAGAAAAATTGATAAACTGTAAAACGTGTGTGTGCTGTGCCTGCCAAGTAACATTCTAAAATCCTAGCTTGTTTTTCTTGTGGTATTTTTAAATTTATGCTTGTGAGAAGAAATTATTGTCAATTTTATATGTTACTTAATATGTTACTTAATATGTTACTTTGTATGTTAAAATTATTATCAATTATTTATATATTACTTATAGGAAGGATGATGGACTGCTGAGGACGATGAACACTGACAAACTTCTCAGAACCCTCCCAGTCTTGCAGGGTCAGCTGGACACCCTGATCGAGTTCGATGTTAGTAATTGTTGGATAATTAATTGGTCTATTATTAGTTATCTCTCTTTTAGCCATTTATGTTAATATATGGCTGAGACATGAGGATGCATGGACAAAATAACAAGTTAAAAGAATGTATTGGTTATGTTTAATAATGTGGTTTATTTTAATCAGTCAATATTTTCACTGATCTATTTTATTGTTGAATTTAATTTGTTCTATGGTTATTTCGTATGTCACCTTATTATTTACCGTGTAATATATATTTATATATTATAATTAATTTCTGTTCATTGAATTGTTTATAATGCATGTGGCAGAATTCAGAGTCCTCATTACAAATACTGTAATAACATGCAATTATTAGTGGCACCTTTTAAATCAATGAACATCTCCTGAATAAATAGCAACTAGAGTGTTCATTTTATCCTTTCATTTATAAGTGGAATTTCCTAGCTTCCATGCTATGCAGTCCTCTTGAGGAATTTTTAGAAAAATTTTCAAAATGAAAAAAAAATTATTTCCAGTAATTACTTACAAACTAATCCGAGTTGAAGTTGTCGCAATGAATCAATCATCATCATCCGTTGATGTGTAGTTTTTTTAGTCGGTTCATTTTCTTTGGATTGTATAGTTAGATTTTGTATTATTATAGAAGCGGTAATTGTTAAAGTAAGGATTTATCCACTTTCCCATCCTCAAAATGGATTTTTTTCTGAAAAACCTTTAAAAACTCGATTTTTGAAAGGGACAATAGAATCTGATTGACCATGCATTCGTGAAGAGGTGTTTTCATAGAAAGCAATTCTCGTGTCCTGAAATGAAGGCTTTTTATTTGGGGTTAATAACTGTATTGGGGAGAATGTATGAGATACTACAATGCAGGGTTCTTGGGGTACAATGCAGGAAATTCTTGGAAAGGTATATTTGTATATTTACTATGTGAAAAATAAAATAAAAATTGCTCAGGAGTTTCATTGAGGCTGTTTACTTTATTTTAAAATATTCAATTAAGTGTAGAATGTTACTTTTGTGTGCTGTGAATGTGTTTGAGTGTAATATTTGAATGTGTTTTGTGTAATATGTTTTAAAATGTTTATATTTAAGCGTGTTTGATGTAATATTCAAACATGTTCAATGTTCATTGTAATATTCAAGCCAGTTGAATGGGATCATTGAATGTGTTCAATGTAATATTAGAACACAGGACAATCATTTGATTGGTAAGCAGCCAAGTTGTAACTGTAGCTACTGTTTCTGAATTGATTGGCTATACTACTACTACTAATACTGTTCTCATTGTTAATGAGGCTGGTTGACATTGAAGATTTGCTCTTTATTTATGTGCTTAAATATCATGTACATGCTTCTAATGTCTTATATTCACTATATTATTTCTATTTTATTATTATTATTTATAATTTAATATAATTATCTTTTATTTTCATGATAAAATCATGGAAATAATTTGTATTACTGTTGCAACATGCTTCTAATGTCTTATATTCACTATATTATTTTTTTATAATTTAATATAATTATCTTTTATTTTCATGATAAAGTCATGGATATAATTTCTATTACTGTTGTAACATTGAAACACTTTAGCATATTTAATTATCTTCTTCCTCTCAAATAATGCAGATATCTCATAACGAGCTGACCAATGGAGTTATCAATGCAGCATTTATGCTTTTATTCAAAGATCTCATCAGACTTTTTGCCTGCTACAATGATGGCATCATTAACTTATTAGGTGGAGTTTTTCTTCTAAACAAATTTGTTTCACTTGTTATTTTTAGACTTATTTTTCATCATGGTTTCTGCTAGCTGGTTATTTCCAGTATTTATAGGATATTTTCAATCTTATCTACTAATTTTTACTCCTTTAACATTGTGATTGTAGCAATGCAGTTATGAATGTAGCAATGCAGTTTTAAATGTAGTAATACAATTATGAATTAAAGAAGAATCTTAATTAATTTATTTATTGTTTGTTTTCTATTGAACAGAAAAATATTTTGACATGAACAAGAAGAACTGCAAAGAAGCACTCGATGTTTACAGGAAGTTCCTTGCCAGGATGGACAGGGTTTGTGAGTTCCTCAAAGTTGCTGAGGTTAGTCCATTCTCTGTATTGTATTTTTTATGCAATTATGTGCAAGTAATTACTTTACGAATATTCCACAAGTAGTTACTTAATGAACATTAATAATGTTTTAATGATTCAGAGCGTGGGTATCGACAAAGGTGACATACCCGATCTGGCGAAGGTTATTTTTGTCCTAAAAATTGAAAGTAGAAATTTATAGAAGTTTTAAATATGTTATCCATTCTTACAGTTAGTATTCTAATTATCATCATTGTTGATCTTGCATGTTTCCAGGCTCCTTCTAGTCTATTAGAAGCCCTTGAACAACATTTGAATTCATTAGAAAACAGCAAAAAAGCTGGCTCGATCGTGAACTCAAAGTTTGTATTAATATTTCTTGTTTATTCGCTTAAAATATATCTGAATAGATTAATTTCACTGTACGGCTTGATGCGTGTGTGGTTTTCGAACAGTTTGTTTCTCTGGTTACGTAAATTAAATTAGGAGTATCGGATCTTATTTCATGTGCTTCTTTTCTTTAAACTTTTTCTAAAAACTAACTCAGACCGGCTGCCGGTGTATCAGCTGCTATCAGCACTTATGCAGCTGCCTCTCAGGTAGGAGCTGCTCCAGGTGCGGGCATAGCTGTGACCTCCATATCTGATGAGGAGAGGCAGAAGATTCTTGAGGAGGAACAGAGGCAGCTGGATCAGATGAAGGTAGATGTTTAATACCTTTTTACAAACTTTTATTTAGGTTACAATCTCTGTTTGTGTGTGTGGCTTTCTCTGTACTCAAATCTTGCAAGTAAAATTAAACCAGCTTTTTGACTAGCTAGGAAGCTAAAACTTTTAGCATAGCTTTATATTGGATGACAATACATGATTCAATTAAAAAAAAACTAAATTTGAACATCTTTCGTATTTCTAAATCGAGTGTATTTGAAATAAAAGTTTGTGTTGAAAAACTCGTTTTTTCTTTTACTTGTTTTCTTTAATGGCCAACATTTGACTGACAGAAACAGCAAAATCAAATGAAATGTTTCCTTGATAAATTGTATTTATTTTTAAAACTAAAGATTTTGTTAACGTCAATAAAATCGACACTCTAATAACTAATTTCTGTTTTTGTTGCAGCAACAGAGATTGAAGCAGATGGCCACAGTTGGTTCACCTGCCGGAAGCTCCACGTCATCGAACGCTTCAGCGACAGGACGCACTGCCCTGGCTACCGCGGCGACTGCCCTGCCTGCTTCTAGTGACCCCTTCACAGCCGCCTCAGCGAATCAACCAAACGCGTCGGGAAAGTCAACGAGTCACATCAACGATTTGTTATCTCTCAATGATCAATCCACAACTCTCAACCATCAGCCATTGTTTCAACAACAACAACAACATCCAATCTTTGCTCCATCATTTGCATCATCGAATGCATTTCCTCCATCTTCTTCATTTGGAATGCTTCTTGCTCCATCGACCGGTATTTCCACGATGCCGGCGAGTACGGGCTTCCAGTCGACCTCCAATCCCTTCGGTGTCCAGCAACCGTCCTCTCTGTGGGGAGTTACAGGGGCTCCAACTACCACTTCAGGTCAGAGTTTATTTTGTTTTTTTATTGTATTTTTTTTTATTTTAGGATTCTAATCAAAAGTCATTCATTTGAGAAAGCTTAAGTAAAAAAAGTTACATTGTAAACTTGTATAAACATTTATTATTTTCTGTATATTTAAGTTGCAACATTGTTTATCCGAGTTACATAATATTATGTAAATATTATGTGAAACTTATAAATCTTACAATTTATTAGAAATTTTATTTTTTCATTTAACTATTAATTGATTAAATGTTTAAATGACTGTTAATAGATTAAATATTTAAATGGCTCTTAATTAATTAGATATTTAAATGACTGTTAATTGATTCAACATTTTAAAAAATGTATTTTAAAGATGACATCGACTTTGCTGCTGCTTTTGGGTCGTCATCTACTGCAGTGTCCGGGGGTCAGTCGTCTGTCAATTGTGAGTTGCTCATAATTTAACGTTTGCTCATAACAACTGGTTTTGGACACACGTGAGGATGATAGGTTAAATTGTGTGATTTCATATTTGCAAACCGTTCATGACACAGCTGACGTGTATGTCACGATGCAACGACTTAATTTTGTGACGTTTGGCTAGAATTTATTCAAACGTTTGACGACTTTGTTTTCTTCTTTCATAAATTTTTTCCCTCTGCTCCTACAAAGTTGAGGTTTTTGGTTGATTAGCGTTCGGAGAGATACTGAAGCCCACTGCAACTTCACACCTCGGAGCAACTCCGCTGAACAGTCAGAACGGCAAGTTGAACGGAAGCATCGTCAATCCATCCAAGCAGTCGGACAGCTACAAGCTCATCCAGTCCGATCTTGATAGCAGTTTGGCTTCCTTGGCTGGCAACTTGAATATAAGTCCTCTCGGTCAAATTAAAAAGTACATTTTCGTGCATTAATTCATGTTTTTATTTAGTCTTTTTTATGCATTAATTCATTTTCTTATTTAGTCTTTTTTTATGCATTAATTCATGTTTTTTTTCTAATTCAGCCTTCTTTATATATTTTTATGTTTTTTAATTTATTTACTTTTAACTTGTTACTAATTATTCTTTGTTTATTGGATGGTTACTAAAATATGTACTGATTTATAATTCCACAGGACAGAACACCAGTGGACTGGCAATGCAGGTAAAATTATCAGATTTTGCATCACCCAAGATTTCTACCATTAAATCTGTGTAAGTCTTTAATGAATGGGTGAAATTTATTATGTTAAGGCGAGAAGAAATTAACTGGAGGAGCAAACACACCATGGGGTCAACAACAACAACAAGGATTTGTTGGGTCACCTAGTTGGGGTCAAACGGGGCCAGCTTATGTTGGTCAACCAATGGTTAAGTGGCTTTCATTTTTTGATATTTCCGTCGTTCTTGTTTTTCTTAATGCTCTAGTTTTCTCAATAATGACGAGAAGATACAACATTCTTTAAAGGGCTCGTTCAAGTCTTATCGCTTTCCAGTCTTGCCTGCATGGCCATATAAGTTACTTCCGCACACTTGCCTACATGGCCATATAAGTTACTTCCGCACACTTGCCTATATGGCCATATAAGTTACTTCCGCACACTTGCCTACATGGCCATATAAGTTACTTCTGCACACTTGCCTACGTGGCCATATAAGTTACTTCCGCACACTTGCCTACATGGCCATATAAGTTACTTCCGCACACTTGCCTACATGGCCATATAAGTTACTTCCGCACACTTGCCTACATGGCCATATAAGTTACTTCTGCACACTTGCCTACATGGCCATATAAGTTACTTCCACACACTTGCCTACATGGCCATATAAGTTACTTCTGCACACTTGCCTACATGGCCATATAAGTTACTTCCGCACACTTGCCTACGTGGCCATATAATTTACTAACGGATACTTGCTTACTCTGAAGACGATCACATTCAAACTGCTGTTCCTCTGATCAATGAGCAAAATCCATTTTTTTACCATTCCTCATGTGTATATTTAATGGAGAATAATACAATGATATTGTACGGTTATTAAATCAGTATTTTTGAAACATTTAGCTTAAAGGTTAGCAGCAATGAACGAATATGATTTTAAAAAGGCAAATTTTCAGTCCTGTCTTTAGAATCACCAAGTTCTCTCTTAGAAAAAAAAAACTCGCTTGCAGATGAGTGAAAGGTTAAATTAATTGACCTGAGCCATTTTGAGTGATTGTCACTTTCAAATGAGAGCTTCACATGATGTGGGATTTTGCTGCTATCGGAAAGTTGAACCCATCTGTACATCTTTATTGTAACCAGCCTGTCATGTATTACCTGTTAAAGAGATTTAATATCGATATGATTTAAATGCGATTTCATTGGACGATGAGGCTGACAGAAGTTTTTAACTGCAGATGGGAATGATGATTGGTCCCAATAATGTCGCTGGTCGAAGCAATCAGTTTGTGGTTCGTACTTGAAAGTTGCAGAAATTCTGTGTTTGTTTTCATGCTCACTGCGTTTTGTTCGAGGTGGTGGTGCAATAATACTGTTTTTCATGCCAAAGAATCTTTGATGGCTTTGTTTTCTAACTCACTGTTGAAAGCTTTTTTTTATTTCAATTTAAACCTTTCATCATCATCATCATCATCATTGCATTTATTAAACATCTTGGTAGTTTTCTCTAATAAGTTTTCATGGCTTTGTTAATATTAACATTTATTTAATTAATTGGGAAAGAAGAAATTAAATTTGGTTTTTATTGGCATTTTTGATTTCATGTTTCAAGTTTTTATAAAAGAAAGACATTTGATAGATGTTGAAGCATTGTTTACAAAGATTTAAAATTTCATCACATTTTAATGTGCTGTTTTAATATTTCTGTTATGTTTTTGTAACCTAACTGCCATAAATTACTAAAGAGTATCTAAACTAATGTTCATAATTAATATTAACTTTAAATGTTGCCTATTAACAGCGTGTTATTGGGTTTGTAGCAGCTGTTGATTTTAAGATTTATTTCTGATTGGTTTGATTTTCAGTTGATTTGATTGGTTGGTTTTCAATCTGTCAGGTTTTGAAATAAAAACTTTGAAAATCTGATAGATCTGTGGTATTGATTATTATTTAATATTTTTCACAAATGGTTTCTTATAATAAAAATCTTGTTGGATTCTGTGTGTGTGTGTGTGTGCGTTTGTTAGATGACAGTAATGCTGTCACATACTAAACTTTTGCTAACCTCAGATTTCTTAATGTTTATTTAGTTTTTGAAGTGAATAATGGTTTTCTAACTACTTCTATTTTCATTTCTATGAATTATCATTAAGGATAATTCATAATTTCATTTATATTAATAAAGATATTAATATTAATTGTTATTTTCATTAATATGAATTAATATCTTTATTAATAGGAATTATTTTCTTTATTAATATGAATTTTTGTCTTTATTAATATGAATTATTATCTTTATTAATATAAATTATTATCTTTATTAATATAAATTATTATTTTCATTTATGTGAAATATTGTCTTTATTATTATGAATTATTATGTTCATTAATAAAAATTATAATATTTATATAATAACAGGTCATGGGAATGCAGACCAACAATCCTAATATGGTTCCTAATCAACAGATGGTTTGTGTTTACATTATCATAAATATATGTTCGATATTATATTATATATTCAATTCATTATAATCGCATGCAAACATTATTTAAGGAAAGACTAAATTTTGTAAATTATGTATAGAAAGTTAAATTAAGTACAATAGAACCAAATATTATTATTATTATTATAATTATTTGTCATTAAAAGAAGAATTATTGTAATTCTTCGATGTAACGTGTAAGAACAGTTATTGCTTACTGATGTAAACTTTTCCTGATTTTCTGAACAGTGGCAGCAGAGGCCGATAGGTCAAGCCGGTGTCATGTGGGGGTCGACTCCTCAACTTCAAAGTTCATTCCAGTCGAGCAACCAATCAGCAGCTGCTCGTTCAAATGACCAGTCCAGTAATCCGTTTGGTCTCTTATGAACAGGTTGGTGCCATGTAGAAATGTGTACAGTTGTTTTTGTGCTTTGATGTTGTTGTTATTTTTATTGTTATTTTAAAGAGCATAATATTGTTGAGATGGTGGTATTAAATTGTATTAATTATATTTAGAGTTCTTTGAATATTTGAATATCTTAATGTTAAATTTAATTAGGCTTTCTTTATGACGTATTGCAGGTGAAAGAACTGTTTTTATGAGGCAGTGCAGCTGGAAGAGAACCAGCCATGTAAGAGTTGAAAAATGGACAGAGAGTGTATTATAAGTTCCATTAAATGTGGCAAAATATGATTTGTCGGTTTTAATTCGGAAATATTTTCGTTTGGTAATTGACAGATTTTTGAGTATTTAATTGATAATTTAATTTAATTTCATGTGTCTGTCAAACTTATTACGTGCCTGTCATGTGCTTATGTCATCATCATCATAACTTGTGCTTATCTACAGTTTCAATTTTACCCTCTGCTCTAAATCTTTTTCTTCACACTCTCTCTCTCTCTCTCTCCCCCTCTTTCGCTCACTCTTTCTCTTTAAAGATATTTTACTTTTACTTTTATTTTTATTTTACTGACTTCAACAGATTTGTTCTTTAACAACTATATCATTAATCAGTTTTTATAGTTTTTAATTTTTATATGACAGAGTTCGCTTCTTGTATGTAGTAATCCTGATGTGTTTTTTGTAAAATAGATGATGATGCTGATGATATGGTGATGATGATGGAAGATAGATAGATAATTATGGGAATGCTTACTTGAAATTATAAAATGTTCTTCTTTATTTTCACACGTTCGAGATCAATACGTTGTACACACGCACGCATGTCGTTATGTCCATCCACGTGACTGCATTATTCCCGTCTCGCGCCACACGCACGATGAACTTTAATTCCTTTACTGGTTTTCATATATTTTTTCTCTTTTAAATCTGTAATATATATATATATATATATATATATATATATATATATATATATATATATATATATATATATATATATATATATATATATATATATATATATATATAATGAAATCGTTTTTTAGAATTCTTTGGAGATTTTATTTGTTTTAATTTTGTGATCGGAACGAATTTTTTTGATTGATTTCTTTGAGTTCTATTCACAATTTTGTATAACTAATTAATAACTGAATTACATTAGTTTATTTTTCAAATACTCGTTCCGTGAGTATTCGATAACTTTCTATGTCTCGGATTCTCTTCTCCTGCCTCTGAACGTTATTTGTATCATTTTCATCATTTCGTTTTTAGATTGGCCTGCAATTTTGATTGTATATTGAAACAAGGGTGGCTTTGATTCAGTCACTGGTTTTGATTTGTATATTGAAGCAGAGATGGCACGGGGTCTGTCGCTGGTTCATCATCTGTTGCACACCCTGGCGCTGGCGTATCGCATGTAACATACTCTGCTGCTGCTATGTTTAATGGATTCATTTTTGTATAATATATTTTGAACTTGTCACTCCCTCTCATTAGGTTCGTTATTTGAATCGGTGGCCTGGTTTTAATAACTATTTAATTTATTATTGCACTTGTAATTTGATTTAATCGTTAACTCATTCTCATCCAGCTCTCCTGGCGTAATGTTATTTCATAGCAATTAATATCATCTGGGATTGTGAATAGTTGCAATTTTTTCTTTCTTTCTTTTTTTTAAATCTGTTTTTATTCGTCTGCGGATGAATGTGGACGACGTAAAGTAATTTTAATTTATTCGCATCCGGGGCATGCCTATACGGGGGAACAACTTGTGAAGTCTCTCGATCACTCGATTTGTCAGAGAACGATTCTCTTTTGTTGAAAATCCGTTCGTTACTAAAGAATGTCTGAGCTGATGCAACTGAAATGTTAACAAATAAAATTTAGATATCCACATTAGCATGTTTTTTTCATTTGTATGACTGCTTTATCATATTTATTATCATTATTATTTGATTTATGTATTATTAATATTATATTTATATATAATTATATGTATTTAAATATTATTTTTGCATATTTTAATTTGTGGTAGTGCGAGAGTGCTCTTAAACTTGTCTTTCTCTTATGGTTATCATTTCATGTGTGTTGAGTGGTGCAACTAAATGGTTAGAAGGTTTCTCAAATGGGTGAATGTGTACATTGGCATACACAAACTCCATAAACAGCTAACAATTAAAAAAATCTATGTAGGTGTGTAGGTTAGAATGCTCATTTTTATGAGGTTAAACAGCTAACAATTACAAAAATCTATGTAGGTGTGTAGGTTAGAATGCTCATTTTTATGAGGTTATGACTGCAATTTGGGAATTTTGTGATCAACAAGAAAATGTAGACACCAGAGCTGCTGCTCAAAACCGTATGGCTGCGGTATGTAATTTAACTTTTATATGTTACCTCTTCTTTTGGAATGATGTACTATGAAAAATAAATTGCACTAAAATTGCATAGCAAAGTTTGCCTGAGTATTGATCAGTTAGCTGAAGTAATAGAGGCACTTGGTCTTTATATTCAACAAGTGAACAGTAATAAACTTCATTTTTTAAAAACCCTTTATAAAACTTTATAACTTTCTAATTCGTCGACTAAAAACGTTTTGCAAAGTATTTTTTGACGAAGTTAATATAAAAGATTTAAAAAGGTTTTTCATGACTTGTACTGTTCAAAATTTGAAAAAATGGTTAAAATTAAAGACAAATTAGATGTTAGTATAATTAAGCCACTTTGTTAGTGCGTGAATATCTCAAATTTTTGTTCCTAACGAGTCCATGAACCAAGTTTCAGATCGATTGGATAACCTGAAATGAATTTGTGTTCAATCCACCAGACACACAGTGTTAATTTGAAGGATTTAAAAAAAATATTATAGAAATAGCAATACGACTTGCAGAGAAAAAAAAATAAGAAATAGAAAAAAGAAAATACTTATAAAACTACATTCGTTATCTTGCAAATCTCGAAGAGCGAAAACTAATTTTGTCGATTCTGAAAGCAGGGACGTCAATTAAGGGGGGCGATCGCTCCCCCTGAGTTTTTAGCGGGCCCCATGCATTTAAGTGGGCCCCAGACAGTTAAGTGGGCCCCGTCACTAAAGTGGGCCCCACGCACTTAAGTTAGTGGGCTCTCCGGATTTTTAAGTGGCCCTTCCCAGAATTTTTAGTGGGCCCCACATACTTAAGGGGCCCCGGTACTAAAGGTGGGCCCCACGCAGTAAAGTGGGCCCCATCACTAAAGTGGACCCAACGCACTTAAGTGGGCCCCCGCCCTTAAGTGGTCTCCCGCGCTTAAGTAGGCCCCCGGCACATAAGTTAGTGGGCTTCGGTCTTACGTGAGCCTCTGCACTTAAGTGGGCTCCCGGCACCTAAGTGGGCCCCTACTTACTTAAGTGGCCCTTCCCGCACTTTTCAGTAGGTTTCCCGGCATTAAAGTGGTTCCCCGCACTTAAGTGGGCTCCCCGCCCTTGAGTGGTCCACCGCACTTAAGTAGCTCTCACCCCTGTTTTCACGTGAGCCACCACACTAAATCGGTCCCCAACACTTAAGTGGGC
>OZ022241.1:34367197-34379697 GCA_963978895.1 Erpobdella octoculata
GTTTTATTTAAAAAATCCAGTTATTCGAAAAACCTATGGATTTTCTTAAAAAACAGACATGGTTTTACTTAAAACCCTATCAATTTGTTCCATTAACATTAAAAATACTCTGTGTAAAATTGATTTGAGTTTGGACGATATTTAGGGGTGGCCCTGGGGGTTTAATTTTTTTTTCAAATATTGACCAAAAGTTCACTGCAATAAATTATAAATTTTTAGTGCTATTTTAAAATTAACTAATATTATCAATAATTCCTATACTACAAACAAGTATATTATAACCAATTCAACAAAACTAAAGAAAAAAACTTTTTTTTTAGGTATTTTGAACTTTTCTGAAATATCCCAAAAATCTGTTTTTTATCGATCCTGTGCTACAAGAATGGTTTTCATGTGATAAAAGGTTTTTCCCAAGGTAAACCTAGAAATCAGTAGTTATTAGTTGGTACATTACAGCATTAAATTATAGATTTGTTTGACCAGTTTATAAAGCTTAAATTGGTGGTGTTAAGTTGCTATCTTACCATAAAGCATTTTGACACTTTCTTCAGCTACATCATGAAAAGAGAGAAAAACAGTTTCTGGGGCAAGTCGATATACAATCCAGTTTATATCTTTTATTTAGGGAAAATAAGGATTCCAGTTTGTTCTTTTCAGTTTTCAATCTTTAAACTGGAAAAAGTGTTTACTGACTGGAAAGATCTGCCGAAACATAACACAGACTTCTCCGGGTCACAAAGACAAGGAAAACAACTTTGTAAAAAATTGGAAGATCATTTGAATTTGCTCATGCTCATGCTCTACAGCTCATTGCCATCCAAGAAGAAAAAGATTTCTTGCATTTCAGAGACAAAAGAAATGAAATGTCCAGGATCAATTGGTTCTGTGACAGGGTTCGGTGACTAAAAAACCGTTGAGCTCAAAAACGTTGAGAGGCAAATGCAAATAGGTACAAAAGAACAAACACACGAGATCAAAGCTTCAGCAAGTTAGATTATTTTTAAATCAGATTGATCAACAGCATCAAGAGATGTAGAAGAGAATGGAGATCAAGATCAAGTTCAAGACTCAGGTGATGTTGATGGTGTATCAAAGATGAATAGAGCAAAAACCAGGGGCAAAACTAGAGGAGGCAGGAGGGGTGCCAGCCCCCCCCCCAGGCCAAATCGGAGGCTCCTGCAATTTTTCCAAATTTGACGAGTTTTTTTGGATAGGGGGTGGGGGTGCTACATTTATTCATAAACTTTTTTTTACATTAATTACTTCTTAAAGATATTAAAAAAACTGCAGACTGAAGATAGTCAAAAAAAATTTCGCCTGCGGCCGGCTTTCTTCTTTTTTTTTAAACTTGAGCAAGACCCCCCGACGACGAAATCGGAAAGCCCTGCAATTTTTTCCAAATATGTAAGATTTTTCTTTGGGTGGGGGTGTGGGGTAAAGTGTGCTACATTTATTCATAAACTTATTTTTTTTACAATTGCTTTAACTGGTTTGAGACTGAGTTTGACTATCTTCAGTTTGCAGTCTTTCTTTTCTTTCATTAATAAATTATTAAATATACAAAAAAAACCACAGACTAAAGATAGTCAAAAAAAATTTCCCATGCGACGGGTTTTTTTTTCCTTTTTCACACTTGAGCCGCCCCAGCATTTTTTGCTGGTTGCGCCCCTGGCAAAAACCAACATTATGACTCCTGGACTTTTTTTCAACACAAACAAAAGAGCCCACATGCATCTAAAACAAAATAAACATAAATGATAAAAAAAAGAATCAATTCAGTTTAAGAATTCATAGGCAAGCGGCAAACGAAGCTGAAAACGGTCTTCGGCAGGTTGTCATCTAGTCCAGTGGGAGTGCCAGCCACCTCAAGTAAGATGAGGCACTTTTGTGCTGTAATTGTTTTTTTATTTTTAGCATTATTAATGTAAAAATAAAATTACTTTTTATAAGTTTATTTAAATGTTTAATGCTTTAAACAAAAATCAAAACAGTTGTTCTTTGTCTCAGGTGAACTTAGTTGAACCTTCTCGTAGAAATATAAACATTATTGTTTACATGCATTTTTTGTTTCACGTCTGGTACGATGCAAACGTATTCAGAAGAAAAAGCCATTGACAAGGATTTTTTAAATTTGTTTGCAAATGTTCCAAGGTCTGTTATGCACCAGGTTTTAGAAATTGTTAGTCTAATTATTTTAAATTTCTTTCATTCTGTTCAGTGTCCTAAAAAATAACTTCCAAAGCTTTCAATTAAATTATTTAGACGGGACACGACAAGCGAATTGCATCGAATGTAATAAATACAATGATGGCTCAAAAGCTGGAATCAACAGATTCTGACTGTGAAAAAATGATTTCTTCAGCATTCCATCCCCTCATTGGCTCCGACAACGATTCGTTAGTAGGCTTATCCAGAAGTGACAAGAAAGTATTTACATTCGATTCTTCAGAATCCAATTTTTTCAGACAGTCAAAATCTTCTGTTGATCGATCAAAGTTTTCGGAAAATGCCGCTTCAACTATTTTTGGGCAACCAAGTTTTTCTATGCAAAATTCACACGGTTATTATTTTCCAAATCAAGACTCAATGAATTTTAACAATAAAGAATTTTTTTGCGCAAATGTTTCACATCCTAGTCACTTCAATCGTATTCAAAGTCGCCCATTCTTGTCAGACAGATTTTTTTCTACTTCACAACAAAACCTATCTTTTATGCCTCCTTATCACTGTGGTTATTCACCCTACGTCAACTATGCGAGTTCAACTTCTGCTTTGTTCAATCCTATTTATCTTCAAAATTCTTTCGTGCACAATCCTAGGTACTACTCTCATCCTCAGCCAGGAGGAGAAGGGAACACGCATCCAAACTTCAAGTTAGAGAGCAATAATTGCTCCTTCATACCAAATCAAACAAATTTTATACTCCAACCACCACCGCTGTTTCATCGTGATATTGTCCACCGTCTTCCGGTTTTTCCATCTTCTCGGCCACTGACAGCAACCAATAGCAATGAAGAATTGAAAGGTTTAAACTTTACTTTTAATTAATTTTAAATTCTATTTTATAAATTCTATTTTAGTTTTTTTAATCTAATTTTTATCTTTTTACTAGTCTTTTTTTTATTATAATAGTTTATAGTCCTTTACACTAAGTGTTTTAAGACTGAATTGGCTGTATGTAGGAAGCACATAAGTACTTCCTGTCGTGGCTCAAAATTTGATCCTTTTAACTGTCCCTCCTCCTTTATCCAGGCTTGGGACTGGCTCGCAATTAGTGAGGCGGAGTTATTACTAGTCTTATATTAACTTGCTTTGTGAGGTTAATCGTTTAATCGGACTTTCTGTCTGGCGATGGGAAGTACACACACACATATATATATATATATATATATATATATATATATATATATATATATATATATATATATATATATATATATATATATATATATATATATATATATATATAGAAATTGGGATAAGTCGGATAATTGTGAAGATAATTAAAATAATGTGAAGACTAAAAAGTAGAAAATTAAAATAAATAAAAAAAACTTTTTAAAAACTAGTCTTATGATAAGGGTGCTAGTCTTATGACTAGGGTGCTCAGTTTGAATTTAATGAATGTATAACTTAGCGAGCACCCTAGTCTTATCATAAGATTATTTTTAAAAAGTTTTTTTTATTTAAATTAGTACCAATTTCATGGACAAACAAAGCTTATTTATTTATTTATTTATTGTTTAGGACACTTGGTCAAGCAGCATAAACAATTATTGGCTTTCTCAAACCATGTTGTCACTGTTCAAAACAAGATGGCTGCCCTTCATTTAGAAAATGAAGAAATGGAAAGGATCATAGAAGCAAACGAAAGAGTTGTTAAAAGATTTGAACTTCCCGAAGTATATATATATATATATATATATATATATATATATATATATATATATATATATATATATATATATATATATATATATATGTTTTATTTTATATTATTGCATCGGAAATTTGACTATCACAGTTGTTTTTTTTATTTATACTTACAGTTTATCCTCTAAACCTTCATTTTGGCAATCTTCTAACTTATTATTGTGCGGTTTTCTGTTTACTTTTCCAAATGGTTTAAAAGCATTTTTATTTAGTAAATTTTTTGAATTGCGTCTTTGAATTTACGAGAAGGCGCTCTACAAGATCATTTAGATTGATTGATTGAACATCAATAGTTGAAAGCCTGTGGGTTATAAAACTAACAAAAGATGGAAATATCATCATATTAGTTAATTAATTAACTTATATTTATTAAATGAATTTGTGCTCGTTTCATAGAAAGAAGAATTGAAGAAATTGCATCTTGCAAATGAGAAGCTCAAGATTGAGCTTCATCTTTTATTGGATCGGATCAGAAATGAGGAAGAAGAAGAAGGCGATGTCAAACATGCAATCAGTAAAAAAGGTTTCCAATAATATTCATAATTAAAAATTCATTGTTTTCTTTTTTATTTAGCTTTTGAAACAATGTATTTATTATATTTGCTACTTAATATCTTCCTTTATTAATTTATTTTCTAGTGAATTGATAGTTTTTTATTCTTGCCATTAATTCTATTTTCTATGCATGAGAATTGACGCTGCTTTAATTATACTGAATTCTATCATTTTTGTTTTGCAGATTCTAAGACTGTCGAGGAGCGCAATAAAGATGATGGGTTTTGTGATGTCAAAAACCCTGAAGGTACTCAAAGCCGGCAGAGCAATAAAAATAATAATAACAAAGATGGTGATGATGATGATGATGAAGCCGAAGGGTGGAGCTGTTCGGCTTGCACCTTCCTCAACCATCCGAGTTTGAATGTTTGCGAGGTTTGCGATATGCCGAGAATTGTTGAAAAGGTGGTGTAGATGATGTTCTTATGTTGGTGGTGGTGATGTTCTTATGTTGGTGGTGTAGATGATGTTCTTATGTTGGTGCTGGTGATGATGTTCTTATGTTGGTGTAGATGATGTTCTTATGTTGGTGGTGTTGATGATGTTCTTATGCTGGTGGTGTAGATGATGTTCTTATGTTGGTGGTGTAGATGATGTTCTTATGTTGGTGGTGTTGATGATGTTCTTATGTTGGTGGTGTAGATGATGATCTTATGTTGGTGGTGTATGTTGGTGGTGTAGATGATGTTCTTATGTTGGTGGTGTATGTTGGTGGTGTAGATGATGTTCTTATGTTGGTGGTGTATGTTGGTGGTGTAGATGATGTTCTTATGTTGGCCGTGATGATGTTCTTATGTTGGTGATGTTGATGTTCTTATGTTGGTGGTGTTGATGTTCTTATGCTGGTGGTGATCATGTTATTATGCTGGTGGTGATGCTGATGATGACGGTGATATTGCTGGTGTCTATGATGGATGGTAACTTTGGTGATGATAATGATGTACTCATATTTTCTTCTGACAACATGACATAAGCATTAATTTGAGTAAGCTAGGTCCTATTATTTTCAGAGTATTAGCAACCCCATCAATGAAATGCCTGCCAAGTGATGATGATTACTATGATGATGATGATGATGATTGTGATGGTAATGGTTTAGAGTCTTTTGCATTGAATGACTGTTTTCGAGACAAATTAATTCATAATTTTTTTCTTTGTTATTATTAAGTGCCAACTAAAGTTTTGTACTGGAGTTAGTTTAACTTTTTATGCATTGATAATAATAACAATAATTTTTATAATTGTTATTATATTAAATATGATAATGTAAATATTTATGTTAACAATAATATATTTGTCATGAAGAAATGAACTGCTGGTATTTTCAAAACACGTTTGTTGTAAAATGTAACAAACATCTTAAGAAGGGCATTTAGTGCATTTTACATTCTTGTGCATCGTATTTTAACCATTAGATTTGTTGCGGTTGTAAGTTGTGCCAGTTTTTTCTATTCATTGAATGTTCTATGCTGTTTGATACAATAAATCTGAGTTAAGTTTGCTTTTTTCCCTTGTAATAAAAATGTAAATGTCTTGTTTTTGTTTTTGTCTTTCTTGTCACATTTCTAGTTTTGAGGTTTTCTGTTCATGATGAACTGCATTCAAGAAGCTTTCTGTTCATGATGAACTGTGTTCCAGAAGTTTTCTGTTCATGATGAACTGTATTCCAAGAGCTTTTTCTTCATGATGAACTTTATTGGATTCCAGAAGCTTTTTGTTCGTGATGATTATAATTCTTAATGATCATCATAATGCAATAGTCCAAAAACATCTAAAAATCTACAAGACTTTTTAAACGTTTAAAAGGCTATTTATTATTTTTTTTCTCTTTATTCGAGAAATGAAACCAGATCAGCGAACTTTAATTAAAAATCTTTTATAGCTCAATTAAATATAATATTTTCAAGTTATATTGATAATAAAATTAGCAAAATAAAATGGAAAATGCTGTAATTTTGAGTGGTTCGAAAGACTTGACACGTCTATGAACATGATAGATCCGTTAGAAAGCCCGATGTGCATGGATGCACGAAGCAGATCAGAAGAGAAGAGAGCTTCTTATATGCCTCATTTGTTAGCCACCTCTTTGTATGTGTGTATGTCTGTATGTGTTATTAAGAAAAGCTTTTAACGACAATCACAGTGAAATTTTTAAAATATTTATTTTGTTTTTGTATAGTTATTATAATTGTTATTATTGTTGTATTTAGAATAATTATAATAATAATAAGACTAATGAAAAGTTACAACTAATAATATTGATGTTGTCTATCATCATCATCGTTATTATTACTATGTATGTTGTATTTTTAATACTTGATTTGTAAATAATCTTATTCATATTTATTTGTTTATTTTCAATACATATTAATTAACAAACGTTCTGCAAAACAGCAAAATCAGATGCAAAATAAAAACAAAACTTGAAACACAATTTAATCACAATTAAAAAATGTTGTGAGCTCTAAGAGATAAAAGACGAATTAAGAATTAGAGAAGAAGAAAGGGAGTAGACTGCTAATGTACTTTGTAGGTACAAGTGATTCACATGTCGACAAGTGGTCTCAAGTAATTATTTGGAAATAAAACTTTAAAGGTAAATTAAATACAAGTTTTTATTCCATTTTTAGTTGTTTTTTTAAATTCTTCGGTGGTTGTCTGTAATATAATTGTTCGCGTGATTAAGTAAAGATTTAAAAACATCAGTGCATTTTTGTTCTTGCACTTATTTAATTTTTTTCCAACATATTCTATTAACTCTTTCTTTCTTTCTCTCTCTCTCTCTCTCTCTCTCTCTCTCTCTCTCTCTCTCTCTTTCTTTCCATCTCACTTTTTCTTTCTCTCTCTAGAAAAACTATTTTTCTTTTTAAGTCCTTTATATTAACTTGACCGTGTTTGCTTGAGCCATATGTTTGACCCTTTTACCACTTAAAAGAACCTAACATCCCGTTATCCAATCAAGTTGAAATTTAGTGGATATATGTATCGCTGCGGACTTTACATTCTATTAAATTTTCAGATTGATTGGAAACAAATAAAAAGAAAAACGAGTTTTTCAACACAAACTTTTATTTCAAATACACTCGATTTAGAAATACGAAAAATGTTCAAATTAATTTTTTTTGAATCATGTATTGTCATCCAATTTAAAACTATGCTGAAAGTTTCAGCTTCCTAGCTAGTAAAAAAAACTGGTTACATTTTACTTGCAAGATTTGCGTACAGAGAAAGCCACACACAAACAGAGATTTTTTTTAATTTATTCATAAAAAATCACAATTTTCACAAAAACAAATAAAGGGCAACAGAAAAAGTACAAATGTTCCTGCGAGTCTGTAACCCTGTACACAAATTTATAAAAATTAAAAATTTACAAAAGAGCAAATATTCACTGTATTGGTATGAAGTCTTTCAAAGTCCTGTGCTGCAGGTAGTTCTTCCAGAGGCGTGGATTCAGCAAAATGTTGAGGGGGGCGAAGATTTTTCAACTCAAACCCAGAGAATCTTCAAAAAAAAATGACTATCCGAATATACATTTGTATGTTGCATGTTCATGTAAATCATCATATTAGTTAAAAAACAGTTTAAAAAGTTAACTTTTATTTAATATTGAATGCAGACAAAAACGTTTAAATTATGAATGTAACAAAGGGTATCGACGTTCTTTCATTTTTAGAAAATTGTCCACTGAATCATCAAGATAAAATAGACTAAAGGTACTAAAAGATTGAAAAATAACAGCAGAGTAACTGGATATTAATCAACAAGTATGATAAATATTGCTTTCATCAACTAATCTAAATACTCAATCGTGTGTGAACTAATAAAAATATTTTAAAAAGAATTAGAAAAATCTTGGTGAGAGAGCTCAAGCAACCGGGTAGGATAAGAATATGCTAATTGTTCCTCAAGCCAGGACAGATACACGAGTCCAAATTTCATACGAGTTCGATCGGATGGACCGAAAGCAAGCAATCAATTCATTAAATTTCTATAGCGCGATTTTCTTGGCGTTCAATAGCGCTCGGACACGAACTTATTAAACAGATAAGTTTTAAGCCCCGACGGAAAACTGTGAGAGAATTAGATTTAGTAATTGAAGTATGAAGAGAGTTTCAGAGAAAGGGACCAGAGTAGGAAAAAGAGCGTTTAGCAAAAGATGCTTAACAGAAAAGAAGAGTGGAGAAGAGCAATTTTCAATTTTAAACATTAGTAAGCAAATTTTAAAAATCATCCTATATCTAAGTGGAATCCAGAGAAGAAAAAAAAGAGATGGAAGGATATGAGAAAAGTAAGGGGTGCGAGAAACTAAGCACTAAAAGATTGAAAAATATTAGCAGTAGATTATAAGTAATATAATTCATACTGTTTTTATCAACTAATCTAAATCCTCGATCATGGATTAGCTAGAAAAGATATTTTTGCTATTTGGTGGAAAAATCTTGAGGGGGGCCATGGCCCCCCTCAGCCCTCCCCAATCCACGCCTCTGAGTTCTTCATAGACTAAAAGTTTTTAAAAAGTTTGTAAAATATGAGAGAATTATAGAATAAAATCAATAAAACCATTAAAATATTTAAAAAAATTAAATTTCATATAGAAAAAGAAGCCATTAATTTGTTTTTTGTTTTTTGTTTTTTTTTTACAAAAAAGCAATATTTAAATTTCAATTTTAAAAATTTATAATAACATATTTGTTTATTTCATATTGTTTCGAAAATAGCTTATATTTTCAATCTTCACAATCGAGTTGAAATTTGGTGGGTTTATTTGATGATGCGGACTTTACATTTTACTAAATTTTCAGATTGATTGGACATCGTTTGAGTGAATTATGGAATAAAATAAATTAAAACTTTGAAAATATTTAAAAAATAACAAACTTTAAATTTTTAGTTTATTCAAAAAAGCGACATTTAATTTTCAAACTAAAAATGTTTGATAAAAAATTTCTTTATTCTATATTGATTCGAAAAAAGACTGGTCAATGTTTTCATATTTTATAGACTTACTATCATCAAAAAGTATTTTGCAAAAAACATTTTAGTCACAAATTACAAAATTATAAAAGATTAAAAAAAACGAAGCTTTTACGGTTTCCTTGTTGAATTCTTCCTTTTAACTTCACCGTGTTTGCTTGCATGCTTGAGCCATACGATGGGACCCTATACCACTCCAAAAAACCAACTTTTCGTTATCCAATCAAGTTGAAATTTGGCGGATTTATTTATCGCTGCGGTTTTTACATTTTCTAAAATTTTCAAATTCATTGAACAAAATTTAAGTAAGTTATAGAATAAAATCTTTAAAAAAAAATTACAAATTAAAAATTTTAATTTCAAAAACGAACTTTAAAATTTTAATTTATTTTTAAAAAGCGAAATTTAATTTTTGAATTTAAAATTAAAAAATTTTTTAATTCCATATTGACTCGAAAATAGCTTATATTTTCAATACTAACTATTAAGTTAAAATTTAGTGGCTTTATTTGCTGCTGCAGATTTTACAATTTATTAAATTTTCAGATTGATTGGACAAAATTTGAGTGAATTATATAATAAAATGAATTTAAATTTAAAAAATTAGAAGAAAAAAATTAAAACTTTTATCTAGAGAAACAAACTTTAAATTTTTAGTTTATTTAAAGAATGTGACATTTAATTTTCCAATTAAAAGTTTTTATTAAAAATTTTGTTTATTCCATATTGATTCGAAAATAATTTATATTTTCAATCCTCACAATCAAGTTGAAATTTTGTTACTGCGGATTTTACATTCTATTAAATTTTCAGATTGATTGGACATGATTTGAGTAAATTATGAAATTTGAAAAGATTTTTTTTCAACTAATTTTTTACGGTTTTCTTGTTTGTATGTGAAAAAAGATATAAAAAATGAACGAGGAAACATTCTTTAACGTTAAAAATATCACATGCGTTAAGAAACAGCAACGCATGTGTTACATTGTTGTGTGTGTGTCTGCGTGCGTGCGTGTGTATTGGCGTGCGTGCGTTTGTTTGTCAGCCGCAGAGCAATCCACGTGCGCTCGCAAAGGTGAGTATTGTCTGATAGACATGTGACTTATTCCCACAGTTGGAATTTATTCTCGAGGTGGACGATGGCACTCCTCTCGATTGTCTGCCCTTGTGATTGTGTCTCGTTGTGCGTGTGTGTGTGTGTGTGTGTGTGTGTGTGAGCGTATGTGTGTGTGTGTGTGAGCGTATGTGTGCCCGTGTGATGCACAGGACAGCAACATCCATGCATATATTGGACAAGATGAAAATTAATGTTGGGAGTATGGAAAAATAAAAATTTAACCATTCAAATTTTGCAGAAGATATTCTTTCATTCTCTCTTAATTTTTTCAGCTATATTAATAAATTTATTTTGGTATTATTGATCTTTCACCGCAAACAGATATTGTGGTGTTATTTAGTACTCATGCTGGTTATTGCTAAATTATTTGTATTATCTTTCATTTAAGGTTTTCTTCATTTATTATTTTAATAATTTGCTATAAATGACTTAGTTGTCACATAAAGAAAGTGGCGTTGCTAGGGTTTTTTTTTAGCCCGGGGTAAAGTCCAAAGATTGCGTCCCTAGAAAATCCCATCTGTCAACTTTTCTTCCAAAAACAGCTGATGACCGTGGACCGTGGGAGGGGGGGATTCATAGATACTTTTCCTAAATTTTTTTGAAACCTTATATACACCTTTGCCTCAACTGATATAAGGTGCCTCTTTGTCGCCCCCTAGCCAACAGGCGCCCCCGCTACGCCACTGCATACAGGACATTCCTGGACCAATTTTAAAATTCCATCTCAATTTTGTCCAGATTGTCTTTAACTTATATCAATTTTTATTGAAAACAAGTAAGCCGTACAAACGAGTTTTTTCACAAATCCCTCATATTTCAGGATTTGCCGGCTTTTCATTTATTGCAAATGTTTATTTTAAAACGACATTTCTTTAAATTTATATATGTCAACATATATATAATTGTGTTTGATTTGTTTTTGTTTTAAAACATAGATAAATTAATTATTATTTTTAATTCAAAAATAATGTTTTTAAAAAATTTTCAAACTTTAATAGAATGCATTATCATGAAGAGCATATATTATATTTCAAATTTCAGCTTGATTGGATAATGGGATGTTAGTTAAATTTCACTTTCAAGGTGAGCAAACAATCAAGCAAGCAATCAAGCGAGCAAGACTGGCTGTAGAGTTAATATAAAGGATTTAAAACGATATTTTTTAATAAGCGTAATTGTTCAAATTTGTTTTAACTCTAATATTTTAGTGAATCAATTTATTATTTTGAATGAAATTATGTTATTATCTTATGAAGAAGTTTGATGCGTTTTATTGAACCATTTAGCTTACAAAAACTGCACTGTTTATACATATTTATTTATATTTGTCACCTCCTTCACCTGTATCACTTTACTACCTTTATTTGTTGCTGTTCACTACCTGTATTGTCTCGGATTAGTAAGTCTGTTTGTATTCTCAAACCGTGTCACTTGGCGTCT
Source organism: Erpobdella octoculata (assembly GCA_963978895.1). Classification (NCBI taxonomy): domain Eukaryota; kingdom Metazoa; phylum Annelida; class Clitellata; order Hirudinida; family Erpobdellidae; genus Erpobdella; species Erpobdella octoculata. The sequence goes on from OZ022241.1 coordinate 34,379,220, forward strand.
GCCTGTCAGGAAACCCGTGCGTTAGTTGCATCTGGTAACGGATGTAAAGGTGGTTATGGGAATGGTGATGGTGGTGATGATGATGATGATGATGATGATGATGATGATGATGATGATGATGATGATGATGATGATGATGATGATGATGATGATGATGATGATGATGATGATGATGATGATGATGATGATGATGATGATGATGATGATGATGATGATGATGATGATGATGATGATGATGATGATGATGATGATGATGATGATGATTGTACCTGTTGTTAACCAAAACTCAATGTTAACTATTTAATTGCTCGAATTTTCGAAACAACTTTTATCAAAAAATATTTTTTCGGAGAAGTTCTTTTTTTAAACATTTCTCAAACATTTCTTAAATACATCTTTCCGCACCTCAACGTCACTGAAATGACAACTCCAGCCAATGGGAGTAGATTCTAGGAAGTTGCAGCAGCCAACCAGATCG
>OZ022241.1:34387197-34442341 GCA_963978895.1 Erpobdella octoculata
GAAAAAGGTCCTAGAAATTTAAACTTGTTTTTATTAATTTAACGCTTTTAGAGAATGCAGAAAATTATTCGGCTTTTCAGAAAAAAACACTTTTCACTGATGTTTTATGGCGCATCTCTCGCTCAAGTGTTAGAAGGACAAGGTACTTTGTATCCATCCTGCATTTTGCGTTAATTTCGATGCCGACATACCTTCCACCCTTCCGATAAAGTTGTTCAGAACTTCGCAGCATTTGACGATGATATCATCTGTGTCATCATTGCAACTTGAGTCTCAACCAGATTTGTCGTCTTCATTAATCTTTGTTGAAACCATTGAATATATATTTTTAGCAGTACAGAATGAAACAAAAGGGTTGCCTATCTTTTGTTGAACTTTTAAAAAAAGCACAAGTTTGAGCAACTTAATTTTTCAGACGTTATTCTAGGTTTGACTTTTCGACCATTGCAAGCCAAATTAGCTAGCTCGTGAATCGCCATAGCTGGCACCGCAAACCTGATTAGTCCATTTTTTATTATCTCAATAAACTCTGCCAAATAATCTATCAAAACCTTTGTGTCAGGAACAACAATTGAAAGTATTAATTTGTAGCTTTCTTTTTTATTTTATCGTCTGTGTTTTTGTCAACAATGTGTTTTTCCATGTTTGTCATAAGCAACGTTTTAAACCTGAAACCCCTGTCTTCTTGGATGGTGGTAAGTTGTAGGGCTCAGCATGAGCAATGTCAAAAAGATCCTTCCAGTTTTTTACAAATTCGTCCTTCTTGTTTTTGTGACCCAGAGATGTCCGTGTCTTATATTTCTGTAAACCTTGACCTTTCCAATTAGTGAAAGCTGTTTCCAGTTTAAAAAATGAAGACTGAGAAGAACAAACTGGAATTCATGCTTTTTCCTGAATGGTAAGTTAAACCTGGATTGCAGGTCGACTTGCATTACAAGCCGTTTTTCTTTCTTCGTTATGAAAAGTGAAAAAGTGTCCAAATGATGGCAACTTAACACCACGAATTTCATTTTTATAAGCTGATCAAATAAATCTGTAATCTAATGCTATAATGTACCAACTAATATAACCTGATATTTACAATAGCACTAATAATTTCATAATGTTTTGGAATGCACTTTTAGGTCAAAATGTTAAAAATATTGATATACGTTAAAATTGTTAACTTGTTTAATTTATAAGCGCGCTTTATATCTTTAACTATTACATCCCTAATATATATATATATATATATATGTTTATTTATTTATTTGTATGTTTATGTATCTGTTTATACATTTTATAGCCGTTCAACACGAGAGGGGACCTCGAAAGCCTAAATATCCTTTGAATTCCTGTCTCTCCTTGAACGTCGATCAATTGTCGTCGAATCCTTTCTACAGACAGTTACACGCAGTAAACAATTCCACAATCAAGAAGAAGAAACGAAAAGTAAACCTCGACAAAAAGTTCTCCTTCCACCACCCGCCATCTTTAAATCCTCCTCCTTCTTTGATTCCACCATCTTCTCCAACGTTCTTTCAGCATCTTCCTTTTTCGCCACCATCGTCATTTTCTTCCGCCAGCTCCTTGTTTCAGTACGGCCCACTACCATCTTGTCACGTGCCAAACCTACCATTTCTTTCTTTCCTCATCAACTCAAAGCTTCCCATCAAGGACTGGCTTTACAGTCCTACCATCAACCAACATAATTCCTTGTCGTTGAGTGGTGTTTTCTCTGGCTGTAGTATTTCCAATCAAAGCTTCACACCTATAGCACGTGACATCAGCAAGAGCAATCACAACGACATTGGCGACAAGCGGATCACCTGCAAGATCGACGATTTCACCTCGAAGGACCCAGCAGCCCTTGTTGTACCTCAGCTAACCCAACTTGGAAGTTTTCCTTCCGAACGTTTTCCAGAAACTCCACGAGTTGTTCACTCGGTCAATCATAGGAATGAAGCAATTTCTGAAATATATGATAATAATTATCATCAGGATGACGACGACGATGAGGATGGTTGTGGTAATGGTGCCGATGAGGTTGATGATGATGATGAAGATGATGATGACGGTGATGCAAGTGAACTTCTTGATAATGATGACGTAGATGTGATAAAACTTGAAAGAGGTGATGATGATGATGATGATGATTGTGGTAAAACCAAAGAAATTACGAAATGCGACGAATGCGATAAGAGCAGTGGAAACGAAGATGACGTTAACGTAGAATGTGATGAAGACGTCAAATGCTATGATGACGACGACGACGGCATTAACGAATTAAATAATAAATTTGCAATCAAGAAGTTTCTAAACAACGTCAACATCAACAACAATCAAGACAAAAATAAAATTAAAATTAATTCATGTAATGACTCTGACAGCTCTATAAATACTAGAGCAACAACTTTAAAAACAACAACGACTACTACTGCTTCTACTGCTGCTGCTACTACTTCTACTGCTGCTGCTGCTACTACTACTTCTACTGCCGCTACTACTACTACTACTAACTCTTACAACGGCAGCAATGCCTCAAGTCCGGTCGATTTAAGCAGGCGCAAAGAGATTAAGTCTCTCAGCAGCTGCGGCAGTAAACTGCGAAATGTGCTCAAGGAAACTAAATGCGAAAAAGCATCTTATGGGACTCAATCGCCACAGCAAATATTTAAGATGACGCCGTCATATTTATCGTCGTCATCGTCAGATTTTATGGCTTTATATCCCACCAGTTTGTTCAATACGATGTCGTCTAGCTTCAAGCGAAGCCACGCTGACGCTAATAATTGTCACCAGCGTTTCCCTAAGTTTTCTCTCGATTCGTCTTCAACGTCATCGTCATCAAGACCAACAACGTCATCGTCATCACTTCCGCTATTTTCCATCACAAATTCATTTCAAACTGCGGCAGAATGTCGCCAGTCAATGAATTTCTTTCCTCGCGTCGACGCAGATTCAACTCTGAACTTTCCCTGCTACGGTCACTCTCTGGGCATGCGCTCTGGAAACAAAATGGAATCAAATTGGGAGAATTTCGACCTTCACGCGCACATTTCAAACTCGCACACTGGTTACAAAGCAAGACACCTTCCCGCTGAAGGAGAAGAGCCAACACGCAACAAGGAAATGAACTTCAACTTTTGGCAGACCGACTCAACAATGTATCATCAGTTTCAGCAGCAAAATTATCATTATTATCGTCACCATCAAGCTATGGCTTATTACAGGCAATGGCTCGCAAACTTGCCAACAAAAAACTTTTCAAGTTCATTGCCATCAAGCTTGTTTACATCGCAACATCAAAGAAATGACCTCTCGCCAGCCAAGAAAAGTTCGAGCAATTTTAAATTAAATTTTATAATAAATAGTCTTTTAATCAAAATGTATATTTCTCTAAATTACGTTTATTTTAGAAAAATTACAAAACATCAAAGAACTCATTCATCGCATCCTGTTCAGTACGATAGTTTGGGTCAAGAAACTACCGAGATTTCTTCTTTTACCACTTGCTGATCAAGTAATTTCAAGAAGTTCTCAAAGTTTTAATTAAATTACCACGTTTAATTATAACTTATTTTAAAGTCTAGAATTGTATTATATTACAATGATTATTCATTTCAATTTCTATTAACCATGGTTCTGTATTTTGTATTTAAAACACATGCATCTACTCAGTAGCGGATCTAGAGTTTTCAAAAAAATAAAAAAATTGTACTTTTTAGCTTAAAGTTTTTGTCTCTGTATCCTGAGGCTTTATCTTTACTAAATTCACCTCCCGATGATCAATAGTTCTGATAATTGACAGATATTTAAGAATTTCGGGCCTTTTTCAAACCAATTCAATACAAAATATAATTCAAATAATATCTCAAAAAATATTTAGACTTTCCGGGCAGGTCCAGCAAAAAAGTTGAAAATGACACCTTTCCTTTTCTAAATAAGTTTAGACGGCTCAACAACAAGTTCTTAAAACCGTAATCATTTGTAATATGAATAAAAGCTGTGAGTTCAGGGATGACAATTTGGAGGGAGCAAAGAGGGTATTCTCTTTCTGACTTCAGTGGGCCCCTTGACATAGTTTTGGGCCCCCAAAAAATAGAAATGAAATCCCAAAATTGGCCTAAGAAGTGTAAAGTTGAAGATTCAAAGGTTTGAACCTTTCTGTAAAGAAATGAACCACCAGTTTTTAGTTTATTTAATGAAATCGATATTTGATTTTTTAAAGTAAAAAGTTATAATAAGGTAAAAAAGATAACGCTTAGTTTTTTTCCATATTGATTTGAAAGTTTCTTATATTTTCAATTTACACATATTTCACATATCAAGTATTTAGAAGAATATGGTCAAGGTTTTTCTATTTTATAGACTTAATATCATCAGAAAATTGCAAACAATTAGTAGCCGCCTAATTGCAAAAGTTTTTCATGGTTTACTTAATTTTAGCTTTTAAGTGTCTGATGACATAACTCTATGATGAAAAAAGAGGTGTTTTGTGTTGATATTGCTCCAGAGAGTAAAATACAGAAAGAAAGTGAAAGAGAAAAAAAGAAAAAAGAGGGGAAAATGCGAGTAGATTAAAAGTTTAATTTCGATTCCTTTTGTTTGGTTTTACTAAATAAAAAATTCAAGATATCTTAAAACGGACTTTATAACGACAGCAATCAAAATTAAAAAAAAACTGGGAAAAAAATTTGGGCCCCCTCCCTTACGAAATTCCTAGATCCGCCACTGCATCTACTACATCAAACACATATAAGATACAAGCTTGTGTAATTAGCCATATTAATCTCTTTTACAGACGGTTTTGTTGCAAAATTCTCTGAAAAAAATGCTTCTTCTCAGTCTGGCTCAATTCGGAACTTCTGCGTTTGATTTCGCCATAAGACATTCCACAACCACAACGACAGACAACAACACGACCGATTGGAGTCTAACAAGAAGCGAGATTATCGTTCGAGACGTTCTACGACAATTGGAGAATCTGAACCTGGATGTTGCGTCGTTTGCGTTGATTAAAGCGGCCATCTTGTTTGACAGAGGTTAAGCATCATATAATTATAATTATATATAAATGAATGTATGCATGCATCTAATGTAATGTAAGCACCTGAATCGATTTTTTTTTTAATTTGGCACACTTGAGGAACGTGGTGAGGGCGTGGTTTTTTCCACTTTGCCAAAAAATCTGCCAATCGGTTGGCGTTTTAAAGTCTAAAAATTCTAAAACGCTAGGCAACGCCGGGTATCCCAAATAGTTTTTCATACTTTAAGGCAGTTTAAGGTAAAAAAGATAAACTGCTATTCCATTATGGTTTTTATTGGGCTATATGACAGTTTTAATATATCATATTATTGTTTATATATCTGCAAAACAGAAATGTCTCAAACTAACGCAAAGAAATATCATTACAAACTTCTACTATCCAACGACAGAATGCCAACCTCTGTGCAATCCAAATCTGGTTTTCGAATCCAGCGTCGAACTTTCCAGACTTCTCCATCAACACTTCAATCAAATCAACCACTTCAACCACTTCAACCAGATCAACCACTTCAGTAACACGTCTGAGGTTTCTTCCGTTCAGAAAACAATCACTTCCTTGCTATCTCAAATCACTGACGGCGATTTTTGTGATGTTTTCTTCTCTGAGGATGTTGAATATTCGATCGTTAAAGAGAATGTTAAACGCCTGTATCTCTACGCAGATGCTCAGTGATCTGTTTAAATGTGAATTGCTGTTTTAAATTTAAATAATTTTAAATGAAAAAACAGTTTAAAATAGTTTTTGTTTAAAAATTAGATTTTTTTGATATTTTAGTCCTTGATGGGCTGAAGAAAATTTTATATATATATTTATTGAAATGAAAAACCGTTTTGAAAAGTTTTTTGTTTTTTAACCGTTCACTGATAACACTGAAATTTAATAATATAAATCAACAGAAAACATCATCGTAAACAGTTCGACTATACAGCAAGGAAAAAGAAAATTCAAATTAATTAATGAATGTATGCAAATTAATTAATTAATTAATTAATGTATGCATGCATGCATCTATCGGCTTCATATGTGAACGCCTGAATCGATTTTTTTTATTTGGCACACTTGAGGAACGTGGTTAGGGCGTGGTTTTTTCCAATTTGCCTGTTGAAGGTTGTTGAAAAAAAACTATTAATTTGCGGTGAAAAAAAGTATTGAACTGGAGACAGGGGCGCCTGAGTGGTTTTGAAAGTGGGGAGCCAAAAAATTTTTTTGGAGTCTTTAAAATACCGTATGAGATTTTTATAAAATTTAAACCAAAAAAAATTGTTTTCTAAAATAAAATATAAACAAGTAAATTAAAACACGAATTTTTAAAACCAATGCTCTTATATGTAATTAAAACACAAATTTTGCAATCAATTTTTTCTTATATTACTCTTTTATTTTATATTAAAGTCGAAATATCTTAATTATATCGAAATATCGAAATTAATAAAAATTAACTAAATTAATTGACTTATTGTAAAACTAATAATTGAATATTGCATTGTCTTCTATTTTGAGCATGTATGCAAAATTTGAAAAAAATCTATCATCAGGAAGTGACTCAAAAATTGATTGCAAGATTTGAAACAGACAGAGAAACAGACAGACAGAGAAACAGAGACGACGAGTTAATAAAAGCATTGGTAAAAATGAATGACAGTCTTTAGATAATTACCATTTTCCAAAATCCAAAGTAACTACCATTTACAAAAGTTAACTACAAATTGCAACTTTAACTTCCATTTACCAAAGAAATTACTTCTTCTGTCATTTAGCATACAAAAAGATTTACAAGTTTCCAACAAGTTTAGATTGTCTGTTTTTTCTTTATGTACAGTTAAAAACATGACATGGTTTAATCTAGTCTGGTCATTATTGACTGCAAATAGGTTTTAATTTGACGCAATGCCGAAACACTTCTTTCTGATATTGCATTTGACATCGTAAAAACCAAATACAATTTTAATAATTTGGCTACTTGTGACAATAAAGTTCTTGAAGTTTCATTTTTATTAAAAATATCAAAAATTGACAGACTATCGACGAGTCTCTCGTTATAAAATAATATTGGTATTTAACAAAAAGTGGAGGGGTCAAAATAGCGTTTGGCCCCTCCACTTTTGAAAGTGGAGGGGCCACTGGTTCACTGCCCTCCCTACCCCCGGTTCCGGCTCCGATGACTGGAGACCCATAGTATCTACCTACGGAGAAGGGCGAAAAGATTGGTAGTTTTAGTTGTGTAGATGGTTTTTGAAAGTCAATAGAGATATTTGTTGGGAAAGAAATTTTATAAGACAAACAGAGATCAGCTATGAGCCCATAATTTAGTTTCTTGAATAATAATTTAATATTCCAGTCATTTTCATCGATTTAGAAGTATGAAAACATTCTGGGGTTATGTTTCTTGATATTTTTCAAACATTCGCTAGGTGAAACTTTGTAGAAGCAGTCGATCATTATTTGTAGTCCGTGTATTGTGTGTATGTCTACTAAATTTTAACGATAACTAATCTTGAAACGTATGAAAACTGATCTTAGATGAACTTCTCATAACGAGAGAGAAAAAACTAGGTTTTTTGTTCCTGATAAATGTTGAACATAAATTAGATAAATCATCTGACCTGGAAGTTTTAGTAGTGGTTTTGCCATTTTGCACCAACGTCGATAAACTTTTTTGGATTGAACTTTTTAAACACATTTTTTATTTGTTATATCCTTAATTTAAGTGGAAATATTTATTGATTTGTATGTAAAAGTGTAATAACACTAGCAGTACCCACGTAAAGCATCTTCACACATCTGAAACGCATGCACAACGTACCTACTTGAGCATGGTTTTAAAGAACCGTACCAATTATACAGGTACAAACGGACCTACCACAAACTTTGATGGTCAATTGAGATTTGGTTTAAAATTTTGTCCCCTACAACTTTTTTCTGAATTAGCATCACCGGTCAGGGACCCCTAAACTATAACTATTTTATAAGATAAAGTTAATTACAATAAATTATGATATTGACTTTTAAATACAATCGTATGTTATTATTATTCACTTTATATTAGTTTATATATCCTTTTTGTCAGTCACATTATACATTTTTTGGTCACCCGGGTTTGCTTCTCCCATAGAGCTTCATTTATGTTAGCATGTCCTCATAACCACAAGCCATTTTGTGTACTAATTGCTAACTAATTAAATTTGCTGGTGTATTTTTTGTATTTTTAATAATAATTGTTTATGCTTACTAGTGACAGAACGGAAAATTAAACGATTAGGTTTTATTATATTACATAACCTCCAAACTCGTGTAGCAGTCGTGGCCGAGTGGTTAAGGCGATAGACTTGAAATCTATTGGGCTCTGCCCGCACAGGTTCGAACCCTGTCGACTGCGTATTATTTTTTTTTTCTCACCATTCAACTTTAAATTAGATATAGAAAGTCTTTTAAAATTTGTTACTTATTTTAGAAACCTGTATACACATGTAAATAAACTTTTGTTGTAATATTTTTATAACTTAAGCTCTGCATTTATCCTTATATTTTTCATATGCACAAATTAAACCATATTTCTATCTTACTTATAAACAGTAGAACAGGGAGAGCCTCATGTATTATTATTATGTATAATGAAAATGATTTAAGTCAAGAAATGCTAATTTAAAACTTTATTTGATATGCAGAAAACGTAAAACGTTCATACCATAGGCAGTCGTGGCCGAGTGGTTAAGGCGATAGACTAGAAATCTATTGGGCTCTGCCCGCACAGGTTCAAATCCTGTCGACTGCGGAATATTTTTCCAAGGAATGTTTTAGAATTTCTCAAATATTCGAATTTCTGCTTTTGTATTATTAATTTGTTATTAGTATCTTTTGTGTTATTATTATTGTGACTAGTATCTTTTGTATTATTAATATTGTTATTATTATCTTTTGTATTATTATTATTGTTTCTTTTGTATTATTAATATTGATTATTAGTATCTTTTGTATTATTAATATTGTTATTAGTATCTTTTGTGTTATTATTATTGTTATTAGTATCTTTTGTATTATTAATATTGTTATTAGTATCTTCTGTATTATTAATATTGTTATTAGTATCTTTTGTATTATTAATATTGTTATTAGTATCTTTTGTAATATTAATATTGATTATTATTTTCTCTTGTATTATTAATATTGTTATAAGTATCTTTTGTATTATTAATATTGCTATTGGTATCTTCACCGACGTTGGAAGCTAATAAAGTTTATTATTGAGTTTTCAAAAAATAAATCAGGTAGTGAAATCGTCAAATACTGTCGTCTTAAATAACCTTAAGTTTACACATAGAGTACTATAACATTGGAACATATCTATGTAAATAACAAGTTCAAGAGAAAAAAAAAGTTTTTTAAAATAACACATTTTTATTTTACATTATGCAAATCGAATGACACTTTTTTATTTTTACATTATGCAAATCGATTTCTAAATGCAATAATAGTTTTGTCATTATTTATTATTTATAGTAATACTTTAGTCCAAATTTTAATAAGTTTTCGACATAGTCATGATTACCTAAAAGTTCATTAAATTGACGTTATATGGGGAATGGTGAATCGTGAATAATTTTAAGTTCGTTACAAAATAAGTATTGAAATTACTTGAAATAATAATTAAATCGCTTTATGAATGATTGAATATTGTTTTCGTAGGTGGATAAAATCCATGCTGAAAGTTTCAAAGTAATCTAAAAGTTGGTAAAAAATCAATTTAAAAATTTGACCACAACAGACAGAGAAGTCAAGTTAAATAAAAGTGTGTACAAATATTTTGTTTTATCTCCTCAAACACAAGGGCCAACAGGCCACTAACAATATTTCGATAACAGAACAGTACAAAAAATAACAAAATAAGTATATGAAAAAAGGAGGTGAGCAAACGAAACGTGAATGTTTAAAATTGAAAAAGCAAAAGGTGAATGAACTGTTTGTTGTCTTTGGACAGGTGGGTAGGTGGTCGACCAGGTAGAAATTGTCTACCCGAACTGGAACCTGAAATGTAGACTTGCTCCTCATGACAATGCATTCTATTAAACTTTCTAAAATATTGTATCTTAATTTTTTTAAATTCTTTCATTTATGTTCAGAAAAAAAACAACGAAATTAATAGAGCTTTGAATTATCATCCAAAAGACTGGTTTGCATCAAATAAACTGCTGCCGAATTTCAAAATATGAGAGATTAAGGAAAAAACGTCTTGTTAGAGACTCTGATAAGTCTGATAACACATAAACTCATTGATTCCAAAGTTGCAACTGAAGGAGTTTTACTGGCCTTGTAATGTTTACACTAAATTGCTAGTGCGTGTGGCAGTCGTGGCCGAGTGGTTAAGGCGATAGACTAGAAATCTATTGGGCTCTGCCCGCACAGGTTCAAATCCTGTCGACTGCGTCAGGCGTTTTGAAAAGTACTTGTTCAAATGGACATTATGTAATGTTTTCAGTAAATCTGTTTTTTTTTCAGGTGTCAGTAAGCATAAGCGGGCTTTTGCTGTTGTCGTGAAGGAATGTCAATTTTCTTTTTAATCTATGTGAAGCAATGCTGCTAAAAAAAATGCATGATAATGTTACCATTACATGAACAGTAAGCTAAAATGTGAATTACACAACACTTAGCAGAGTTACTCAGAATGTAATTGACATTAAATTAACGGTTCGAACAGTCCTGCATTTTTGCTATTCATTAATAAAAGAATCTGTTGTGGTGTGAAAGAGAACTTTTCTTCAGAAAAGATGATCTTAAGTATTCACTTTTGATCTACTTAGAACTTCTTTTGGTTTTTTATTGCATAAGAAATAGAGAGAGTGAAGAAAGGAGGAGGAAAGGGGGAGAAAGAGAGAGAGAGAGAGAGAGAGAGAGAGAGAGAGAGAGAGAGAGAGAGAGAGAGAGAGAGAGAGAGAGAGAGAGAGAGAGAGAGAGAGAGAGAGAGAGAGAGAAAGAGAGAGAGAGGGGAGGAGAGAGAGAAAGAGAGAGAGAGGGGGAGAGGAGAGAGATGATCCCCTAACAACAGCAACGGGAACAATATTTGAATCATTGTTAAACAATTCCGGATACAGCAGTGAATTATTATTCACTTGCAAGATGTCACAGCATTCATTGCTAGGTAACTACATGGCTACGGCTCATTGACTGCACTTTGCTTATGTTCTTCAAGTTCATCATCGCCACATGTTCGTCTGTTCTTCTATCTTGTTGTTTGAGAAGATTTGTTGTTTTCATGTTGTTTATGCTTTTTGTTGTCATGTTGTTTTTGTTGTTGTCGTCATGTTGTTTATGCTGTTTGTTGTCACATGCAATGCGTGGTTGTATTTATTTTGGTTCTCTTGGTTTAATATTTTAAGACGATTTCAACTAAAACAATAAAATAATTACGAATTACAACATTAAACAATTCTGCAAATAATAATTTTATTTCTGCTGATTTATATTCAACACGATTCGTTGAAATTCGTCCTGAAAGGGTCATGACAACAGCATCGTAGTTGTCGCTATCATTATCATCACCGTCGAAATCATCACCATTGAAGATGAAAAGACAACTGTCTTCATTGGACCAACTGATGTAACCTTTGGCACCAAACTGACCCACTTCTAAGGCCAGTTTCTTCTTAACTTGACCCAGAAATTGTGACCCATGGACGTGCGAAGATGACCAGACATGCGCTGTATGATGATGGACAGCTGATGCTGATGCATCATGGTCTTTCATCTTCATTTCAGTTGATGATATCGAAAAATTCAAACGTAAATAAAATCTCAATTATATTTTTATATTTAACTTATAAAAATGTTATTTGATTGCTAAAGTTGTTTTTTATTACAACCGGATTTCAGGAGTTTCCTCAAACTATTTTCTTTATTTTTACCCTTCCTTTTTACCCAAGACTGGATCGGCGCTAAGAAATAAACTTTTATATTTCTACCAACCTGAATGTTGTAGAAAACTATAAACGATTTCTTTCCAATTCAAATTACAGTCATTCCCATCAAAACAGTAATAGATAACATGTCGAATTTTTTAAGTAATTTTTGCAGAAATGGAAGAAATAAACATAAATATAAGTTTTAAAAACATCTCTGAGTAACGAAAATAATTAAATAAAATAATAACTGATCAATAAAGTCGATAAAGCGCTGTTTGGTTCGTAGCTTGAGAGCTTCAGACAGAAGAAACATGAGTAAACCATAGATATAATATTATATCTATCCAAGAACCATAAATATAACAATATATCTATCCAAAATACATAGATATAATAATACATCTATCCAAGAACCATAGATATGATAGTATATCTATCCAAGAACCATGGATATAATAATATATCAATCCAGGAACCATGGATATAATAATATATCAATCCAGGAACCATAGATATAATTTTAAAATAAAATATGTAATAAAAATGTTTAAATGGAAAATGCTTGGTTGGTCGACAAAAGAGAAAACGTTTTGAAATAACCCGAAGGAAAAATTCCAGTTGGTCCAATGAAAGGAAATGGGCAAAAAAGACATGGATGTATAAAATTGAAAGAGTAAAAGGTGCGCTGTTGTCTTTGGACAGGTGGGCAGGTGGTCGACCAGGTAGCAATTGTTTACCCGAACCGCCCACGCCTTTGATGAGTGCCATTCTTCCCCGAGAATGTCCCGGCATTCAAAGAGCCGATACGTAATTACTTTTTTCCTACTCTCACCGTTAATTCGTGTTTCTGTTAATCTGCATGGCGGTTGGCTCCGCGTTTGATCGCTTGCATTGCTCGCACAAATGCGATTTTATCTTCATTTGTTGTTCAAAATAGAGAAAAAACCGTTAAAATAAATTTTGTAAACTTACAGAGCGGTTTCTTTCCGTCAAAAAAGAATTTCCGTTACCGGGAAGAAATATCGTTTTACACAGTTTGGTAAATGTAATCGGGTAGATGGGAATGGCCGAAGAATATCAAATGTTTTAAACACTATTCATCCCATTGGCTCATCCCATTCACAAAACATTAGCCGAACAGACTGGCCCTATTCATACAAGTACACATAAAAACACATACACACCCACACAGACATACACAGATACAAACACATACATGCCCAAACAGATATACAACCACATATACGCCCACACATACATACAAACACATACACGCCCACATATAAAAACATATATACAATACAAACACATTCACAACCGCATATATACACATACGTACTAACACATACACGCAAATGAGTGCAGGCACAAACAGTAACACTCGCATTCAAAGTAGAACGAGTTGTGTTAAGTCACGATGATGATGATGATGATGATGATGACGATGACGATGATGATGATGATGATGATGATGATGATGATGATGATGATGATGATGATGATGATGATGATGATGGGGGTGGTGGTGGTTGTGGTGATGATGATGATGATGATAGTGGTGGTGATGATGATAGTGATGGGGATGGCGATGACGGTGGTGGTGATGATGATGGTGACGACGACGACGATGATGATGATGATGGCGATGGGGTCATATGAAGATTATTATTCACCTTGACTCTGGTAGAAAAGACGCTGGAAACAATAGTTGGGTGGAAAGGTCAAGTCACACACATAAACCCAAACACAAACACACACAAGCGCAACTACACACACACACACACACACACACACACACACACACACACACACACACACACACACACACACACACTGAAATGCACTTTGTTTCTAAACAACGGATGCGATTTTATGAATACTACGAGTTGATTTCTGATTTTATCCCGAACGGAAACAATGATTGGTTGCTTGAAAACTTAAGATGTCGTTATTGTTTATATTAATTTTAAATTTCTCTCAAATGTACTTATTCTTTACTCTTCAAAATACTTAAAAAAAATTAAACATTTTTAGAAATTTTTAAAAATATTTAAGATTGTGTTTATGAAATCGAATATATTTGATCTCACTTTTATGTGAACTGGCCAATCAGGCTAACTGATTCGGAATGTAAATTCAAACATTAAAAAGTATTTATTAAATAAAAAACTTATTAATTAATTTTTAAATTATTTATTGTAAGGATAATGAGCTGTAGTGTATCGAATCAAACATTCTGTGGCCAATCTGCTTTGCAAATCTGCTAAAAGCACTTGAAGTTGTAATTTGTAACTGAAAACTTTGATTGAAAAACATTACAATTGTAGAAGCAGTAGTAGCAGCAGCAGTAGCAGCAGCAGTAGCAGCAGTAGGAGTAGTAGCGTCAGCATCCAGGTGATTATCAACTAATTAGTATATTTATTCAAGTGTTTATGTAAGTCACCCATGCCATGTGTGGGCAGAGATTAATGAGGACATTAAGTCTCATCGGCACCACAAAACTCGGACAACAGAAGAATCTTCCTTAAGAGGCCATCATTGACTGGTAGTAAAGTAATTACTGCCATCACCTGATTGCTGGATACGTGTAAATGAATTAAGAATTAACCACTAAATTAGATCGATGCAGCGTTTTGTACAGAAAGAAGCTTTAGAGTATCGTCGCATGACAATTATAACCATCATTGTCACCATTATCATCATCATCACCAGCTTCATTGTCATCATCATTATTAACATCATCATCATCATCACCACCACCATCCCCGCAACTTCGCCGTCACCATCATAATAATGTCAACACGGTATGTACGTCATTCATTCATGATAGCTGGATTGATTTATTTCAGTTCCAACGGCTAACAGACATTTCAACATGCTGATCTATAGAATAACCAACATGTTGAGTTGATTGTGTGAGAAAAGCCCGGCATATCAAATAACTAAATTACGAAAAAAAATAATAGTAATATAAATAGTGATATTATTATTATTAAACAGTTGATAACGCAACATATGTCAGTCACATTACTAGTAGTATAATTCTAGAGAATAAAGATATGCGTTTGAATAACTGTTTGTTCATTAATCACTTGTATCTTAAAAAGTCTTTGTATACAATCAACAGTCTGCCATCGCTGCCATCTGTCTCTTCCCTATGTAGGACACATGCTGTGGAGGATCCATAAATTCCTGGTGGGGGGATGGGATTCACTTCAAAAAACCTGATGACCGAGGTGTAGTCGTAGGTATTTCTTCAATAATTTTACTTTCAACTCCAATCATTTTACAAAAACCGGGTATTATACCCAAGAAATTGTTTTAATTGAAACTGTGGTGGTGGAATGCCTCCATCCACCCCCCCTGGATCCGTCCCTGGACACCTGTGCCTACAGACTTCAATGGCCTGCCAGCTACTCAGCTTAATCAAATCTTCAAAAATCCGATCAAACATCTGCAGGTAACCTTTGCTTGCTTACCTGTACTTCATTACCGCTAGCTAACAAAATTTTCATGTAACTTTTTCGCTGTAAGCGTTTGAACTATCAAACGATCATCATCATCATGGGCTGATGACCACCACTATCATCATCACCACCACCGTCATCCTCACCGCCATCATTATTATTATCATCATCATCATTATCACCTTGATTACAAGTCAATACGGAGTTGGCACAGGTAACTTCCACGTAAACACCTCCACGCATCATTTCCTGATGTTCTTTTTCCATGTGAACGTTTTCCATTTCTCTCTTTCATGGATTCGCAGTTTTATGGATCGAAGAATTTGAATTTGTACAACAACTTCTATTAGTTCGGTGTCCTAATAACCAATCTGTGCCAACAACCAGTTTCTCCTAATAACCATTCTGTCTTAATAACCAATCTGTCCTCATAACCAATCTGTCCTAATAACCAATCTGTCCTCATAACCAATTTGACTTAATTCTTCAAAACGACCAATCGCTTATCGGGTTGAAGGTTAAAAAATAGAGATGTGCAAATATCATAAATAGAGAAATAATTTGATGAATTCTAAGCAATTAAATAAATTAAAATAAAATCACGTGAACTTTCAATTTATTTATTAATTCATAAATCAACGAAAAAATATGCTAAACAATTTTCAAAAACGTTCACACTACGACCTCCAATGAAAAACATACAAACACAAGTCAACTCGCGCAAACAAACAAAAACAGACATATACACACACAAACAAACATACATACATACATACATACATACATACAAGCACAGATACAAAATATAAACTAAAGTGCAACTTCGATCCACGAATAAAGTTTGTCACTAAAATACGGTCCTTGATGGAATCTCTGACCATATGCTCCCCTCATCACTGCACCTCTTTTGACGTGTTCTTTAATCATGAGATAAACTTTCTTTTTCATCTTTCGCCTCCTCGTTTTTGTGCCGACAACATTCGGCTTCTTCGTGTCTTCTGCTCCGTCAGGTTCAGTCCGTATCATCCCTAGAGGACATCGGGACGAGGAAGGAAGGTCTGAGTTTTGTGGAGTTTGTTCTGTATCGAATTTAAGACTCGAAACTTCGGTGAGCGACGTATGTGTAAATGTAGTAAGTAACTCTTCGCGATCGATCTGAAGTTCTGACCTTTGAGGTAGGTGTTTGACCTCTTCGTCGTGCAACGGGGACAAAATAACGGTTTGCGAAGTCGTCTGGTCGTAAGATAAATCATCAGAGTCGTGGAATTGGTCGCTGTTCGTTCGAGGTCGCTTAGAAGGTTTGTCGGCATTCAAGACTGGAGAAATTTGTAGGAGATCTCTGTGATGGATGAGGGTACTGTGGAGAGGATAGCAGTAGGTGCTGTGCATTTGTTGGACCACCGAGAGATCGGTTTGAGATATTTCATCGTGGACCGGCGACCCTGATATACGGCTGATCTGAATATCGCTGTGGCCGCTGTCGCTACAACCATCACCCCCACCATCATCGTCAATGTTACCGTTTTTAAAGATGCCGGCGTTTTTGTTTGAAGTATTAAAACGACAATATGAAATACTGATGGACTGCTGTTCATTGATGTTCCGTTCGTCTGTAGTAGATGAGTTCTGTCTTCCGTTCGTCCGTTTGATGGAGAGTGTTTGTTTAATTGAGTATTTGTTCGTCAGGAGTTGGAAAGTTTCGTTCGAGAGAGGGAATAAACGTTCAAAGCTTCCGTCGAGTTCTCCAGTTTTCAATTTGTCGTCTTTTCGCTTAAACAGGTTGGCTAATTTGGCGAAGGTTTTCATTCTTCCTTTGTAGACTTTGAAGTCGATTTATTTGTTTGTTTGTTTGTTTGTTCAATTATTCTGTTTAAATAAAAAGTATATTCTGAAATGATTTCAAATTAATTTAAATGGATTACAATGGAAAACATTAATTCAAAAATAAATTTTCAAAAAATGATTTTTTTTATGCTATAGTATGTTTTATTTACAGTTACTGAGAAAAATCTTCGGAATACCAGCAAGAGTCGTATGTAAATGTAAATGTAAATGTAATGACGAATTTACAAGTCCCAGATGGTGTTTAAGTGAGAACAGTGATTATGTTGTCAACCCGCTTTTCGCTGATATTTATGTCGTTAACGATGGTTGTGATAATGATGATGCTGATAACGATGATGGTGGTGATGATGATGATGGTGATGGTGATGATGATGGAGGCACTGTTAATAATGATGACGATTTTTGATTGTTTAAACTGATATTATCGAACGTTAAAATGTGTAAAGTGTAAACCCGATATTTCACACAAAAATCAAAATGTAAACAATTAATTAAGACAAATAAATAATCTTTCAAAACTTTTCCTCACCAACTCACCCGTCCCACAAGGTCATATTCAAAGTCCGTCTACTTGCACACACACACACACGCCCACAACAAAACACAACAAATTCACTTAAAGCAGACAGGAATTAACAAATGAGAGCTTAAAACAAAAACTTTAATCGGCTTAGAAGGAGACAGTACTTAAATAAAAAGACTTGAAGTGACAGAAGAATTAAAACAGAGAAGAATTTGTTTCGAAATGAAAACCACCGGAGGCAGAAAGCACCAGGATGTCATAGTTGCCACAAGCGCGTGGATAACAATTAAGATATTATTATTTATTACGTTTAACCACAGCGGGGATGTCCTGTTCTATTCTGTGTATTGATTTATAACGTAAACAATGCGAATAATATTAATAATAATGATTGATAATAATGCTTGATTTTCTTATGAGGAGGTTCAGCTGTTGTTAATTAAAAATGTAAATAAATAAATTTATATTACATGTATTGAATTTGTTTAATGCGCGGGATAAGGGGATTATGTAACAAACAAGTATCAATACGATGGAACTTCACAGAATTGTGATGAATTAACACGCCAAAGTAGTTCTGTAATAAAAAAAACATTGAAAACTACTTACTAGTTACTAGGAACTGAATAGGAGTGTACCTCGACAGTTACCATAAGATGTAAAACAATTTCATTGTCCCGAAGTAATATTTTAGCATTTCATGTAATTAAATTAAAACCGAACCATTCGTTACATACAAGGGGTGGGGGACAGTGGGGGTGCCATACAGGTGCTCTATTATTTGTTCTTGAGTAAAGAGGCGGTTTTAATTGGGCAGTCGGTACTTTCTGTACAAACAGATGAAGTTGCACAACTCGAACAACTTTGTAATTAAGGAACCTTTACAAGCTACATGGTTTACATGGTCAACATGTTTTCGGTCGGTAATGAACTTCCGCCAGACCGATTTAAAAGAGAGATCTAAACGACAGAATGTTTTACCGTGTTTTTTGTATACGTAGACATTTATTGACAGTGCGAACACATGTGGCTATTGACAGTGCGTCGCGAAATAGCTTCAACAATAACTAAAGAAGTTGAAAATTAGTAGAAACTACGTTAAACACCTTTTTATACCACTGAGGTCGAATAATTTGTAATAAATTATTTGTCCCTGTATGAGCCCCGAAGGGGTGGTAGGGAGGGGGTTAGGGAAGGTTCGTTATGTGACCAATATTTGTATTTTAAGAATATTCACCCCTAGAAGTAATGTTATGAAGCTGGTTAATAAGGGGCGAGGAAATTCGGTCGCAGAAGCTATTTGCGGCACGCACTGTCAATAGCCGTTTGTGCTATTGATAGTGAGAGTTTTTTTTTCGCGCAGTGCGGATAGCACTAAATGTTAATATTACCGACAATTGTAGAATGTCGGTAAAGCAGTTGTAACGAAATGTAACCGGATAAGAATACATTTCTAAATATTAATATTACTTTTCTAAATTATTTTATTTTACATGGTATTCACATTCTATAGCAGAAAACAAGAAATATAGACCTTGTATTTCGCAATGCAGATATGTATGTAGTATGTTTGTAGGTGTGTATGTGCATAGAAACTAGGATGATTGGTAAATTAATTAAATCAGTAGATGTTGTCGTGTGCGTGTGATTGTAATGTCCCGCATGTGTTACAAATAAGAACCTTTCTATTCACTATTAACACAGAATAACAAGAATGTTAATTTGGTTCATATGTAAAAAAACTTTCTCGATGTGTATATGCTAATCGATAGAACACCTTGTTAACCACACCTTTATAAAGTTACTTTATCGCATATATTATAACTATTTATATATTATATATATAAACATTTAAAAAAGTATATTACGTATTTATTACAATTATATTATAGCTATATCGTATCTTTCTCATTTAATACAAGATTAATATTTTATTGAATAAAAAATAAACCCTGAAGAACAGAGGTCAGCAGGTCACAAAAACATTGAAACAATTCGTAACCTCAAATTGTGGTGGCTAAAAATAGCATAGGGTTTTCCCCAGAAGATGTTGGTCTATCTTTTTCGCATAAGTACATTAGCACTTTAGCACATACTACAATTAAAAATAAACAGAAAATTATCGAAAATCATCCTAGAGCCAGAAATAATCCAAGTTTCAGCAAATAAGTTGTTTGTCCAGCAGCACTGACTCGCCAATGAGTATATTCTATTTATATATATGTCACTCTTTTTTCTCCATCTCTTTCTCTCTCTCTCTCTCTCTCTCTCTCTCTCTCTCTCTCTCTCTCTCTCTCTCTCTCTCTCTCTCTCTCTCTCTCTCTCTCTCTCTCTCTCTCTCTCTCTCTCTTTCTCTCTCTTTCTCTCTCTTTCTCACTCCCATTTCACTCCTTGCTCACTCTCTCCCTCCGAACACTTAGCATTTTCGCCTGGACGGCTTTATGCTCATTTAATGTGGAGAAGTTCAATTTGATGTCTTCTGATTGTCAGGCTGGGGTGCAAGCAGTCAAGGTGACATGCTGCTTTGAAGTGCTTTATTGCCGACATAAACTTTTATTCTTAAACAACCACAAAAGTCTTCATAAGTTTATGGCTAGCTAGCTAGGTAGGTCAAAGTTATCACCTCGATGTCCTCAATTGTTGTTATTATTGAAATAGGATATTGATATTCGCCGTGTAATGTTGTTTACATTTTAATGCAGTTTATTGATTTGTTGCTATTAATAAACATTTTGAATATATTTTGTTCGTTTGAAATCATGCTTGTTAACAGTAATGAAAAAGTCATCTGATTATTGAAAGCAGGCACTCATTGAAGTTAACGAATGAACTGAACTGTCCATCACAACCATTTCGCAATTTTTCAACCCAGGTGGGCAGCGAATGTTTTCAGGGGCAAAAAGAATTAACGAGATTTTTCAGAATTGTTCTTAAAAACTAGGGATATATAATAAACAAAAAATCAAAATTTTGAAACAAAAAATTCGTAAAAAAATATAAAAAATATTATTTTGTACTTACCTTTTTTACAGAAAATTAAATTATTCCAATAAGAATCTTCTAAGCTACAACAACTGTTACAACACTCGTCCAGT
This sequence comes from Erpobdella octoculata, assembly GCA_963978895.1. Classification (NCBI taxonomy): domain Eukaryota; kingdom Metazoa; phylum Annelida; class Clitellata; order Hirudinida; family Erpobdellidae; genus Erpobdella; species Erpobdella octoculata. The sequence goes on from OZ022241.1 coordinate 34,408,051, forward strand.
CCGGAGATAAATGACCATTTAACCATCTGAGAGTCGTTCACTCCATGTACACCAACACATGACACACACACGTATATATATATATATATATATATGTATGTTTGTTTGTATAAGTGGCTCTGTGTGATGTGTGAGTGTGTGAACATGTGGATGGGTATTGAATGTTGCATAAGAACATCGCATACATTCACGTGCAAACATATTCACAAAGGAATACAAAGTAAAAGGCGAAGTTTGTACACATTTGCGTGGTTCATCTTTTTACCCAATTAATTATATAACACTTACGTGGAAGATCACCGCATATTTATGTCACTTATATGACTTATTAATCTTTTTTATGAAAATGGTTTATAAAAAAAACATATATTCATTCATGTCACAGAATCCATATCAGAATTCGTTAACACATGTAAATACCGACAGAGAACAATGCTCTAGAGTACATTTAAAGATATCTCTTATTTTATTAAACATTCCCTGAAGTATAATTCCAGGATTAAACTTAAATTATTCAAATATTTTTTAATCATTCTGCTAATCAGAAGCCACGTGAACAGTAGGAATGATCAGCTGACACGTGCTGACCTCTGCTGCTGACCCAATAAGAAGCAAGTGTTTAATTGATAAACAATTCTGTACAGACAGATAACATAACATTCCATACGTAATATATGCTAAAAGACTGCTGTGAAACTATAACTTTCTCAGGCTAAACTACGTGCCTTGAGGCATTAGTAAACTCTAATTAGTGGTTTATAAGAGGTAGATGCTGATGCGGTATTCCATAAACAATAAAACACGTTAAATTACTGAATGAGGGAGGAGGTACCATTTACGAAGGACAATTCTCGAAACTTCAAAATTATTATTTTTTAAAGTTATTTCTCAGTTTATCCTCCGAAATGTTAAAATTCAAGCTTTTGAGAGTTTTCTAAACCTTTCTAGCATAGTTTGTTCGAAAATTAGATCTCGGTTATATTATTAAACAGCTTTACATTGTTTTCAAATTCAGCTGGATTTAGTAATTGTTTATTATTAAAATATAATAATCAACAATAATCTTGAAAGCGAAGTTGAAGTTGATAACATTTAGATAATGTTAAAGATATAATAGTGTGTTACACGTTGCCTAGGTGGCGCAGTAGGCAGCGCGTCAGTCTCATAATCCAAATTGAAGAGCAATCTGAAGGTCGTGAGTTCGATCCTCACCCTGGGCACGATTTTTTATGACATTTATCACTACACGACTACAGCGTAGTTGAAAAACCGCTGATAATTTTATCACATTTTAAGATTTTTTTTTCGAAAAATGCTTAACAATACACTTCGACTGGCTAGCTGGTGAAGAAAATGAACTCGAAAAGTAGAAACCGTCGCAGAGAATTTGCGATTTTTTTTGCTTTGGTTTGTGTCCAAACGTTATTCCAGAGGCAATTAGTTTTGTTCGTTATATATCTATGGTTTTATGGGCTTTCAGGATTGGATTCAGAGTTCGATAATATTTCCATCTAAAAAAAAAACTAATCGCTTCAGCTACTATTTAACGCGAATATTAATTAATTTAATTTTCAGTATAGAAAATGTAAACAAATAATTGACGGTTAATTTTAACCGTAAAATGTATAAGTTGTGAAATTGCGCATTGTAAAATTGTAAATAAAACATTTTAATCGTATAGACAGCATATTTCTAATTTTTTTTAAATAATGGAAACTGCATTTTAATGCATTAGCCAAAAATGCACTGAGGTCCCTGCTATATGTCACTAGGACTTCTATAATTTTTTCTTTAATTATCTGAAAAAACTTTAAATTCGAATAAGATTTTGAACTTTTAAACTTTTTAAATCTTTCATGAAGCTGTTTCTACAAGCTTATTGAAATTCAAAAAATTATTTTAAGAATTAATTATATCATTTAGAATAAAGATCTCTTAGGTCAATCTTCATATAAATTTGCAATTTACATAATAATTCATCGGAGCGTATTTGAGTAGTGGCAGGTAATTCAGGTCTGTAACGAAGGGTGCTGAGCTAAGAGACTTAGAGTGCCAAAAACTCGATTAATACAGGAAGACTGCATACCAGTTCGGACATCCAAAAAAGCGCTGAATTAAGTTTGGACAAAATTTAATTGAAGCATTAATAGTCACTAAATACGAAAATACTAAAAATGGCGTTGCGTTTTCGCAAGCGTAACCGTTAATGGGTTAAATAATTATTTGTGATACTATTGTCGATATGCTAATACAATATGCTATTGTATTAGCATATTGTCTATGCTAATATGCTCGTTGTTTATGTAACAAATGATAACTTGAATAGTGTAAAAATATAAAAGTGTGTTTTTAAAAAAACTTTGTTTTTGCTTCACTTGTTTCTTACATCAGATAGTTTGTTATTTTATACAGCAGCCTGAACAATGTTGGTTAAGTCAAAAACTTTTATTTAATTTTTTTATGATAACGTGAATTTCTTGGACCACAAAAAAACTTTTTACGCGGAAAGATGAGCCACCTGGCGAGAGAAAAATAAATACACACCTCAGCGAGTTTATGAATTCACCACCACTTTAATGTTGTAGGCAGCGCCGTTTAAGCCTAGCACAAACTCGAACTAGCTGAATTTGGTCCTAAACGCTGAAAAAGTGACAAGGACTTAAATAAACAACAACAACAACGAACTAGCTGAATCAAAATGTGCTGCTACCATTTCGATTTTTAGTCATTTGCATTCGTTTAAATGTAAAAATGATAACATTATGATCAGCGACAGGAAGTAATTCGATGCTTCATACACACTGCTATATGTCTTAAAACACTTGGTTTAAAAGACTATAAACATACAGGGGTCTCCTCGTCGCACCACCACCCCACACTGCAATGCTTTGCGGAAGGTTCATTGACGCCATCGGCCTTAAACGCGGAAAAACTTTATCGCAACACCATCAATGCCATGCTTATCAATTCGCACCAATACAAATGAAATAAATTCAGACGGATTTCGAGATTTTATAAAGTTTTAAAAACTTTTTCATCTTCTGATTTTTTTCTCTCAAGTCAACATGAGTGGCCTTGAAGTTGCACAAAACGTTGCCACTAAAATTTTGCTCGAGGTTGCCATCATCATAGCCTCTCTTTGGCTGTGTGTTTGTTATAGCGTAGAGTTCGTGAAAGGACGACTGAATCAACTTCTCTTCCTTCAGGAAAATTGCTTGCCTCCGCAAAACTGAATGTTTAGAATTTTAGAGACATTTTTAAAAGTGAGCTGGTATACTCCCGGTCATAAGTGGCGTAGCGAGGGGCAGGGGGCATCTGCCCCGTGCGCCAGGCTTTGGGGTGCCAAAATCTTGGAAATTTTTATGATACTGACATTGATGGTAGAGAACTTTACGATGACATTATTAGCTTTAACAACATTATTAGCTTTAACAAATAAAAATAAATAAAAAATATTATTACAATGTTGATAAATACAAAAACTTTGTAACATTTGTTATGAAAAATTTATTTATTAAAAAATTGAATAAAAAAACTTAATTCACTCGCTAGGTGGCAGAAAAGTTATAAATAACATGTGTTAAGTTTAATTGCCTGAAAAAACGCAATTTGAGCTTGTTATGAAAACTAAATAATTAAAAGTGTCACTGTAAATTTGAATTTTTCAAACGATAAATTCACAAAAAATATGAGGAAAAAATGGGGGCATGGGGCATCTGCCAGGCCTTGGGGTGCCAAGATCTTGTCAATAAATTCAACCTGGATAAATTTATAAAAAAAAATTAATAGCAGAAACAATCACTGTATTGAGTGTTGTATTCGCAAATTGTATTATTTATTTATGTTATCACGTTGGTTTAATGAACACTTGAAACTTATAAAGCTCCGACTAATGAAAATAATTAAGATTTATGAAGAAGAATGAAGTTATGGAGAAGAGAAGAAACTCGGTTAACTTGGAACGGATTTTTGGATAATTTTATTTTAACAACGCTTTTAATTTTCTTTAGAAGCATTTCAAAGCGAATAAAACAAACGCAATTATGGATTGAATTCCATACCTCCACCCCCACTCCACCTCCACTCCAGCCCAGTACATCCAAGTACTCACATCCATTTACATCAATCACACACAGCCATTTCTTCACTTTCAACCTCTCACAACAAAACGTCAAGAAATTCTACGAACGAACGAACCGAAACTTCTGTCATCCTGGAAGTGATTGACGTGAACTACTGCTCCCTCATTAAAAACATTAAAAGCATTAATGGATTCAATTCTCCGTTGCTCCTTAACCCTTCTCTTTCTCCTCTCTCTCTCTCTCTCTCTCTCTCTCTCTCTCTCTCTCTCTCTCTCTCTCTCTCTCTCTCTCTCTCTCTCTCTCTCTCTCTCTCCGCAAATTTTTTTCTAACGACAATAATATTCCGCCTGCATAAATGTTTGAAATTGTTTTATAATCAACTAGCAGTGCCCGTAGCGGCTTCGCTCGCATGAAATTAGAGAATTTGAACCGTGCATACATAGTAGAGTACCCACTGCACGGATCAATTTTTTAGGTCTCGGCTCCGCCCGTCGACAACTTGGCCCAGCCCGTTTCAAAAACCGAAATTCCTGGCCCGGCACGGCCCGTCTAATATGGGCCCGGCCCGTTTTTACAGGCCTAGAAGTTCTATATACTTGATGAAAAACTTCGGCCCGTCCCACCTTGACTTCAGGTTTAGCCCGGCCCGTCTGAACACCCTAAAATCACTCAAATGTCTATATACTTGGTTAAAAATATCGGCCCGTTCCATCTTGATAAACTGAACTCATCTACTTTTAACCGGCCCAAAACCTCAAAATACTAATTTTCACATCTGTAGCATTTACAGTTTTTGAGTAGCAGTTATTTTAAAATCAAATAACCCCTTTTCCAATTCACATTTGAGGTCCTGGAAACCAAATTTTCAAAAAATGGTAAAACACGTATATCTTTATTTTTAGAATAGAAACTAAATACTAATTTTTACATCGGTGGTATTTACAGTTTTTGAGTAGCAGTTACTTTAAAAAACAAATAACCCTATTTTCCACCCCACATTTGAAGTCCTGGAAACCAAATTTTCAAAAAATGCTAAAACACGTATTTCATTATTTTTGAAGTATAAGCTAAATACTAATTTTTACTCCTGTAGCATTCACAGTTTTTGAGGAGCAGCTACTTTAAAAACCAAATAACCCAATTTTCCAACCCACATTTGAGGTCCGGTAAACCGAATTTTCAAAAAATGGTGAAACACGTATTTTTTTATTTTTCAAGAAGAATCCATCTACCAAATTTCAAATTTTCCTCATTTTTGGTTTTCGAGATAAACATTGTTTTTGAAAAAAGTTTGTTTTCCAGTTTCTTCCCCTCAGGAGCAAAATTTTCACAAATCCTTTCTTAGTGGATGCTTACGCAATAAAAGTAATATAGGTTCCAAATTACACGTTCCTAGGATGAGGCGTTTGAGCTCGGCGTTGATTATCAGTCAGTCAGTCAGTGAGTGAGTCAGTCAGTCAGTCAGGACATGTTCTTTTATATATATAGATATATATATTACCACTTACAGTTTTTGAGTAGCAGTAATTTTTAAAATCAAATAACTCTATTTTCAACCTTACATTTGAAGTCCTGGAAACCAAATTTTCAAAAAATGCTAAAACACGTATTTCATTATTTTTGGAGTAGAAACTAAATACTAATTTTTACTTCTGTAGCATTAACAGTTTTTAAGTAGCAGCTACTTTAAAAACCAAATAACCCAAAAAATGATGAAACACGTATATCTTTTTTTTGAGTTGATACTAAGTATTAATTTTTACATCTGTGGCAATTACAGTGGTTGAGTGGCAGTTACTTTAAAAACCAAATAACCCTATTTTTCACCCCACATTTGAAGTCCTGGAAACCAAATTTTCAAAAAATTGTGAAACCCGTATATCATTATTTTTAGAGTAGAAACTAAATACTAATTTTTACTTTTGTAGCATTAACAGTTTTTGAGTAGAAGCTACTTTAAAAACCAAATAACCCAATTTTCCAACCCACATTTGAGGTCCGGGAAACCAAATTTGTAAAAAATGGTGAAACACGTATATCTTTATTTTTAGAAAAGAAACTAAATAATAATTTTTACATCTGTGGTATTTACTGTTTTTGAGTAACAGTTACTATAAAAGACAATTAACCCTATTTTCCACCCCACATTTGAAGTCCTGGAAACCAAATTTTCAAAAAATGCTAAAACACGTATTTAATTATTTTTGGAGTAGAAACTAAATACTAATTTTTACTCCTGTAGCATTAACAGTTTTTGAGTAGAAGCTACTTTAAAAACCAAATAACCCAATTTTCCAACCCACATTTAAGGTCCGGGAAACCGAATTTTCAAAAAATGGTGAAACACGTATCTTTTTATTTTTTAAAAAGAATCTCATTTTTGGTTTTCGAGATATACATTGCTTAGAAAAAAGTTTGTTTCCAGTTTTTTCCCTTCAGGAGCAAAATTTTCAAAAATCCTTTCTTAGCGGATGTTTACGCTATAAAAGTAATATAAGTTCCAAATTTCACGTTCCTAGGATGAGGCGTTTGAGCTCGGCGTTGATTATCAGTCAGTCAGGACATGTTCTTTTATATATATAGATTGAATTTAAATATTTTTTTTATAATATATTTTTTCTGCTATTCTGTAACATCTGTGTGGTTTTTTGCTGTCACTTCTTGATGGTTTCTGTTTCCTTGTATCCATGACTAAGGATGTCTGAGATTATTTTAATTGCATTTTTTCTCATGCTAGTGTTAGTGGCTTATTACTTTAGCCCTTCTGGCATTTTTTTCAATAAAATAATAACAAAAATAATAATAACAAAAAATAATTAAAAAAAACTATTATTGTGGAGATGAAAGGTAACATTCGTTCGTGCCTAATCAATCCCATCGGTGTTGAGACAATTGCGCAATGCAGAAGAAGGTTTGTGACCTTGTGACATTGCTCTGGAGTTTTATCATCTGAGAAAACATAAGATGAGGAAGATTATTGATATTTTTAATAAAAACTTTGTTTTGTCCACTATTAATTTAAAAGTTTTTTATATTGTTTTAGTTTATCCTCACATACTTTCGATACGCATATCGAGCATTTAGAAAACTTTGGTCGAAGTTTTTTCTATTTTTTAGACTTTAATCATCATCGAAAAAATGATTTGCAATAAATTAAAAGCTGCTGAATTACAAAATATAAAGGATTTGTGAAAAACAAAGTTTTTAACGGTTCACTTGCTAGTAATTGTATCTGCGATTCTGTTTATAACCTATATATATATATATATATATATATATATATATATATATATATATATATATATATATATATATATATATATATATATATATATATATTTATATATATATATATATATATATATATATATATATATAGGTTCGTGCGAGTGGGGTGCACCTGTTGATGTATCCACTCCACAATCGACAGTTCTTGAACATGTGGCAACTTACGATGATGCAACTTCCTTTGTAGCACCTGATACCATTGATCTTCCGTGCTCTCTCTCTCTCTCTTTCCACTCTTTTCCACTCTTACACTTCTTCCGTGTCGATTGTTTTCCCACGATTCTCTCTCTCTTGTCTCTTGTTCATCTTTCTCTTTTCTTCCCGAATAATTGTTGCTCTTCTTTATCGAAAGTCACTGCGGCGTGGTAACTCAAGACAAAAGAGAAGCCAAAAAGAGATAATTGAGAGAGAAAAATAGAGAGACAGAGAGAGAGAGAGAGAGAGAGAGAGAAAGAGAGAGAGAGAGAGAGAGAGAGAGAGAGAGAGGGTGAGAGAGAGAGAGAATAAATATAGAAAGAGCGAGATAAAAAAAATAGAAAGAAATGGGAGAGAGTAAGGGAGAAGAAGAACAAGAACGAGAGAGGAGGTTATAGAAAAACATTGATGTTTTGCCTGTGATGATGATGATTATGGTGGTGGTGGTGATTATAATGGTCATCATCATCATCATCACGATGATGATTATGATATAATTGTTGATGATGATCATCACGAGGATGATTATGATGATATTGTTGATGATGATCATCACGATGATCATTATGATGATGTTATTGTTGATGATGATGAATGGAAACAAAGAGTATTTTATTTTCATACAATAATGTTATCGACACCTTCGATCTGGCATCGCACGATGATCTGGCTTAGATTATCGTGGGTTGGCTTTTTCAATTAATGGAGCACACATTTGACACCAATTTGTTTCACTACTGCGTCACTCATTAAAATTATTCTATAAATTATTTCAGTGATGCTCCAGAAGAAGTTTATTTAATCAGTATCCTCTCTCTCTCTCTCGGTCATTACTCAGCGTAGAAACCATAAAAGTTTTTTATTGTCTTTATATATATATAACTCACCCCACTGGCTGTTTATTTACGAATCGGCAATATATATATATATATATATATATATATATATATATATATATATATATATATATATATATATATATATATATATATATATATATATATTGGAGCTAGACCGAAACCAGGCTTAAAATCGGTTTTGGTAAGGCTTAAGCACAGTACACACTGACCAGTTTTCGCTGGTACCAGTCGTTCGGCACCAGAATCTGGAGTGTGTCACGAAAACCGCGTCCAGAAATTATGTCAATTTATGCAAGTCCAGATTTTGCCGGCCGATGCATGTTCTATTTCTCTCCAGAATTGGTTGAGAAACTCACGCTCTGATTGGTTGATTGGTTTGTTTATTTTTATTTTAATTAATAGAAGTTACGATGGAGTGGACTGATGATAAAGTGCTTGAATTATCATAAAAATACTCGTACGATGTTTTCTGATCCAAGAAAGTCTATTTAAACGAGTTCAGACAGTTTATTGTCTTTGAAAGTCTATTTAAACTTAAACGAGTTATATACACCACCACACATTGTTTTATTACTTTTTACAAGCCTTTTGATATAAAAAATTAAAAGACAGAACCTTTCGAGTTACACAATTTCTTGTAAAAACCCTTTAAAGCGCTATCAAAAACATTTCTTACATTTTGCGGAAAACCTCAAAGTTTTTTACTTACCATTTTGCTCCTAACAAATCCACCGTTTTTGTTTCCCTATGAGCAAATGCACTGAACAGAACATATTCTCTAACCATTAGTGATTTGTCACCTGCTGAAATTCCTTCGTCCTTAAGACGTGCCTTGAGCTCTGATTAATAACAGTAGTTGGGATGACGAGGATCAACCGAAATGATTGAAGTATTGGACATCTACACGACCTCTGTCGTACGAGTATTGATGACGATTGATTGCAGGTAAAGGACATGTCCGATGCTATGCTTTTGATGATTGACAGGTTCATGGGAGGTCATGCGCCGAGCGCGTCTTTGATCTACCAGCGGCGATGGAAGTATGCAAGAGAAAACAGGAATGCCACTTGTGGATGGCTGGAAAAAATTATGTTTGCTGTCGCGCCACTGAAGCGGCGTTAACTGAAAACAAGTTAAAATTAACGATATTTTCATGCCGTGACTTAAAATGACTTCCAAATTGAAAAAAAAAACGTTGCATTGAACAAGCAAATGATCAAATTATACTAGCCTGCAATCTCACCTTAATTGAACATCACTGGCACAGCACGTCTCTTAATTAGACCAACTGGAAAAGAATGCCATCCAATACGTGCTCCCTTATTGAAGTTCTGCCTCAATTACTCAGAGATGAAAGCAATCCATCGGCTTGAGCCGCAGTGCAGAAATAACGATGATTTCCGTCAGAAGGAGAAAGTGCCGACACACACGGGGGACAGAAAGGGGCTTGGAACGACAAAGCGTCGGCAATAATCACCTCCTCAGATCTTTTCACGTTGGACAATGATCGTCGAACATGGGCGACAACGCATTAATAACATCGGTAGCATTCTAACTCGTTCTCTTACGCGACAGGAAATGGAGCAATTGGAAGAAGGCTGGTGGAGCATGAAAACTCTCTAATGACAACTTCAGGAAGAAATGTATTTAAGTGTATCAAAAAGATACAAACTGTCTCGCTCAGTACCAACAGTTCCCTCATCTACAAGACAGAACTAAGTTACCTGTATTGATATATTCTATTATCTGCTCTATAGTGATACATAACCTGGTCATTGAAACACTGCTAGCAAAACACTTGGAAAAAGTATAATAGCGATATGTCGTGTGTGTGTTTTGTATTGTAATTGCTATAATAAGTGCGTATATTTCAGTCATTTTGTATTAATAATAAAAAAAATATTCATTTAATAACCGTATGAATAAAATGTTATTTCGTACGATTAATTGATGATCAATGGCGCCTCTGAGGTTTCACAACACAAGAGTGCACCCTATAAATATTCTACTACTACTGCTACTACTAATTTACAAAAACGATGATATTATTATTAAGAGGTTGGGAGAATTCAATCAACTATCTCTCTATATATAATTATATGATTCCCTTTTATATATTATTACAAACAGCCCTGTTAAAAACTATTCTTCATAGACACAAATACAGCTTTCTATCTTCTTATAGATGTAACCACAACTTACGACTATAATCATCATTTATACACCTACTAGATTGCTTAGAATATATTTCTATATGTACAGGTAACAAGGGAGAGAAGTTAGAAAAGGATTTAAACAAAAAATTAATATTTAGAACAACACATTATTTCAACTTCGAAAAATCATTTGTAACTATACTCATTTTTTATAATAATTAAATAAATACATTTTTAGGAAAGTAATTAATTGACAAAAATGAAGGAATTATTTGTTAATTAGAATATTGTTCACCTCCATTGATCTGTCACGTCCCATTAATAGCTGTCGTGTCCCATGAAGGTGTGGATGGATCGTGGTTTATCGTGGTGGTCGTAGTGGATCGTGGTGGATCGTAGTGGATCGTAGTGGATCGTGGTGGTCGTAGTGGATCGTGGTGGATCGTGGTGGTCGTAGTGGATCGTGGTGGATCGTGGTGGATCGTGGTTTATCGTGGTGGTCGTAGTGGATCGTGGTGGATCGTGGTGGTCGTAGTGGATCGTGGTGGTCGTAGTGGATCGTGGTGGTCGTAGTGGATCGTGGTGGTCGTAGTGGATCGTGGTGGATCGTGGTGGATCGTGGTGGATCGTGGTGGATCGTGGTGGATCGTGGTGGATCGTGGTGGATCGTGGTTGATCGTAGTGGATCGTAGTGGATCGTGGTGGATCGTAGTGGATCGTCTGATATAATTGTTAATATAACAGATTACAAATAAGAAGTAATTCGTTTTCTCACAAATCCCTTAATATTTCATAGGATTTACCGGCTTTTCATTTATTGCATATGATAAACATGGGGCAGTACATACGGTAACCAAAGGAGTGTTTCTTTAACTTTTTGAGTTTTAAAAGAAGAAACTCTGGAAATTTAAGTTAACTAAATGAGATGAGACAGCTTCTTAACTTACCAGGGTTTATCATGGGTGACTTTGTATTTTTTTTAATCCAAATAGTGTTAGTAACCTGTTGAACCGTTTGCTTGAGGAAATATATGAATAAACAATCACAAAGCCTAAATCTAAATACTCTAAGTCATCTTAAAAGTCGAATTTTACTTGCACACAAACCGTTGGCGGTGCTGAATAGTTGAATAGTTGAATAACATACGGCAGTGAAAGAAATGCAATTTAATAAGCATTTTAAGATAGCAATTATGAGACGATGAGAACCTCAATTAACCCTCAAAGAAGAAAAGAAAGTGCCAGCTGTTTAGTGGACATTCCTCAGACGATTCCTAAATGGACAACAAGGGTCACCGTCGATGACACCTTAAACAGCAAACTACGACGACAAAAATGTTTTCGTCAAAACAGAAAAGAAGATAAATTTCCCATGAGATGGAATTAGCACCTGTTAAGTGTTTCTTTGGAGGGGAGAGGAGGAGAGGGGAGGAGAGAGGAAAAGAGAGCGAGAGAGAGAGAGAGAGAGAGACAGACAGACAGAGGCAGTAACAGATATACAGAAAGAGGGAATGGGGTGGTCTGGTTTGCAAAAATAGTGAGCACTCGAAACTTCACTAGCAGTGCATAAACGTCAATTGATGGTAAATATCTAGTACGATGTGTAGAAACAAGATGTTACGAGAGTTTATCTTTTAACAAGAAAATGTAACGATTCGGACAGGTCACGAGAGCAAAGTTCATCAAAGAGGTTGCGCAACTGAAGAGTTCTCTGAGTTGAAAGTTTTGCTGGCGATCTTGTTTGATGGCTGGAAATTGTGACGCAACAATTTGAAGTTTGTGATAAATTTGTTGGCATGTAACGTCGTAATTGAATGATTACTTCTGTTCATGATGCAATACAATGCAATAATGCACGAGTGTAATTGGAACCAGACCTTGTATATTGTGATAACAAAAAATAATTAATATATGTTGTTGCTGGTGATGATGATGATGACGACGACGATGAAGATGACCGTGATGTTGCTGATGACGATGATGATGATGATTATGGTAGTGGTGTTGTTATGATGGTAACAGTGATGATAACAAAAGCCATGATGATGATGATGATAGTGGTATTTTCCAGCCGTCTTGGCAGTGATGAGTGGACAATTTAGTTGTCATTAACAACGATATTTGAGTAAACGAACGCGTTTTGTTTATTCCAACCTGGAATGTCACATTAATAAATATTCAGAATATAAAAAGAATTTTCAGATGTTTTTGATTTTCAGATAAAGTAAAAAAATAAACTGAAAGTTTGAAATGAGCTTATATCTCGTTATATTTCCACCACCCTGCAGCATATAATACTAATAATACAATGAAGATGGTTATCTGGAACAAAATTGAGAAAAGTTAATTAAACAACGGTTATTGATGATGATGGTGATGATGATGATGATGATGATGATGATGATGATGATGATGATGATGATGATGATGATGATGATGATGATGATGATGATGATGATGATGATGATGATGATGATGATGATGATGGTGGTGGTGGTGGTGGTGGTGGTAGTGGTGGCGGTGATGGTGGCGGTGGTGGTGATGACGATGACGACCATAATGATGTTTTAGTGATAGTATAGATTATGTGATAACCACAAATGATGACTTTCTTTTGATACGTGACTTGTTGGAAAGCAAGACAGAGAGATGGAGAAGAAAGATATAAAAGCATGTGTTCCTGCTCCATCTTCCTCACAGCTGGTGTCCCATCAGCAGGTGTCCCTGAACGGATGGTTGTGTCTCTCTTTTTCTCTCTTGCTATTTTCAATCGTAATTTAATGAATAGAATATTTAATGACCAGAAGCTTTTGTTGCTAATTAAGAAATGAATGAATGAATATATTTGTTTAGTTATTAACTTCAATAGTTATTAACTATAGACTGTATGAGACTGAATCCTCGAAAACAGTAATTATTTTTAACGAATTTTAGCACCTTCTCGGGTAAAAGTTAAACGAAAATTTAATTGCATTTGAGAAACTTAGCGAATTCAGTGGGCTGAATGTAATTACGTTTGTAACACGAGAATAGAATTATTTCCCTACAAAATACCTTTTGACAATACGCTATTACTAAATTACAAATAAATTACGCTGACATGTGATGGAAATTATGAGGTGGACACGGTGTTAGTTACGCTCCTATGATTCCCATGCCACGCAGTGGAGTTGTCCTACCATTTCAAAACTGTTTCATGTTTGTATAAACATCTACCTACTATATATCGTCTAATAATTGAATCAATACATGGTTTCTACCAATTGCTCAACAACTTAAAAGGTATATCAGTTATTATATCAAACGCCTTCAAGCCAAATTCTTCCTTGTAAGCGATCGGGCTTTTGCTTTCGGCGTGTTGATGGTTTATTGGAAGTTGAGAGTTGGGAGTGAGTCAGTCTGCCCTTAAAATAGCATGAAAGTATTCTTCATGAATTCTATCAAGCGTGTGTTCATCATACAAAACTATGAACAACAAGTGTCTACATCATGAGTTTTATACCACATTATGTGGATGGAATCATACGGAACTCTGTACCACATGTGTATACATTTGTATACATGGAGCTCTGCGGAACATGTTTATGTGTACGTGTACGTGTACGTGTATGTGTACGTGTATGTGTATGTGTATACCTCACGAGTTCTGTCAACCGTGTGATGTAATTTCTTTGGTCCTTGCGTCCCACGCGGCGAGTATTTCTAGATGGAAGCACTCCCAATGTCCCCATGGTCCAAACAGCATTTATATCAATCATTGATCTTTTCATAGCTTCAATTTATATCACATTAATCTTCATTAATTATAGTTTTATTCTCCTGTTTGAATGCAACGAGCTTAGTTGTTATATTGAGACGTTAGTGCGAGGTGAGACAAGTGATATTGATAACTGAATTGCCATGTGTAATATGTAATGTGATGTAATGTGATGTAAAGAAATGCAGATTACATCAATAAGAACATTGTTACATAGACAGTTCAGGTGTGAAAATGCAGCATTAATAAAGATCTCCATTGATATTTTTATTGGAGTTTCTCCAAAGAATTTAAATGTTTTCACTGACATCTAAATTCGGCTGATTCAATAATGCTGATTGATATTCATACAAAATTCGTTTATTAACATTCTTCAGTGAACATATTTTTAGCTGATATTTATTTTAATCCATCAATGATGAGATAGGATCACAAGAGTGGTGGAATATTTACGGATTGAACATGCCATGCTTCCATATCTGTCAGATCTCTCCTACATTACCATCTCTGTGCTGTTTTATTGTCTTTTAAATATGATTTTAAAATAAATTATAGTTATAATAACAAATATCTCACGTCATACTTTCTCTATGACGATTAAAATGTTGTCGTGAGATATGCGACCAATTTAATCTACAGGAATGCATAATTGTGAGATATGCAACCAATTTAATCTATAAGAATGCATAATTGTGAGATATGCAACCAATTCAATCTACAGGAATGCATAATTGTGAGATATGCAGCCGATTCAATCTAAACAAATGCATAATTGTGAGATATGCAACCAATTCAATCTACAGGAATGCATAATTGTGATATGCAACCAATTCAATCAATCTACAGGAATGAATGCATAATTGTGAGATATGCAACCAATTCAATCTACAGGAATGCATAATTGTGATATGCAACCAATTCAATCAATCTACAGGAATGAATGCATAATTGTGAGATATGCAACCAATTCAATCTACAGGTATAAATGCATATTTGGATTGTGAGACAATTCGATAAGTCTTTCATTCAATTCAATACAGTATCCAGTGAAAGTTATGAGACTGTCAGAAAGAACGTTATGGAACCTCAAAGCGACCTGACAACAGACAACAGACACTCCTTTTGTTTCGGTTGTCACGCGATTAAACCGAGACACCACATCGGATAAAGATTGTCATCTATCAATAAAGTATAACTTGCTCGCGAATGAACAGTATAGTATAATAATAATCATTTCGCACTGTCAGATTATTGAAATTACACTTGTTTTTTAATGTTTTAGCTTAGAATAAAGATTTAAGCTTAAGTGTCTCATTGTCATATTTGCATTCCTTACCTACTTGAGCGAAAAAGCCTAAGCTTATAATGCTTCTTTAGAGGTTAAACGGACATTTTATTGTTGAGCCCTTGTTATTATTTAGCTTCAGTTTACTTTCTTACACGTCCGTGTGCTAAAAAGATCTGTGTGTGTGTGTTTTGTTAATAGGACCATACTGATGACTGATGAGTTGATGAGGCACTACAATATCGCTTCTGTTCATTCAGAGGTCATTGAAAGTAGGAAACTTTCCAGAGCATGGACTTCATTTCTTTAAACTTCTTCGATATGAACTCTTTACAGTTTTTTTTTATCTTTTTCTTCTTGTTTCCACGATGATTGGACAGTCTCATTTTTTATTGAGCAAAAGATGTGCTGCTCACCTGTGGCATAGTGACTGTGCTTTCTCCAGTTTATCTTCTTGTCTGCTATCTGAATTCAGAGTGTCTTCTCAGTGTTTGGTTCTGTACTAGAGTAATGCACAGGTCGATTTTTCGCGGCCATGATAATTTGGACCCGTCCGGTCCGTTTGTACACACCTAAAGTCCCTGAACATATTTGGCACAAAAATATCGGTCCAACCCGGTCCGTATGAAAACTCTAAAATCAAGGCCTGGTCCGTGCTTTATTCTGAACAGAAGAGAAAGTGTTTGATTATGAAAAAAATTAGTTTAAGAAAACCAACGGTCTGGCTTAAAGCCACGTGAGAAAATTTTTAGATGATCGTGTTCGATTTTTTTATGGTTGATGGAGAAGTTATGTTGGACGTAATAATTTTATCATGTTAGTTAAATTTCAGTCTCAACAATGTCGTCCTGTTTCCTGTCCTTAATCTTGGGTCCTCGCTTGTGCGAGCGTTGACGTACACATCCCCGACGTCAGTTCAAACACACACACACAGACAGACATACAAATGCACAGATGTGGAATGTCAGCTGAGTGCCAGCATCTAGATCTGGACCACATCATTGAATCAATCTGGCACATGTGTTTGCTTTTTATTTACTTCCTGTTCTTCAATTTAGATGTCCATGAAACAACATCATTCACATTAGATTTGTATATAATTTGTATATATACACACGCGCACGCATAAGCACAAACTCACATGCATACGCAAACATCGTGTCTCCGTTATCAAATCGTTTGTAGCGAATGACGCGACGTCAAAGCCGTCGTTTAAACAAACAGACATGTCTGCACAGGGCCATGCGGTCCGATGACGTGGACGAAATATGGCCATGAAAATGCCAAGGTTTTCCAGGACCCCCCCCCTTAGTCACTTTCTGGACTTGTTAATGCAGTTTTTATTTACTAATTTATGAAAAAAATTATATGTTTATGTTTGCTGAATAAGATTCCATAAATATTGCGAAATGCACTTTTAAAAGTTTCCGGTAGAATTATTTTGTAACGTATTTAAAAAATAATTTTAAAAAAAATATGCTTAATAATACATATCTACACTTGTTGTATTTGATGGGTATGCATTTACGGATTCATTATTATTATGTGCGTATTCATTCACGAGCCAGGGAGCAAATCCCTCAGGGCAGGGTGGGCAACTGGTCATATCGGTCCGCTTTCCCCTATGTGGTAAAAATATATACACACCATGCACATAGGGGGTAAATTGAATTCTAGTCATGCATATGTATAATAAAAAATTATGCATACATATTATGCACGTATAGGGTAGATAATATACACTTCTTGTAGATGTGGAGTGCATAATAGAATATGCAGTAAGCACGTCGTAAGCATATATGTATGGTAGATAATATGCAGGTCACTGGAATGAACTGTCTCTCAAAGTCTCAATCTCACACCCATGATGTACTTCAATTTCATTTTTTTTTCTTTGCATTTCCACAAGCACGCCATCTCACGCACGTCAATCAATCAAAAACGTACTCACACACACGCACATACAGCCACACACATACATACATACATACATACATACATACAGACGTACATACACACGCATACAACTATACAAACACATGAGAAAGTCTCTCATAATTGTGTATCACTCCCTGCTTGTTGTAGGCCGAGGTTTGTAACGCGATCAGAAATATCTCGGCTGGGGATATTTTTTTCTTGTACTTCGCCCGAGAAGTTTCCAGTTTGTCTTGAACTTTTGAAAATCGTATTTGTACTAATACGTGTTGCGTTGTGTCTTTGCGTGTGTTTCGAATGCGTGATACAACCATCGCACTGTCAACAAGCGTGACTGAGACATAAATAAACTATTAAAAACGCCAGTGTGTATTTTAGGCATATTATCTATATAACAGAGAAATAAAAACTTCAAACGTTTTAGAAGAAATGAAACAAGACACTTTCAAGGTAGCGTGACAGCAGAAGAAAGGTGGAATGGATATCAGGAGAGATCCCGATTCCAGATTCAGTCCATGTATGTGAGCTTTGTTTGATAAATAATTATGACAGTATTGGTGATTGGAAGACATGTGATAACATTTGTGTTTGGTCGATGTTGACTGTTAGGGGAGGGGGTGAAATATTTTTTAATAATTACGTATAGGAGTGTGCCATGTTGAATTGGGATGAGCTTCTACAAAGATTGCAACTATGCAGAAAATTACAGTGTTACAGTTTTACAACCATTAGTTGGAATACCAACAAGCTACAAGTGAGAGAATTAAACACGAGCAACCTAATTTGTTCAGTTGTCGTCAATGAACCGACGAATGCAATGTTAATGCCACGACATAAGCTGTGATAGTTATATATTTATGTGTAATATCAATATGTGTATTTGTATCTTAGTGTTATTTATTGTTTCAGAGGGCTGACAACCGACAAGCTAGTACGATAACTCAGATAATTAAAATATATACAACGATTAAGTCATTTGTCGGCGTAATATTTGACGCTTACGTCACACACGTGACACACAGACATTGGTTTGTTTTTCTTACACATCCTTACACATCTTACACAATATTGCAGCATCTCTTCCCAGTGAGAAAGTGAGTAGCAGCCAATGGAGTCTATGTGGAGTAGCGCAAAACAATTCAATAAACAGCTTCAACGCTTCACTGAGTCTCGTTACATTTAACCTCCTCAAATACAGGTGACTTCCGCTAGTGGTGTCATCTCTTATTCAGTCTCTTTGTTACACTGTCACGTGACCTTTCCAACCCGAGGCACGTGACCCGCCCACGTCCGCCGCTGCCGTCTGATTGAATAATTGCCCACTTCCATGCGGTCAGTTTTCAACTTAATCAAGTTATGAAGATGGAAAATAATCATGAAATGGAATGGTGGTTGTACATGGAATGATGGTTGTACATGGAATGGTGGTTGTATATGGAATGATGGTTGTACATGGAATGATGGTTGTACATGGAATGGTGGTTGTACATGGAATGATGGTTGTATATGGAATGGTGGTTGTACATGGAATGGTGGTTGTACATGGAATGGTGGTTGTACATGGAATGATGGTTGTACATGGAATGATGGTTGTATATGGAATGGTGGTTGTACATGGAATTGTGGTTGTACATGGAATGGTGGTTGTACATGGAATGATGGTTGTACATGGAATGATGGTTGTATATGGAATGATGGTTGTAGATGGAATGGTGGTTGTACATGGAAGTTCATTTCATTAGTACTTTTTCTTAAAACTTGAAGCATCTCAGAAACCATTCCTATTATCAGAAAAAGTTATCAACAAACATTTCTTTTTTTTTTTTTTTTTTTTTTGAACATTTATTGAGCACGAAACAAAACAACAGTGAAGTTATAAATAAGGAAAAAAAAATCAAGTGCTCAAAAGGTTCATCCAAAGGGAATTACTTCCCGCTAACTGGACGACCTATAAACGAAAATTTAGATACGAACCGAGACAGAGAAATAAAAGTTAACATAAGTGTATAGGAGTAAACATAAGTATATATAAGTTAACATATCTGTATCGAAGTTAACATAAGTATATAGATATTGAAATTATGAATCTAGCTGTAATATGTAAGATTTCAACGATTTTTTAAATAGCGAAATGCTTTTCAATGAGGATATTGTTATTGGAATACTTGAATACAACCGCGGACCATAACACTTTATGGAGAATGTTTTGAGAGTTGTTCGAGCAAAATCGGACCGAAAGCAATGCAAAGAACGCACATCATGAGAATGTACATGAGACGATTTTGTGAAAAGGTTATCAAATGACGACGGTAACATATGGTTGTCATATTTGTACATGAAAATACTAACAAGAAAAAAATTAATTTGATATACATTCAGTAGGTTGTTCTCGATCATTTTCATTTTACAAGATGATGTAAAGGGCAAGTTAAATAATATTCGGATGATTCTTTTCTGTAAGATGTGGAGAGACTTTAGACGTGTAGGATAATTTGAAGCCCAAACAATATTACAATAGGACAAGTAAGGGTAAACGAGAGCGTAATACAACATCATAGAAATATTTTTATCCACAAATCGACTCACGCGAGATAGAATTCCACAATTTTTTGCAACTTTAGAGGTGACGTAACTAATATGGTCAATCAGTGAGAGGTGCTCATCAAGCAACATTCCAAGAAATTTACACGAGGAAACTCGCGCAATAGGTTTATCGTCAATAAGAAGTTGATAATCAGAACAAATTAATTTATTTCTATGGTGGAATAGAATATAGTTGGTTTTACTTATATTTAAAGAAAGTTTATTCGCACAAAACCATTTATAAACGGAAAGTAGTTCATGATTAGTAACATCATATAAATCTTTTAGGTTTTCACCAGAAGCAAAAAGGTTGGTATCATCGGCGAACAAGACAAATTCGAGACGATGCGAAACAGTGCACAAATCATTAATGTAGACAAGAAATAAGAGAGGGCCTAGCACCGACCCCTGAGGCACGCCACAAGTTACCCGCCGCGTTGATGAAGTAACTTCGTTGTAGTGTACCTGTTGAGTTCTACCGCTCAAATAATCTTCAAACCACATTAATGGAATCCCTCGGACCCCATAGTGTTCAAGTTTTTTTAGCAAGACTTTGTGATTCACTGTATCAAAAGCCTTGGCCAGATCCAGAAACACGCCGATGATGTAGTCTCCTCGATCCATAGCCTCCGCAACCCTCGAGTGCAACAGAACGAGCGGCATGTAGGTAGAGTGATTTTTTCTAAAGCCGAACTGACTCCTGGTAATGATGAAAAATCTGGCAAGAAATCCATAGAGCCTGGAGTGCATAGCTTTTTCAAAAAACTTTGAGAAGAAACATAAAATAGATATTGGCCGATAATTGGAAATGGTATCTTTTTTGCCAGATTTGTGAAGGGGAATTACTTTTGCCGACTTTAACTGATCAGGAAACACCCCTGAAGAAAAAGAGCAGTTTATTATGCAGGAAAGAATATGGGCTATCCGTGGAACAGAGCATCTTGCAATACACGGGTCAATTCCGTCGATTCCACTGCTGTGTGAGATTTTTAATCGTTTCGATATTTCAATGATCTCGTCCGGTGTTGTAGGTACAGCATCGAAAGAATGGACCACGGGATTACCAAGATATTCATCAAATGTTTCATTAGGAATTAATATATTTTTTGCGAGATCTGTGCCAATGCTGGAGAAATGATTATTAAACGAGTCAACAATTTCTGTAGGAGAGGTCAAATAACTCCCGTCACCCGCATCAAAAGTCCTGCACTGCTCCACAGAAGATCGCTTGCCCATTAGGCTCCCAATGATTTTCCATGTTTCTTTAGCATTGTTTTGACATAAATTGAATTTTTTTGAATAGAATTCTTTGATTGTCGCAATTTTCATTGATTTGAAGCGATTACGGTACACAGTGAATTTTTCTTTATTGGCCACTGTCGGGCTCTTGAGGTATTTTTTATATAAGGCATTTTTCTTTTTGCAGCACTTCATGAGATTTGGCGTCATCCAATCCTTATCAAATCTAGCAGGACCACGAGTGTATTTAACCAGTGGAAAACACTTGTTATATATTTCGAGATACTTATTAATGAATAATGAGTAAGCAGAGGACGCATCACCACCATCGGCCATCCCAATCACCCCAGACCAGTCCATCTCACCCAACATCTGTTCAAACATCTCTTTCTGTCTCAGGCTGGTCAGCCTTCTAAATGAAATCTGATCTCTTTCAGTATTGGTGCGAGGTGCGAGATCAGTTAACCAAGATCCAGGTTATCTTCTCCGAGATTTTTATAACTGGCATTGTTTTAGTATTTGATACAAGTTGACACCTACAATAAACAACAGAATGACATAACCATATCAAGGATTTCAAAAACCAATAAATTCGTGTTGCTTCTTTCAGGCCAGATTATAGGTCATAGGTCAACTTCTTTCCATCAGAAACGAAACTTTTTGTTTACATTTGAGTTACACAGCTACACGCGATAGCTGACTAAGAGGTGAGACTGCAAGAGTTTGTTACACGGCGGACCAGCCAATTAAGTACTTCTGTGGCTCAGCCAGCGTAGAAATTCGTCGAGGATTGATTGGAACTTTTCAACTTTTTTTGTAAATCAAAATATCTAAAGCACACTAAAACAGTTAAACTACTCAATATGACTACTGAAAACAAAAGTTTATAAAACTTACATTCAGCTCGCTGATTGCATCTCCTGCAACATCTCCCTATCTCCCTATGGGGAAAGACCGACTGAACGCAGTGTGGAGAGATGTTTGTTATTCATCTTTCAATACCTCGTCGGACATCTTGTTATAAGTTACATAGATGATTGAGTAAATAAATTCGTGATGGCAGCGAAAGTGAACCACGTGCCTGCCCGTCAAACGGTTGACATGACACTGATACTTATCAGTCGCTTCCAGTCGTCGTCAATCAGAAACGAAATTGATGATTGGAAGAGACGATAAGACTACTGATGATGGTTTTAATGACCAACTGTAAACAGGAATGAAATGATATGACTGTTCTGAAGGAAGAAGCTAAATTTAAAAAAATATATATTTATTTGTCGAGTTTTTAAAACAAATATAATTTGTAAATAATGCAACTAAGTTAATATTAATTAAATAAATCCGAACTATCGAATAAACAATTGTTTAGCATTCCGAATATTTGCTTTTATTGAAACACCACTACAATAAAACATACAACGACCCGTGCCTCTATAGCTCAGTGGTAGAGCGCTGGTCTTGTAAACCAGCGGTCGTGAGTTCAATCCTCACTGGGGGCACTGAGATTTTTTCCCGAAAACTTTTAGCATGAAAATATAAATTATGTTTATATTATTTTTATTCAACTGGTTATTAATTTATACTCAAGTTTTGCGCTCATCTTCTCTATCAATTATTAAATCCTGAACTGGTCTGAATGTGGGCGTATTTTATTTTATTTTCATGGTATCAATTTTACACGACTCAACCACGCTAAAATGCGGTACAGGTCTCAATCGTGTTCAAAGGAGAAGAGAAAAAGACAAACAAATCGAATTATAATCTAATCTACGACAGAGAATAACATATTCATTCTTACCTGATGCTATTTCCGTCTATAGCACATGGTGTAAATAAAAGACCTAATTTCATTTTAAAAAACGTTCTTGCTATAAGTTTCTCATCAAAAGTCTCAACAATTGAATAGTTACAGCTTTCATCAATCAATCAACCGATAATCAATCGACCATCTAGCAGTAATCATCAACCGCATTTGAGTTCTGCTCTCCATTTGACACGGTTGATAAATCATAGACGCCGACGACATTTTGCAAGCTTGTAATTTTCAACGCTGTTTGTGCTGGGAATTTACCTTCAACTCCAGTTAGTTGTTAATTATGGAATTAAGTATAAACAGAAGTACTGTTATTTAAACCTCCGTGTCTTTGAACAGGCATTAATCCAGCCAACTGTTATAAGAATAAGAGTTATAAGCTGCTGGAGGCGGCCAATAGCTGGATCCTTAGTCGGAATGAAAGCCCAGATATCAATTAATTTTAATACGGTTAATTTGAGTTCAATCGAGGGTTCAGATGGCAGGGGGTTTTTGACAAGAAACGGTTTTTGGAATCATCCTGTGGTCAATAATGTGAACTGGTATTCATCCGGCAACTGTCGTCCAGCGGGGTTCTTAGCTGATTTACTGGACGGAATTGAATTGATTAATTGATGACTTTCATGGGGTTAACGTCAGTGGGTTGTCGTTGTGCCATGACTGTCTGCTGTTGAACCTCAGCTCTGGCTATGCTCTGTTCAGGTGCTACTTTGCTGGGGGGGGGGGTGATCGCTATACATGAAGTATCACTTTGACAGACATTTTAAAATCAGCATTTATTTGGGTGTTAACAAGGGTCTCAGATGATATCATCGGGTGTTAACTTTATGCGAAGTTTTAAACAAATAATTTTTTTGCGCTTTGATTCTCGTTCGCTCCAATCTTCAACTAGAATTGGTGATAAAAATATCATACTATGAATTAAGTGAACACTTAAAATATCACAATATCACACTATGAATTAAGTGTACACTTAAAATATCACACTATGAATTAAGTGTACATTTAAAATATCACAATATCACACTATGAATAAAGTGTACATTTAAAATATCACAATATCACACTATGAATAAAGTGTACATTTATCTTCTGCCATGTTCTCGTGCAAATACTTAAGCAATCCCGCATCTGCTACAGTAAGCGATCGATTAGAAATATTTATTTCTTCCATTTTTACGTATCCGTCCAGTTAGCCACTTCAATTTGAGAACATTGGAAAAGATTCCGTACACATGTGTATTGCACACATTCAAATTAAAATCATCTGTCACATTATTCAAATGCATACTAACAATGCTATTCTCAGAGGACCAATCGACACTACACGTAACATCTCCATCTAGGACTCCTATAGTAGATAATATAAAAGAGTCCATACATACCATTACATACGTCTATAAAACACTCCTTTGAGTTAATCTGACAAGAAACTTTTCTAAATATGTATATACAATATATGTGCGTGAATGTAAACAAAAAATCTCTTGCAGGTTGACAAATCCAAACAAAAGTTTGGATTTGTCGTTTTGTAAGTGTTTAGTCTTTGTTACACAATGCAGTTTTCTTAAACTTTCTTAGACTTTCTGTATCTCCTGAACGGAGGGTGGCGGCCCGTTGGACCTCCCGTGGATGGGCCGATGCTGCTCGCTTCTTTTGAGATTTGCCACGAGATTTGTTACGAGATTGTTACGAGATAATTTCTCCAATCTGGTGTCACGTTTCGTAATTTGCTTATAATTTAAAAGTTGCTTTCTTTAATTCCTTCCAACAACACGCGTATCTCACAGGCACACACACACACACACACGCATGCACAGTGAACAAACACGTACACTTGGTGAATGTAATAAGTTTTGTAATAAATCTCTTGTTTTCGAGGAATTGTCTCTGTGAAAGGTGATGAACTTTAATAAATGAAAAGTAAGTATTTAATAATTCGAAAAATAATTATAATTTAATTAATCAAAATAGACAAAACATACTTGTTATTCTATTTTAAACAGAAAATAGATGGTTAAATCAAATTTAATAATAAATATGAATTATAATATTCGAGAAATAAAGAAGGAGAGAGTAAAGATATATATATATATATATATATATATGTATATATATATATATATATATATATATATATATATATATATATATATATATATATATATATATATATATATATATATATATATAAATATATATATATATAGAGAGAGAGAGAGAGAGAGAGAGAGAGAGAGAGAGAGAGAGAGAGAGAGAGAGACAGAGAGAGAGAGAGAGAGAGAGAGAACTGTGTGAGAGGATAACAGGCGCCTATACAGTCCGTATATAAGGCTCGGAAACTTATTTCATAATCTATGAACAGATTCCGTGTACGAAGTTGTTTGCGTGTATTCAAACGAAGAATTATTTGCCATTAATAAATAAATAAATATTAAATAAAAATAATCAATATCTAGCTGTTGAAGAATTATTGGATACTCTAATATCTTAATAAAAAGGTAATTGAACATACAGATTATTTAATATTTTCTGTAATCATATGAGTGCTTCAGCATAACAAATAAGAATCCTTGATTATGATGTGAAGTAAAATTAAGTTTCATTTGACCGTATAGCATCGTGTGCTTTCATTGATGTGTTTTCAAACAATACTTATGCTATTTATAAAGTTATATTTCATATAGTATTAATGACAGTATTTCATTGTAATATAAGCTAAAAGTTACTTTTTAATGAATTAAGATCATATTTCTAATATTTATTCTTTATGAACTTTTACTCAAGTTTCATCTTAGATAAATAAACAAATTAATATTGTGGAGTTCAATTCTTTCCAACAAGCAGCTGTTTCAGTGCCGCATTCCTTACTGCCCGCATTCCTTACTGCCCGCATATCCATGACCGTCAATCGATATTTAATGACGTATAGCATGGTTTAATCATAACGCATTATAACATAGTTTAATCATATCACATTATAAATCAATGAATATCTAATTTTCTTTAATATTTTAGAATCACGCTTGTACGATGAAATGAAGTTGAAAGTAATTGTCAAGTAGACTAGCTGTACATCAGTACGATAATGATAATGATGAAGACGACGATGATGATGGTGGTGGTGGTGGGGGTAGTGGTGGTGGTGGGGGTAGTGGTGGTGGTGGGGGTAGTGGTGGTGGTGGTGGGGATAGTGGTAGAGATGGGAGGGGATGAAATGCGTTGAATTACCTTACTTCGTCATCATCGTTACCATGACACACAACACTTGCTATCGTCACTTCACCATTGCCTGAGGTGCCAGCGCGTGTTGGAGTAATTCAATATTCTTACGCCAGATGGATATCAAAGCAATCATCTATTTAGATGTGCACTAATATTACCTTTTTATAACGGTTCGCGTGGCTATTGCGTACATTTGAAACTGACCGCTGTGAAAAATTGCTAATCCTCTTTATCGATATCATATTTCTAAATATACTCAATATATTGCGATTTAATTACAGTCTTCAAAAGCCTGCAATGACGAATATCCTATTTGATTTTTTGCATTTTGTATAAATTATTATTAACTTGTTGTTAACGTTAATATCGTTGGTTGTCTTCTATAACGTCTGACGTGATAATTATCTACCAGCAGATAAGAGAGAAAAAACTCAAGTGACTAAGCACCCCCCTCTCTGGACACCTGCCTCCATTCAACCGCCTCCTCCCGCCACTTCAAGAAGCGAGAAACGAATTTGCATTGGCACCTTATTTTCGTTTCAAATCTCTCCTTTCTGTGCTTCTGTTGAATCTCACCAGCGATGAAGCGAACCCGTCAAAATCTTTTTGGCACGATCTGTGATAAGGCTGACGAGGATAAAGAGAATGCAAACCCATACAACGGTCAGACAACAGTGTCATCTCGGTCCTCCGTGATTTCCATAGAAACTCCCGCGAAAAAATTTAAATATTTTCCTTCTCCAATCGACACGTCAAATCTGACGGCTCCACTTCACAAAGACAAACGTTCACCGATGGAAAAGAGAAAACAACAACCGACGAAAGATTATTTAAACTTTTCTTTCAACGGTAAAACCACAATCGAGTCGGTAAAACGTCCAGATGTATTTGCGGTTACACCGACGACATCTATCGAACAAATTAAACGTTCCAAGTTCTTCGGCGCTACCTCGCGAACTCCGCTGAAACTGAACGACTTATCTTCCGTATGGAGGGGAAGCTCTTGTGAAATTACAGAACTGCATGACGAAACCGTTCCAGTGCAACAAAATCAGGAAAAAGAAGAAGAAGAATTTCTTCTGGAGAATATCAGCACCATCAGCGGCGGACAAAGCCACGAACTGTGCTCTTACGTTGAAATCTCAAACAACGTCTTCAACAGTACTTTCTCCTACCCTCTGCACAGTACTTTCATAACTACTCCGCTTCCTGTTTCTCCTCTGGAAAAATGTCCCGAACTTAAGAATTCACCAGAAGTCATTTTTAGAGCGGAAAGAAATCAAAACGCCTCGAGAAAGTGCTCGAAGACGATGAAAGAGAAACAGAAGCCGATCTCCACGATAAGCCGACAGAATGGTTTGATCCAGTTGGTTTCTTCCTTCGAGAATGTGAGAGAAGAAATTAAACGCGATCTGGTCGATTCGACGCCCGAGAAGACTCAGAGAATTTCAACTTCGACGAGAATCAACAAAATACTTTCCAACGCTTTGAGCTTAAAAAGCAAGCTAAAAATGGAGCATCTAACGTCGTGCTGCAAGCCGGAGCCAGTTTCCTCGGAGCAGCCACGTTTAGACGGATTAGATTTGAATTTGAAAGAAGAATTGATCAGACACCTGTCGATGTTTCTCAATGATGAGAACATCTACAAATATTTCTCTGATTTAATTGAAAAAAGAATAGCAAACGCCCGAAACCCTGTAACACGTTCCACAGCAGCGAGCAATTTATACACCGCTACACCGAACATCCATTGTACTGCTCCTGTATGTGTCGATGTTGCCGCCGGCCTGCCTCGAAAACCAGTAGAAAGTAAAGCTAAACCATCTTCATGTTTCAGCGCCAAAACACTACTCGAAACAATCAACGAATCGACGCTAACAAACGTCTCATGCGCCGCTTCTGTTCTCAACAGCTCTTCAGAATCAACGCTCAACCAAGTCAGCCAGAGCAATCCATCTTTCGGCAGAGACCAGAGAACAACTGCTTGTTCATATTCAAAAGAATTATCATCGGTGCCATTTAATTTCTCGAAATTCACAGCAAGCCATCCTACCTGTCATCATTGTAACTGTGTGAAAACCTGCAAAAAATGTTCAACTAAAAGCACCAAAATGAGCGGCTGTTTCAACGGAAAGACAAATGTGACTAGCCCGACAAGTCGGACAACAGGCCGCCCTCTAGCGACGAGAAGAGTTCGTAAAGATAAACTGTACGCCATAAAACTAGCACTATCGAATAATTCCGATCTTCTAAGCAATTCACAGAGTGCATTAACAGCCACGTTATAACAAACAATTTTTATTACCACTAATTAAAAAATAATTTTGTATAGCAAACGAATAAAAATGTATAACTAGATAAATAACTTTAAAAAAAAAATTTTGATCAACAAATTTACGAAATTTTTTAGAGTTTTTTCTTTCAAATTATAAAGTAGTAAAATGAAGTCTTCGTTTTATCCTTTCAGAATTCCAAGCTAACCGAATCAAATAATTCCACTTGTTACAAAACATATTTATTACTCTGCGTTAACTATATTTATTACTCTGCCTTAACTGGATAACTTCTTAAATTAAAAGGGTAAAGCGGTGGGGTATCATTGGATCATCTTCAGAAAATTATTTTTTCAGTTTTGACTTGAATTGCTTCTATGCGTTTAAAAATGATATTTCTGCAATAAACTGATAAGGGGTAGTCCATAAAATGACATCACGAGAGAGGGGGTCAGATATTTGTGACAAAGGAGATATGGTGCTTGAGAAATCTGACGTCACATTAACATATAATTATTATTTAAATACTTAAAATAAACAGAATATTTGAAACAACACTAATTATAACTAATTTAAATTTTCTTCAATAAAATTAAATTTATAAATACGTAGGTATACTTGAGTGTTCTACAAGTGAATCAAAAAACAAGGTTTTTTAAAAACACACTTTTATATAATCGATTGTGTAGGCCACATTTTGTTACATAAACAACGAGCATATTAGCACAGACAATAAATAGTTTGACGAAAATATCACAACTAATTATTTAAATAAATTTTGTCCAATCAATCCGAAAATTTGATAGAATGCATTGTTAATCAGTTCGGAGGTATGTTTAAATTTTTAAGTCTCTAGCTCATCGGGAAGTTAAGTTAAAATCGATTGGAAAATTTGACGACAGACAGACAGACAAGTCAAGTTAAGTAAAAGTGTGTAAAAACGTTTTAGACTGTTTTATTTTTAGAGGGGACTTGGACATTGTAAAGTCATATTTAAGTGTGTCTCAGAGGCGTATATACAGGATTCTGAAAACAGGGGGCATTATGCATGTACACAAAAGAAGTATGAGTTGTAAATCTTCACTTTACCACCATTCGGTAACTCCCTAATATATATATATATATATTCTTTAACACGTAATATTATTAGCCTCTATAGCTCAGTGGTAGAGCGCTGGTCTTGTAAACCAGCGGTCGTGAGTTCAAACCTCACTGGGGGCACGCTTTTTATAGGTTTTTGTAACAAAGCAATTTCTTTTTCAATTGACATCGATGTAATCAAATTTCGTATAAACTCATTTGGGAAGTGTTGACAAACAACTGTTGTGAAAACTGCACAAAAAAGGTTAAACTAAACTGAAAACAAAAGCAATAAAAGTGGTAACTAAAAAAATGGTAGAAATGTTAATTTTTGCTTGTCAAAACGTAAAAATCGCCGATTTATTATTCAACGCGCTCAAAACTGTTTTCATTACTCTGGGTTAACTTCATCAGTTTAAGGAAATTTTGAGATTTAACGTCTTTAAAAATAATAAGAAAGATTGAATATAGAATAAAACTAGCAGTGCCCGTAGCGGCTTCGCTCGCATGAAATTAGAGAGTTTGAACCGTGCATCCATAGTAGAGATCAATTTTTTAGGTCTCGGCTCGGCCCGTCGACAACTTAGCCCAGCCCGTTTTAAAAACCCAAACTCCTGGCCCGGCACAGCCCGTCTGAATTAGGCCCGGCCCATTCTTACAGGCTTAGAAGTTCTATATACTTGATGAAAAACTTCGGCCCGTCCCACCTTGACTTCAGGTTTGGCCCGGCCCAACTGAACACCCTAAAATCACTAAAATATCTATATACTTGGTGAAAAACCTCGGCCCGTTCCACTTTGATTTAAGGTTTGGCCTGGCCCGTGTGAAGACTCTAAAATAACGGCTTGGCCCGACCGGTGATAAACTGAACTTAGCTACTTTTAACCGGCACAAAACTTCAAAATACTAATTTTTACATTTGTAGCACTTACAGTTTTTGAGTAGCAGTTATTTTGAAATCAAATAACCCTTTTTTCCACCCCACATTTGATGTCCTGGAAACCAAATTTTTAAAAAAATGTTGAAACACTTATATCATAATTTTTTGAGTAAATACTAAATACTAATTTTGACATCTGTAGCATTCACAGTTTTTGAGTAGCAGTTACTTTAAAAACCAAAGAAAACCTTTTTCCACCCCACATTTGAGGTCCTGAAAACCAAAATTTCAAAAAATGGTGAAACACATATATCCTTATTTTTAGAGTAGAAACTAAATACTAATTTTTACTTTTGTAGCATTAACAGTTTTTGAGTAGAAGCTACTTAAAAAACCAAATAACCCAATTTTCCAACCCACATTTGAGGTCCGGGAAACCAAATTTGTAAAAAATGGTGAAACACGTATATCTTTATTTTTAGAAAAGAAACTAAATAATAATTTGTACATCTGTGGTATTTACTGTTTTTGAGTAGCAGTTACTATAAAAGACAATTAGCCCTATTTTCCACCCCACATTTGAAGTCCTGGAAACCAAATTTTCAAAAAATGCTAAAACACGTATTTCATTATTTTTGGAATAGAAACTAAATACTAATTTTTACTCCTGTAGCATTAACAGTTTTTGAGTAGAAGCTACTTTAAAAACCAAATAACCCAATTTTCCAACCCACATTTGAGGTCCGGGAAACCGAATTTTCAAAAAATGGTGAAACACGTATCTTTTTATTTTTCAAAAAGAATCTATATACCAAATTTCAAAAAAAAATTTTAGAAAAAATTTTTAGAAAAAAGTTTGTTTTCCAGTTTTTTCCCCTCAGGAGCAAAATTTTCAAAAATCCTTTCTTAGCGGATGTTTACGCTATAAAAGTAATATAAGTTCCAAATTTCACGTTCCTAGGATGAGGCGTTTGAGCTCGGCGTTGATTATCAGTCAGGACATGTTCTTTTATATATATAGATATTGATTTTTGAAGTACATTTTTCTCAATTTTTTAGAGAAGGCAAGTAAATATTAATTTTAGTCAATTGGAATAAATAATTTTTGTTTATTTTAAAATCATTTTTATTAACTTCATAGTCAGTCTTCCTTCCTTGAAAGTGAAAATTAACAAACTTCCTGTTATCCAATCCAACTGAAACTTGAAATATAGGCTCGCTCCTCATGACAATGAGCTTAAAAAAATTTAAAACTTTTCTTATAAGAATAATAATTATCTATGATTAAAAACAAAAACAAATAAAACAAAATTATGTAGATGTTTACTTATAGAAATTTTAAAAAATGTCGTTTTAAACTGAAATATAAAGGATTTGTAAAAAACCTCGTTTTTTAAATCCCTTATATTAACTTCACCACCGGTCTTGCTTGCTTGCTTGATTGCTTACTTGCTTGAATGTTTACAAACTTTGGAAGTGGAAATAAATTAAGTTTCCGTCATCGAATCAAGCTGAAATTTAAAATATAGGCTTGCTCCTCATGCAAAGCATTCTCATAAAGTTTGAAAAATTTGTGTAATTAAAAATATAAATTATCTGTTTTAAAACAAAACCAAATATAATACAATTCTATAAGTATTTACATATGTAAATTCAACCGTTCCCGGTCGCCTTCCCGTTCTCGGTCGCTTTCCCTTTCCCGCTCGATCTTTCGCTCTCAGTTGGCTTTCCGTTCCCGTTCCCGTTCCCGTTCCCTGTTTTGAAGTGTCCATTTTGTGTACAACATAGTGTGGCTGTTTTTAACTTCATGGAAAAAGTAGGGGGCGGGGGTTGAAATAACCTTCACCTTATAGTCTCTAAAAATGCGTAGAAGTATGCATTTCTCGGAATAGTTATGGAGAAATGAAACAGTTTATAAAATGACACCAACGTTTGAAGACCCTTAATAAAATAATTTCTCAAATTCCAAGTATCTCCGTCCACCTAGCGATATTTCAAAATTTGACTTTTAAAACGCATTCTGGCGTGACTATTTAAACGAAAGAGCTCGCGACATTCAACAAACCTAGCAATCAAATCTCCTACAAATTGAACAATTCCCTATTCGTTGACTGACTTAATACTGACGAAGCGACTAATCCATCTGTAGATTACTACTGGCATCTTCACGAGAGAGAAAATTTTTTTTTGTTTAAAAAACAAAACTTTTGACATTTTACACACGACGTTTTCAATTATTCAGCAAGAGCGGCAGTCAAGTAGGAAAATGCTTTTTTTCCTCCACGCAACGAGACAGAAATTTTTCGACATAAAAAAAACGATTTTTTAAGTTCTTCGCAGTTTCATCTCCAAGGTTTTCATTCAAACATTTTTTTTGTCTTTCTTGCATGAAAAAATAACAGAATCTTTGATGACACAGAGACTCACCTGTCCATCAACAGCTGAGCGAATGCGAACCTCATACATTAGATAATCCAGCAGGTAGTCCACACATAGGACACTGTGCTAGTATGCTAATAACAATCTTCATGTTTTTCTGCTCCTGCTGCGACCACGCAGGGATTATTATTCAGTATTATTCCGACGGAGACAAACATTTTCCCACCATTTATATAGCTTATTAGTAGGATTACACGGCGTTTCTCGAGTTTTTTATTGAGTTTTCTCTTTTGCTAATAAAACGTCAAATAAATAACAGACTTTTAAAACAATTTCTTAAAACCTTCTCCTCAATGAAGATTACCCCCATGCTAAATTTTGGTTAAAATTGTTTTAAGCAAACACCCCCGCCCCCAACACACAGACACATACACACACACACACAGACACACACACGGCATTAAATATGCATAGATATGTAAAAGGCTGGAATAAATAGTTTAATAATATTGTCTTTAACGTAAGCTGTTTTGATAAATTTATTTATTTGAAAAAAGATCTAAAAAAATGAAATTAAAGTTCCTACAAAACAACCGAGTTGTTGGTCTACACATCTGCTTCTGATGTTATGTTTAAACTCGCCTCTTGCAGCTAAAAAATTCGTTCGTTTTCAACTGAAGTTATCGGTAAATGTCATGGCAAGGTCAGTAAGGTCACAAGGTCAGTCACTTTCAGGAACTTACTCAAACTGTTTGGAAGACGGCTCAAGTGTGCTTCAATATCGTGAATAGTTATCAGAGTTTGACCTCTATCTCGGTGCCGGACTCTCTCTAGCGATTGTAAAAGAGACTGCTGTAGACAGTTGTGAAAGAATCAGCATTATCGCATCGATACCACAAGTAGGGTATATTTCGAGCTCGCTCATTGGATTTTGGCACAAAATTTAGCTGAACCTACATTAAACACTGATACATTGTTTAATACTCTGAAGTTATTCATAAATCTACTTCACCTATTGACTCACTCAGCATCACACTCGTGGTACTTTGTAAACTCAGTCTTAATAAAGTGCTACAGAAATTGTCCTTTTGACATTTAAATTATAACAGGTTGTACATATTTTATAACGGAATAATCAGTGCATTTAAACATTAAGATTCTCATTGAAACAAAAACCAACTGCAATTGAAAAACTTTACTTCAACAACAAATTCTTTGTATGTGCGTCCAGCTCCTATATATTGTATATAATGTAATTATAA
>OZ022241.1:34442541-34530041 GCA_963978895.1 Erpobdella octoculata
AATTAATATATAATATAAATATATATAATATATATATATATATATATATATATCTATATTATATATATATAATATATATATATATATATATATAATATAATATATATATATATAATTATATATATATATAATATATATATATTATATATATATATATATATATATATATATATATATATATATATATATATATATATTATATATATATATATATATATATATATATATATATATAATATATATATATATATATATATAATATATATATATATATACTATATATAATATATATATATATATATATAATATATATATATATACTATATATATATATATATATATATATATATATATAAATATATATATATATATATATATATATATAATTCAAAATAAAAAAGTGATTAGAATGAAACTAACGACAGACCTATGTGAAAAAGTACGATGAGCCGCATGTAGAAATACTCATCGGTTGTGATGGACTGAGATTGACATTTTCCTATAAAGTTCTGAATTATTTCTACAAATCTCTGAGTAGGAACCTCTTTTTCAGGAGAAGATGACAATCTTTCGTCCCGCAAATCGGACTTCTCGTCTTGAAAATCCGATTTGTCGGACTTCTCGACGGGCTCCCACAGCAGAGTGACGGCGAACTTGAAGTTCAACTCGGCCATGTAGAGCAGCAGCAGCCTCGGGCCGGCTTGGGCCAACAGGGCTCGTTTGTCCTCCATTGGAAGCTGGTTGAAATCGGGCTGTCTGCAGGCAAACCTCACAGTTTCTTTCAACTGATCCATCACGAACCTCTGAACGGGAGCAAGATTTTTTTTGGCAAGAGTTACCCTTCTCGAGTCAGAATAAATAAAAGATCCATTCGTTCCGGACCGTCTGAGCCCCTGGAGACTGCAGACGGACAGGGTGTGGGATCTCAGTCTGCCCCCCGCTTCAACGGAAGATGATGAAGAGGTGAGAACAGATTTGAGAATGGAATGTTGGTCTCTCGTTGTGCTGATCTTGGTGTTGTGATGATGATGATGATGATGCACTTGCTCGTCCGAACTTGCTTCGGACGCCATGCGATTGTCCAAAGATCTCTTCCTCTTGCATGTCAAGTCCATGGCTTTGAGACCATTCGGAAGAGAGGCAGGAGAATTAACATTTTCAGATCTGTGGGGACGTTTCAAGTGTTCAAAAGGCTGCTTATGATAACTGGTAGACGATTCGCTTTCACTCAATTGGCTGGGATCGAAAGCAGCACCGTTTTTGCTGCCCGCCAAAATGTTTTCTCGCCTCTTGAAGACGTCAGATCTTTTGTAGACGTTGTTCAGATTTGAAGAGCCCACCGAGTTGCACCGAGGTAGATACGAGTTATGAACCTTGGATTCAAAATCATCTGGATTTACGCCGCCGTTGATATGATTCGACGAAAGTTCACCGGTTTCGTAATTGGTCAAATTTTCTCGATTTTCGACCAGAGGCAACAGCGAAGTGGTATGAAACTTCCTACCTTCAACTTCTTGGAGGTTAGTTTCTTCCAGTTCTTCTTCCGGAAGTCGGCGAAACTCATTATGAGAATCAGGCAGTCGATCGTTACTGTCGTCATGATCGACTTCCATCCAGCCCTGCTCTAAAAGTCTCTGCGTTTGAATCAGGTGGAGCTTTTCTCGGTGGAGTCGCTCTTCCAGCTGCTTTATTTGGAGCTTTTGAAACTCGTGGTGAACCTCAAGATCACTTCTGTTCAATGAGTAGCCCTGATGACCGAGGTCCTTGCCCATTCCGTTCGAGAGACGAAGTTCCACTTTTGAAGTATCTGCTTTTACTATCATTGGTAGCCCACTGGAGACGCTACCAGATCTGTGGCGATGATAGCCATTCGTCAGTGAGCTGCTCGGTAGATAACCGTTCAGTGGCGGAGAAGGAATTAAAATTGGAGATGAAGAATGACCATTCATTCTGGGTTCCATTGCTACATCAAACCAGTGAAAACAATTTCCTAAAAAATAAATACAAAAACGGGGTTTGACTTACAAACTTAAGTGTCTATAAGGCAAAATGAATTAAGGTAATAATTAAATTTTGACCTTTAAATAAAATAAATAATTATAAAAAAAACACAGAAAAACCAGTTTATACTCAAGACCTTAATAAAAAAAACATAAATAAAGCTGATGCCAAATTATCTTGAAAAAATAAAGTTATTCTAAGAAATTATATGTAAGCAGATAATACAAGGTTCATAGTTATCCATTGGTAGATGGCAGTAGATGCAGACTTACAGCAAATATTATTTATCACACTCTTTAAGGATGAGTAGACTTTTAAACTAGGTCAACGTGTCTCAAACAGTATTAACTAAGGTCGGTGCTATTGACACTGAGTGCACTGTCGATAACCGTTAGTGCTACTTGGCAGTGTCCAAAAAAACTGTAGGCTCACTGTCAATAGCACAAATGGCTATTAACAGTGTGTGCTGCAAATAGCTTTTGAGATCGAATTTTTTATCCCCTAATTAGCCAGCTTCATAACATGACTTCTAGGGTGAATATTCCTAAATTACAAACAGCAGTGACATTATGAACCTTCCTTAATCCCCCCCTCCCTACCATCCCTTTCGGTAGGGATGCAGGGGCATACGCATATAATGTATTACAATTTATTCAACATTGGCTTAATTGTATAGTAACGTTTTCAACATAGTTTCTAAATTAATTCAGCTGTTTTTGAAGCACATTAGTCAATTGTGAAGTGTTGATTCTACAGCTAATAACTAATTACATTGATTAGTATGATCAAATATTTTGGTATAGTGTAAAGACCGAATGCCAAGACTTTATAAAATATATATTATAATTATAAAAGTGCTATTGTCGGACACCAGCTTCTACTACCAATCCATTTAATGGACATTGAAAGCCCGCATACCGCACTCCAGCAGGGTAGGACATGCCACATGTGGATTCTAGAACTGATAATTTGTGTTGTAAAGCAGCAGATGCAGTCGTAGTTGTAAAGAATGAAAATCTGAATATTAATTCGCAAACTTAAGAGTTTCAGAGATTATGGGCAAAGCCTATACATATAATGTGAAAGGTTTCCCAGCAGCAACCTTTATGTTCTTCTTAAAAAGGGCGAAAAGGTAACGACATTTATATAGGAAATATAAACAGATAATTTGTTTCAATAAAAACCAAAAACTACCAACCAAAATGGTCTTTAGTGTCGTACCATCGCGTCGTTATTAGCAAATATGAAGACTTTCAAGTTAATCAAATTAATTAAACGGATATTATATGACGCTAGTAACTAGTTGATAGTCCAATAAGAATCTTACTATAAGACGATTCAAACCCCCAAAATATAACTAAATGGGCACCTCCACTTTGCCCGGCAAAGAAAAAGGTTTCAAACGTCGTTAACCTACTTTACTTCTTATTTCATTCGGCCCACACAGAAACCGAACAGTGCGCCAGCTAGCTTTAATAAAGTTCATAGACTCGCTCGCTTTTAGTCAAACCCCCAATTCAATCTTTAAACCTTTATTAGCCGATGAGATGACGAGACTATAATATAATAGCGTTACATCCCGTGTAAAAAAAAAGAAGTTACAGAAACTGTGTCGTAACGTTAAGCTGCTGAGTTCACAAAAGAAAATGAAACGCGGCCGCACGTTAAAGCGTACATATCTACGCCGCACACACACACACACACAAGCATGCATGCACACGCACACACATGCATGCACACACGCGCACACACACAGTGCAGACACGTGCACGCGTACACATCTCTCCAACACAAAGCAGATCGCAAGGCCCACTTTTTCTTCTTCTACGCACACACAAGGTCGGGATGAAAATGAGACAACTGTGTCATCGATGGTCGACTGCTTGTGTGGCTATAAATAACTGTCTTGTTGTTGTTCCCGTATTATTCGTCGTCGTTGTGAGTGTCGGTGTCGAATTCTTGTGTGTGCGTGCGTGATTACTTATGTGTTATTCTGCGTATCTGCGTACGTACGTGTGGGTGTCTGTTTTGGAGTCCGCAGACGTCCGTGCTCACACGTGCAACGAAGATCCACCGCCCACGTCTCGGAATGAAGTCATTTGTGAGAACGTCTACAACCCCCCCCGATTTTAAAATTATCCCTGCTAGTTTGTCGTCTACGCGTCGAGTACACGATGCACACACACATTATATATCAATATTAACAATTTTATTTCCAGACGCAAACAATCAATACTTCTGTAATTTCAACACACAAAATTAAAATTGTACACGGGGGGGCTTCGCGACCCGAACTTTCGAATTCTGACCGAGTCCTTGACACGCCGCTCGTCCTCCCCCCCCGCTGTTGCTATCTTTACGACCGGAGTCGACACGTGCTCGAGAAGAGGCATTTAACTTTCCCATTTTATCATCAGTCATGTTTGGACTTGTTCGTATACGAAATAAAAAATAAAAACTGCTCATTTTCATGGCCTGTGAAACGTCAGTTTCTATGAGGAGCAGGCGACAGAGTCAGTAGGTGCACATCTTCAAACGAGTTCAGTCCTTATTGTGTTGTCTTTCGGAACGTTCTAGAGAGAGAGAGCGCGTTCCAGAATTAAGAGAAAAAAACAATCTCAAAGTCCTTACGACGGGCGAAGTATTGTGTCCTCGATGGGGGTTGAGCCCTATTGCATAGAGACGCAATTTCGAGGTTACGTCATCCCGACACATGGGGGGGGGGACACATGGGGGAAGGGGGCGAGACCCCACATCGAGGTTACGTCATCATGACGCAGAGTTTCCTTGACGCGCGTGGTGACAACATACGTGGAGTGCATTTTGCGGCATTCGCAGGAGTGTTTTCGCGACTGCCGATGATATTATTGCGAGCCATTTATCGGCCCACATGTCCTGGCGCCGGGCGTACAGAGCTGGCAAACAACAAACTCATTCATCAAAGGTTCTCGAAGGTCGAATTCCTACCTGGCGAGAAAAACATTTGAGAGAAAAGATAAGCGTTGAAAACAAGTTATTCTGAAGAAAACAAGAGAGACTAGGACTGGATCTATAATAAGATCATATTAAGCTCCTCTCTCTCTCTCTCTCTCTCTCTCTCTCTCTCTCTCTCTCTCTCTCTCTCTCTCTCTCTCTCTCTCTCTCTCTCTCTCTCTCTCTCTCTCTCTCTCTCTCTCGTTTTCGTTCGCTGCACTGTTTTTATTTATTTTTTTCTCTCTATGACGTCAAAGTCGATGATTGATTATCAAACAACCCACAAAATAATAATGACACGCAGAACCGACCCAACCGACTTAAATGTTAACATTTAAAACAGCATTTTTCAAGCTGCTTATTACTACGTAGATAATAACCGACTACCGCAAACGTAGATAATAACCGACCACCGCAAACGTAGGTACAAGGACGTCAACTGAACAACGCATTGCACTATTATGATTATGATTATGATTATTTAGGGATCTGCCGTAGGCAACTTTCGAAAGATTTCGTCGAAAATCTCGATAGTCGATTTTGCTTTTATTATTTTATTTTAACAGGTTGTTTACTGAAACGATTCGAGAAGTGACCTTGACAACGGAAATGTGCCACCGGTATAAGGTATAAGTCAAATCAAACCTTATCGTTGTGTATTTTCACCAGAAACAGTACCATTTTCGGCCTCGATTTGCATTCACCCTTCTACCGGTACACCACCAACGTATGGGGGGCTGTAAGCCGAGAGCTCCAAGATGGCGAATTGCACCGAGTTTGAGTATACTTTAGTTGTAAGTTGTTTTATGCAAGAGATGATGAAATGCTTTTTTATTGAACGGTTACAAACCATTTTTAGAGCAGGTTCGATTAATTTTTTGAATCTGCTTACATTTTCTTATAGATATTTTTAAAATTTCACTAGCCAATAAAAATGGAATGCGAGACACGTGACAAGGTCTTTACTTAACTTCGCTACATCAGACGCTCATACCTGATGAGGCCGGCCTGGTTTTGCTTCACAACACAACGAACGGCTCGCCACTCGAGCTGAAATTGTTCACGTTTCATAAAGAAATTATCATCACATATTCCTTGCTATAAATATTTAATTTCTTTTCTGAGCGTTACTGGGGGCTACATGTACGCACACAGTGGCGGATCTAGGGGGCCCGGGGCCCCCTTAGAGTTTTCAAAAAATAGAAAATTCAATTTTT
The DNA here is from genome assembly GCA_963978895.1 of Erpobdella octoculata. Taxonomy (NCBI): domain Eukaryota; kingdom Metazoa; phylum Annelida; class Clitellata; order Hirudinida; family Erpobdellidae; genus Erpobdella; species Erpobdella octoculata. Next base: position 34,448,733 of record OZ022241.1, read on the forward strand.
AGCTTAAGGTTTTTGACTCTGTATTTAATTTGGTTTTCAGTGTTTTTAGTGTCGTTGCATGTTGCTGGACACTGTCTGGCTAAAATTGTATCTTTAAGCAGGACCCTGCAGGATTCGTCGCAAAATATCGGAGATGCTATCGCGCGGGTGATGGCCGTTCGAAAAGATTTGGAAAAGAAAAAAGCAAGGAAAAAGAATAATTTCATCGAGTCTTCTTTAGGGCATCAGAGCTGGCGGAAAAAAATGGAAAAGTATTGACAAGTCCAAGGATTTACGGAAAGCAAATCCACAGAGCAAATGTTCCAGCAGATGATCCGCAGCAGTAATATAGAAGAAGCAATTTCCTTCCCTCCCTGGACAATTTTATCAAACCAATTGAAAATACGGTTTAGGGACGAAGATGATTTTCCTAAACAGATGAGGTTGCAAGAACTTATGCCAGTAACCATTAGTACGAACTCGTTATCCAGGATCATGGAAGCAGCAAAATTGTTTGAGTTAGACTTCAACCGTTCTTTCCGGAAGTCGAGACGGAAGTTAAGACATGGATGAACCTTACTCAGTCACTTCCATCAGCCCGTTTACCAAAGAACATCCCAGAAGCCATTCTTTTGGCAAAAAATAATTTTTTACCATCTGTGACAGTTCTTCTTCGTCTGTTTGGGACAGTCCCAGTATCTAATGGTACTGCTGAAAGGTCGTTCTCGGCGATGAAACGTCTGAAGACGTATCTCCAGAGTACGATGGGAGAAGAGAGACTGACAGGGCTGACATTGCTACATATAAATAATTCTATTGATGTGGACCCTGAGAAGATTCTTGATATTTATGAAAGCAAGAAGGAACGACGAATTTTATTGATGTAAATATTTTATTTTTAATTGTTCACGCGTTAATGGTGGTTTAAAATACTATATTGAAATAAAAAACTACTATACATTTGAAAACTCTACTTTCTTCCTTCTGGCCCCCTTGGTAAATTTCTGGATCCGCCACTGTACGCACATGCATGTAGCGTGCCTTTATTATTCAAGCACATATGTGTACAAGTCCCCAGTATGTGGCGCGCCTTTATTATTCAAGCAGATCTTTGACCTTGAAAGCCTTTTCTCTCTAACGGGAACAGGTGCACGGTATAAAAAAACCGCAGAACCAAGTCATGAATGTTTTTTCCCGTCTTTTTCTTCTTATTTTTCTCGCACAGCGAAATTTCAGACGGAGAGATCGAGTGTGTGTTTGTGTGTGTGTGTATGTGTGAGAGGGAGAGAGAAAGAAGAATATTATGCGATTATGAAGCCGGCGGAGGAAATGAAATTTACAGTTGAGAATCGATGCTCTACTTTTCACCGGCCGTCGCAGCACCCGGTCTCGAATACGAGAAAAAATTATTTCTTTAAAAAAGTCCTTTTTGCATCGGCCGAACGACTTGTTTTTCCGAAACAGCACAAACTGGGTCAAGTCGAGACTTTACAACAAGTTTCACGCACAAACGAACATCTGTGTACAACTGAACTCAGCAGTGCGGTTCAGTTATTTCTCGTCTATGCTTCAAAAAATTCTCGTCCCACAACTTGTATGTCACCCATTTGACGGCATTTCAGCGAACAAATTCATTTTTTTACATTTTTGAAATTCATTGTTATAAGATCTTATTCGACTTTCATGAATTTCGATGTCGTGTGCGATGTTTTGAACGTGGAGAAGAGAAAGTTGGAGGAACAGACCAGACGACCTTGTCTCGGATATTGGCCTAAAATTGTATGTAAACAACACGAGACTGTCATTGGCTGAAGAACCAACCAATGAAATTGTAGTAAACAGCAAGGTTTCATGTTCACCGAATAAGCTTACTTAAATTCTCAACAAATCTGCTTATGATTAGAAAATGTGGCTCGAGTTCTGCTTAAGATTGCTACAAAAGAAATCGAAGACAAATATAGATGGTACTTTAACGTAGTTTTTTTCCTTTTATGCATTTTATCTTACCACGTGGGATGAGAATCAGGTTAATAGGAATTGGTTCATCTTGCACATCCTTCTTGCCAACATCGTCTAGATAGATTTCTATCATACTCAAATTTAAAGTTTGCGATTCAAATCAAAGTTGTTCTCGCGATATCCATTCAGTCCATTACGCTATCAGATATCCTCGGCCTTTTTTTTATAGCTCTGGCGGAATTTTAAGCAGTTTATAAAAAACCAGCCCTGCAACTCTGCCCTACTTGCTTAAATAAGTCTGCTTGTGTAATGTTGTTCAAACCTGATCAACACGTCAACGAAATTGGGAATAACGTAGACAACACACTCAAACAGCATGAACACCAACGCGACCTTAATAACATATGACCTAATGGGTCTGGCATTCCTTCAGCCGAAGACTTTTCGCTATGTTCCGCAATGAGTACGAAGCCATTATAATCCTTTGTTCATCCGCTTTTATTCGCAGAATTATTAGATGAGTTATTTCACACAGAAAAGCAGCGTCTGGTAAGTATCTTTCAACAAGTTAGGTCCACTTCTTGATTGCCAAGTAATTGGCCGGGATGAACGCTAACCTCGAGAGTTGTCGGTGGCAACGAGTTAGATTTTTGAGGTCACAAAACAGACAATACAGATTGTTACAACAGTCAATAACAAGAGAACATTTTTTTTTATGCATTTCTTTTCATGCGAGTTGACAGGGATTTATTGCGTGGTTTGATCGATCGTCGTTGCCAATATTAAAAGCAATTTAAATATTTCAAAAAGAGAAAACAAAAATGGAAAAGTAACAGCGATTCACAATAGGGATAAGTAGGTTTCTAAAACGAAAATCGTTTCGTCGAGTTGATCTTCAGCTTTTTCGATCCTGAAATTAAAGAAAAGATGACTTTGCATAAATAAACACGGACACGTCCTAATTTCTATAAAAAAAATGACTAAAAATTGTGATTTTACATTTCCGTAGCCTTCATGTGCTTTGCTACTTGAGTCTTTTCAAAAGGCGTCATTTGGTCTTCAATTTCTTTTCTGACTTCTTCGTCAGCAGCCTGTACGGCACACATCTCTACACGACAATGCTTCTCCATGACTCGCCTGTTCAACGTGAAAACAGGAAATAAAAATTAACTAGTCGCCGGACAAATAATCTATTTATAGCAACTTTCAATGAACAACCAGATTAACAAAATGACGTCATCATCTTAGAGAGAGAGAAAGAGAGAGAGAGAGAGAGAAAGAGAGAGAGATAAAGAAAGAGAGAAACTAGAACTTAGACGCCTCCGCTTATATTGCTCGAACTTGTCATAACAAGTTACAGACAAAATTCCCAGCTCTACATTCGCACTACCTTAAATTGAACAACCACGGGAAATTACGGCTATCAAAGAGAGCCAACATCTACTCCTGTTTGTCTCATTTATCCACCACTTTTATTTTCTCAACCTTATAATTATACATTACTAACTGGGACACCCGGCGTTGCCCGGGTTTTTTACCATACAAGGCCAACCAGCTGGCAGGTTTTTTTTATATCAAAGTGGACACAAAACCAGACCATAGTTCATAAGTGTACCAAATTTCAATAAAATTGATTCATGTATTTAAATTTGATGCCAATAGATACATACACACAATAAAATTTTTATAGATACATACATACACACAATACAAAATTTTTATAGATACATACATACACACAATAAAAAATTTTTATAGATACATACATACACACAATAAATTTTTTTTTATAGATACATACATGCTTTGTGGTTCGGGCCGATAGAATAGAACCACCGTGTATCCTCCTATGCGTGTCGTAAAAGGCGACTAAAGGGAGGTTCGCAGGAAGGGCATCCGGGTAAAACTTTGCTCCAAATTCCATATGGGTAACAAAACAAAGAATTTCCTGCCGGCTCGGACGTCGCCTGATCAAACAAGGTCGACAAGGTCCGCGCTTCCTTTTCTCGGCCTAGACGGAAGTGAAAAGTTAGCTATGGGCTTGAAGAAGAATTTATGAGCTCGGCCTGAAGCGACAGTCTTCACTGGATTGTGACTTGTGGAGGGGCCTGATATGGAAAAAACGTCCAACCCTAGCATAGCGTGGAATAGGGACGTTTAAAAAATAAATGATGATGATGATGATGATGACATACATACACACAATACAATTTTTTTATAGATATATACATACACACAATAAAAATTTTTTATAGATACATACATACACACAATAAAATTTTTTTATAGATACATACATACACACAATAAAAAATTTTAATAGATACATACCTACACACAGTACAAAATTTTTATAGATACATACATACACAAAATACAAAATTTTAATAGATACATACATACGCACAATAAATTTTTTTTATAGATACATACATACACACAATAAAATTTTTTTATAGATACATACATACACACAATACAAAATTTTAATAGATACATACATACACACAATAAATTTTTTTATAGATACATACATACACACAATACAAAATTTTAATAGATACATACATACACACAATAAATTTTTTTTATAGATACATACATACACACAATAAATCTTTTTTATAGATACATACATACACACAATAAATTTTTTTATAGTTACATACATACACACAATAAATTTTTTTTATAGATACATACATACACACAGTACAAAACCTTTATTTATGTACATATCAGACAACCTCATATGAATTCGTAAAACAAATCTTGAATACTAAAAAAAACACAATGGCAGCAAAAGTTCAACCGACAGAGCCGGACGAAATCAGGTTTTTGAATAATTAAATCTCGAGAAGAAAACAGGAAGTTAAACATGATGATGAAGAAAATGGCATATGAAATGGCTTCTAAAAAAAAACTACACAAGCCAATTCTCAGTCTCCCATGAACGTTGCACGTTTTATTTATTTATCGAATTCAAAACAATTCCCAAACATCAACTGGAACCATCACGATTGTTCAAGAGGATTATTAATAATTAATTATTTACTAAATTACCATTACATGTACAAACTGTAATTTTAAGGTGATGCAAGAGTAGTGTAAACACACTTTTATTGTCTTAGTAAGCAGATGAGCAACCCATTTGATGACTTGAATATTTACTCACTCTACCCTATTCTTAGACTATTCATGAGAATAAATATTACAATTTTATTTTCATGCACATTCAAACTTACTTGTTTAATTTTATTTCGTGGTTTCTTCTCGTCATCAAGTTGGAAAACGCCTGAATAAATAAGTCAAAGAATCAATAATCCACTAAATTTCAATTGCAACTTAAATTGAAAATCAGATGACCATAGTTCAAACGACTGTCCGGAATACCAACCTTGTAGCACTGTTCGAGGACCATCTGGGATATTCGGGTTATGTCAACAGTGAGGAAGTACATTGTTTTTATGGGTTGGTAATCTGTAGCCCTCGATACTTCCTGGCAGATTTAAAAAAAAGAAAGAAGTAAATAACAAACAAATCGATAGATCGTAACATCTCATTCTGCACACACTTGAGAATGAATATAAAAAAGTGAACGATCAACTATATGACCTAATTATGTGACCGTAATATTATATATAAACATCTAAGAAAAAAATAAACAAACAGGCATGTGGAGGAATCCATCTTTAATTAACCTGAACAGGTAATCTCTGGTCTCTTTCACATCCATCATAACCATGGTTTCTATCTTGAAAGAGGAAAGAATTACCATTTCTATATTTTCACATGACAATTTATTTCACTAACTACTGCAAAGTAATACATCATCAAACAAACTGAACCCGAGTGAAATAAAATAAATTTAACCTGTTTTTGATCAACCATTCCCTTCATCATCACAAGTCGAAATATCTTTGATGCTTTTGAATCATACCTGTCCAAAAAATATAACATAGTTTATCAGGAAAATACCACAGATTCAAGCAGATGCTTCAAATCTAAGACGTTCAACTTTTTACCTTTCCTGTATCAGAGAACAAATATGGGCAACAGCCAACTCTTTAAATGCTTTTTTGAAATCTGTCGTTAACAAATAAAATTATACTGCATATAGGAAATATACTATAAACACCATTTGAACGAAACGAAATCATTAAAAAATTAAATATTCTTAAAACAAATAAAAAAATTAGACGGACCAACTTTGAAAATTCCACCGCCACCTTCTCCATCTTTGACAATAAAAGATGCCTGGAAAAGAATTCGTTTGATGAAATCATCGACCTTCTTTCGACCCAATAATTACATACAAGTAAGAATCATCGCCAGGTTCTTACCTTGTCTTGTAACATGATGTTTAATATCTGATCAAGATGAAAAGAAGAGTTGTGCAGCCCTTTTCTTAAATAATTTAAAATCTGGAAAAAAAATAGCATAACAATTACGCTTAAGAATATATAATAATAATAATGAAATTAATACAATTATAATAAATGCTATAATAAATAAACATAAGTTTTAAAATCAACCTCATTGTAAGAAACACCACCAGTCATTTTATTCGTGCTGCTTATTATCACTTGAGGAAACTCAGACAATTTCAAGATTGCTTTCATTACTTCAGCTGTTTTCTGATGAAATTTTTTTAAATTCAAGCACATAACTTTAAAAAACTAATTTTTGACTATATTTTTTAACTTAAGCAAGGACAACAAGAAAACTCAAATTGTATCACCTTGTCAAATCTAAGAGACACAGCTTTAATAATGATATGGTTTTTCAGGTATTCGTTGAACCTATCGAAATTCATCTGCCAGAATCCGAATGCACCACACTTTACAAAACTTTCCTGGTTAATAAAAATAAAATAAAGTAGATGAATCTTCACAATAAACCAAACACATTGAAACACAAATCTCCTTTATAAATACGAATAATCACATCGGAAAACCTTTTTTGTTACAATTTTCTTGCTGTTGCCTCAAGATAACAGGAAAGACTAAGAGCTACTACTAGTTTATAACTTTAAATTTATGAAGTTTATTTTTAACATTATCTATGATTCAGATCATTTTAACATGACATAACATCAGAGGTCTTCAACTGATAAAAAGCCTTCGATGGAGGCAATTCATAACCAGCTATACCGAACTTTTTGAAGTCTTCAAAAAGGTTCCTGGGAAGAGGATACAACCTGAGGACAAGGATTTTAGTTGTTTCCAACCAGGGGTTCAGATACTTAAAAAAATAAATAAAAGTGGGATAGGATGACACAACATCATTACCCTAATATATATATATATATATATATATATATATATATATATATATATATATATAGATATATATATAGATATATATATATATATATATATATCAAATTACAGTTATGAGCTAGTTGACCAGAACTGGATGATTATTTTAGTCAGTAATGAATACTTTTCAATGAACCAAAGTAGAGTGGAAACTGGTAAGTTTACTGGGATTGATATTCTCCCAAAAGCAATTATGTATTTAATGCAATTTTATTTAATTTATTTTAATTTAATACTTCTTTATTATCAATTTATTACTTACTAAATATTAATTTATTGAACATAAATTTTTAATTTTATACAAAACATCTCCAACCTCAAGTTCAACTTTTGCTTTTTTACTCGGATTCTCTTCTTCCTCATCATCGCTTTCAATAACTCTCCGTCTCTTCAAAGGAGTGCTCACTGAATGTACACAAATTGAGAAAATAAGAATAATGAAACATTTTGAGATTATTTTATTCAATTCATCATAATAAACAGACTGTAATTTATGCGCATACACACGACTGGATGTTTTCATCCAGCTCCTTTTTGCAGTGTTGCATAGATTACAATAATTTATTTGGTGCCAGAGACCATAACACACTTTGCTGGTTTTTTTGTAAACACCTGAGTTACGTCAACGAAAGCCCAAATATAACCTCAAACGTATTATAATTTGAGACAAAGCAGGGACAGGTAGTATCTAAAACACCATTTATTTAGCATACATTTTTTATTTTATTTGTTTTCTCTTTCACATGCCTTTTCCAAGACAAGTCTTGCTCGAAGGCGAGAAAGGGTACCTGCAGAGGCAGCCATTTATAGGCGCCTACCAGAGATGTTGCGAGTACTTATGGTCCGAGTACGAGTACTATGGTATCGAGTACGAGTACCATGGTATCAAGTTATCGAGTACGAGTACTGAGGTCTCGAGTACAAGAAATTTTTAGCGAGTACTTTTACATTTCAGAAAAATTAGCGACGACAGTTTAGAGTCCGACATCTTAGCCCTAGGGGGTCTTAAAATTATTCCGCCGTGGCTGAACACACGTTCTACTGGTGAACTTGAAGCCGGAATACTTAAGGCACAAAGTGCTGGGTGATACAGTTTGTCAAGGTCACTGGAATGATTTTGCCAAAACTTTAGTGCATCATCCCCATCACCAGTGATCCTCATCTCAAGATATCTGGTCAACTGTGCATCGACATTAAGGGAGGTGTCATCTAACGTCGATGAATACTTGTGAAACAACTTTGACTTTTTGGCTGGTGGGGGTGACCCAGATGAACGGTACGAGTACGAGTACCAAGTACAACATCTCTGTATACTAGAGTTCAGCAAGTATAAACGAAATATTATCCCAAACAACTGTTTAGTAAACAAGCAAACTTTTTTTAGAGAAGGTGTCACATATGCGTATACGAGTATGAGTACTTAGTGAAATAACGAGTACGAGTACTGAGTGGAATAACGAGTACGAGTACCAAGGTTCCGAGTGCAAGTACGAGTACTTGAAAACGGTACTCGAGTACGAGTACCAAGTACTACATCTCTGGCGCCTACCCTTTTAGCAATGCGAGTGAACTCCTTGTTTAAGGGATTTACGCTGGTGACGCCGGTGAGGTTCGAACTACCTTCATAAAGCACTTCATAGCTCACTAACTGCACTTCCGAGGCATTGCGCCATCGTTTTTTACCCAATTATAATATAATGAATTTTTTATTATGTCATAAAGAAACAATTTTTTTTTTCAAAAGACTGATCAATGATCAATTGAGCACTTTCTCATCGATTCACTCCATCGTAATTTCTATTGTTTAAAATAAACAAATGAATCATCCAATCAGAGCATGAGTTTTCTCATCCAACTCCGGAGAGAAATAGAATACCCATCGACCACGGAAACAGAATCTGGCTACAGACCTGGACATCACACAAGCACAGTCTGCGTGTCATTGCTGGATAAATCAAGTGTTCCAATGATAATTTAATCCTTTATTTTTGCTGAGAAATTTCTGAACATAATTCTCATCAATGAAATGACTAAGCTCTTCATTGTTTGTGATAAATGTTGACAATTCAACAGGCTGAAACGCTTGACACTAGTTTCCTTTAAGCATCTTTTTTGATGAGTTTCATCTGATTTCACCATGCTACCAAGAAGCACAAAAATCCAATTAAAAAAACTCGCTAAGCAGATTCAGAAATGTTCATCTCCATTAGTGTAATTATTACAAGTAAAGGAGACATTTCAAACCAATGGCTGATTAGAATAAGATACAACTACTTCTCCTTCTCTCTTGAGCATCGCCTATTTATGAAGGACAGCTTTTACAGAAAATATGAAAACGTTTGGGATTTTCTTGAAAAGTTAACTCACATGTTAGCTTTCCCCCCTCCCAATACCAAGGCATGTCTATGCCTCTGACGCATAGAAGGGGCACCATCTAGTAACTTGTCCCTGGGCATCAAACCTCAATACGCCTTTGATGGGGGAACTGCCAAAATGATATTTACAAGCAATAAAAATAACACAATTTATTTCAAATTTCTAAAAGCACGAGAGATTCTTGACTTTTTTTAGTTAGGCCTAGTCATAGAAAAACCACCACAATTGATCAAAAATCCATTCATATAAATCAAATCTAACTACACATAAAGCATTAACGACTAACAGTGAACTTGCGGTTCTGATTTGATATCTGATTCTCGTTTTAGATCGACAGCAGGCTGAAGACACGGAATTATTAAATTATCTTTAGCTAACCGGGAAAACTTCTCCAGTAACGACTTCTTCTTTCCAGCTGCTATTAATTAATATAACTCATTGTTTTAAGTGATGCACAAAGTGAATTATTAAGTGAAAATGACAAACAAAAATCTACCTGAATTAGAATCATCAATTTGAGTTAATATTTGGTTGATAGTTTGGGTTATTTCAATCTAAAAAAAATTGTATAAAAATTATCACATTATTAATTTTCCTTTACAACTTACATCATAGACACTTAGATAGATTTAAACAGTAATTGCAAGTTTTTGGCAATATTATCTGCAAAGTTTGACAGGTTACCACCAGTAAACTTGAGAGAAGCAGAGAGTATAGTGGTAAGGCCTTCTTTGACTTGCATGCTTAAGGTCTTAGGTTCAATTCCTGTGTCAAGATAATTCACACATTCCTAAGCTCCCATGAGCAGAGTTAATTCATATAGCACAGGTCAACTCAGTCTTCCATGCACGTGTGATAGTAAAATAAGTACCAGTAGTTTGACAGAGGCAATGTTTACAGATGGAGGTATTGTTTACAGATGGAGGTATTGTTTACAGATGGAGGTACTACTTACAGATGGAGGTACTACTTACAGATGGAGGTACTACTTACAGATGGAGGTACTACTTACAGATGGAGGTACTGTTTACAGATACTATTTACAGACGGAGGTACTGTTTTGGCTGCCTGCCTCATTAACGATTTAAAAGTTAATAACATAAATCCATCAAAATATTAATAATAATAATAAAAATGAAATTACAAACATACTATGCCATGTTTAGACAACTCATTTATGAGCAGCTCAGCATCTTTTCCTAGCATGGCTGTCATCAAGTAAGAATATCTGAAATTGTATTAACTTGATAATATTTATTCCCATATCAATTAAATAAAACTTGATGAATTTGCAAAGAAAAACCATGCAAACTATGAAAGAGATAGATTTTTATAACATTACTAGCGGGGTTACCTGGCAACTTGCCCAGGGTTTTAGAGATTTTCTATCGTATCATGCTCGGTCTCACGCTTCTTTCCACTAGTTTTTCCAATCACGCTCGTTCCCCCGCTTCCTTTATTTCTCCCTTTCCCTCCTAACTTTTTTTGCTCATAAAACGTAAAATAGATTTGTTAAAAGTTGCTTGAAACCTTCAAACTTTGTTACGTACATGCCAAATTTTGTTAAAATTGGTCCAGCAGTTTGGATTTGCATAGAAGACCAGCAAGACAGACAATTATTTATATATAGATACACAAATTATGGCTTCAAGAGATTGCAAATTTGTTTCAACAAGCTGCCAATATTCCAGCAGCAAAATAATTCAAAATTAAAAGAGTAAATGTGAGAAAATGAAGCTTACCTGGAATGCCTAAACTTCTTAAGGATATAATTTATGCTGATTTTGTACAATATTAAGCCCGGTCGTGGCAACTCGAAGGTGACAAAATTGTGCTGCAGCAATATCCACAACGATCTTTTCACCTACGAATATAAACAAATTATGTATGTTTAAATAATATTCAGATCTTAAATGCTTATTTATGTGTAAAGTAAAAATGTCTGAGAGAAACAATTTATTCGAATCCTTGCTCAAATAGACATAGCAAGACAACAATAACAACATATGGTTTAAATTTAAATTTAAGAAATTGCTCAGAGAGAAGATTAATATTGGTCATTTGATAGTCAACACCACAAAGTGGTGATACTATCTCATATAATTCAAATTCTTCATCATTGCAACTACCATTTTATGGATTATTTTTAAATCATTAACTTCAACATGTCTTATAAGACTACAATACTTCTAAAAAGCATACAATATCTACAAAGACCTTTTTAACCTCTAATGTTTTGTAATATCCAACATCTCAAATGCTTGCGTGATAAACAAAAGCAATAATCACAAATATCGTAGACTATCTTTTTAAGCACTATTCTTAAAGCCATTATGTTTATCATCATGTCAGAATGGAACATTTATTCTAACTTTTGGTCAGCAACTAGACCACCTAGAAACTTCCAGTTTCCACTGAATGATTTCTCAGCACTCAAGCTACCTTATATAACAAAAATAAGTTTAAAACACTTATTTTTAAAAAAAATAATAAATAATCTTCTCCTTCTCCAGTAATGAGAATTTGAGCAAATTTGAATTTTATAACTACTTCAATAAAATGACACCACCAACGAAGAAATAGTGCCGCTCAAGACATCCAAAATTACTTCCGCTTCTTTAATGTCTTGTGCCACACTTTACTTCGTTCGAGGTGCCATTTTATTTGAATGGTTACAAAATGCAAGTCTGCTCAAATTCTCATTACTGACCTAGAAAAATTATTTGTCGCTTTTAGTGCAGTAAGAAAAGTGCCTTTTATTTTATTTTAATAAGTGTTGTTTTTTGAATCATCACATCTAGTAGACATAACAAGAAAGTAGTGACGACGTAAATTTAAATTTGAGAAATTGCTCAGAGAGAAGATTAATATTGGTCATTTGATAGTCAACACCACAATGTGGTGATACTATCTCATACAATTCAAATTCTTCATCATTGCAATTACTGTTTTATGGACAATTTTTAGATCCTTAACTTCAACATAGCATATAAGCAAATAGGTTAACAATACTTCTAAAATAGATAAAATACAAGTAAATTAATCATGAGATGCGTTGGTCTAGTGGTTGTGGGACGTGTTGTTCTAGTGCAGGGGTCTCCAAACTGCGGCCCGCGAGGCCCTCTCATGCGACCCGCGGAGACTTTTTATATTAAAAAAAAAATAATTTTTATTAATTGTTTTAAATATTATATTTTTCCAATTTTTCTTACAAACCATACAATTTAATTTTTACTCTTATTTTATATTCTACTTCACTTAGTTTGTTGTCAGCCTGCTACTCAAGTTTTTATCGCTGCCTGACAATATTTTCCAAATAATTTCGATTTTTCTTTTAATTTATAGAGATTCTTTTACGTTCAAAAAAATTAGAAACTTTTTTTCTATTGGTATAAAATTTTAAAAAATGTTTGATAAATACACGAAAATAATTTATTACGCTTTTCTCGATGATTACCAATGTTTTGTACTGTCATATAATTGTGAAATGTGTAGCACTCTATTTTAATTAGTGATAATTACTTGCCAGTGTGCATCTTTTGAGCCATATTGTGCAAAATACAGTTTCATTATTTATTTATGTTGAAATAACTTTATTTTTACACAACATTAAATATAATATTAAATAATATTAATATTAAAATTATAAATATATAATTAAAAACCACATCCATTTTTTATTCTTTCTTATATTGACCTCTAGTGTGTAGTCGGCCACCCAAACTGCTGTTGACAGTTAATGCGGCCCTCCGGACAAAAAGTTTGGAGGCCCCTGTTCTAGTGGTTTAGACACCGGCTTTGAAAGTCGGAGGACCCGGGCACGTAATTTCCTTGAGAAAGAAACTAACTCACATGTGCTCACGTCAACTCAGCGTTTCATCCTTTAGTGGTCGATAAATGAGTACCAACTTTGGTTGGTAGTTAAAGTCTTTTGTGTGCTTGTGGAGCTAGCGAGTAGTATGCGGGGCTGCCAGTGGCTTCCTGTTTACACTGCATACACCGTTAGTCTTATCTGCAAGTTGCCAACATTGTGAATCGCCCTTTAAGCGGCTTAAGCTGCACACAGCGCTATATAAATTGTTGTAAAAAAAGAACAGAATAAAAATGTAGGATATTTGCTAACAAAATAAATTCATAAACAAAAAACGAACTAAAGGTAAAGTGAAATGTAAAGAAAATTATTTGCGCAAGTTTATATAAATTATTTGTAAAAACATGATTACTTAATTTTAAAACAACTATAAAATATTCAGAAAAATATTAGAAATTGAATCGAGAGATAGGATGCGAAACCCTGTACGATCAAGGTCTAGATAGTTTTCATTGGAGATGCCCACAATAAAATTTTCGCAAAAGTATTAGGAATGACTCATGTTATTCTGACTGCTTGATTAACATTTTTTGTGACTGTTGCGCTTTTTTTGCAAATGTTATTTCTGACTGCACTATTATTCTTAATTGTTGTGGTTCTGTTGAGCATTTAATAAACTGCTTGGAATATTAAATTGGAAATGTTATTTTGATTATAAATATATAATTATTATATTGAAAATGTAACTCAAAACACTGGAAATAATTTATTACGCTATTCTCCCCTTATACCAATATTACAAAAAAAGTTACACATACGTCATTTGTTGGTATTTTTGATTTGAGGACGATCTCTCTCAGGCTCAGCTCACCGGTCGCAATGCATTCAACCACACGTGAAACAACGGGTCCAAAAAACTCTTTCGATACGTTACAACACAGTTCAATTTGATTTTTAGACATATTTGCCTAAAGTTTAAAAAAAACCTCAAAACACGAGTTTTACACAACGCCGGTGCAATAAGTTGAGCGATAACATAGACATCAACAAGCAAAGAACAACTAATTTCACAGACAAATTTAAAATAAAATATGTTCAACATATTGATTCAATTATGTAAGATATCAACTTATTAAATTGTAAATAATTAGAAAATTATTTTTAATTTTTTTAGAACATTACTGAATACATTTTATAATTGAAGAATCAATTAGAGCTGGCTCGATGTCGGTTTCGATATTGCGATATTGGTGTCGATTTAAATGTTTTGACAATTACATTTTATTACTTTACTGGGAGTGCCAATCGTGGCTTTGCTCGCTTGAAATTAGAAAAGTTGAACCGTGCTGCTTCCCTAGTAGATTTTTCACGCCCGTTTCATAACCCAAAATTCCAGGCCCGGCACGTCCCGTTTGTACAGGCCTAAAATTTCTATATACTTAGCAAACAATCTTGACCCTTAAATCACGGCCTGGCTCTCTAATCCATATAGCCAAACACTGTTTTTTTGGTTTACTATCAAAAGGGCAAAAACATAAGGGCGAAAACAAAAGAACAAGCACAAAAAAGCGAAACTAAAAAGGGTGAATGCCAAAAAGAGCGCACGATAATAAGAGCGAAAATAAAAATGGCGAAACTAAAAGGGCGAACAATAAAAAAAGCGAACATCAAAAAGGCAGAAATAAGTTTGTATTATCTATGTTTCAAGCTATTTTTAAAAAATCTAAAATTTTATTGGCAAAAAAAGTTAGGAGAAAAAAAGAAGCAGGAGCGGGATTAGGCAAGCGAGTGAGTGAGCGGAACGAGAGAGCGAGTGGCAGCGGGGCACTCAGCGGGCGTGTGAGCGAGAACGGAAAAACAATTGAGAAAGGAAAGGGAATAGAAAGAAAAAAAAGACAAGAGAAAAATGACAGAAAAACCTCTAAAAACTCCGAGCCACCCCGTTAGTAATTTTAAATTTAACCATTTGAGATACTCGCAATTGCCGGGTTCTCTTTCTCTCTATCACACATATAATGGCGAAAAATTTTGCCCAATTGGAAAATGCTGCATTTACGTCCCTATCTTCAAAATTAGATCCATGGACAACTCTGAGCCTAACATTTTTGATAAGTTATTAAAGATTTAATTTGCAAAATAATTTACTCAAGTATGTCTATAAATACACGGGCACGCAAGTCACTTCAACATCAACATAAGCAAGCTTTTGGCGGGGGAGGGTTCCGGGCTGTCCAACCACCCCCCATAGCTGATTCAAGTATGTCTATAAATACACGGGCACGCGAGTCACTTCAACATCAACATAAGCAAGCTTTTGGGGGAGAGGGTGCCGGACTGTCCAACCCCCCTAGCTGCGCCACTGAAAAAAATGGTGAATGTCAGCGCACTTTCGGCCAAGACTGGGCAGCTATCTAAAAAAGAGTGTGAGGCTTTTTACTTTTATCCAATCGATAAGAAACTTGCTGGAAAAGAGGCAAACAAGATTAGTTTGTCAATAATTGACCAAAATTCTATTTGAGGTAAACTTGCAGCGGCGTCACACCAAGCTCTTGTCTTTTCTGTTTAAGAGCGTCAATAGATTCGGAATTGTTGGAATGCACTGCACTGAAATGCTCTTTTAGCTCGTTCGGTTTTAAATTATAATTTGACAGGACTTTGTCACATTAAAAACAATTCAGTCGTTCGTTGTGTCGTCTTTGTCATTAATAAAAGTGAAACCATACTGAACACAGTCTTCCGAATAATTCCGTTTTTTACACCTTTCAGTTTGTAAATGCTAGTTGAAATGATATTTCATCATAATATCAATTAAACATTTTTTGGGTAGAATACTTGGTTTTTGGAAAATGACTGTTGTTGAAAGTAAAATTACTAAATTACTAAAAATACCTAGGACTACCCCCCGGTCATTAGCTTTTTTGGAAAAAAAGTGGAAGTCATTTTAATTTTTGTGTGTGAAAAATATCCCTTCCCCAATTTTGGAATTGCATTTTCAACCAGGATTTTAATTTAAAAGAATGTAAAGTCTGCAGCAACAAATAAACTCACCAAATGTCAACTCTATTGGATAACGGGAAGTTGGTTTTTCAGTAGTCAAGAGTCCAAACTTATGGTTCAAGCAAGCAAGCAAACACCGCGTAGGTAAAATAAAGAATGTAAAAATACAGGCATTGCCAAAATTAAAGATTTTTAAAATTTTCTAATTATTCTCCGCAAATATTAATATTAAGAATATTTTTCAATTTAAAACTTTTATTTTTTCTACCTTTAATCTAGAACGGACTAAAAACAATGGTCTAGAAAAAATACAGAAAAAAGGAAGAGAGAAAGAAAAAAAGGAAGAAAAAAGAAAGAAAGATAGCAACAAGTTGTATTTCAATTCCTTATGTTAGGTTTCACTGAATGAAAGAAATTCCAGATATTTTTTAAACGGACTGCATAACAATTATCAAATTTTAATAAACATAACAAAAATTTTGGGTTCCCCTTAAAAAATTCCTGGATTCGCCACTGTTCCTAGCTTCTAAACGTCCGCGGACATCCCATGAACATCAGGACAAGCGAGAGTTTATAAAAGCATGTAAACAGCCGTTTTTATTATAATATTATAAATTTGAAAAATTAATTAACTCTTTCTTAATAAAACGACATACTACACGCTCACATAGGTTAAATAATTTAAAAGTGAAGTACTCTTTTAACCGATGGGTAATCTAATCATGTTAGTATTAAATATAAACATCATTTGTTTATTCTTGGCCAAGATAACATTTCAACGAAACGACTTTGCCATGAAATTTTGTTTATTTTAGAGCATTTCTTAAAAGCTTGTTTTTATTTTTTTAAATAACAATTACTTGTTTTTGTTGCAAATAATAAAGAAACAAAAAAAGAAAAAACGATAAAGTAGCAATTAAATAAACATAAAATTTACGAACACGACAAAATACCTCCAACAACGAAATACCCTCCCTCACCCTACATCATAGGAAATGAGCATAAAGACCATTTTAATGGATAGTCAAAAATACGCGTTTCTTGTTTGCATATCTCTATTAAAATCATAATGAGCAGTTTTCTTTTTAAAAAGATTCATTAATAGGTTTTTTCAGTGCAAAGAAATTAAAACTTCCAATGCAATTTGGAAATTTTCGAGCAGCTCATTAAAACGGACACAAAAAGCGACACCAGATTATGCAATTTTTGGCGTTTAAAATTACTTAAAATTATATAATTGCTAACAAGAAGTATACAATTAAAAAAAGTTGTTTTGCAATTTTCATAGAATAAATAAATATTTGAAAAACGTGGAATAAATACTTGAATTAAGTTTGATTCGTATTTCGTAAAGATGAGTCTAGCACCACAGCTGATTTTTGTGTTATTTTATACTTTAATCACATTTCCTTGCTGCCATCAACTGCTCGGCACGTTCCGCAGAACCACAGCCTGCTCCAGAGAGCCAGGTTGTGCTTACGACAATGCCACTGCAACAGTGTCCCTGACTCCCCTCTTGACAAATAACACATCTTCTTGCTCATATTCACCAGTTCTGTACTGTGCACATCTGTGTTTTATCAACGGATCGTGTGTTAATTTTAACTACAAATGGGAACTGCAGGAATGCCAGATGTACAACTTCTATCCTTTTGTAATTATATCGGAGAACTCGTGTGATAACTATGACCTTGTCCTTTCGCAAGTAATTAATTTTTTCTTAAAAATATTTAATAAATAAACATAAATTAAAATTGTTAAATTTAAAATGTATGAAGTTCATGACATTTTGTCCTCACGACATTTTTTCCTAGAACCGTTAAAAACTAAGATGTTTTTGTCACTCTAATTTCGTCTATAGTTTAAACGTAGTTTACTGATCAGAGATTGTAATAAATATCTTTCTTAAAAAATTTGTTATTGTTATTTCAGGTAAATAAAAGAAAGCTAACAAACCAGCAAGGTAAAAATTTTACATTTAGAATCAATGCTTAATTTTTGACAAGTAAGCCGTAAAATCTAGTTTTTTTTCCACAATTTCCTTATATTTCAGGATTTGCCGGTTTTAATTTATTGCAAAAAGTTTAAAAAAATTTGTTTAATATATATATCCCAACCGCTGCACCAAGTTTAGCAAAATTTGACAAGGATATCAAAGAATTTAATTTTTAATTTTTTTGTATGACGAAAAATTTTCCAGGCCAAAAGTGCCGACGAACGAACATTAAAGGTTATTGCGTAATAAAATTTAAATTTAGTTTACATAACAAAGTTTGAAAGTTTCAAACAGCTTTCAGCAAATCTATTCGTTTCATGGGCGAAGAGAAGTTAGGAGAAAAAGAGCGGGAGCGGGAAAACCGGAAGAAGAACGAGTAGAAGAGCGAGCGGGAAAGGGAGAGGTAGCGAGAGAGCAATGAGCAGGAGAGCAAGCGGGAAAAAAAACTAGATCGGGAGAGAGAGAAAAATAATAAAAAACCTCTTAGAGCCCCGAGCAACTCAGGGTAACCCCGTTAGAATATAAATAACAAGTAAAGGAAGAAACGAGTTTTTAACACAAACTTTAATTTCAAATACACTCGATTTAGAAATACAAAAGATGTTCAAATTAAGTTTGTTTTTTTTTTTGAATCATGTATTGTCATCCAATATAAAGCTATGCTGAAAGTTTCAGCTTCCTAGCTAGTCAAAAAGCTAGTTAATTTAACTTGCAAGATTTGCGTACATATATAACCTAAATAAAAGTTTGTAAAAACAAATAAATATGATATGATTGCTCGGAGTAATGTAACACCTAAAAAAAATTATTTTCTACTTTTAGAGCATTTAATAAAAGCGTGTATTTATATATTTTTTATAAATAATATTTTTTTTAGTTTTTGTCCGCTACAAAGATACAATAAAACTTTTATTAAATTTTGGGGTATAATTCATAAATTGAGAAATACATGGTGGGCCAAAAAAGTGAGACGGTTTCATACAATCAAATATAATTATCTCAAATTTAGACCAAATATTTCCACAGAATAAAGCATTGTTAGAGGAAATACATGTGTTTGGAAATTTTCACGTCAGTTAGATTTGTAGAAGTGGTCTAAAATTCGATTACAAAACAGGGATCCGTCTCACTTTTTTTGGCCCACCCTGTGAACATTCATTCAAAAATAATTTTTCTAAATTAAACTTTTATTCTAGTAACATTAATATTTAGTAGTAATGAGCCACAGTTTAATTTCTCACCGGATATCTAATGCTGGATATCCGATGCAGCTGATTATACGGTACATCTCTACTTTTAAGCAGCAGGTCAAAATCTGGCGCTTCACCGTCGTACATGTCAAAGTTCCATCTACCAATCTTTATTCTATCTTAATGGACCCTGGTTAAGTGTTAACGGACCACCTTATAACTACAAATGTAGCCACACTGGTGAAGGACCAACTGGTCAAAATTGGTGGATGGTAGATCTGGATGAATTGGTTTTAGTAAAGCACGTAGATATTCAAGCTCGAACAGCCACGGTTAAAAGCGTTCGTAAGTTTCCTTGGTTCATTTTTAATTCTATAACATATTCAACTTTTTTTTTAAACCAGAAGATGTGTGGTTCAAATATTGATCAAACAATCAGATCTAATTACTTGAGCCTTTGGAAATGTCAGCCATCTTTTACTTTAATTTGTCCAACTTTTTAATAACTGTTCAACATCGTAACTTAGAGTTTTACAATTACATTGCATTTTAATTCTGCACAATAGGACTCTGGCGGTTCCAGGATCGAGCACCTCCCCACCCCTTAAATTTTGGTTGATTGTTTGGTTGCGAACCAATAACGAAAAGAATGAAAAACAACATGCAATCTCAGAATAGAAGCGTTTGACACTCCAAATTATTTTAGATTATAAAGGCACTTAGTTTTTAAAAAACAAACTTGAATTAAAAATTTAAATACAAATATGGAATAATTTTTTCTCAATTGTTCAACAATTGCTTCTTTTAATCAAATTACAGTTGAGCGCACAAGGAATCTGACCATAGGATTGACTAACAGCTCATGGCTTATTCAGACTCCAGTGAGAGGTGGTTACCCACTGTGTGGAATTTATCTCGAAGAGCCGGTTGGTGGTCCCCTGTGGTTTGGGGTTAACTGTACTCCATCCGTCCCTCCTTCAAGATTTGTTATAATTCAGCAACCAATCATGGCTCTAGGTGGCTGGTTGGGCTTTTGTGAAGTTGAAGTTTTTGGAGAAATTGTTTAGGAAGAATATTGTTTTATATTATTTTTTTATTAATTTATACTTTCCATATACTGATCTCATTTATGATACAATTCTAATAAAAAATAATAACTTTTGTCTATTCCTTTTGACGCCTTTTGTTATTAATTTAAAAGGTTATAACCTTTGAGAGTTTATTGATTAAATTTTTTATTTTTGTAAATTTATTTCACTTTCTAGCACATTTTGATGGTTTCAAAATAGCATGTTGATAATAACGACACAAACTGTCATCGTCATAGCTATACTACAAACATCTTTTGTTCACTATTCACCGGGGTAATATTTTTACAATAGGATGTCGCTTTGAAATTGTATAACTGTCTTTAAAACATGTTTTAATTTTTATAAATTAACTTTCACTTGTTACAATTTGTGCAAAATATTTTATGTTCATTAAATAATTTGAACACAAACGAATTTATTTTAAGCTTTCAACTTTTTATTGCACCTTTCAACTCAAACGATAAGTGTCTGAAATTTAATGTTCCAGAAAATGGGAACAATTCTGTTGTCAGCATAACGAATGTGCGTGGAATAAGCTGCGTGATATCTAATGAGTAATTTTGTTGATATGTCTTCATTTTTGTTGCTGTAAATAAATTTAATGAAACTCTTCTTTTAGTTTTGTAATTGAACTCTAGCAACTTTCTAAATCAAATTTCATTTGCATCCAATGAATTGTCCAAAATCGACTACAGACTCATTTTCTCTTATGAAAATTGTTGTATACACACAGATGTTTTTGTTTTTAGAGATGTTTAACAACAAGCATTACAACTCCCGTTGGAAAAATTATGACGCTTTGTCTTTTGTGAAGTTGTTGTGTTGTGCAGTTTTCTGCCAATATTGTAAATATTTGACTCTTATTTAGAACGATCTAATAAATTACAAATTTCTAATTTTCCTGTATTTGATTAGAATAAAATTTTTAATTTTAAACTTGAGCTGTTACAAATATTTTTATGATTTCTTGTTTTTTCTTCTTACGATGATTTTCCGCCAGTTACAGAAATAAATTAACTTCGCCTGAGCTGATTGGGCAGCAGGTGTTTCCAATCTACATTTGAAATAGTCAATTCATTAAATTGATAAAATTAAATACATTCGATGAAATCTAGTCGGCGAACACTTAGGCGCAGTCCAGGAGGTGGGGGGAGATGATGAATATTGATGAATTTATTTTTAGCTGGCAGTCTTCCAGAACAAGTTTTAATTAGGAAAAGCAAACATGCTGCCCTTGATTTTAACAAAATATGCAACGTTTAACTGTACTTTAATTGGCGTTAAAACGTCTCCGAATGACAATGCTCCTGAATAGATAAGTTTTTATGAACCAGTATTAGTCTTGGGGTATTTTGATCCGCTCTCAGTAATTGCCAAAATAACGTGCAAGAACCAGGAATAAAAAAAGCAGACACCGTTGGATGTTGCCAGCAGTTCAGTTTTACGGATTCCTGACGTCTTTGCAAATTGCTGAAAATGGCCTAG
Organism: Erpobdella octoculata; assembly: GCA_963978895.1. Classification (NCBI taxonomy): domain Eukaryota; kingdom Metazoa; phylum Annelida; class Clitellata; order Hirudinida; family Erpobdellidae; genus Erpobdella; species Erpobdella octoculata. Next base: position 34,470,938 of record OZ022241.1, read on the forward strand.
CCAAAACGGTATTTCTCAGCAGGTTCCTGTAGAGTTTCACACAAAAAAAAATCATCAGAAATGCCATTACGCAGGTGATGGCTGTCCGGAAATACTTTGAAGACAAAAGAATCAATCGGAAAAAAACTGTAAACTCCAAAGATTATAAAAAAACAGACTCACAAGCAAAAGCATTTGCGGATGTACAAAAAACTATAGAATTTTTTAATACATGGGTTTCTGAAACATTTTATTTCTCCATGTGTTTGCTGAAATGACGCAGCTGGTCGTAGATAATTTTGAAGATTTTAAGAAATTTGTCTAAAAACTTTTCAATTTTCATACCTATTTTATTTGAAAATTTTTAGACTTTTGCTCAAATTTTCAGCCTGTTTTACCAAAATTTTAAAGGTTTTTTGCCTGAATTTGAGGAATACCACCCCTTCTTGCGCACGGCCGTAGTCTATGATCTTCGTTATATATAGTTATCTAACTTTTGGGGTCCCCTTATTGCCTGGTGCCCCCCAATCGGGGGTCTCGGGGTGTGGTAACCACGGCACTAGATTTGCTTGTATTGTTTTCAAACAATTGAATTGAATGAGAAACTTTCACCAAATTAATTTTACTTCTCTGTAAATATGTGAATAAACTGAAATTAATAATTTGTACGTATCATTTGTTACAAGAATACCCTTTGCCTCAAACATTTATTTGGCAGCGTATTTTTTATATGTTTTACAAATTTTCATTTGTCCGGACATCCATGGAATGTTTGAAGTTTGGAAGTTTGGAAGATTATTATAAAATTCACCCACTTCAAAAAAATGTTTAATTAAGCAAAAATAAAATTTAAAAGACAAAAAATGTTTGAAAAAAATAAAGTAAAAAACATATGATAATAACGACAAAAGCTTTCATCTTCATAGTAACTATAAACATCTATTGTTTACTATTTACCGGAGTAATAGTATTACGATATGATGTTGCTATGAAATTTTTTAGCTATTTTCAAAGCTGTTTTCAATTCTTTTAAATCAATTTTTTTTATCTCTCCAGCCACGATTCTTTGCAGAGCTTTATTAGTGCTAGTAAATTTTGCAAAACTGCATTAAACCATTAAAATGATTAAATCCTAAGCCAAGCTGACTTTTTAGACGCGGCCGTCAAGTATCGAAGAATTTTTATAGACAGAGTGAGTCAACGACAAAGATTCTAAGCATTTGAATTGATTTTTTTATATTTAAAAACAAGGTCTACTGCTGAAAAATTTGAATAAAAAATTCTAGAGTTCCAAATTGGCAATTGAAAATAAATTTTAAATTTATTATAAAAATTTTAATTTTTTATAAGGCCACACTTTTTGGAAAAGAGTATTAGGGAAACGCCCGTCCATGTTGCCCCTAGCTACGCCACTGTTCATTAACGGAGATTTTCAGTGCAAAAAAAATTAAAACTTCAAGAGCAATTTGAAAATTTTCAAGCAACACATTAAAATTGAACACAAAAGGCTAGACACGATAATAATACTTTTGACGTTTTAAAAGAATTGCTCACAAGAAATATGACATAAATTTTGTGTTGAAAAATTATTTTTATTTATTTTATTAAACAAAACGAATAACATAACGCAAATTTCATTGAATAAGTAAAAACCTGAAAAGAAATGGAATAAATACACTTGAGTAAGGCTTGATTCATATTTCGTAAAGATGAGTCTAGCACCACAGCTGATTTTTGTGTTATTTTATACTTTAATCACATTTCCTTGCTGCCATCAACTGCTTGGCACGTTCCGCAGAACAACAGCCTGCTCCAGAGAACCAGGTTGTGCCTACGACAATGCCACTGCAACAGTGTCCCTGACTCCCCTCTTGACAAATAACACATCTTCTTGCTCATATTCACCAGTTCTGTACTGTGCACATCTGTGTCTTATCAACGGATCGTGTGTTAATTTTAACTACAAATGGGAACTGCAGGAATGCCAGATGTACAACTTCTATCCTTTTGTAATTATATCGGAGAACTCGTGTGATAACTATGACCTTGTCCTTTCGCAAGTAATTAAATTTTTTCTTATAAATATTTAATAAAGAAACATGATATAATGCCATTCCAGCATGATTAGCTAAATATAAAACTCTGAGGTTGTTGATATTCTTAACATTAAAACCTGAATTGATTTTGACATTTTGATTTAGATTGATTATAAGAAATATCAACAAGATAGTTTTTGTTTAGAAAATTGTCATTGTTATTTCAGATTGATAAAAAGAAGCTATTAAGCCAAAAAGGTGAAAATGTTTAATTTGGCTGAATTTTGGAAATCAAACGTTTGTCCATCTTTAGAGATGGTCGAGTAGTTTAAGTAAAATATTTACATAATAAAAAATACATTTGTTAACAAACAACGTTTTTCTCGCGCCCTATAAAGTATAAAATAATATTCCTCCAAGCCTGGCAGAATTCCTGAATAACTTGGTCACATTATGGTAACATACTTTAAAACAGTTTCGAATTCATATACAATAAAAAACGTTGGGCGTTTATACAACATCAAAACTTCTGTAAAACAAACATTTATAAAAAAAAAATAATGCAAATATCCGATTGAATTTTTTTTTAAACAGCTGGCAAAAACCTGGCTTTTCACCGTCGTACATGTCAAAGTTCCATTTACCAATCCTCAATCTATTTCTGTGGACCATGGTTTAGTGTTGATGGACTCGATTTGTACAGCTCCCAATGCAGCCACACTAATGAAGGACCAACTGGTCAAAATTGGTGGATGGTTGATCTGGAAGAACTGGTTTTATTAAAGCACGTGGATATTCAAGCTCGACCAACCACGGTCAAAAGCACCCGTAAGTGTGATTATGTCACTTACCAATTTTATGTTGTGTTCGTCTTTTTGGAGCAACTTCTTCATATTAGCTTGCTTGCATATATATATTTCAAAAAATCTGCTATTGTTAATTTTACCAACTTTCTGATATCGTAGTGAGCTGAAATTTTGCACACAGTCCTATATCGGAAGACAACAGCTTCTGTTAAAATTTGAGCTTGATCCCAAATTGCCGACCCCAGGTATCGAACCCACTACTTTCACTTTCTTGGTTTCTGGACAGATGCGTTCGCCTTGACGATGTATGACAAAACTCAATTTTGATTTATGCTAGCGAGCTGAAATAAGGTATCTATCTACTTAGGTTTGGATAGTGATTTGAACAGGATTGGTTTGTCACAACAGTCTGAACTGTAGTGTAGTTAGTTTAATCTGGTCGCAGCGATTTAAAATTTTCTAGGTTCCAATCAATCATCTCTATAATCTCACATTTGGTTTTAGACATAACTTCTTTGAAACGAGTGCCAAGAAGTTGAAAATAAAATAATAGAACAAATTTCTAGAAAAAGAATCAACTTCTTGAAAGTGGTTTTGTATTGTAAAAAAACCTGCCAAAAAGTAGAAATTAACTTTTGATCATACCCTTTATAATGACAGGAAAGTTGCTTCAGGATTGTTTTTAAAAATAACCAATTATGAGAGAAAGAATAAATTTCCTTCATCATATATCACACATGTACATTTACATGTACCACAAAAAAACAATCCTGAAGCAACTTTCCTGTCATTATAAAGGGTTTGATCAGAATTGTTATTTTCTACTTTTTGGCAGGTTTTTGACAATACAAAACCTCTTTCAAGAAGTTGCTTCTTTTCCTTGAATTTTTTTTCTATTTCTTTATTTTCTTGATTTACCAGAAAGGTTTTAGTTTTATTAGTAATCATACAATCAGATCAAATAACTTAAGCCAATTTTAAATGTCAGACATTTTTATTTGCTCAACTGTTCAATACTTTGCCAGTGTCATAGTATAGTTTAGCGTTTTTTTTTTAAATACATTGCATTATTATAGTTCTGCACAGTGGTTCTAGCAGCTTAGCGATTAGGGATTTGCTAGTTGGGTTCTCATCTGACTAAAGCCCGCTACCAATAAAAAAACTTGAGTCGACCAGTGATATATACGTTAAAGAGAACAGAATAAAAACGATAATTTTTATGTTTCCGTTAACAAGAACGAGATCCAAAACGGAAATTAATTACAGGGCGTGAATAAAATAAGAACCAGAATTATTTATTAGGAAAAGAATAATAACGAAAATTCAGAACGTAAATAAATAAAGAATAGAACAAAAAATATAAAGTATAAAAAATATATTTTTTTTAAACAACGCATGCATACTAATGTACTAAAAGTTTACAAATAATAATAAAATGTACATATTATCATTTTTTGGAAGATTAAAGCGCTGGGCGATAGTAGGTTATATATAATATAAAGAAAACGTCCACGCTCTTATCTTCAAAACGAAAAATTTAATTCAAACAATGTTAATATGTAAATTTTAATATTATTTTTAAACTTTTAGTACATTATATAGTGTACAAGCATTGTTTAAATTTTTTTTTATTTTATATTATTTTTATTTTTAGTGTTTATTTTTTTTATAAATATAAATATTATTTATGTCTAACCGAGCTCAACGTTGCTGAACGGACGACGCGATGTTTTCAAAAACAACATTTGCGCTGAAACAAACAAACAAATTACATAAAAGCAAACAACGTTGCAAGTTAATATAAGCGTTTGTAATAAGAACGAAATTTGGAAATAATTTCAGAACGAAAATTTTAAATAATTTTTTTAAAAATTTTAACATTAAAAACATTTTTTGGTATCTATGGTAAAACCAGGTCCGTCGGTGTATATTGCTACTGGGCCTTTTTGTTTGCGTTCAAGTTGGTTGGTTGTACTTTTAGTGAAAATGTCGTTTTTATAAACTTTTATTTAGGTTACAATCTCTGTTTGTGTGTGTGTGTGTGTGTGTGTGTGTGTGGCTTTCTCTGTACGCAAATCTTGCAAGTAAAATTTAACCAGCTCTTTGACTAGCTAGGAAGATGAAATTTTCAGCATATTTTTATATTGGATGACAATACATGATTCAATTAAAAAAAAAGTAATTTGAACATCTTTCGTATACATACGCAAACGCACAGACAGACATCGAGTGAATTTGAAATTAAAGTTTGTGTTAAAAAACTCGTTTTTTCCTTTTCTTGTTTTTATAGATTTTTGGCTTTTAGAAAAAAGATAGTCTATCTATAATTTACTTTGTTTTCAGTCATTAGACTAGCAAGTCAAAGTGCAATGAGTGCGGATCGTTATTAACCGGTGTAAACGTAGAGGAATATGCTTTCGAGCGATTCGTAACGTTAAAGTCAAAGTTATTTATAACACAATATTTCTCGAATTATCTTTAACTTTAATATTTTTGTTGAATATAATCTTTTACTTGACTCAAATCTGAATTATCTCACTTTGTAGAATTTAGCACAGTTCTAACAAATCTTTTGATAACTAAAAATTTCTCTTACCAAGATCACGTTTATTCTTTTAATTACTATCATCTGAAAACCTTTAATAGGAAAAAGCTAAATAACAATTATATATATATATATATATATATATATATATGTATATATATATATATATATATATATATATATATATATATATATATATATATATATAAAAGAACATGTCCTGACTGACTGACTGACTGACTGACTGATGACTGACTGATAATCAACGCCGAGCTCAAACGCCCCATCCTAGGAACGTGAAATTTGGAACTTATATTACTTTTATAGCGTTAACATCCGCTAAGAAAGGATTTTTGAAAATTCTGCTCCTGAGGGGAAAAAACTGGAAAACAAACTTTTTTCTAAAACAATGTATATCTCGAAAACCAAAAATGAGGAGATTTTGAAATTTGGTATATAGATTCTTTTTGAAAAATAAAAAAATACGTGTTTTACCATTTTTTGAAAATTCGGTTTCCCGGACCTCAAATGTGGGTTGGAAAATTGGGTTATTTGGTTTTTAAAGTAGCTTCTACTCAAAAACTGTTAATGCTACAAGAATAAAAATTAGTATTTAGTTTCTACTCCAAAAATAATGAAATACATGTTTTAGCATTTTTTGAAAATTTGGTTTCCAGGACTTCAAATGTGGGGTGGAAAATAGGGCTAATTTTTTTTATAGTAACTGCTACTCAAAAACAGTAAATACCACAGATGTAAAAATTATTATTTAGTTTCTTTTCTAAAAATAAAGATATACGTGTTTCACCATTTTTTACAAATTTGGTTTCCCGGACATCAAATGTGGGTTGGAAAATTTGGTTATTTGGTTTTTAAAGTAACTGCTACTCAACAACTGTAATTGCCACAGATGTCAAAATTAATACTTAGTATCTACTCAAAAAAAAAGATATACGTGTTTCATCATTTTTGGGTTATTTGGTTTTTAAAGTAGCTGCTACTCAAAAACTGTTAATGCTACAAAAGTAAAAATTAGTATTTAGTTTCTACTCTAAAAATAATGATATACGGGTTTCACAATTTTTTGAAAATTTGGTTTCCAGGACTTCAAATGTGGGGTGGAAAATAGGGTTATTTTGTTTTTAAAGTAACTGCTACTCAACAACTGTAATTGCCACAGATGTAAAAATTAATACTTAGTATCTACTCAAAAAAAAAGATATACGTGTTTCATCATTTTTGGGTTATTTGGTTTTTAAAGTAGCTGCTACTCAAAAACTGTTAATGCTACAGAAGTAAAAATTAGTATTTAGTTTCTACTCCAAAAATAATGAAATACGCGTTTTAGAATTTTTTGAAAAATTTGGTTTCCAGGACCTCAAATGTAAGGTGCAAAATAGAGTTATTTGATTTTAAAAATTACTGCTACTCAAAAACTGTAAGTGGTAATATATATATATATCTATATATATAAAAGAACATGTCCTGACTGACTGACTGACTGACTGACTGATAATCAACGCCGAGCTCACACGCCTCATCCTAGGAACGTGAAATTTGGAACTTATATTACTTTTATAGCGTAAACATCCGCTAAGAAAGGATTTTTGAAAATTTTGCTCATGAGGGGAAAAAACTGAAAAACAAACTTTTTTCTAAAACAATGTATATCTCGAAAACCAAAAATGAGGAAATTTTGAAATTTGGTATATGGATTTTTCTTAAAAAATGAAAAGATATGTGTTTCACCATTTTTTGAAAATTCGGTTTCCCGGATCTCAAATGTTGGTTGGAAAATTGGGTTATTTGGTTTTTAAAGTAGCTGCTACTCAAAAACTGTGAATGCTACAGGAGTAAAAATTAGTATTTTGTTTCTACTCCCAAAATAATGAAATAGGTGTTTTAGCATTTTCTGAAAATTTGGTTTCCAGGACTTCAAATGTGGGTGGAAAATAGGGTTATTTGTTTTTCAAACTAACTGCTACTCAAAAACTGTAAATACCACGGATGTAAAAATTAGTATTTAGTTTCTATTCTAAAAATAAAGATATACGTGTTTTACCATTTTTTTAAAATTTGGTTTCCAGCACCTCAAATGTGGGATGGAAAATAATGTTATTTGGTTTTTAATGTAACTGCTACTCGAAAACTGTAGATGCTGCAGGAGTAAAAATTAGTATTTGGTTTCTACTCCAGAAATAATGATATACGTGTTTTACCATTTTTTGAAAATTTGGTTTCCAGGACTTCAAATATCGGGTGGAAAATAGGATTACTTGGTTTTTAAAGTAACTGCTACTCAAAATCTGTAAATGCTACAAAAGTAAAATTAGTATTTAGTTTCTACTCTAAAAATAATGATATACGTGTTTCACCATTTTTTGAAAATTTGGTTTCCAGGACCTCAAATGTGAAGTGGAAAAAGGGTTATTTGATTTTAAAATAACTGCTACTCAAAAACTGTAAGTGCTACAGATGTGAAAATTGGTATTTTAAGGTTTTGTGCCGGTCAAAAGTAGATGAGTTCAGTTTATCACCGGACGGACGGGCCAAGCCGTCATTTTAGGGTCTTCATAAGGCCCTGCCTAAACCTTAAATCAAGGTGGGACGGGCCGAGATTTCTAACCAAGTATATAAACATTTTAGTGATTTTAGGGTGTTCAGACGGGCCGGGCTAAACCTGAAGTCAAGGTGGGACGGGCCGAAGTTTTTCATCAAGTATATAGAACTTCTAGGACTGTAAAAACGGGCCGGGCCCATATTAGACGGGCCGTGCCGGGCCAGGATATTCGGGTTTTGAAACGGGCTGGGCCAAGTTGTCGACGTGCCGAGCCGAGACCTAAAAAATTGATCCGTGCAGTACTCTACTATGTATGCACGGTTCAAATTCTCTAATTTTATGCGAGCGAAGCCGCTACGGGCACTGCTAGTATATATATATATATATATATATATATATATATATATATATATATATATATATATATATATATATATATATATATATATATATATATATATATATATATATATTATACTGGTTTTTTATATAGCGCTTTTTACAAAATAAAAGTCACAAAAGCGCACTGCACAGTTAAATGAAAGAGAACAAATATGTCTTGAGCCGTTCACGAAAGACACTAAAAGGCATCGTTGGATCCTTCAGAGCGGGGGGAAGGCTATTCCAGGCCACAGGACCAGCCACAGAAAAACCACGCCTGCCAATCGTCACAGTCTCCGTCTGAGGGACAAGTAGATCGCCGGCCGCCGCCGATCGAAGATGAGACCGACCAAAGAGTTGAGAGACCGGAACACATAGCTCCTGAAGATAGACAGGAGCCATGCCATGGAGGCCATTATAATCCATAGAGCAAAGTTTAAAACGGATTCTCTCCGGAAAGGGAAGCCAATGAAGCCGCGTCCGCATCAGACCCAAAATGCTGGCAATCGCAGCACGAGACGGGCAGCAGCCCGAAGAACAGATTGAAGCCTGTTGATCTGGAACAGCGGTAGACCGGCCATGACCCCGTTGCAATAGTCAACCCGGCTGTGCACCAGTGCTCTTACAAGGGAGTGAGCAGAGTCTGTAGTGAGGCTTCTGCGGATGACACGTAGCTGACGAAGATGGTGAAACAGGTACGGCTGAGATGGGAAATGTGTGTCTCCAATGACAGATCACGGACAATCACGGTCAACCAGCACCCCAAGATCCCGAACAGACGCAGAAGGCCTGACCGAAACCCCAGCAATGTCCACATCCCCCCTCAAACAATGCTTCAGCCGTCGAGATGAACCCAGCCATATCAGCTCAGTCTTTGATGAATTGAGTTTCAAGCGATTACTGGCGATCCATGAGCTGATATCGCCAATACAGGCAGACATTCTTGGCACAAGATCAGAGCATAACATCTGAGGAGAGTCACTGTAAATTTGCAGATATGTATATGTATATGTATATATATATATATATATATATATATATATATATATATATATATATATATATATATATATATATATATATATATATATATTTAAACACACACATATATATATATCAATGATAAAAAAAATTATACGCACACACAATGTCACAAGAGCACAAATATACATATATATATATATATATATATATATATATATATATATATATATATATATATATATATATATATATATATATATATATATATATATATATATATATATATATATATATATATATATATATATATATATATATATATATATATATATACATACTAGCGGGGGCACCCGGCGTTGCCCGGGGTTTTTAGAGGTTTTTCTGATGTTTGTTTCTCTCGCTCGCGTTTCCTTCTCCGCTTTCCCGTTCCCGTCGCGTTCCCGGTCGCTTTTCCGCTCCCGGTTGCTCTCCCGTTCTCGGTCGCTTACCCTTTCCCGCTCTATCTTTCGCTTTCAGTTGGCTTTCCGTTCCCGTTTTCGCTCATTTATGTATGTATATGTATGTATATATATATATATATACTAGCGGAGGTACCCGGCGTTGCTCGGGGTTTTTAAAGGTTTTTCTAATGCTTGTCTCTCTCGCTCCCGTTTCCTTCTCCGCTTGTTTTCCCGCTCCCGGTCGCTTTTCCGTTCCTGCTTGCTCTCCCGTTCTCGGTCGGTTTTTTCTCCCGGTCGCTTACCCGTTCCCGGTCGGTTTTTTGCTTCAGGCTGTTTTTCCGCTCCCAGACGCTTTCCCGTTTCCGGTTGTTTTCCCGCTCCCGGTCGATTTCCCGTTCCGGGTTGCTTTCCCGCTCTCGGTCACTTTTCCTCTCTCGGTCGCTTTTCCGCTCCCGGTTGCTTTCCCATTCCCGGTCGCTTTCTCGGTCGCGTTCCCTTTCCCGCTCGATTTTTCGCTCTCAGTTGGCTTCCCGTTTCCGCTCATTTATGTATATATATATATAGCCCCGCTCGCTCACCCGCTCCACTCCGCTCATTTTGAGACGGATTTCATATTTTTTTCTCTATATTTGATTCCCCTTGACTCTCAAAGTTGTGTGAAAATTTAATTACGATCGGATGAATGGTGTAGCAATGCATAAAGGACATACATACATACATATATATTGCCCGGGGTTTTTTTAGACGTTTACCTAATGCGTTTCTTTTTCGCTCCCGTTTCCTTCCCGCTTGCGCTCCCGCTCCAGGTCGTTATCCGTTCCCTGTCGCTTTCCCGCTCATTCTTTCGCTCTCAGCTGCCCCCCCCCTAGATCCTATTCTACATACATACATACATACATACATACATACATACATACATACATACATACATACATACATACATACATACATACATACATACATACATACATACATACATACATACATACATACATACATACATACATACCTACATACCTACATAGATACATACACACACATACATACTTTGAATAAGCAATCAGTGCCGAAATATTGTAAAAAACACATACATACATACATACATACATACATACATACATACATACATACATACATACATACATACATACATACATACATACATACATACATACATACATACATACATACATACATACATACATACATACATACATACATACATACATACATACATACATACATACATACATACATAAACACAGACACACATACATGCACATACACATACATACATACACACATACATACGAAACATACATATATATATATAGTTCCCGCTCGCTCACCCGCTCCGCTCCGCTCATTTTGTGACGGATTTCAAAAATTTTTTTTTATATTTGATTCCCCTTGACTCTCAAGGTTGTGTGAAAATTTCATTACGATCGGATGAATGGTGTAGCAATGCATAAAGGACATGAATATATATATATATACATTATACATGTATACATATATACATATATACAAACATTCATTTTTATATATATAGATATAGATATATATATATATTTATATATGTTTATATATATATATATATATATATATATATATATATATATATATATATATATATATATATATATATATATATATATATATATACATATACATATATGTGTGTGTATATAGTTCCCGCTCCGCTCATTTTGTGACGGATTTCAATTTTTTTTCACTATATTTGATTTCCCTTGACTCTCTAGGTTGTGTGAAAATTTCATTACGATCGGATGAATGGTTTAGCAATGCAGAAAGAACATACATACATATATGCATACATATATACAAACATTCATTTTTATATATATAGATATATATATACATACATATATATATATATAAATTACCAATGTTTAAACATATCTAATCACTATAAAATGCACACATAATAAAATAAAATAAACAAATATCACGAAAATACGTAAGATGAGCCATCTTCATCTTAGATATCCCCCCTCTTCGAAAAAAGAAACGCGTCAGCGTTTCTGATTTCATCGTCACTCCCTTGACGACTAAGAGAGTCAGCACCGATGTTTTCCTTGCCTTTGATGTAGTTTACTTTAAACCTATTCTCAATCTCTATCTCTCTGCGTGTTGTGTCAACTGGGCGGGCGTCTCCGAAGATTGCCGAATTCAACTTTTCATCTTTCCCTTCCCCTCCATGTTGGCCTCTAGGCAGAAGATTGAGCCTTGGTCTTTCTTTTGGCGGATTCAAAGCTTGAACTTTTGCCTCAACTTTATTTCCCAACTTTGAAGTGGCACACGTGTTTCTTTTCTTGCTTTGATACAGATCCGAGTTAGCCGACGTTTTTCTATAATTTGCCCGATTATTTCTCTGTGTGTTGTCGTAGTTAGGAGTGGGTTTCTGTGGTTTCCAACCAAAGCGTTTCCCTGCAGCCATTGCATCCAAACTTCTTACTCCTTCAACATTTCCCAGCACCAGATTGCAAAGTAGGTTTTTCATGCACACAAACTCTCTGGTTCCTCTGAACCAGTCTGTTTTGAGTTTTACTATTGCTGTTGGAGCTATCCGGACAGTGCGTCGATCAAAACACATGGTCTTGTTCTTCCGGTCATCTGACGCGGGTGTACTAATGATTTCTTTACCATTATGGCCGTACAGCCAGTGTCCCTCAAAACTTTTACTGGTTTCTTGTTTACAAAACCTCTGGTAAATTTAAACTTTCCTCCTTCCATCACCATGACCGCGCATGCATTCACTACTCCAGAATCCTTGCATGGTGATGTCATGGTGGCCTCTCTACGTGCTTGGCACATGACTGGAGTTGCTTGAGTGCCTTGACTGCAGTCCCTCGCCAAATGTCCAACTTAATGACAATCCTTTGCCATATGGCCTCGCTTATTGCAATTGTAACAGCGTGGTCCAGCCATTCCCGAGTCAATGTCTGGTTGACCACGATTTCCGCTGAACCTGCTTATGTTTTCGACTTTTGCTAATCTTTTCTCTAGGTGGGCTTGATTGTACTTGTTGACCCAGCGACTTAACTCATTGACGTCACCGCTTTCTTTCTTCAACAAATATTCAGCCATTCCCGACGGACACTTTCCAAAGAACTGCTCTTTTAAAAACAAAAACAATAAGTTTCTTGTACCCGCGAGATCCACCCAGCGTCTAGTCGCACTAGATACTGTTCCCAAGTCTCTTCTGGTTCAAGCTTTGACTCTCGAAACTTTATGCGGTAGTCTTCTGCCGACTTCCCAAAACGACGAAGCAGTGCCTCTTTTTCCAACCCGTAATCCTGCATCTGACTATCGCTGAGATGGCCAAACACTTCCAATGTCTTCGCACTTAGCAAACATTAGAAAAACCTCTAAAAACCTTGGGCAACGCCGGGTACCCCGCAAGTTTTGTATAAAATAAACGTTCAAAAATTGTTTTTGACTTTAAAAATAACTTTGTTAAATAACAGATATAACTTTCTTTATTTTTTTGCACGAAGAACGAGAACAGAACATTAACGAAATTATATATTCAGAACGGGAATTAAATACGAACGGGAATTTTTTATCAAGACTAAAATAAGAACCAGAATTAGGAATTATTTTCCAAGTGAGAATAAAATAAGAACGGGAATTTTTCATAAAGAATAGAATAAGAACGAAAATTAGGATTTATTTTCCGAACTTATATACCACTGGAGTCGACGCATTGCCATGAGGAGCAAGCCTAAATTTCAAGTTTCAGCTTGATTGGATGAGGGTAAGTTTGTAAATTTTTACTTTCAAGGTTTGCAAACATTTAGGCAAGCAACACTGGCATTGAAGTTAATATAGGTAAGGAATTTAATTATTAATTAAAGTAAAAATAAATTAAACTACAAAAATTGCTAAGTTATTATTGAAAAATACAAAAAAATAGATATATAGACGGTCCAGGCTGATTCATTTCCTGTTTTAATGGAAAACCACCATCTTGACAATTTCTCATGATTGGTTGGAAAAAAGAACTGGGTCAAAATGTTAAATACAAGCGATTTCAATGTGCCAGTCGCATTGGGATGAATTTAGGGCTTTCAAACGGACCGTGTTGGGCCGAATACGGCGAATACCGTATTTTTTTCCTATATAACGAGCATCTATGAAAGCCTAGAGAGGGGGTTTTGAATGGTAAAATGTATTATATGTATTATTGAAAATACATTTGACGTATTAACATTTTCTGATTTATAGAGAAACATTTTTTTATAACCTTTCCAGGCACGTCAGAGTGCGCGTTTAATTTAATGCGTAAAAATACGGTATTTTGTGCCAAATATATGGATTTTATGCATTAAAAAACGGACTGGGCCATGCCTGAAAATTTGGCCTACGAAACTGGAAGGCCAAGTTACCGACTATCCGGACCGCGAAAAATCGGTCCGTGCAGTACTTTAGTTCACTTCTTCTGATTTAATCGGATTGTCTTATTTTGTGTGGCCGTGTCCAGGAAGGTCAATTAGGGGAGGCAGGGGGGTGGCGATCGCCTCCCCTGAATTTTCAGTGGACCCCCAGCACTAAAGTGGGCTCCACGCAGTTAAGTGGGCCCCGTCGCTAAAACGGGCCCAAAGCTCTTAAGTGGGCCCCCGCTCTTAAGTGGGCTCCACGCAGTTAAGTGGGCCCCGTCGCTAAAACGGGCCCAACGCTCTTAAGTGGGCCTCCGCCCTTAAATGGTTCCCCCACGCTTAAATGGGCCCCCGGCACCTTAGTGGGCCCTTCCTGATTTCTAAGTGGCTTTTCCTTGATTTTTTATTGGGCCCCACGCTCTTAAAAAAGCATTCGGCACTAAAGTGGGCCCCGCGCACCTAAGGAGGCCCCCGGCACTAAAGTGGGTCCCACGCACTTAAGTGGGCACTCGGCACTAAAAGGGGCCCCTCACACTTAAGGGGGCCCTCGCCAATGAAGTTAGCCTCACACATTTAAGGGAACCCCCGACACTAAAATAGGCCCTGCTCTTACGTGAGCCTCTGCACTTAAGGCAACCCCACACACCTAAGAGGGCCCCTGGCACTGAAGTGGGTTTCACGCACTCAAGAGGGCAATCAGCACTAAAGTGGGCCCCACGCACCTAAGGGGGCCCCCGGCATTGAAGTGGGTTCCACGCACTTAAGGGGGCACTCAGCACTAAAATGGGCCTTTCGCACTTAAGCGGGCCTTCGGCAATGAAGTGAGCTCCACGTACTTAAAGGGATCCCGGCACTAAAGTAGGCCCTGCTTTTACGTGAGCCTCTGCACTTAAGAGGGCTCTCGCCCTTAAGTAAAGTCTCCCCGCACTTAATTGGGCTCCGCCACTCAAGTGGGTCCTTCTTGACTTTTAACTGGCTTTTACCTGACTTTTTACTGACTCTCTCCTGGCTGTTTTCCTGACTGTTAAGTAGCCCTCCTTGGCTTTTATGTAAGCTCCTGACTTTTAAGTGGGCCCATGGTTAATATATGGGCATTTTTCTTAAGACCATTACTTTCAAAACTCAGAGACATCATTTAAAGAGGACTGGGCTTCCTGACTTTTATGTAAGCCAATAGTTATTATATATGGTCCCCTGTTAGATGTTTTTTTTCTTTTAATGTGTTTTTAGTGAGATTTTAGAAGTGAAAAAGCAAAAGCTTTTGTAGTTATAGGATGGGTCCGTATATAGACAAAAATACCGTCCCGGTTATAGAGATGGTTAGCGTTATTCATAGCCTGGTCGAGTAGGCTGTCCATAGAGATTAAAAAAAAGAGGAGATTCTAAGGAAACTAGGAAGCTAGAAGGTCCACATCGAGATGGAGAGGTGTTAAAACAGTTATGAACAGTCCAAAGTGGAACGAGAGAGGTCACAGATTTTGTATGCATGCAACGATCTATTTTGTCTGAGTTAAATGTACGATTTACTCAAAATAGTGATTTTCTTGCATGCCTGTATTTCTTCAATCCGCAATCTTATGATTTTCTCTCTGAAAACCGAATAAGCACACTTGCGAAGTTTAATCTAACTTTGGATATCGACACTCTCGTGGTTGAAGTTGAAGCTGGCACTGCAAAATCGTACGTTTCTTCACTTAGCAAAAATGTCAAATGCATTTTTCAATATGATTCGCCTTGCAGATCTTGTTTTGACTTTGCCTGTCACTTCGGTAGAAAACGAACGAAGGTTTAGCTGAATGAAAAGAGTTAAAACTAATATATGAACTCGCTGTGGCGATGAACGTTTAAGCGATTTGCTCGTATTGGCTATTCTAAAAGAAGAGGTTCTGCGAGTTGACGTCGAAAAGTTATTGACATTTTGTTTAATATGCGTCAAATTACCGTTTACAGCAGATTTTGATAGTAGGTAATAGCTTTGTTCACAGAGTCACAGTAGACATCTGCAAATGCTCTTATGCTCACTCAGATGCTATGGTATGAGATCTCCTCGTGTTTTCCAGGTTTTATTGTGAGGAAAAATGAAACGAGGGTTTCGAAATTGTTTTGAAAATTGGCTCCAACTAACTCCCCCGGTCATCAGGTTTATTTTGGGAGCAATAAGCAAAAAATGTTATGCAGGGGGCAGATTTTGTGCTTTGACCCCGGGCGCAGAAGGCCCTAGCTACACCCTTGAGTGGGCCCCTAAAACATCTTGCCCACCCCCTAAGGTTTTGCTAAAATGACGTCCCTGGCCGTGTCGAGTCTAGTTGGTTGATTTAGATTAGAGCGAGCTTAAAATGCTGTTAAGATATGTTAGTTATAAAGACTATTTTAGTTGGTTTTATCATTTCCTAGAAAAAGGTTTGTTTAAATTAAACTGAAGCGTTATGAAGACATAGCTGCTATGTAGTTTTTTTTCAAATAATGTTTATTTTTATGTAATTTATATGCTATTCAATATTTTTTTTGATTAAAAAAATGTACAGAGATTCGTCAAGCACCCATTAACTAACTAAGGCACACTGATTTAATACAAATGCGATATTGATGATGACCAGTGCCGGCCTTAGACAGTTTTTGCTATAGGCAAGGAAAAAAATGCCGCCCCTACCACGTTCACTTTTCTAAGAAAAATCTAAAATTTATATTTATTTTGAAGTATTATTATGAAAATATGGGAATTTTATAATTGTATTAAGTCTTCACAAAATTTGGTTGATTTCAAGAAATATACGCTTTCCTAGCTTTTGCAGAAGCAAACTCTAAATGATTTCAGTCATATCCAACTTTTCTGAAATTGTTCTCTCTATAGATATGGTAGCTAGGCTAAACCAACCAAACGATCCTGAGACATGGTAGAACGAAGATATGTTTTAATGAGCTTGAGAAGCTTCTCTCAGCACTTGCCACTGTTATCGGGAGTGTAAGCAAAATTCGCAGTGCCACGTAAACATTTGGAAAAAGAGCAACCAAGCCCATTGCACATAGATAGTCTAATATAACTTTTGGGCTTGAATTTTCATTAATTCTTCTTGCTATAGCAAATACAGTTCTGTTGCATTAATGTCTGCTGAATATTTGTTTTCAGATGTTAAAGCTGATTGAAGGTCCATGCAATATTTGGAAACTTTTTTTTATCAAATTTCTCAAAGTTTTTAATTTCATACAAAAACCCGAATAAGTCACTGTGAGATCTCAACTGTATAAATCGATCATTAACTGATTGAATTGCGTTATCCAATATCTGGTTGAAAAAATTAACTCTAAAATTCTTTTCTGGATCAAGAATTGGGTCGTCTGGAGCTTCATAGTCAAATTGTCTTTTTCTTCGTCGAGATCGTATCTGTATTTCCTTAGGGAAACTGCACTCAATATCAAGTTCTTCGGCCAAAGTTTTAGCTGTTGTAATTGCTTTAGCAAAACTTTCATCTGTTCTGTAATTCTGGGGCATAATTTCCATAACTTAAAAAAATTGTAAATTAATATAATTATTATTCAAAATTTTGCCGCCCCTGAAAAAAGTGCCGCTGTAGGCAGCCGCCTACACAGCCTATACCTAAAGGCGGCTCTGATGCTGAAAAACACGTTTTTTGAGGTTAGTCTGGCCGTCAATTTTAGCGCCGCCAGATACCACACTCCAAATGGTAGTTTGACACTCCAAATCCAAATCCGTTATAAATTATAATAAAACTGTATCCATAAAAGGGCTCTGATTTAAAACCTAAAACACATGAAATAAACAACTACATTTTTCAAATTTGTAAATGAGTACCGCTTTTAAACGAATTACAGTTGAGCGCACCAGGAATCTGACCATAGGATTGACTAACAGCTCTTGGCTTATTCAGACTCCAGTGAGAGGTGGTTACCCACTGTGTGGAATTTATCTGGAAGAGCCGGTGAGTGGTCCCCTGTGGTTTAGGGTTAACTGTACTCCATCCGTCCCTCCTTCAAGATTTGTTATAATTCAGCAACCAATCATGGCTCTAGGTGGCTGGATGTCTTTTTGTGAAGTTCAGGTTTCTGGAGAAATTGTTTAAAAGAAATATTACTTTTATATATTTTTCATATTCTGATCTCATTTATGATAACATTGTAACAAAAACTTTAGACATTTCATTTTTTAACTGACAGCGGTCCTATTCGTCTACTTCTCAAGTTATAAATTTAAAAGATTATGAAGGAATCATTTTAATTTTTTTACTAAAAATTTACATTACCGCATCAAGTTTAACTCGTATTTTTTCAAAGTTAAATGATTAAAATATTTATTTTGCAAGATTTATTTTACTCTCCCATTCGATGGGATTTAAACTAATTTTTTCCTTGAATGCGTAATTTTAATTGGAGGGTTTTGTTTAAGTGCGGTTTGTGCAAAATATTGTATGTTAATTAAACAATTTGAACACAACCGAATTAACCCACCAGCGCATAGCGTCCATTTTTAGAGACATTTCTTCAAAATTGAATAAAAAAATAATTTATGCATTGTTTAAAATTTCTTTTTATCCATATACTATGTTTAGAAATAGTTTATCTTTGCTGGCATATTTTTTAAAAATTGTATGTGCCATTTCGTAAAAGTTATTTTTGTTGGAAGTTCTTTTGTAATTTTCCGATTTTTTAAGCTTGTCAACTGCTTGTAGATTTCAATTCAATCGGTAGATGTCGTAAATTTAATGTTCTAGAAAATGTGTGCAATTCTGTTGATGTGCTTAGCTGCGTGACATTTAAACATTAATTTTGTTGATGTGATTTAATTTCATATTCTTGTAAATGTTTTTAATGAAAATTATTTTTGAGTTTTGTATCGGCACTCAATCACTCAGCTTAAACTCAAATTCAACTTCTTAAATCGAAATTCGTTTGCATATCCAGATCCGTCAACCGACTCATTTTTTCTTGAAATTTTTGTATGCACACAGATTTTTTATTTTTGTTTTTTTAGAGATGATTGAAAAATATCATATTTGCATGTTTCAATTTTTGCAAGCATTACAACTTTCGATAAAAATTATGACGCATTGTTGTGTTGTGGAATGTCACAGTTTGCAATAAATATTGTAAAAGTTTGACTCTTATTTAGAACGATCTAATAAATTACACATTCCAAAACATCCAATGTTTTATTAGACTAAAATTTAAAAATAAAAAAATTGGGCTTTCACAAAATATTGTTCACGATTTGTTGTTTTTCTTCTTTGGATGATTTCCCGCCAGCTACGGGAATAAATTAATTTTACCTGAACCGATTGGGCAGCAGGTGTACAACGCACGTGTTGCCAGCAATGAAACCAAAATAACATGCAGTTTCCTATCTTCTTTAATTGTGCAAAAACCAAAGCAATTAAATTGCTAAAATAAAATACAGCCGATGAAATTGAGCATACATTATAAGCAGTGAGAATATAGATTTAGAGTGATAGATGGTCATATATTTTTCCTAATACTACCAAAGACTACCTAATTAATACTACATATTTAGAGTTGCTTGCTAATTAGTTATTATTCAAAGAAATTATTAAACAAAATGAACTTATTTTAAATTTACGAAGATAGGCCTTCAATATTTCTGCTTGTGAAATAAAAAGAATATTAACTGTGAATATTTTTCTAAGAAATAAAAATAGCTGCATTACACAGTTTGTTAGAATTTTATTTTCTACTTTGTTTTTCTAAGCTGTTCAGCTGTTCAACTGTTCAGCTGTTCAGCCCAGTCAGACCTTCCTCATATCTCACATGCAATTTTAACGCAGTGGACGAGTTTATCGGAAATCGATAATCGTATGTATGTTGTGAGCCTGAAAACGAATAAACTGAACAGGTAATGTGAGTCATATTCTGAGAGATCACATTGAAGGAGACAACAACTACTATACGATACGTTGATAATTTCTTACGTTTTTATTCTTCATTGAGATTTACAGAATCTTGTTGAATTACTTGGATAATTATTTTTTTTAAACTATGCCTCATTCAGGAATAACAACTTGCAATAAAAAGAACTCGGACTCGCTGAGTTCTTAATTAAATCTATGAAAAAATAAACCGTAAAAAATCACTTTTAATAAAAATTTAAAAATAAAAATGGCTGCTTCAGAAGTCCAAGAAAAAGTTCGATTCTCTCGTCTCGCAGTTCCCATCGACCATAAAAAGTACGTATCCAGAATACCTGTACTGCTTCCAAAATCCAAGGTGGTATGTACCGCAGAACTGGAATCAACAACTCCAACAGCAGTTGCGGTAACAAACACAACAAGTGCAACAACGAACACAACAAGCACGGCATCAGCCACAACAATCTCAACAACACATACATCTTTTCTTCCATCAACTTCAATAACAACAACAACGACGACAATTTCAACTTCCAAAAAACCAACAAAAACTGTTACAGTCACTCTGCTTCCACTTCCAGCAACAAGAAAGCATTCGTTCAGCAACGCAACAAATAAAAGATTATATGGAATACTCAAACAGACTTCTTCCTCCGTCGATCCAGAACACTCGTCTTCACACAACTTAACAGCTACTAAACAAGACGTTAAACACAAGAGCTATCCGACGGTTCCAGATTTGATAAAAAACATTCCAAACCGATATGAGAACCGGTTTGGAGTGCCTGAAAAGCAGCTACAAATTCTCCGAGCAGGGAAGACTTCAAGATATGCAAATGTGGACATTTATAAACAGCATCTGCGTAAAACTGACGAAAGAACTCTGCCTCAACAAGTCGCACGTAATTCATCGCCTACCTTCGGCAAAAGAGACTCATTTTCCGACGACACGTCAAGTTCCGTGGCAAGTTATTCATCAGCTTGCGGGGATTTAAGCACATCTTCTCATGCAGACGACACTCGCTGGAGCTCTACTTCCGGTTACGAATCAGACGAAACTGGTCCTTCGTCACGGCAGAAAAACTTAGAAAAGTTCAAAAAGTCTGCCATTCCGTTGAAAATTTCAAAATCTAAAAAGAGCCATTCAATTCCCACTCCGTGGCTTAATTTGAAAGAATTAAAATTTCAAAACACCGACATTTTAACCGAATCTGAAATTCTAGCGCTCAATGCAAGACTGGAAAGACTGTTTGAAGTATACAAGAAAATTGAGAGAAATAAATTGCACAAGGCCGCTAGTAAGACCAAGCACTCGATCAGTAATGTCAGAATGAAATTGTTTCAAGTCAAACCAAAGGTTAGGTCATACGCTCCCAGATATGTCAGTAAACCAATCACTTTTGACAAAAGTTTTGAGAAAACTTCAGGAGCTACTAAAACCAGACAAAGTTTTATTTCCAAACCATCTTCAATACAAGGCGCTTTGCCTAAGCAGTCTTTTATAGATCGTCATCAACGGCAGAGCCAATTAAAACAACTAAATCAGCCAAATCAAGTAAAAAATACTTCTACAAATCGCTTTAAATCTTTAAAAAGTTGTTTCCCTGGAATCGATAATTCGATGTTAACGCAGTCTTCTGCGGATCAACTCCATCGGAAACTTCGTTGGCAGCCAAACGGGCAAAAAATGGTTGAAAATAAATTCAAAGGTACGAACATCAACAATAATGACGGCAACAAAACTGGTAGAAAAAACATCACAAACAGCATTGGTTCACAATTTTTAGACGGCAAATGTTTAGCTTACACTAACTCAAAGAAAACAATTGAGCAACAGTCAACAAAACCAAAGTATTCATCCAAAACATATCCACCAAACAATAATAAACTCCCTAACTCTATTCAGCAAGCTGATGGCTTACAAAACAAAATCGAGCAAAAGATGCAATCATCTGAACCTCTTTTATCACCAACCTCAATAAGCATTAACAAAATGCCCAATTTCTGCTGTCCTAAAATTAAGTGCCGAAAAACCCAGTCGAATGAGAGATCGAGTCTACTGTTTAGCAGTACACTTACGAAAACAGATTATCCAATTGTAAATACCGAAGAAGATACTGCCCAAGATACTGCGGTTAGACGAAGTAGCTCAGCAATTCAAAACATGAAGCTGCCAAAGCGTTTGTCCAGAGAAGAACTAGGTCAGTCGAGAAGATCTTCAAGTAGGTCACTTTCAGGATACGGCTCGTTAGGAGGTTCAACTTTAATGGGAAAACCAAAACCAGGAATGAGCTTTACAGCTGGAAATAAATTAAACACACTGTGGAAATTAACTGACGCTGAATCAGTTACAAGTGTACAGCAATCACAGAACATTTCAAATGTACCTCGAGACTTGCCGCTAAAACTTCAATCTTGTCAGCCGCTCACGCAGCTGCCCTGCAGAAGTCAAAACACCCGTCCAACGGCATCAATATGTTCTCCAAGCTCAAACGTCCAGTCAGTAAACAAAATCGTGCCAATAAGAATTAAACACAAACTCTTTTCAGACGAAGCAATTGCTAAGCCAGTGCTGCAGTGTTCAAGTCCACAAGCTGTGCCTGTACTGACTACAATATGCAAGCCTGGCTTAAATCCACCACAAACTTTAGCAAAGAAATTTAATAGAGTTACAGCAGTTTAGATTTTTGTTAATTTTAATGATTACTATTTACAGTGTATAAGTCATGAAATTTGTCTCCTTCCCTTTTTTGTTCAATGAGTCTGACTTTTTAATCTGTATACATTTCGATCTTTATCAATATTATGTATTTGTCTTGTTTACATTATTTTCTTTGAAAAATCTCCAAAAGTTTTGGCGGTTTGTTCATTTCGTTTAAATTTCGCTTGTAACGTGTAACGTGAAACTAAGTACCTATATTTTAAGGATGCCAAACGTCCTTGCATTTTCAAGTTCGCTAAATTTTTCTATTTTCAATTGAAAAATGTATGTGAATGATTATAAAAAAACCATGCATATTTTGCATGGTTTTTTCAATTATCAAATTCTTAAAGAAATAAAAAAACCCCGGAAACTCGATACAGTCGGTTCAATGTATTTTTATAAATCACATAACAATACATAGGTTGGTATGATTTTTTTCTCATGCTGTATTCTAATTAAAAACAAAATAAAATAAAAAAATTATTTTGAAAATTGTATGCAACAAACTATATTTTTCATAATGTCAGAGGTTTGTGAGGACATTAATATTCCCTTAAAATTGCCCCAATCTTATCCAATTGGACTACGGATTTTAGAGGTTAATTGTACAAAGAGAGAACAAATAATGTTGATGTGTGACAGTTTTATAACAGCAGAAGCGAAATTTAAAAATCACCCTGTTTTTCAAGGTCTGTTAACAATTTTAGAAATGAGCCGGGAACGTTTTTTTCAAACTGCGGTGGGCCTTCAGACCAGCAAGGGGCCCAGAGCAAAATCTCAGCTAGACCCCCTTTTCAACGGGGCTGTATAAGAGGGATAAAAAATTCTAAAAACTAAAAAAACTAAAATAATAATATATATAAAAACTGTTTAAAATCCCACTTTTACTTCGAAATGCATTAAAAATGAAGAAACATTTTAACAAAAGCAAAATTGTGTGACGTTCCTTTTTTATAAGCTCTGTCAATCATAGAAACACACAATTTTATTTTCGTCAAATTTTTTCTTACTTTTATGTGCATTTCGAGGTAAAATATTACGAAAAAAGATACATACGTATGTATGTATGTATGTATGTATGTATGTATGTATGTATGTATGTATGTATGTAAAAGTAAAAGTAAAAGTAAAAGTAAAAGTAAAAGTAAAAGTAAAAGTAAAAGTAAAAGTAAAAGTAAAAGTAAAAGTAAAAGTAAAAGTAAAAGTAAAAGTAAAAGTAAAAGTAAAAGTAAAAGTAAAAGTAAAAGTAAAAGTAAAAGTAAAAGTAAAAGTAAAAGTAAAAGTAAAAGTAAAAGTAAAAGTAAAAGTAAAAGTAAAAGTAAAAGTAAAAGTAAAAGTAAAAGTAAAAGTAAAAGTAAAAGTAAAAGTAAAAGTAAAAGTAAAAGTAAAAGTAAAAGTAAAAGTAAAAGTAAAAGTAAAAGTAAAAGTAAAAGTAAAAGTAAAAGTAAAAGTAAAAGTAAAAGTAAAAGTAAAAGTAAAAGTAAAAGTAAAAGTAAAAGTAAAAGTAAAAGTAAAAGTAAAAGTAAAAGTAAAAGTAAAAGTAAAAGTAAAAGTAAAAGTAAAAGTAAATAAAATAATATTACGAAAAAAGATACTTTTTTCAAAAAACACGTTTTTATTTATGTGTGGAAAGTGCACGAAAAAGTATAAAATAATTTTTTTCCTTTCCTTCTATATGTCATCAAATAATCTTTGACTGAAAATTAAAGCGTGGGAGCTCATCCTAATCCATTTCCATCATAATCCATGGATTATGATGAGCGTCCCACGCTTTTATTTTTAGTCAAAGATTATTTGATGACATATAGAAGGAAAGGAAAAAAATATATTATATTTTTTAGTGTACTTTCCACACATAAATAAAAGCGTGTTTTTTGAAAAAAGTATCTTTTTTCGTAATATTATTTTATTTACTTTTACTTTTACTTTTACTTTTACTTTTACTTTTACTTTTACTTTTACTTTTACTTTTACTTTTACTTTTACTTTTACTTTTACTTTTACTTTTACTTTTACTTTTACTTTTACTTTTACTTTTACTTTTACTTTTACTTTTACTTTTACTTTTACTTTTACTTTTACTTTTACTTTTACTTTTACTTTTACTTTTACTTTTACTTTTACTTTTACTTTTACTTTTACTTTTACTTTTACTTTTACTTTTACTTTTACTTTTACTTTTACTTTTACTTTTACTTTTACTTTTACTTTTACTTTTACTTTTACTTTTACTTTTACTTTTACTTTTACTTTTACTTTTACTTTTACTTTTACTTTTACTTTTACTTTTACTTTTACTTTTACTTTTACTTTTACTTTTACTTTTACTTTTACTTTTACTTTTACTTTTACTTTTACTTTTACATACATACATACATACATACATACATACATACATACATACATACATACATACATACATACATACATACATACATACATACATACACACACACACACACACACACACACACACACACACATACATACATACATACATACATACATACATACATACATACATACATACATACATACATACATACATACATACATACATACATACATACATACATACATACATACATACATACATACATACATACATACATACATACATACATACATACATACATACATACATACATACATACATACATACATACATACATACATACATACATACATACAAATATACAAACATACCTACATACACACATACACATACATACATACCGGCTACAAGCCATCCAAGCTACCAGCAGCCTAGATCTGAGCAATGTAGGCATGTTTTGTCTGAGTATACATGCATTGCTGTTTTTGTTTACGCTTATGGATCTTTTTAAAATAAAAATATATGACACTTTTTATTCTATAGCATTTTGTTAAATGCGAATAATAAAATAATGTGACATTTTTGTATAGAAATTGTCGCCATGACAGCCACCTATTGTCAAATTGGACGAGACGTATTGATACCTATGGGTACCTATTTACTACATACATAGATCTTTAGATCTATTATTATTATTATTATATTAGATCTATCAATCATATACTAGTATTATCAATGAACGTCATTTGGGGGGGAGAGGGGGAAAAGGAAGCAATTGCCCCCTCTGCCCAAGAATTTTTTTCCAAAATATTTTTTATATAAAAAGAGACAAAAATTCATAGGGTTTTAAAAAAATTTTGGAACAAAAGTCAAGCATTGGGCAGGAGCAATATTTGTAATATTTGGATGTTTAAAAAACCTTGTTCTCCCAAGATAACTGATAACTGGGGTGTAGTTTTAGGTACTTTTTCCAGAAATTCTGACACCCCTTCTAAAAGGCTTTTGCTGCTCCTTGCAAATGGCGCCCGTGACACGTGTGTCCCATGCCTACGCCTCTGAAAAAATGCTGGTAACGTGAAGATTTACAACGCATAGGCACCGACGGATCTAGGGAGATGAGGGTGCATCCCCCACCAGATTAATAAAAATTTCTATATGCTAAAAAATGGTTTTTTAAGCACCACCAGATTCAGCGACGAATCCAGTGAAACGAGAGTGCACACCGGCATGGGAATCTCATTACTATATGTACAGCTGAACGGAGCTTCAGTGCCATGAAGACAGTGATGACGAGTACTTAAGTAAATTTGTTGGTGTCTACAGATACCAATAAAGCTCTAGCCAGTGATGCGTCTTTTAAACGAATGTATCATTCATTAGCAAGAAAATGTTCCAGTTTAAGCAACACAGCACATCAAAGTTCAAAGGCCGCTGAAGTTGTATTTGATAAACTTGGGAGAACAATACCTAAACCGAACTCAACTCGGTGGAACTCTGAGTTTGACAGCTACACTACAATATATAATATGAAAGACAAAGTTAATTTAGTGATGGAATGACTGCAGCTGTCATATTTTGCTTCTTTTAAATAAAAACAAGGCATTTTGGCAATGTTTCTTAATAAATACTTGGTTTTATGTTGTGAAAACAATTTTTTTCTGATCAATAAAAATTGCCAATGTACTTGAGTACTTTTACTTAAGTACAATTTAAAAATCGGTACTTGTATTTAAGTACAAGATAAATAATGTACATGCAACTACGCCTTGCTTTTGCAGGGCCAGTCCCGAGCCTGGAGAAAGGAGGAGGGAAAAGTTAAAAGGATCAAATTATGATCCACGACTGGAAGTACTTAGGTGCTTCTGACACAGCCGTTTCAGTCTTAAAACACTTGGCGTTAAGGACTATAAACTATGATAAAAAAATGTACTTGTAGTTGTACTTAAAGTACACTGTGTAAGTACTAAGTACTTTTTATGAGTACTTACGTCAACACTGTATGAAGATATTGAAAAGCTCATTGCACAACAGCACCAGAGATGAGCGTTTAACTGGCCTGACATTATTATATATCCATAACGCATTGCTTTTTAGAAACAGATAATGTTATTGATAGATTTGCAGCCAGCAAGAATAGGCATCTTGATTTTGCACTAGATTTTTTCTATAAATTTGAATTCTGTTTTGAATGTTGTCTTTGTGCATACTGTTTGTTTTGTAACTTGTAAAAAACTCTCTTTGTCGAGTTTTAGTTAGATCATCCCCCACCAGAAAATCCTAGATCCGTCGCTGCGCTTAGGTACTTCCTTTGTGCAAATGCGTGGCGCCCCCTTCTCTCAAAATTCTGTATCCGCCCTTTTTTATATAAATCAAAACACTTTAAATAAATTAAATATAAGCATGTTAGAACTTCGAAATTTTCATCCTGGATTATGTCATGGAAACTGAACATGTGTGCAAAATTTGTGAAAGTTTCGAGAAAAGGTTTAAAATTGAGTAAATATTATAACGATTACAAGATTAATAGACGATGCACACGTAGTTAGTTAAATTGAGCACTGTAATAAAGGTAAATTTGTTAAAATAGTTACCAAGATAGCAAGGCGCTGGTGGCAGAGCGGTAGAGCGTTCGCCTGTCGATCGTTAGGTCGGCAGTTCAAACCTCGCCGGCGTCACCAGCGTAACTCCCTTAAGCAAGGAGCTCACTCGCATTTGCTAAAGGGGTAGGCGCCTATAAATGGCTGCCTTTGCAAGTACCCTTCCTCTCTCGCCTTGAGCAAGACTTGTCTTGATAAGGCGTATGCTAAATCTCAATCTCTCAATAGTGGGTGTTTGTTTGTATATAACTTGTACATTTACTAAATACTATTGTTCATTAAAGAAAGTTTTCATGTTTTTTAGTTTGACTCGACCTGACGATTTGACCTGATTTTGCACGAACCGGCCCCACCCGACCCACTTACATGTCAAAATTCCACGGCCCGACCTGTGTAGGTACAACTCTTGTCTAAATATAGGCTGTAGGTGATGCTGCAATCGTTACTAATTATTTTCGTCATTTTGGCTGGGTATCGGTATCACTATAGCCAGTAGCCACGCGTTGTTCCACGTCTGCAGGGCCGGATTTACAATTTTGGGGGCCCTAGGCCAACAAAAATTTGAGGCCCCATTTTGAAAAATAAAAAATATTGCTCAGCTTTTAAATTAAAAAATACATTACAACTTTAATGTAATCTAAGATTTTATTTCAATTTTTATCATTACAAATAATAAAATCACTATGAAATAATTTTATTGCAAATCGATTGATATTAGAAAAAAAATTTCATACTACTCAAAATGTTTTGGGGCCCCTTATCTTGCGGGGCCCCTAGGCCATGGCCTAGTCGGCCTGCCTGTAAATCCGGCCCTGCACGTCTGGTGACCTTTCTGCATACACATAATTTTTAATAAAAGCTAGTGTTAGTGTCCGAGCCAATATAAAAGTGCTCGAAATTCAACTGCAACTTATTAGGTCGAAACAGGTCGAAACCTTTGAGTCCTTTGACCTAAAAGAATGCGAAAGTGTTTTGACCGAGGAGTTAAAAAGGCTTCGGTGGTAAACAAGCGAGGTCACGTAGGCGCTGTTACCAATTTTGGATACGCCTAAGCCTAGATGGCCTATTTTAGCAAGCGAATAGATAGTAGTAGCGTAGATGTTATGTGAATAGTGGTTAGTGGTTGAGAAAAAGACATATTATTTATTAGTAGTTTATAGCAATCGTTTAGAACGTTGTTTTAGAATATACGTGTATTGCTATAGCAGACGATTAAAGGTTTACTTTTAAGTTTTAGGTATTTGTATTTTTATCGTCCTGTTGCGCATTTTAGTTATATTCTGTTCTGTATTTTCTCTCAAATATAAACTTAAGCTAAAACCCCCTCTTACCTGAGTCTCCAGTATTTACTGCTACAAGCTCATGAAAGAATATTACAATTTGGAAATAAATGTTCATTTCTATATACTCTTGCATGTCGTTTTATCTAATATTTATGAATCACTTGAAAAACGAAATATTCAATTATTGCAACCTCTCTGACGTCTCTGAGAAACAAGTATGCCTTTGCTGAAAAACGGCAGTGCCACTGTTGTGGTAGAGGAATGTGGAACTGGTCAGAAAGAGAAAGAGGATGAAGAAGACGAAGATGATGCATTGATGTTTCCAATCACAGATATCACTGGGGAGGACAATGGCGTTGGTTTACCTGTCAGAGGGTATGACAGTGCTAATTACAATTCTACTTCTAATACCAATGGATGCTACAAACCTTTTATAACACGCAAACAACGCCGAAGATCTCTGCTCATTGGAACTACCATCGCAGGTTTTGACAGGTTACTGCAGAGGCTTGACAGTGGAGTCCATGATTGTTCTCCCACCATCGTTGAACCTCTTGGTCCTCGAGAAAGGTGTTGTCATTTACTTAATGGATTGTTTATTTTACTGTTATATGGCCTATAAATATAGAGATGTATGGGGGACATGCTCAATTTAATTTTTAGATTGTTTGATGTTTTAATGTTTTTGTTTTAAGTCTTTTTTTGTTATAAAGATGGAAAATGGCTGTGAAAAAAATTCACACAATGAAAGATCCATGGAGAAAGTTCCATCTTGATGAATATCCTGCTGAGAGGGTGATAAGGCATCGATACAATGCCATCACGAGGAAGTGGTGTGTAGATGAAGCAATTGTCAAGATGGAACCCGAGGTAAAAATAAGATGACATATTTGTTGGATTATTATGTGTCACAGTTCTTATTAAAAAATTGAATGAGAAGATTTTTTAGAAATTTACAGATGTAATTTATGAAATTTTAAACAAATGATAATAAGTCACATATTGCAACTGAGTGAAAACAATATTGAAGATGGTGTAACTAACAAAAAATATTGTGAAGTATTGGGATGCTTATTGAAGAGAGTGGGTCTATAGTCTATAATAATTGTTATTAAAAAGATTGGGAACTTATCTGACTATTTTTTGCTTTTAAAATATTGGACAATTGTTTATCTGAAATATATACATAGTTATTTTCTGTTTATACCAATATTCTGCAGTGATTATTTAATTAGTTTGCATATGCTCCGGTATTCCCATAAAGAGTGGCATGGGTTTGGTAGGGGGGTTAGAGAAAGATTCGTAATATGACTACTGTTTGTTTATATATATATATATATATATATATATATATATATATATATATATATATATATATATATACATATATATATATATATACATATATATATATATATATATATATATACATATATATATATATATATATATATATATATATATATATATATATATATATATATATATATATATATATGTGTGTGTGTGTGTGTGTGTATTGTAATATAAATAATTATGTGGTTACGTGGCAGAGAGCCGCCTTGCGTGCGTTCCAGAGGTGTCGATTGGTCAGCAGTTTGGGTTATTATATTATAGACATCGATTGAATTATATATCAAGGCTCAAAGATGTAACCGTGTTATGAATAATTGTAAATGTTTTAAAGCACTCATTTTAACTGTTTTTAAACTATTTCAGGCATTCAATAGAGGAGCAATGAGAACATGTTACAGACTGTAAGCATTTCCTTTAAATCGAAACACTTGAACTCATGAATGGGACATATTTTACAATTTAAATTTTAAAAATTTATTATTCATGTCATTTAATGATGTTTTAATAACTATTTCTTCCTTATTTCAAGGAAGAAATTAATGAAAATTCCAACTGCAAATAAGCATCAGTCTCTTCAAGAATTAGTGTAAGTCTTGAATACTAACATTTCTAACTTGCTTGTAATACAGTTATTTTAATATAGTTTTGCTTTTCCTGAATTTATTTCTTAACGAAACTCGTATGACTGCTCTTGACACTGACAGCAACTGCTTCAAGCACTGGTTACGACTGCCCCGAATGCTGGTCGCTACTTTCTAAGACACTGGCGGTAACTGCTCTAAAAACTGGTTGCCACTGCTTTTTTAGCACTGTATGCGTCTGTGCTTAAATTGCTTAATACTGGATAGTAACAATTATCAACTCTGTTAGTTCTAATGTCATTAATTGTGCATATTAGGGAGCCTAATCGCTCTTAATTGCTTCTTTCCAATTCTAAGACGACATTTTCTGTCACCATGGTTACAGTGATCAATATAAGAAAATGTTTTCCTTTTGAGCTCAGCATCCCCCTTTTTCGAAATTGTTTGTTTAAATATGAATTTGAGAATTTATTTTTAAAATTTAAAATAATTCATTAAGCTGAATGGAAACTCACAAAAAGTAACTTTTTTAGAATTAATTGTCCCGTTGCAAGACGTCATAATTTTTATTTTTAAAGCGGGTAAATTTTCTGATTGCAGAGCGAATCTGACGTACAGCCAGGTGTGCGACTGGAGTGCTGCGACCAACAATTTCGTGGCCAAGAAGTACATGGAAGATGTCGAAAGAGAAGTTTACTTCCATGACGTCCAGTTGCAAATGGACGCCAAGTTGTGGGGAGAAGAATATAATCGACACAAACCTCCAAAACAGGTTGGAGAAATAAATAAAAGATCTTCTCATTGATATGACTTTTACGTGTCTGTTTGTGAGGACATTTGAAAACCCACTTGTTTCACTGTTCATTCGTTCTATAGTGCTGCATGCGCCCATCGAGCTGATTTTTATATTTCTGTATTATTAATTTAATTTTTTTAATTTGTGCATCACATTTCTAATAACTAACTGACTTAATTTTGCAACTGTTCGGTTAAGCGGCTTCTGCTGCCCACGGCGCTATTTAAATTGTTGTTTTTAATAGTAATAATATATGATGAGGGGGGAAGAATAGTATTGCTTTGTGTCAATAGAGAAATTTTGTTGGATTTTTGTAAATCATTTTGTGCATTCGTTGTGTATACTACAGTGTAGTATTTTTTAAATCATCGTAAACTAAATGTATGACTTCCTTATCATGACAATAAAACTGAATTTTACCTGTAAACAATTCTAAACATTCGAATGCCACCAGTGTTATTTCCATTAATGGTAATTGAATTAGGAATTGAAATAGGAATTTTTTTTTCTTGAGAATGGAAATTAGAAATAGGAATTAAATTTGGAATGGAATTAGAAATAGGAATGGAAATCACGTGATAAAAATGGAATTAGAATTAGAAGTAGAAATTATTTTTCAATCCAAAATGGAATTAGAATGAGAATTAGAAATTATTTCTTTAATAAAAATGGAATTAGAATGGGAAGTAGGAATTATTTTTTTAAATAAAATGGAATTAGAATGAGAAGTAGGAATTATTTTTAAATTTAAAATGAGAGTAGAATAAAGGATCTACGAAATTGCCCCGTTCCCATGATATATAAATAAAAGTCCCCTTTTTTGAACTGTTTGTATCTTAGTTGGTCTAAATATTGTGTCGTGTGTTGTGTGCTCATATTCATTTTTGTGACTTTAAAATTACAATGAGTTTATCAAAATCTTTAAGTGGTAGAAAAAGAGATAGCGTATTCTGGGAATTCTTTTCGTATGATGAAGATTCAGACAAATCAACTTGTCAGGTGACGGATGAAACTACAAAAGTGGCCTGCGGAACACAAATTACTGGCAAGAACACTAGCAACTTCGCCGCCCATTTGAAGCGTTTTCACAAACAAGCATATGCTAACTGCATGAGCAAAGAAAAAGAAAGAAATGTTGTGAAAAGTCAAGCTGTAAAACGAGACAGTTCAGGTGCAGTAAAGTTGCAAACTATTGGGGAATGTTTACAGCGTCGTATGATATCATGGCCTGAGGAATCTGCAGAGCATCGTGTGCGAGTTCAAACCGTTATGAAAATGATTATCAGTACAAATTGTCCGATGACACTGTTGGACCAACCATCATTCCGAAAAATGTTTACTGTGATGGACCCAAAGTTCCAGATGCCTGGTTTGTTTTTTAAGTTCTCACTTGAATAAATATTTTACACACTTTTATTTAACTTGGTATTCAAGTGTTTAACTTCTACATCTTGTATTCAATTTTTCACCCACTTCCCATTCTGTAATTGAGCTGAAATTTTGCATGCACACACGTACACAGGCAGGGTTTTTGACATTTAAACTATTCATTTTTTTCTTTGTGATAAATTCAAATCAAATCAAATTTATTTAACGCCAATTCTTATATATCATACATTACTTGCATTGCATAAAGTTGTCTTAATCTATTCAATTCATATTATTTAAAATATAAATATTCTTTTTATCACTTTATAATTATCAAACTCATATGAGAATGCTGGTAATTTTTATTACGGATATTGCTTGCCTGTAGACTTCGATCGAGATGTGTGCATGTGCTCGCATGCAAACATATACTGCCATGCTGCGTGTGTATGGTCGCAAAGCAGAATTATACTACCATCACTACCATGTTGTGTGTGTGTTCGCATTTGCAAAAGTTTAAGATGAGGATAGTGAAAAAACAAGAGAAAAACCAAAGTCATTTTCAAATTTAGCTAGAAAATACACTTAAAACATCATTAAAATATTCCAGGCATCAGACACAAAATATTTTTTGTTGGCCAATGTTATTGATTGCCTGTTGTTATTCTTTCAGTGTTAAATAATAATATTTTAAATTATTTCTTTAGGCTCAGCGAAGATGAAAAGTTTGATTAAAAACCAGTTTGCCCTCAGCTCTGCCACATTAAAAGATGACCTTTGCAAGGTCCGTTGGATTACTATTTGTCTGGATGGATGGTCGAAGAAATCACTGTCATCTTCCTATTTCAGGGGATTTCAGCTTGCTTCTACGATGTAGCTGCCAACAAGTCCAGACATTCATTTCTCAACTTGATCAATATCAAACACTCGCACACTGGAGAGATGTTGGCTGAATGTCTGTCACAAAGCCTTGAACAGTGGGGCATAACTAAACAGCAAGTGCTTATGATCATAACTGACAATGGTGCGAACATGGTTAAAGCCATTAGACTGATGCAGGAGAAAAATGCCATGTTGAACGAAGAACAAGACGACAATGACATTGATGAGACAGAGGAAGTTGCAAAAGATGAAAGTACAAATAGAGATATGAAAAATTATTGTGGAAATCATTCAGGTTATAGCGATCAGAACTTAGAAACACCAGAAGAAGAAGAAAACATGGAGACACTAGAAGAAGAAGAGATTGAAAGACAGTTTCATCTTCCTGTTCAAATTCCATTTCGGCGAATGCCATGCATGGCACACACGCTCCAGCTGATCATCAAGCTTGCCAACGCCCACTATAACAATGTTTTAACCAAAACTCGCCATCTTGTCGCAAAAATAAAAAAATCAAGTGTTGCTCTAGAAAAACTTCATAAAAAATGTGGGAAATCTGTCATAAGCGACTGCACTACAAGATGGAACAGCACATACCAAATGTTAACAAGCCTTCTTACGATCAAGCATGACGTCAACAACGTTTTATGTGAAATGTCAATAGACTCGCTTCTGGCTAGTGACTGGAGTGTCATCTGCAGCAGCACACATCTGCAAAAGCACTAACATCAAAAATGCTGGATGATCTCCGTTACCGGTTCGCCACACTTCTAGACCCGAATATGGAAAACTTTAATCCGATTCCAGCGGCCGCATGTCTGCTTGATCCGACGATGGCACAAGCAATTATGTCCCCGGAATATGTAGAGCTGCTGCTAAAGCTTACATAATCACCGTTTGTGAAAACTAGGAAAGTTCAGTGCAGGAAGTTTATGTGTCGGATTCTGCATCTGCATCCCCTATGGTGTTAACTCCAACATCATTAAAAAAGTTTAAATTTTTAAACAATAAAATTCAGTCTAATCGACTTAGAACTTGTGCTGGCATTAGCAGTATAAGTGAAAAAGATGCCGTGCATTATCAGCTGAACAACTACATAGCTGATATTGTAGAAGATGAGCGTAATGATGCACTGGATTTTTGGAAGCAAAAAACATCACGTTACAGCAAACTGTATGACCTAGCCCAAGATTTATTGTCAGCTCCAGCTTCTCAAGCCTACGTGGAGCGGATATTCTCTCTTTGTGGCATCTTGACTGCAGGGCGACGCAACAGAATGCAACAGTCCTTAGAGATGAGAGCCTTTCTGAAACTTAATTCATTTTGACCGATTAATTATTTGCATTTTGCTCTGGTTATTTTTGGATGTTTGGTTTAGTTATAACAATAAATGTTTGATAAGCTTGTTGTTGTTACTATGTATTATTATCTCTAAAGGGTTTTTTAAAGGAACGAATATAGTGACTGTTATTTTTAATAATGGAATTAGAAAATAATTTTTGAAATGATAATGGAAATAGAATAGAAATAGAAATCATTTTAGCAATGGTAATTAGAATTGAATGGAAATTATTGAAATTAAAATGGAATTAGAATTGAAATAGGAATTATTTGAAAAAAAATAATGGAATTAGAATTGGAATGGAAATTATTTTGAAAAAAATAATGGAATTAAAATTGGAATGGAAATTATTTGTAAAAAAAATAATGGAATTAGAATTGGAATGGAAATTATTTGAAAAAAAATAATGGAATTAGAATTGGAATGGAAATTATTTAGTGAATGGAAATAACACTGAATGCCACTTGGTTAACAGGTTTGAACTGGATGTGATTATTTTACATTTGTCATTAGTATTTTTATAAATTTGATAATTCTTATAATAATGTATCTGTTCTTAATATAAATTATCATTATCATTATTTTTTCATTTAACAATTTTCAGGTGGATATAATCCAGATGGCCATTTTGGAATTCAAAGATAGACCAGATAAGGCCTTGTACCACTTGGAACATTTTATTGAAGGAGATTACAAGAAATACAATTCAAACAGCGGATTTGTTGAAGATCACTGGAGGATGACTCCACAGGTTGTCTTTAATGTTGAGTTTATTTTAGAGATATTTATGGGGGTTGAATTTATTGTAGATATATTGTTTGTTTTGAGTTTATTGTAGAGATATTGTTGAGGTTAAATTTATTGTAGAGATATTGTTGGGGTTGAATTTATTGTAGAGATATTGTTGGTGTTGAGTTTATTTTAGAGATATTGTCGATGTTGAGTTTATTTTAGAGATATTGTTGGGGTTGAATTTATTGTAGATATATTGTTTTTTTTGAGTTTATTGTAGAGATATTGTTGAGGTTGAATTTATTGTAGAGATATTGTTGGGGTTGAATTTATTGTAGAGATATTGTTGGTGTTGAGTTTATTGTAGAGATATTGTTGGTGTTGAGTTTATTGTAAAGATATTGTTGATGTTGAGTTTATTGTAGATATATTGTTGGTGTTGAGTTTATTCTAGAGATATTTATAATGTTAAGTTTTTTATAGAAATATTTATGGTGTCATGTTTATTGCAGATATTGCTGTCGATGAGTTTATTTTAAGTACCAGATGTTTGTGTTGAAATTTTTAGTTTTTTGTATAACTTCTTTATTGATTTATTTCTTACATTTCTGACTGTTACTTGTATTTAAATTTATCAAATTACACACCTTTCAATATTGTGGAGCTGAATTGTATCATTTATCGACCATGCAATTGTGTAGTTGTTGATATTTTCCAGCCCCATAATTTAAAATTTAATATTGATTTCTGGCAAATTCTATTTTAAGCTAGATATTTAAATATCTCTGATAATATTATTTGTTTTTTCTAAAAGAAATGATATCTTATTGGGTTTATCACTCAAGGATATTTAGTCAGTGTTGTGTCGATATAGGTGAGACATTTGAGGGTCAGACTTATCTGGTCACGGTTCTCTAAACCTACAAATTCTAAACAAATTTTCAAATGTTTTATCAAACTTGTATTTTTTTGCAGACATTCAGCCACTTCACATTTGAAAGGTCAGGTCATCACATGATGGTTGTGGACATCCAGGGTGTCGGTGACTTATATACCGACCCACAGATACACACCTTTGATGGTACCCAGTATGGGGATGGAAACCTGGGGACAAGGGGCATGGCACTGTTTTTTCATTCTCACCTCTGCAACGACATTTGCCGATCTCTCGGACTTTCCAAGTTCGATTTGTACCAGACGGAAATCCCGGATGGTGACACCTTCAGGGCTCTCGAGGCCAGTGGGAAATCTGATTTTTTTGAAGTAAGTTTCACTATCCGTTTCAATACTAGGAACCCATTTTTGAAGCATGTTTAGAGTTATGTTTTAAATTCTTACATCTATAAGATTTTTGATATTCTAGTTGATACTTGTATGAGAAAATGTTATATGGACTGTTGGGCATTAGGCATATTAATTCTCTTTTGTCAATTATTATTCAAGAAGTTTCAGGCAACCCGGATAAGAGGCCATGAGGAAGCCATCGATTTTGATTCTTCTTCCAATTTCTCTCTTCCTTTTTCTTACGATGAGTCATTTGTCAGCTCCTTTTTCTCCAGCCATGCTGCTCAAAGGACAATTTCAACGTCGTCTACTCGTAGCAATGACAACAATAATGATGATGATAATGATGAGGACGACGATGACACATCAAGGTTTGCATTATTGTTATCTTTATTAAAATTTAAACAAAATAGATAGATAGATAGATAGATAGATAGATAGATAGATAGATAGATAGATAGATAGATAGTATTAGATAGATAGATAGTCATACGACATACTATCTCATGAACTGACATTTTGTTCAAATTATTACTATTTATGTACTGCTTATTAATTATGGGAGGAAGCTATGCTTGTGATGAGTCCACCTTCTTGTTCTTTTGCATAAGACTAGTTTATATTGTTTACATTAGAATTGATCTGTTTAAATCCAGGAGATAGCTCTTATGGAAATTAAATGGAGGAGATAGCTCATATGGAAATTAATTAAAGAAATAAATACTTTCTCTTAGAAACACAGATGAAGGAATTGCATCTCCGAGATACAGGCCCTTCGAAAGGCCGAAGTTGAATCGTCCGTTTCTCAGTGGTTCTGATAGTAGTGCCACTGCTACGGAGGTCATTAGGGTTTTTTTTGTTTATTTATTTAGTAATTATTTATAATATATTTATTAATTACTGTTTATTTATTAGCTATTATTTATTTATTAACTATTATTTGTTATATGGTTGTAATATATATTTTTCAGTATTTTTATTTTTTTTATTTATTTTTTTGTATACTGGGTAGTTAGGTAGTTTATTGTTTGTATTGTAGAACTTTGATTTAAGATTCGATTAAAAGTTAATAACATGTCATGTAAAATTATTACAATAAGAAATTATGTTAAAAGTATTTTATTTGAATATTTTTTCTCTAGTAAGTTGAAACTAAATGTATGAATGGAAAGTTGAAATTGAATTTTTTTCTTTCAAACCGTACCAAGGAGGAGGAACGAAGAAATTTCCAGATGGCATTGAGGAGAGGGTCAAGGTCGTCTTGTGTTCATTTTGAGATGCAGAAGAGGTCGTTTGAAATTGCTCACGGAGATTCCATACTCGGATTGGTTCTTATTTCACTTATTTGTCATCAATTTTTGTTGCTATGTTGTTAATTTGAATACAATGAATAACAGCTGTAATATTATTATTATTATTATTATTATTAGTAGTAGTAGTAGTAGTAGTAGTAGTAGTAGTAGTAGTAGTAGTAGTAGTAGTAGTAGTATTGTTCTTTATTTTTGTTGTTGAGAGAATAAAAAATTCATCAGGTACATCACGAGTTAGCAAAGTACCACGAGATTGGCCGTTTCTGTAAAGAAGAAGGCGAAGCTGTTGATGCTAAGGCAGCTCTCTATCATGAACAGCAGGTCGATACAGCTCAAGTTGTATATATATATATAAACGTAAAGTTATACAATTGTGAGGAAAAAAAATGGTTGAAAATTATAAGTAAAATAAGTGATCGGCCAGCCCAGTGGTCGGGAAACCAGGGTAAATTACCCCAGACGGTGTAAAAATGAACTCGGCCTGGCCCGTTTCATAGGCCAAATTTTCCAGCCCGGCCCCTTTTTATAAGCGCAAAAATTTTGGCTCAACCCGGCTTGATTTAAAACCAACCCATTTTAAACCCCTAAAATCAAGGCTGGGCCCATAGAGTACTCTAGTATGTAAGTATGTATGTTATAAATTAGTGTAACGCTGTTAGGTGGTGCTGTAATCGCAAAATGACATTTGAAAAAATTTGTCATATTTGACAGGCTACCTTTAGTAGTAATAATAATAATAATGACTATGCATTATTGATTTACCTCATGAATATTCATACATTAGCATATTATATGATTTTTGAAATTTATACTAAGAAATAGTTATTTATACAATAACGATACATTCAGGCTGCAGACCTTGGTGTCTCAGAGGCAGCATGGACACTTGCTTGTATCCAGCTGATGATGCCCCATGATGTGATGCCCAGTATTTCTGTGAGATGACTCATATTTCACTGAAAATTAATATTATTATTAATATCGGGTTATCTTTAATTGAATTAGGTTCTTTGTATTAACAGGTGGAGAATGAGAACAGGGATCTTGGCTTTGAGTACATGAAAATGGCTGCTTACGGAGGTGACAGAAAGGCTATGCTCTTCCTTGCAAAGGCTTATGAGACTGGGAGTGGCTTGCCCGAGGGAAAGTAATTATTAACGAGATAATTTAAAGATGTTAATTTGTTGAACATTTTAAGCAATTTGGAAATGAATTTATTTAAATTTGAGATAATTTGAAGAGTTTTTTTAAATAATTATGAAAGTAATAATTGTTAAACAATTGAAAAATATGTTTTGTTGAAAACGATTTACTTAAAATATTCACCTTTTAGCTCCACAAGCTACAGAGAAGCCGTGGCGTGGTACGAAAAAGCCCTGGACAGGTTTGAGGTGGGTTCAGAGCCGTCGACGGGGTTTGATTCTACGATGGACGATCCACCATATCAAATCAAGGCTTCTTTGGCCCAAATGTACATGAATGGGGGATATGGACTGTCACCGGACCCCAATAGAGCAGGTAGTACTTGACCAATCAGTTGATTAGAATGGCATGTTCTGTTCTGATCAGGTATCAGTTTCACACCAAGTGTTGTGATCACTTTGCGTACTTGGCACATTCAGATTGAGAATGCAACTTTACAGTGTTATGTAGCTCTATTTTGTATGTCCGAAACGTAGAGCCACTTGAAATAAACTATTTGTAATTTTCGTAATATCGCCTGATATGATATTGTGTCACTGATCTGGATCTTTTAATTTTTATGCTTTGACCACATGGGAAATGTATTTATGGGATGGGAGATGTGAAGTATGCTAGTGAACTCCAAGAAACTGATGATAAATAGTTTTTTTGATAATTATTGTTTGTAAAAATACGACTGTTATTAGTTGGTTGTTCTTAGTGTTGATAAATTTTCTCACAGGGGATTTGTACAACGAAGCAGCAGAAGGAGCCATGGAGGCCATGAAAGGAAAATTGGCAAACAAATATTACGCTATGGCGGAGGAGGCGTATGCTGCTGTTGAAGATGAAGATTAGTTGTATTCATTGTTGAAGATGAAGATTAGTTGTATTAATTGCTGGAGATGGAGAGTTGTTGTATTCATTGCTGGAGAATGGAAGTTCAGTTTTACCACTCTCTGTTGATAAAATATTGTTGGTTGTTTAGATGCTTGTTCTGTATGGGTTTGTCTCTTTTTCTCTCTCTCTCTTTCCCCTTCTCTGTTATGTTGCAATTTTTTTCTTTATTGTTGAATTATTTTGTCTGGTCTTTTATTTTGCCTAACTACTCATTAGTACAAAATATTTTGAATTGCTGTTTTATTCATGGTATATTCATTTTTAGATAGAACTGTTTAAAGATCGATTTGTGCGACTGTATTCGCCCCTGTTAGAAATAGATTTTATTGATGTTATTGGTTGATGTCAGACTGTTAATTGAGGCATTTTTAAAGGGCGATTAACTTGAGACTGATTATTGCATTGTTGCTTGTCATTGTATTTTGTGGTTTAGTATCTTTTTTTTACTGGCGTATCCTGTTATTGTGTTTTGTTGTTTACACTTGTATACTGTTATTTACCATTGTATCTTGTTGTTTTACCATTGTATCTTGTTGTTTGTGTTGCTTTTTATTTTGACCTGATCATTTATTTTTGATGAAATGCATTGCATAGTAGCAATTTCTTGTTGGATATGGTGCATGAAAAAATGAAATAATATTGTTTATTCTACTGTGATCTCTGTTATATGTTGAATGAGAATAATCTTGTTTTATACTAAAGAGACAGTTTTTTTTTAAATTTTATAGCTCTTTGAAATCTTGTTTCACTCGATAGTTTCATATTTTGTAGCGTTTTGTTGTTGTTTCATTGCTGCAATTCCAATTTTTTATATATTTTTTATTTCTGTGTGCATGCTCATCCAGTTGATTGCTCGCTTCAAACGTTTTCGTCATCATTATCATCACCCTTAGTCATCATTATCATCACCCTTCATCATCCTTAATCATCATTATCATCACACTGCATCATCATTATCATCACACTGCATCATCATTATCATCAGCTTTCATCATCATTATCATTACCCTTCGTCATCATTATCATCACCCTTCATCCTTATCATTAGCACCTTTAATCATCATTATCATCACCCTTTGTCATCATTATCATCACCCTTCCTAGTTATCTTCATGAACAATTGCCAGTTGTGTATTTTTAGCACATTTGTTAATCACAAATTATTTTTTATTTACATGGGATAAATTTCAGTCTGTTATATATAACTACTTGAACATTGCAGTCTGTCATATATAACTACACGAACATTGCAGTCTGTTATACATAACTATATTAACATTGCAATATGTTATATATAACTATATTAACATTGCAATATGTTATATATAACTACACCAACATTGCAGTATGTTATATATAACTATGTGAACATTGCAGTCTGTTATATATAACTACACGAACATTGCAGTCTGTTATATATAACTACACGAACGTTGTATTGATAAACCACAACAAAAAAATCTACTTTTAAATTCTTTTTTTTCTGACAAAATTCATTCAATTTTTAATCTTGATTGATTTAAGTATTTCAGTTTTTGTTATGCGGACAATCTCGGTGCATATATGCAGCTTTTTGTTTTGGCGAGTGTTTTTAATTTATGCTTTGCACGGTACGCAACTGTGTTCTTGATTAAAAGTTTGGTGCTTTTTGAACGTCTCATTACCTTGTTACTTGTTAAGATTTGAGGTGTTTTTATTTCATATTCCACACGCCCACCCATGATGAGTGCTTTCATATCTCAGGCTTTCTCTTCCTATCCCGGTTGTTTTGTTTGATTTTTCTTTAATAAAGCTTAGAAATGTTTTTCTTTAGAATGGTTTTTCTTAGTTTTGTTGTTAATACATTTTTTTTTATTAAATTCAAGTTAAGTTTTTTAACAGTCATTTCATTACTTATATCTTCATAAGACATTTGCTTACTAAGGTGCAGTTAATATTTTCCAGTTCAATGTCTTAGATTCTTTTGTTTATTATCATAGATTATAAACTGGACTATATTATAATGTCAGTAACAGAAGTGGTGGAAGGTTTTCAGTTCTTTTATCTCTGGATCAGCATATGAGATGAAAGGCAATCTGCTTTAAATATTCCTTAGTTATATATGTATTATTTATCCATAAGAATGGCTGGTAGTACCAGACAACCCATAAGAATGACTGGTGGTGCCAGACAATCCATAAGAATGGCAAATTCACTTATTAGTTCTGAGGATTGACTTAGAAATTTGTCTAAGAAATGGTTAAAAATAACAAAATTCCCACTTAGGTTGCTTGAAATCTAAAAATGTTAATGTTTTTGACATCTCAGCATATATTATCATTCATTAGGTTTTTTATTCATATTTTGTTACGCAAAACTAAAATTCAGGTTTAAAAATAAAAAGGGAAATTACATAGAACTTATTGAAAAGTTAAGCACTGATTCAAGTCTTATATCTGAACCTTTAAAGACAAATATTGTGAATTTATTCAGTAACTGTCAAGCCATGACAATTCTTTGCAGTGGCGGATCTAGGAATTTCGTAAGGGGGCCCAAAATTTTTTCAGTTTTTTTTTAAATTTTGATTGCTGTCGTTATAAAGTCCGTTGTAAGATATCTTGAATTTTTTATTTCGTAAAACCAAACAAAAGGAATCGAAATTAAACTTTTAATCTACTCGCATTTTCCCCCTCTTTTTTCTGTATTTTTTCTCTATGGAGCAATATCAACACAAAACACCTCTTTTTTCATCATAGAGTTATGTCATCAGACACTTAAAAGCTAAAATTAAGTGAACCATGAAAAACTTTTGCAATTAGGCGGCTACCATTTGTTTGCAATTTTTCAATGATAATAAGTCAATAAAATAGAAAAACCTTGACCACATTCTTCTAAATACTTCATATGTGAAATATGTGTAAATTGAAAATATAAGAAACTTTCGAATCAATATAGAAAAAACTAAGTTTTTATTATAACTTTTTACTTTAAAAAATCAAATATCGCTTTCATTAAATAAACTAAAAACTGGTGGTTCATTTC
Organism: Erpobdella octoculata; assembly: GCA_963978895.1. Taxonomy (NCBI): domain Eukaryota; kingdom Metazoa; phylum Annelida; class Clitellata; order Hirudinida; family Erpobdellidae; genus Erpobdella; species Erpobdella octoculata. The sequence goes on from OZ022241.1 coordinate 34,514,621, forward strand.
TTTACAGAAGAGTTCAAACCTCAGAATCTTAAACTTTACATTTCTTAGGCCAATTTTGAGACCTTATTTCCTTGGGGGCCCAAAACTATGTCAAGGGGCCCACTGAAGTCAGAAAGAGAATACCCTCTCTGCTCCCTCCAAATTGTCGTCCCTGAACTCACAGCTTTTATTCAGATTACAAATGATTACGGTTTTAAGAACTTGTTGTTGAGCCGTCTAAACTTATTTAGAAAAAGGATGGTGTCATTTTCAACTTTTTTGCTGGACCCGCCCGTGAAAGTCTAAATGTTTTTTGAAATATTATTTGAATTATATTTTGTATTGAATTGGTTTGAAAAAGGCCCGAAATTCTTAAATATCTGTCAATTATCAGAACTATTGATGGTCGAGAGGTGAATTTAGTAAAGATACAGAGACAAAAACTTTAAGCTAAAAAGTACAATTTTTTATTTTTTTGAAAACTCTTAGGGGGGCCGGCCCCCCCCCTCCTAGATCCGCTAGTGATTTTTTGAAATGGCATGGTATGTAATGTAAGGCTTTTGCTTGTTGACAGTTGTAGACCTGAGGACAGGACAGAAGCATCCTAATGGGGGATGCACTTATGTCATTTCCTCAATTTTTTGAGAAAACACTTCCAGAAAAACTGATGGGGAAACGGGTAGTCGCAGGTAGAACTTCTCCGAAATTTTTTCGAAAACACTCACTTTCTCCTGTCAAAAAAGCTGATGACTGGGGAGGTCCTACTCGTACTTTTCCAGAAATTTTACTCCAAGTTATGGTCATAAAAAACCCGGATATTTTACCAAAAATACGTTTTTATTGATTTATCTGGTTACATTCTCTGGATTTGTCACTGCCAGAGAGAGGATCAACAATTCCAACCCCTCTGGTTTTTACTGGCCCCACAAATAAAGGTGAAAAAAAAGTAGCACGGAAGCTTTTTCAAAAGATACCAAGCCTCGATCGTTGAGTTGTCTGAGCTTTTCCATTAAAAGTAAAGTATTTTTTAACTTGATTTACCTACTGAGGAGCATCATAAGCGTCATAAATACGTCAAAGGTCTTCTCGTCTGGGTTAAAGCAGTGGGGGTAAATAGCGAAGTTTGATGTTTTCTTTAGAGAAAGCTTGTCGTCAGCCCTATAGCGCCCTAGCACATAAGTTATGTCGGCAAATTACGGTTCGATAGGAATAAAAGGTCACAGGAACTCATGCGGACTTTTTTTAATCAATACGAAAGTGGATGTAGCGATTTACAATTTGGATACGACAATGGCTTAAAAATAACGTGAATTACACACCTGGTAGACCAGGTTATCCCAGTGTTCGATGGCAATCTTTACTGCTTAGCTAGTTAGCCATAGATATATATCTATGTAGTTAGCTTTTTGTCGTTTTTATGCTCTAATAAATTAATATTAAAGTTTTACATTTTTGACATATTTGAAGTAGCAAAAATTTAAAAAAATTATTATTAGTAATAAAATGCAATTTAAGAACATGAACCTTATGCAAACTCTGCTTCACATTTAAATTCTGCTTGAATACGTTTGTTTTGGTAGTTTTCTGGTTGGCTTTTTTCATAAAATGCCTCTGAAGCGTCCTTAGTTAATTGTCTAATAAAAATGGAATTGTGCAGATTTGATATTTTAACAAATAAATTGATAATTAAGAAGAATGTCGAAAATACACCAAGCAACAGAACTTGTCTTGAGAAAGAACTTTCAAGCTGTGGACAAGAACATGATGAGAAAATTAAAGAGTTGGTGGAAGAAAAAGATAATCTTCAGCATTTTCAGCAATATCTGAAACCTTTAAACTGCGGTAAGTAAAATAAGTTATTTTTCTTTGTGTCTTGTAGTTGCAGTGACAATTTTCAATCAGCTGGTTTACGATTCTTTTTTTTTTATTAATTTATACCTATAATGTCATATATTATGTATATTTAAAAAACCAGTGGGCATAGTACCATAGTTTCACCAGCTTTTAGTTGTAATTGTTCAACGGTTTTTAGCCAAGTTATCTTGTATTGTACCACAGGATGGAAGAGAGAGATTGTTTTCAGAAGTATTATCAATGGCGTGAGTGCTAAAGATTCAAAGGGCAGACATGCTGATGTTTATTATTATTCTCCTACTGGAAAGAAATTGGTGAATTTATTTCTTTATATTTGCAATTAAATTTAAAGACATTTTTTTGAAAATTGAGTAACATTATTAATCAGTCAAGTTTTGATTTTACAGAGGTCTACACCTAGTATCCTATCTTTTTGTAAGTTGAATTTTCCTATCAAATGAGAGTTGTTTTTTGGATGAATTGAAATGATGTTATATTATAAACTCTGAAAATTCACTGCAAAATATATTGATTATTTTGATAAAGTGGCACTCAATGGAGTGAAACAGCAAGAGAAACTGCTGGCATTAAATTTTACATTCATCGGGAGAAAGATTTCGAATCACCCCAACGAATGGTACAGGAATGCAAAAGAAAAAACTCCAAGCGATACTCCCAGGCCAATTTCCGGCGTGAAAAAAATAAAAAAGATAACCATCTCGTCCGATGTAGTCACGACCGTTATTAAGACTCCGGTAAAAGGTAGAGGCAGACCTAGAAAAACTCCTGAAAAATGCCAATCTTCCAAGATTGAGGGAGAACTCATTGCAAGTGCTGCTTCTATGATTCCAGCTGATGAAAGTTTTTCCAAGTTTGCAGACATAAAAAATACTGGTGATAATGAAGGGTTAGAAAATTTTATTTTTTATTTCATTAAAATAATTTATTGTTTATTTTTTGTTCAAAATTATTAGAGCTGTAGAATTTTTTTGTGAATTGTGGATTGTTACTTGATTCTGTTCATTGTTTCATTTAAAATATTATTATTGTTATTATTATTTTAAAGCGACAAAAGATGCTATGATTAATATAAGCTATAATAATTTATCATAGAAATGTTTTACTGATATAACATTAAATTTCTTTATTTTATTTAATTGGTGTAATATTTTTTCTCGATACACCAGCACCACGTTTTAACGTAATCACATGCTTGACTCACAAATTTTGGAATATTTTATTTGTTGGCATTTAAAAATAAAAAGGACAATCGAGTTTTAGACGAAAAAGAGATTAAATAGATTATTTTTAACCAGAAAAGTGTTTTTAATGCAAAAGAACTTTTGTTCCAAAAGTACAAGTTTACCTTTCGCTCAGACAATAAAGGACATTAAATTTTGTTATGTTTCTGGACTAATTTGTTTATTTTGCTGCAATGTGTGTTTGAGCTTGGGATGCGCAGTAATTTTATTTTGACTGCAGTTTAATCTTGTGAAATTGTCCATCAGGTCTAAGGTATTACAGCGGGGATGATAAGATAGCATTTATTATTTGGCGGCCGCTTAGATTTGAATAAAGCAATTATTGATTGATTGTTTAGTGCAGACAATAAATAGCCATTGCATTATCTGTGGGCATTTATTTGAACAAAACCTTTGTGAAGCAGCGATCCATTAGACTCGGAATGACCTTTTGAAGGATGATGAACAATAATCGTGGTCAGGCCGTGAAGCTAAAAGGCCTGTATGAGAATAAAGTCTGTCTTATAGTTATGATCCATTGTGTTTGTAAATGTATCATTTTAATAAGGATCCAATAAATATTATCCTAATTGTAATTAACTAATTACTTATATTGTTTATCCTGTAGTTCATTGTGCATGACTTGTGAAAATGATGAAGATGATGGAAATGAATCTCCAGATAGAAAAAGAGCATCCCGTGCAGAACCTCTTCAGAAGTAAGTTTAGTCGATTGTTCATCGAAAAATCATGACTTAACTCTTTGAGCTGAGAAATTGAGTATAATATTGTAGCACAAAATACCGATATCGAAAGGCTTGCTTCTCTCTTCTTCCATGTTTTTCTTTCTTTTTTTTCAGCAGCGAGATAGAAAATAAACGGTTGTAAAGTGAATCTCACAACACGATTTCGTTTCGTTTTTTTAATTCTTTTCCTCATAAAGAATTAAACTCTCTTTCAAAAATTACGTCATAAAATTAAAAAAAAATTTTTTTTTAGAAAATTAAAGCAACTTACATGAAATTTGCTAGTTTCATTTATTGTCGAATTTTCTATTTTTATCTTGTTACATCAAATTTTTCATCACTTTTTTTTTACAAATTTTTCTTCTCTATAAATGTGTGACATCATTTAAGGGTGACATCATAAGCGTGCCAAGTTCTGATGGCACCTATGTATGTGACGTCGATTATGAATGGCTCTTAGTATGACATGTCGTTTATAGATGTCTCCTAATTAAAATATGCCAGACTTGGAACTGGATTAACTGGAAGGTTGCTACTCAGATTCGAACTGACCACCACACCACGGATAATACACACACGTGTTTTTTATGTGTGTCTTATTTGCTTTTGGTAATTCTTGAGTGTATTTCATCTTTTCAGATCATCTCCTCTCTTAAAAGATGTCAAAAGAAAGGCCGCCAGCAAACAAAAAATAAAACGGTTATTCATTGAATTTTGTTTTTGTATTTATAAACAAAAGCTTTTCTAGAGATATTTAAAAAAAGTCATCTACTTTGCTCTAATGTGAAAAAGTTAATAATTTTTACTACATTGTTATAATTATAATTATTAATGTCATTCTCATAAATATATCAATTGCAAAAGGAGTCTTTTTTTTTCTAGCTCCATCCCCATAAAAGGAAAGTTATGCAACTTCAACTGTCCTGGACTGGAGAAAGTCTGTCCGAATCTGCAGTGCACGAAGTGTTTCTGTCTCTTCCATCCTGAGTGTGTCGAAGTTGATCAAAGTACCTCTAAGGACGTGGATTATGTCTGTCAGGTATGATGTGCTTGTGACTCTTAGCTGTAAAATCAGTTTACTGTACCAACTATTATCATTTTAGAGGCGCTGGTGGCAGATCGGTAGAGCGTTCGCCTGTCGATCGTTAGGTCGGCAGTTCAAGCCTCACCGGCGTCACCAGCGTAACTCCCTTAAGCAAGGAGTTCACTCGCATTGCTAAAGGGGTAGGCGCCTGTAAATGGCTGCCTCTGCAAAGAACCACTTCAGTGGCCTTGAAGTCCTTTAGGATTTACGCCACTCTAAATATTGTCAAACATTATTATTATTATTATTATCATATCAGGACTGATGATCTATTCAAAACTGTGCCAAAAATGTTCATCCTATTTTTTTATTTATTTTCATATCGAAAGATCTGCCGAGGATCTGAATCGACGCCTTCCAACATCGCTCGGGAAAAGTCGACAAATTCAAAGAAGTCTGTCGACGTTTTTTTAAACAATTTGAAAAATTTGAGCAAGGTGTGTGGTCCTGCAGTTGAAGCTTTGCGAAAGGCATCTTCTCCCGACGGTTTATTCGGTGATGATAGCAGCATTTCAAAAACAAACACAATTACAATTACTACTTCAGTTCAACAGCAAAAAGTTATTTCAACTACAAAATCGAGCAGTGCTGTTGTTGAGTCGCCGTTCACATTCGCTCGCTCGGTCAATAATTTAGTCATCCCCATTGGAGACTGCTACAACACTAATAATGCAACAACCTATCCTGGCACTGCATGTTACATGCTTCCACAAACTCCTCAAATCGTTCCGTACGGTTACAACACCAATCTGGGAATGTTTCCGACGCTACCTTCCGTCAACACGTTCAACAGTCCGGCTGCTCTGCCCAATATCTTTTTGTCCAACAATTCGGCCTCGGTTTTTCCTCAAAGTGTTATTCCTAATCAGCAATTAAATTTCCAGTTTAATCTTCCGTCTCCTCTATTGCATTTCGGTCCAGCGACTGCTTTTCCCATTCACCCTTCTCGAATGCAAGGTCAGTTTTCTTCTACCGATCTAGTCTACCCGCAGATGCCCGTGCTGACCCCGGTCGTTACTCTGAGCTCGACCCAACCCAGTTACAACCATTTTGTATCTCGTGCTCCAGCAGTTTCACGTGATCATCAGGTGAAATCAAAAGATCTTACAAAAAGTTTGCCTGGTTCATGTAAAACTATCAACCATTTGAATGTTTCGTCCAAAGAGACGTCCGATGCTAACCGCGGAAGTAATGCCGATTCTCCGCCGACGTTGCTTCCGTGCATTTCTTCAGCTGGATCTTCAAGTCAGAAAGATGCTTCATTTGATGAATTCAGTTCCAGCAGCCTCGTAGGCACAAACTTGACTTCAAGCTCGCAGTTATCTTCTGACAGTTTAGTTAATCGAACGCCTCTGCCCGTATTCATTTACGACTTCTCTACGAGACTCGAATCGACCATATCATCCAATGGCGTCGTGACGAAAATAATTTGTCCGGAGCCCATCTCGGTATCGGGACAGGGCGCAGATGAATGGACCGGCAAGGGTGCTGATCTTGCTGGTGATCATAACGATGTGGATCAAAGCAATGACCTGAATAGTTCAAGATGTGTTGAGACGAGTCTCATTGGGAGCTGTGACAAAGAAATCGTATTGACGTCGCCACGTGGCACGGACGATGTCGACATATGTCATCGTGTCAGTGAAATCACTGACAGAGTAGATAGTTTGTCGCCGTTGTCACCATCGTCATTGATGGTTACGACGGCTAAGCAGGGTAAAGATGACAAGAACAATCATCAGAATAAAAGGTCAGCTTATCACATTAAAGAAAAAAATGACTTAAATAAAACAAATTCAGATCGGCATCATATTCCTGATAGTGATGATGTAACAGCTGATGGGAGTTTGAATGGAAGTGCTAATGATAAAAGAGTTGATGATAAAAATAGTGGTGCTACAGACAATCCAGGTGTAATTACGAATATGAACGATTTTCCTACCTGTAACGATCACTCAAAAAGTAACCCATTTATCGATGAAGCTGATGAATGCCGAAGCAAAACTCCAATTGGTCGGTGTCGGCAGGCCGATGAATGTTTTGAATCCGTCGAGGAGGGGGGGACCGTCAGTCGGGAAGCAACAGCTGTCGATTCAATGCCGTCACTTTCGCCGTCTCCGTTCATTGAAACATTGTCATCGTCACCACAAGTGGAATCAATGTCTCCAGGATTAAGATCAACATCTCCAGGATTAAGATCAACATCTCCAGAAGTAAGATCAACATCTCCAGAAGTAAGATCAACATCTCCAGAAGTAAGTGTTGTTTCAACCATATACATATATATATATATATATATATATATATATATATATATATATATATATATATATATATATATATATATATATATATATATATATATATATATATATATATACTAGCTGGCCTAGCAAACTTTGTTTTGCCTTATAAATTATTTAGTTTTTTTTTTATTAAATGTTTAATGTACAGATTATGTCAATTTAAAAAAATCAATCTCGAAGAGCAATCGAGTGTACAATGTTTTTTGTCAGTCCATCTTTAGCCAACACAAACAAACTGGATGGTTTGCCCTCGCAAGAACATGCCATGTATAACTGTCCGTGAGAATGGCTGTATCTTAAAATTTAAATCATTGACATCCACATTTTTTGCTGCAAAATGACTCTTTCTACCAGCCACTCATGATTCAGCACTGTGGCCATGGATGATTGCTTTTTTATGTTGCACATTGCTTAAGTGCTGAATGAGCTGTTCTGCCTCCATCCAATAAAGTTGCTGCAATGCCAGACGATGCAACGGCCAAAGCTATGCAATTATTTGATCGTATTTCGGCGAGAATTAGAGAAATGAGAAATGTTTCCCCAGTTCCACCTGGTGCATCCAAAAAAAAAGAATCCACCTTGTTTTTCCAAAACTGCCAGTATAATGAGGTCGTAAATCATTCTTTGTTCATCAGTCATTAGTGGAACATAGGGAGTAACAATCGCTGCCATTTCTACAGTATTGTACCTCAGTTCACCTGAAAGGAATCTGCCATGTTGTTGACCTCAAAATGCAAGACGATGAACATTTTCAATCTCAGACAGTTAACCCGTTTTAGACCATCGTACGTTTTACGAACACACTTATTTTTGGCGTTGCATAAAATTAAGTTGTAATTTTTTTTCTGTTAAAAGTTTTTTTTTATGTTAAGAAAGCTTCAATACACTGTATAAAATTTTTTAAATAATTTTTTTATTCATATTAAGTAGTTTAATCTGGGTTAGAATATGAACATTTTCAAGGTTATCGACCGATATAACTTTAAAAATTTATTATGCTAATTTCATGAGAGTTATCATAACAAAAGTTTGAAATATCGAAAGAAGATGTACTCAAAAGTAAACAGCAACGTTAATTAAATTTTATTGTGTTTACACTAACCCACAATCTGAACATGTATGAGTCATGCTCGTTCTACGATCGTTGGGCGTATAGAGTACTGTATGCGAACGAGTCGAAACTAGTTTATTCAGCTTATAGGTGTGCAGTGGTTGAATTGGTGATAGTGTTTTTTGCAAATTTCATTCTTCGAATGAAATGTTTGTAAAGTTTAAAAATGAAAGGCGTCAAACAGAACGTTTTTTCACGTTGAAAGAAGCTATGTAACTAATTCTTGATGATGATGATAGCATTGAGGTTGACATACTTGTCATTCTTCCGCCCGGCGCATCATAATACGTGACTGATGAATAAGCAAATGAGGAAGAAATGTTATTCTTTGTAATATCCGGGAAGGTAGAAGTTGATTATACTAATGATGGGATGGGATTAGACTGTGTCTGTTCTTTGGGTGAAGAAATGTAGGTAGCAAATACGGTCAGTTCAATGCCGCGGCAACCAAAACGCCAAAAACGATTGAAATGCACTTGGACCAAAAAGAGTCATTTGAATAGCCACTTTTAAAACAGTCTATATATAACAAGTTTGAAACACCACAATGGTGCTTTGCTTGAAAAACCCCATATAGGCTGTTTAGGTTGTTTTATACCGATGAAATGAATTCATGCACGGTTGAAAAAACAAAACGATAGGGAAGATTCAGCAAATGGCCATGGTCATGATCTGGAAAAGGTGAAAACAGTAGGTCGCTACAAGCTGGAAAATTATGGCAAAACACTGTACATGTGGGCCAAGTGCGGCAAACGACTTCATCGGAATTGTTTTGGTGCTTTCCGCACACTCATCCAGTTCTGAAACGACTATCATGAACTGCTTGACTGATTTATTGAATGTTAATTTTTTGGATTTTATTGAACTGTGTTACTGATAAAGTCAGAAATGTGTTTTTAGCTTTTCTGTTTACAGCCTAAAATTTATATTATAATTGTTTGCGTTGAGAACAAAAAAATTGACTTTTAAACATTTTGTCGTTTTCAGTAGTCTATACGACCACCGTTCGAAAAACGAGCATAGTGAATTTTCAAAGTTTTCTTTCAAATAAAAAATAATTAAAAATAAAGCTGTTAAAACATAAGCAAGTAACTTAGAAATAACAAAAAAAAATAATAGAAATCTAATTAATAAAGTTTTGGACCTAAACGGGTTAAAGATACTCTTTTATAGGAAACAGTATAAATGTAAATCATTGATCAAACTTTATATATATATATATATATATATATATATATATATATATATATATATATATATATATATATATATATGTGTGTGTGTGTGTGTGGGTCTGTCAGTTTGTTTGTTTTGTTTGTTTCTCTGTCTGTCTGTTTGTCCTCTGTTTTTCCAAAATAACTTTTTTAAATAATTAAAAAAAAATATTCTAAATAGCCATGGACCTATCCTCAGACCTACCAAATGTACAAAAAAAATTTCATAAAAATCGGTTCAGCCGTTTTGGAGGAGATCAATTTCAAACACTATGACACGAGATATATATATATATATATATACACTATGACACGAGATTTATATATATATATATATATATATATTATATATATATATATATATTAGCATAAAAAATTTCCTATGTATGTATGTATGTTTTAAATTCACCTTATGCTGTAAGGTGGCGCTGCAATCATCACTAATAAATTTCCGTCATTTTTTACCAGTTATTTTTACTATGTATAATAATGGCTTATTCCATACTCCGAAAAACCTTTATCCATAGAATGTTGATCTTAAAATAACTTGATTAATGCTGTACATTCTATTAAATCTCTGAAAAAGACAAGCTGCTGATTTTATTTTCTGTCTCTAACTTTATCTTTTCTATATTCATACTCCTTTTATTTAATTTTATTTTATTATTTGAATGTTAACCGCTGTGCATCATTGTCAGGCCGGTTAATAAAGATTCACTTACTTACTTACTTAATTAATTAATAATGCATGTATATATTCCGTGTTGACATAATTTTATTCATTTGATCAGGAGAGTTTCAGGTTCCAAAATGATTTATTTTTAAACAAGGAGGATTGCTTCACAGTTCAACTTTTGGAACATTTCAAACAATCAGTTTTGGTAAGTTTTCTCTTTTTCAAATTTAAACTCTCAAGACTTTTAATTTTTTTAATAATATTTTTATTTATTCCAAATGAAATATAATTAATTTCAGGACTTCACAGAGGTTGACCTGACAAGCAAACAAATTTATTACTCATTCGTTAACATATTTACCTCATCAACCAATTTTTCTCACATATCAACTCTTCACTTGAAATTTTGTCCTCTGCATCTTCTGGAATTAATTTCCATACATCTATGGAATCTTGTACAGCTAACTCTAGCCGTCGAATCTAGTCCTGTTGAAAGTTATATATCTCTTTTGGCTAGCTTCAAGCACTTGAAGACACTTAAGATTGAAAAAGAAACTTCTAGTAGTGATGGTGGTCTCACTGACTTTCGGCCTAAAAACTTTGGCGATGTTGGCAGAACGTGCGAAGTTTGTGATGAAGTTAGTTGCGATCATCGTTCCAATGCTGTTCGTGAAAACCGGTCAAACTTCTCCGAACTCCGAGAGTTGGTTGGTAGTTTTTTCTTTTCGATCTAGAAATGTTGATTCGATTCAAAATGTATTGATTAATTCTGAACGTTATTTGTTTTATTTCTCGCAGCATATAAACGAGAGTGGTTGCGTATATTTGACGGAATCGATTCTTTCGTGTCAGTTCGACAAGCTGACACGTTTAAATGTGACCTCATGTGATGGATGGAGCAAAGAAGTGAGTATGTTGGAAATGAAAACCACATTGTATATGTGATCTAATAGTTCAATTTTAGTTATATGTTTGTTCTTTGTTTAACCTGTTTTGGACAATCATTGGTTTTATAAACACACTTTTTGATGGAGTTGGGTTTAAAAAGTTTGTTTATGTTCAGAAAGCTTCAATTTAACATTTAAACTTTTTTTTATAATTTCATTTACTTCTTATAAATAGTTTAAATCTGCTACAGAATGTGAGAATTTTCCAGGTTTTAGACTGACATTTCAAAAATATATTATGCTAATTTCATGCAAAATATCTCAACAGAAGTTTGAAATTGAGAAAGGCATGCACTCAAAAGTAAACTAGCTACATTGTTAGCACGCATGAGTCATGCTATTTTTCAAACATTGGTCTAATAAGGTACTGTATGAAGATGAGTTGATAGTAGTGCACTATCGAGTTAGTAATATTGTTTTGTGCTAATTTTGTTTTCCAATTGAAATATATTTGAGGTTTCAAAATGAAAAACGTCAACCAGAAATGTTTTATGCTAAAAGAAGCTTATGAAAAAATTCTTGGTGATGATAATAATATTGTAGACAACTTGAATATAACTCCCACAAAACACTACAATGATAAAAATGCTGCTCTTTGCAATGTCCTTGGGCAAGTAGAGATTTTATACTCATGGTAAGACTGTGTTAGACAGTGTTGTTTCTTTAGGTGAATAAATGATTTCACAAATTAATTCAATGCCACTCCAAAGAAGGTTGATATCTACATTGAACAAGGTTTGATTTATTTGAATCAACAATTCTGAAAAAGTCCACACTTTGAGGTTCATGTTGTGTTACAATTATGTCATACATTCTTGCATGGCCAAAGAAATCAGAAGATTCCCTGCTAGATGCGGCAACCATGATTTTGATGTAACGGAAGATGAGATGGCTCACTTTATACAGAGTTTTATCATTCCAGTGGCTTTCCCTCTATGTGTGTCAAGGTTTTGACTGGTCATAAAATGACAACATCAAGATCTTCTTTTCATCCAATGTGATGAATGCTATCGGTTTGAAGCATTCAAGGAAGATCTATACACGGGAGTGACCACGGAAATTTGAATTTTTGAATAGTGTTGAACTCTGCTGCTGACAGTGCCAAAAAATAAATTAAAGATTTTTTTCATTTTGCTAATTGCCTAACACTCATTTTATGAGTTTGAACGCTATAAATAACAACTTTTTCAAGGTTAAAACTTGAGTTGCCTTCAGCAGTCTATTCGATCAATGCTCGTAAAACAAACATAAGCTAATTTCAATGTTTTGTTTGAAATATTCCAAAATATAAATATTGAAGCCTATGCAAGAAGCCTAAAATAATCAAAAATAAAAAAATATTAATAATAAAGTTTTGGTCCTAAATGGATTAAATATTTATTCATACTTTTGTTTTCAAAATCAACGATAGTGCGACAATTTCATGTTAGAGATCATCGGTAAGTAAGTTTGTCATGAAGTTTCACTGAATAAATGAAACTTTATAATGCTATGTTGCAAAAAAAAAATTGTATCCTTCAGTAGGAAGTTTTGCTTTTAAAATATCTCAAAAGTATTGAAAATGACTCTCTTGTATTTTGTTTGTTCCATTCCAATTTATATTAGTATTTATATTACTTGAAATAATTTCTAACAAGTTCTACAAGTTAATCCCAACCTTACGCAGTGCTATACACCTACCTGGAATTGCATGCATGATTAGCCGTATTTTAAATATCAAAATTTTCATCACAAAAGCAGATTTTATTGGCAGTAACGAATAACAGTCATATTCTAAGCATTTAAGATGTAAGAAAATCAGAGTTTGATAATCTTATCTTATTTTTAGACGTACGGACTGTTGGGTCGTCTCGTTCAGTTGACCTCACTTGAACTCTGCTCAGGAGGTGGCATACCCGATGTTGGATTGTCATCTTCCCTACCCAAGCTGGAAAAGTAATGGCTCTTACTTCTCAACAATACTTTCTCACTTCTCAGCAATAATTTTTTTCTTCTCAACAATACTTTCTTACTTTTCAACAATACTTTCTTACTTTTCAACAATACTCTTTTACTTCTCAACAATACTTTCTTACTTCTCAATAATACTTTCTTACTTTTCAACAATACTTTCTTACTTCTCAACAATACTTTCTTACTTCTCAACAATACTTTCTTACTTTTCAACAATACTTTCTTACTTTTCAACAATACTTTCTTACTTTTCAACAATACTCTTTTACTTCTCAACAATACTTTCTTACTTCTCAACAATACTCTCTTACTTCTCAACAATACTTTCTTACTTCTCAGCAATAATTTCTTTCTCCTCAACAATACTGTCTTACTTCTTAATTATTACTTAGTTACTTCTCAACAATATTTTCTTACTTCTCAACAATACTTTCTTACTTCTCAACAATATTTTCTTACTTCTCAACAATACTTTCTTACTTTTCAACAATACTTTCTTACTTCTCAACTTCTAATAAAATCTTTTGGAAGTGTCTTTTTTGTAGTTTGAGCATTCAGAATTAACATCTTTATGGGTGCCTCCCTATAGTGATGATGGCCATTATCACCCTGTTAAAAACACTTGACAATAGCATTAATTAAAGTAACTTTTACATTTTCTACAAAAACAGTTTGTTGGAACTGAAGCTTCACAAATTCGTTGTGGACTGGTCGTTATCATCGTGCATTCAGAAGATGTCTCGGTTGAAAGTACTACATGTTGCTCCTCGAACTGAACATAAGGGAGTCAATGAGGTCAGCTGATTTGCTTTCTCAATTTTATTTTTTTTTGGTGTACTCCCTTCATTGCTCTTTTATTCTGGGAAACAATTCTACTTTATGTTATTTTTGGGCGCTGGTGGTATAGCAGTAAGGCGTTCGCCTGTAGACCTGAGGGGCGGCGTTTCGAATTCCGCCGGCGTCACCAACGTCTGCAGGGTGTGGGTGGGCGCCTATAAATGGTTGCCTGGTTGTTCTGTAAAAAGGTTGCGTCTTAAAACACATGGTGTAAAAGACTATAAACTATAATAAAAAAAAAAAAAAAAAAATTTGTAAAAAGGCCCACAAGTGAGTAAAGTTAGATCATGATTTGTGGCCTAAATGCCAAGTTAAACACTGTCAAACCTTATTTATCTAAAGGAATAGTAATTTCAATAGTAGGATAATAAATATAGTTTTAGCTTAATTAGTGTACCAAATCAATAATTTTATTATTCTCAAGGATAATTATTTTTATTCTTATTAAGGCTGGCTACATAAATCTGTGCTGCATGTTTGCTATGTGGAACTTAAACAACCTCAGTGAGTTGACCTGGATCGCTCCAGCATGTTCTTCTAATTCACTCTGCCATCTTCCGTTTCTCATGGCCGATGCGTCGCGTCTGAAGTCCAGGAGTGGACAAGTCTCGGAGAGTGCCGGACTAAAAAATTCCGAAGAGAAGTGTCTGATGCTCTCTGTGAAAGATTTAAAACTTAAGTTGCAGTCTAGCCTCCCTAACACCTGTGTAAATGTTCAAATCGCGTAAATTTTTCTGTTGTGTGCATGTGTGTTTGTTTGTGTGTGCGTGTGAAAAATGTATTTTTATTAAGACTGGCGTCGTAATTTTCTAAATATTCAATTTTTTTGTAAAATAAATTTGTGAACGCTTGGTTTTTGTACGGTGTTTTGATGCCGTTCACTTTTACTCTTTTCGAGCGTAACAGTCAAACAACCTAGCAACGACGGAATGTAAACAAGGTTCTGCTTGCGAAGGTTTTTATCTTTTTTCTCCGCGACTTCAGTTCAAGTAGGAATTTGCAAGATATTTCAAATGTAAAAAATTGTTTACAATGAATTTGCGGTTATTAGTTTCTAATATAATTTCTCTATCGGGTTGAGACTGAGATAGGTAAGTGAAGTGTTTTCCAACACGAGTGTCGTATTGTTCCATCATAGTCATATATAGGTCAGAGCATAAACGTGGTAGAGGCATAGAGTGAAGATAGGGGGTGATTGGGTTTGCCTCTCTGGGAAAATCTTTTGCTGTCTAAGAAAAATGTTTAGAACAATTATGTCCTTAAAAATGTGCGTTTTACAAGCAGTAAAAATAGTAAAATGTCATGAAACTAGTGCTGTAATTATAGCCCTTTACAGTTGCGATAATTTATGAACCCTTCTAACCCCTCCCCCACCTCACCGATCTGCAACTTGAATGCTGAAAAGTTGTCCTGGGTTGCGTCATCCGGAAATGGCAACTCTTCGCCTGCCTGTGCATATTGCTATGACATGCTA
>OZ022241.1:34535041-34537541 GCA_963978895.1 Erpobdella octoculata
TCTTCTTCTGCAACTTTCTTTATATTTATGTTCTCCAATGTCTTCCCTTCAACTGCCCCCCCCCCTCCTATTCCTCCCTACCTACTTCACTTCAGTGTCGGAACAAATCAGCGAGCAATTTGGGGTTCTTGTGGGGTGGCAACGTCCATCTTTAATGTCTTCCATTCTTTCCACAGCACGGGTGGTCTTCTCCAGGTCCAACTTAAGACTTTCGCTTACTCTATATATGTCAGTGTCGTGATGTTGGGGTGCCGTGTAAGTGTGTCTGTGTGTGTGGTTGCTTATCTGTCCCTGCGTCACAGCCTGTGCTTGCTTGTATGTCTCCATCCTAGCCGATTCTACACAACCGGACAGCAGCTGAAGATTTCTAACTGTCACTAAGTTCTGCATTCCTCTATTGCATAAGTCGCATATAGCTGAAGTTGTTGCATATAAGCGAATATATCGAAATGCTCCCGCTTGCTTGAACTCGTCCGATAAATTGCCGACGCATCGCAAATATGGCGATTCAGTTTGCTTGAGTATTTCTCTCTCCGCTTGTTTCCATCCACGCTGTGGGTTGCTGGCATGGAGCTGATTAGAAAATTAATGCCAAGATTCTTGGCAAAGATTTCCTAATTAGATATTTCGTGATACGGCTAGGTGTGCCTGAGTAGTACTGAGTACTATCGCTAGTCAGCCCGTGTCTGCTTGCTTGCACGGGAGCGTTCATCACGCAATAATAACGATTCTTCGCGAGCGATATCATCATCTTCATCATCATCATTATCATCATCATCACCACCAACATCATCATCATCATACTCATCATCATCATCATCATCATCATCATCATCATCATCATCATCATCATCATACTCATCATCATCATCATCATCATCATCATCATCATCATCATCATCATCATCATCACCGCCATCACTATCATCATCATTGTAATCATCATATTCGACCTCATAATTATGACATCGTCATCGTCATCGTTGTCGTCGTCATTGCCACCGACTAGCAACACTTAACGTTGAACGGTAAGGCATGTCGTTGTTCAGACGACTGCTGTGGCACAGCGACGGCGAAAATAGTCAAGGTGATGATGATGATGATGATGATGATGATGATGATGATGATGATGATGATGATGATGATGATGATGATGATGATGATGATGATGATGATGACGATGACGACGAAGATGATGATGGTGACGATGATGATGGTGATGGTAATGGATGATGATGGCAATGGCAATTGCGATGGTTCGTTTTCTACATAAAACTTGTATTGTTTTAAAATTTTTAAAGTTTTAATTGATTTTATTCTACAATTCATAAAAATTTTGTCCAATTAATCTGAAAATGTAAAGTCTGCAGCAACAAATAAACCCACAAAATTTCAATTTGATTGGATAACGGGAAGTTGGTTTTTACAGACTTTGATTTAGATTACAATCTCAGTTTGTGTGTGTGTGTGTGGCTTTCTCTGTACGCAAATCTTGCAAGTAAAATTTAACCAGCTTTTTGACTAGCTTGGAAGCTGAAACTTTCAGCATAGCTTTATATTGGATGACAATACATGATTCAATTAAAAAAAACTTAATTTAAACTATTTTTGTATTTCTAAATCGAGTGTTTTTGAAATTAAAGTTTGTGTTAAAAGACTGGTTTTTTCTTTATTTGTTTTAAGTGGTTACAACGTATGGCTCAAGCATGCAAGTATGCAAGCAAGTAAACACGGTGAAGTTGTTATAAAGGATTTATTAATAATCATAATCATAATTGTAACCGTAACCGTAACCGTAATCACAATCACAATCACAATCACAATCACAATCACAATCATAATCATAATCATGGTAATTAAGAAGTACACAGCAATAACTTCAATGAGCTAAGAAGATGGCATCTTTATTTACAGTTTCGTGCTCCCATTCAATCCATCTATTTACTTGTAGGTGTCAATCAACTCAACTCCACAATCGATCAACCGCAAATGAAAGTTCAATCTGTTTACCAAAGACTCTTCTTAACTCTTAAAAAACAAATTGAAATTAGAAGAGCGCCGCTAAAAAAAAAACTCTTTTTAATCTGTTTTGCTCATTCGCTCCATGAATGCTGGAAAATAAAAGTTTTTTTTTAAATCTTTTCCATTGTGCTTTTTTGACGTCTCTTTCTCTCTCTCTCTCTCTTTCTCTCTCTCTCTCTCTCTCTCTCTCTCTCTCTCCTTATCTCTCTCCCTATCTTTCCCCCTCTCTCTTTCCCTCTCTCTCGTTCCCTCCCCCTCCTGGTCCCTAACTCTGCCCCCTTCTGGGCACGCGTGCTAGTTTGTTTACTTTTCTCCTTGGGCGAGGATCGGCGAATTAAGATTTAATTATAGGGTTCAATAATATAAATAATATAAATAAATCTCCTACTTCTTTCAAGAAATCATTAACACTCACGCACAATCACACGCACGCACGCGACCGATACACACACATACATACAGACGATAAGAGGTACAC
>OZ022241.1:34540041-34706225 GCA_963978895.1 Erpobdella octoculata
TCTTAAGTTATAAGTTGCTTACACTTGCAATAAACTGATTTATTTTATATAATCTTTTGACTCCTTCATTAAAATCACAACTCAAACACTCTTTGGGGACAACACATTTTTAAAATAATATAATTATATTTTTTAATGAAATCAATTCACTATTTGTTATAAGTTTTGTTATTTTATTTAAAAAAATCCAGTAAAAATTTCTAATGTCAAACTAGCATTTTAGAAAAGCATTTGTCGATCAGCGATGAACAAGCCCCGCCCACACGAATCTTTAATACTTGCATCAGCAACTGGATGCGTAAAGCGAAAGAGGTTTTGCTTAGAAGCAAATAGTTTTTATAAGACAACTTAGATAATTTTTATGATTGTTTTAATGTTAAATATTTTATAGTTGCAGCATATTAGATCGTTTTTCAGTACCTTAAGTTAACTTGTAAACATATTGAAACAACTTTGATGTCTGTGATAGTGATAAGTTAAGTTTCTGTTGTCAGATAAATTGGATTACACAATCATAAAAAAATATATATGTATGTATATACGTGGATTATCAGAACGATCTTACCTGTTACCTGAATTGATGTTTACCTGATATCTTCTTCATGCCGATTCCAACAACTGCTTAATAAACTCATCGGTCTGCCAATTCAATTGAAATCAATAATTTAATCGGTATACGTTCGTATCTTTAAACGTTTGTGTGACAAGCTCTATAAGTCATGCACCACACATCCACGTATGGACTTTACCACCACTCACACCAGGTTCAATTTATATTTAAATTTATATTCAAATTTATTATTTATATTCAAATTTACTGTTTCGTTGTTATTTCTGGTTAATTTTAAATGTTTTAGGATTTTTTAAAACAATGATATTTTATTTGTGTCTGCGAAACACAAAATTGCACGTGCATAAATAAGTCGTCTTCTGTTAATGGTCATCATTTCTTGACGGACAAAACACAGCTCTGTCCCCAGCTCCCAAGGCACGTTTCATACACAAACACACACACAAACACACACACACAGGCATACATATATACATAAGCGAATCTAGGAAGAGTCAGGAAGACTCTAAGTCTCCCGTTATTTTTATATTTATATTTTAGATGTCTTAAAGTATTAAAGCTGCACTGTGCAGGGCGAATACAGGATTAGCATAAAAGGGGGTCCAGGGCCTAAAAAACGAACCCCAATGCATGGACTTGCTTGCCATATGAAAATCCGTTCTTCCCACGTTATGAATCCGTGCTTTTGGAAATGTGAGCGTGTGAGGTGTGTTGTATGAAAAAGGTTTTGCCGGGTATCTACGACTACCCTGCACCCCCACCAGGAATTCATGGATACGCCACTGGATACTGGATACATCAATATTTCCGTGCCGGTCGTTTTTGGAGTTTTTTAAGCCATGAGGGGTCTACAACGGGGTGGTTAAAAAAACATTTTTTCACCATTGTGGCGGATTTATAGGTTTTGATCCTATAGGTACCTTTGGTCAATATTTATTTATTCAAAAACTGAATTTCTAAAACAGTTTTAGCAGAATAATATAAATATAGTTAGTCACGTTCATTGACTTTCTTTCGAGTCAAATGTTTTTAAAACGAATGATATATCGTTATAAAAACATGATCAGATCCACTATAAAAAAGTATCTGTGTAAACCCACAAACTATAGCAGATGAGTAACACTTCTAAAAATAATTTAATCTAATATGAGACTACTAAATGTGTCATAAACAAGCAAAGCAGAATAACTTTTTCTAAAACTTCGATTTACTCTAAGTGGGTGATTTCAAATCAATATCTGGACTGATGAAACAGACTAAAAATACAAGATGAAGGACTTTATGACAACTGTTACTCTGTACCCTAGGTATATCGCTATGCCTAAGTTTTTGAATCATGTAACTTGTTGTAAAGTGCTAAGCAACTTGAGTATTTTTTACAACTTGAGTATGATGGAGACATTTGTCTCGAACGGATAATAATGATCAAGATAATTGGGAGGACTGGCATAAACATATCCCATTGTTTCTGACGGCGTACAGAAAACTTGGCCACGATGCAATGAGGATTCTTTTAAGCTGGATGCTTTGTGGTCGCAAATTGGGACTCCCACAAACCTCACGTTTGGAAGATCGAAAAGCAAATGAAAAGTCAAATGGGAACATTTGCCACAGAACTGTGGGTTCATTCAGGAGCACAATCATTTAAGGAGTTATTGTGACAGAAGATGCGAGACAAGAAAAATTGAAAACAACGAGTTGATGAGGTTTTGCAGTCCACGACGTGTAGTAGGACAATCGCATGGATTTCTGCAGGACTGGAAACAGTGCCGGACTGCCCTTCCACCTCTCTCTCTCCTTTTTTCCTTTTTTCTTCTTCCTTCCCCTTCTCTCTCTCTTCTTTATTTTCGAAAGCAGACTAAATTCAGTTCCTGTTTATACCACTCACCTCGAGTATATTTTTTATTTATATTGGTTGAGGCGTTAAGATTTGTATAAGAAACAAACAAGGATAGATGTAGGGGGATGGAAGGATGGAGGGATGCACCCCCACCAGATTATCAATTAAACATTAAAAAAAGTAGAACACCTGGTGTTTTGGAAAACAAACATAGTTGAAATTAATTTTTTAAATACCTATGACTATCCCCGGTCATCAGCTTTTCTGGAAAAAGAAATTAAGAAAGTTTTTAAATTTGTTTTAGAAAATACCTACGACTATCAAACTCAGAGGAGGTCATTGGTTTATTTTTGGTGACCCAATACAACCCAACCAACCACTCTTCAACCCAGCCCGACCAACCGGAAAAGTTACATTTTCTAACCCAACCCAACCCAACCCACAGCTACAAAAAGTTTTATTTATTTATTTTTTTTTATTTTTTTAAATTCAACCAACTAAACCCACGCATGTGTCAAAAAATATTGGACCAACCCAATTCATCCTATGGGTCAACCCAACCCAAGCTATGTCCACTTCTGACCCAATCCCCGGTCATCAACTTTTTTAAATAAAGAAAGTGACAATTTTTAAAAATTTGTGGAAGTGGAGTACCCTGCATTCCCTCCCCCACCAGGAATTTCTTGACCCGCAACTGGAAATAAACAGACAAACGTACAATACATACAAGTATAAAAAAATCATTGCTTAATATTTAAAGATTTGTTTAAAAATTTTTTAATATAATTAGAAAGCAATAATTTTGGTGGATAATAATTTTGAGCTAGGGTACCAGACAGAGGTCAAGTGTCAAACCTACCATAGCCCTGGGGCGTCATTATTTCAGCAAACCTTTGAGGGAGGAAACTTGATCTCAGGGCTCACCAATTTCTCACAAAAATCACAAATTTTTGAAACCCATTTTTTATTTTTCTTCCCATAAAAGCTGATGACCGGGGAGGGGGGGGGGTAGTCGCAAGTATTTTTCTAAAAAAATTTCTAAAGCTTCTGAAGCTTCAAATTTACACTTCGCAGGCCCTTTTTGGGGCTCAGTTTCTATTTTTGTGGCCCAAAACTACGTCAGGGGTCTCACTCAAAAGTCAGAGAGGGAAAATGGCCTCCCTGTCCCAGTCATAGCCGAGTCTCATTCTCATGTACTGTAGTTTCAAACGAGTCTCATTCTCATGTACTGTAGTTTCAAACGAGTCTCATTCTCATGTACTGTAGTTTCAAACGAGTCTCATTCTCATGTACTGTAGTTTAAAACGAGTCTCATTCTCATGTACTGTAGTTTCAAACGAGTCTCATTCTCATGTACTGTAGTTTCAAACGAGTCTCATTCTCATGTACTGTAGTTTCAAACGAGTCTCATTCTCATGTACTGTAGTTTCAAACGAGTCTCATTCTCATGTACTGTAGTTTCAAACGAGTCTCATTCTCATGTACTGTAGTTTCAAACGAGTCTCATTCTCATGTACTGTAGTTTCAAACGAGTCTCATTCTCATGTACTGTAGTTTCAAACGAGTCTCATTCTCATGTACTGTAGTTTCAAACGAGTCTCATTCTCATGTACTGTACTTTACAAACGACGGAACTATAAACCATCTTAATTAAACAAATGAAACATTTAAAAACACTCTTCAAAAACAGTGCGTTATTTAAAATTTCTCACTTTTAAACAGTTGCTATGAAGAGCTGCTATCAAGACACTTTTTGAGAATTTTAAATTGCCTTAGTCGAGACACATTTTTTTAATATAAATGAAAAAAAATTAAAAAAAATTAAATGTAAGCAGGTTAGAACATTAAAATTTGTATCCTGGAAACTGAAAAATTTGGGGAAGATTGAATAACGAGAAGGAGATCAAAATTTAGTAACACGATGCACGCTTACTTACGTAGTTAGCTAATATAAACAACTGTACAAATGAGTGATTTGCAGCTCAGTCGGTAAGAGCCCATGCATGAAGTAAAGTGGTGTTGCTGGTGGTCAGACAGTAAGTCTTCAATAAATTTGGTTTAAGTCTCGAAATTAGATGCACACTTAGAAGACGACCATAGTTTCAATTCCTGCAACTAGAACGGTTTACAAATGTTCAATCTGTTAATTCTCCGAAGAAAACTTTAACTTTATCGACTATTACCTAACAAAGAAAACATAGTATTTCGTAGTCAATCACATTAACCAGGTGTTTCAAAACTGGAGAAATAAATAATATCATGAGTTGATCGAGTCATCTTCCCTACTTCTTATAGGTTTTGAACTGGCCCCCATTAAGCGAGGTGGAGGCAAGAAAAATAAATTGAATCAGTTTATAGTCTTTTTCTACCTAGTGTTTAAAGACTAAAATTAATATCAATAGGCAAGGAGCGAATCTAGGAAATACCCCCTATTATTTTCCCACCTGTATTCAACTATCTGCCCGCGGGTCAAATTTATATCGCGAAGGCCTAACCATTGACCCGCGGATTTTAAAAAAAAACTGCTAAATAAATGGTCGTGCAAGTTGAGCTTGAGCTCCCCTACCATTCAATATTATGGTACGCCACTATTCGTATTTTCTGGGTTTTGACCCACGACAAAATATACTCGAATAGCCCTGTCCTATAATATTTCTCTTGCGACGGACTCACTTTCACATCGACAAACACAAACTACACAGTATTGGCAGCCCACAAGCTACCCGGCACTGGCAGTACAAACACAGAGAGATAAGAGAGCATCAAAAGATTAGCGATAATTTAACCTTTGGTGGTGACCTCCGCATGAAAATTTCATAAACTCGTTCATCCATCTGACAGAGGTCATCTCGATTTTTTTTAAAAGGTCACGTGGCAACTCTGAACGATCTCTTTTTTGCCCGATATTCTTATTTTTCTTATATTTTTTTAGGTTTTCTATCTCCATGCCATTCGTTCCCCGCTGTTTTTATTTCAATTAACAGGAAAATTCGTAAAAAAAAACTCAGAAATTTGCATTTTTCAAATATTATTAAGCTGTGCAGGTCTGCAGTGAAAATAAATCATCATCATCACTGTCATCGTCATCACCATCACCACCATCTCCACCATCACCATCATTACCACCACCACCATCATCATCATCATCGAACCCGTGAACAAATATCAATGCAAGCGATATTTTTTTATGAACTTTGACATTTTCACCAACAGATTGCCAATTTTTTTATTTATTTTTTATTCTCCAGCTACACAGCTCTTCGAGCAGGAGTCGAAACGGCATGGACATGTTCAGAGGCATGGAGGCCGATCATCCTGCCAACTGCATGACGATGTGCGCCAGGCAAGACTTCTACGTTAGTATTTTCTTTCTTTTTTATTGATTCTAAACAAGATGGCTGCCAAGAATATTGACACGCAGACGATGCAAAAAATCTCTTTTTTTTAAGAAAGGAATTCCTCGCGCTATTAATATTGGTCTTATACTTGAAATATGCTAGTTTTCAATATTAGACCAATATTAGTTGTTAATCGATATTAATACGAGTGACTTTGTTCTTAATATCACAGATATCAATGGCGAAAATGGGGGAGGGTGTGGCGAATCAGTGCAGCATCGGGGAGGCCTAAAAAATAAATTTAAATAACTGGACGTTTTTTTGTGGGGGGTGTGATACCATATTGAAACTTTTAATAAGTATGTTGTAGTGGAGGGGTTGAAAACACATTGATTAAAATATTGACGTTCAAATAATTGATTCTATAATGAGCTGTCAAGCACCTAAACAGAGGATTGCTTCAGACACGTAACGTTAGGTCATATTCTGTAGGTCATATTCATATTCTGTATGTTGAATCAGTGCCAAACCAAACGCTATCAAAAACATAATGAATTTTTTTTTAGGAAAACAGTCTCTGCCACTACTAGCACCTGCCAATAGCACGCCTTAAACGCACCTAAAAGTTTCAAATCCATTACGTTGTTATAGTTCTAGAACTGTCAAAATGGTAATGTTTTCAAACCTCTTCGGCTTTCTCTATCTAGCTAGCCGGTATTTCTAGCTAGACGGTATTTCTAGCTAGCCGGTATTTCTAACAAGAAAACGCAGTGAAGTCATTCGCTGTTCAATTTAAAACGTTGCTCGAGTCTCCAATCACTTCTCCAATCACTTCTTCAATCACTTCTTCAATCACTTCTTCAATCACTTCTTCAATCACTTCTTCAATCAAACTTCTTCAATCACTTCTTCAATCAAACTTTTTTTCTCAATTCTTTTCAGAGCGTTTTTCTCAGCAGATTAGCTTTTAAGATTTACAACATAAGACAATAAAATGTATTTCTATAAAAACTCCAGCAAGCACTGGAATTTCAGCACACGTGAGTAACATCTTATTCTCAGCATGTTTATCATCATCATCATCATCAGCATCGTCGTCGTCGTCGTCATCGTCATCGTCATCGTCATCATCACCATCATCATCATCATCATCATCATCATCATCATCATCATCATCAGCATCGTCGTCGTCGTCGTCGTCGTCGTCATCGTCATCGTCATCGTCATTGTCATCGTCATCGTCATCGTCATCACCACCACCATCATCATCAAAACCGCATTATACCTACAGTTAACAATACAGATTAGGTATTTCCAGTGGTGGATCCAGAAATTCCTGCTGGGGGGTGCATTCCCCATCCCTCCCTGGATCCATCCCTGGGTATTTCGTACTTCTTCCAGTTAAAAAGGGGGAAACGTGCCATGCTACGCTTAATGTTACTATATTGTCAAATTCGTTGCAGGAACAGCAACAACTAGCCGTAGCGATAGCAGTAGCAGGAACAGCACGTGTAGTGCACGTGAAGCTGGTTGGTGTTTGTGCGCGGGTCAATTAAAGCTCAGGTAATTGAATCAAATGTCCATTTCCCTGACCGCTAAAACGACTCTTAGGCTGTTAGTCATACCACCGCCACCACTGTCAACTTGTTTTCCTGCATTATCACCCTTGGTCACGTGGTCGTTCACGAGAGAGAGAGAGTGTGTGTCCTTTTTGGACGACGAAAAGTGGACTTGTTTTAAATATTCCGAGAAAGTGCGGATCAGCTGGATCATATATATTCTATATATATATGGGCTGGATCATATATATTCTATATATATATGGGCTGGATCAAAGCTTTTCTGCTGATTAGCACGAATTAGGCGGATGCATTTTTGGAAGAGGATTACTCCGTCCATTCATCCATCCGTCCGTCCGTCCGACCGTCCGACCGTCCGACCGTCCGTCCATCCATCCATCCGTCCACCCGTCCGTCCGTTCATTCGTCCGTCCGTCCGTCCATCCATCCGTCCGTCCGTTCGCCATGAGATTCCATGCGTATGGAGAATCATAATCAAAACTCACTCAAGATAAATTCATTCCATGCAGATCAGTTTTTTGCATACGAAGCTAAAGTCGGTTATCCATGTGGTAGTTTTCAGCTGAGTCGCGTAAACGTACTGAACAGCCTAGCAGCCCAATTGTGTGACCGCACAAGCACACGGTACTCACTTAAGCACAAGCACACGTTTTTCACCCTCAGCCGTCATCCGAATGAAAAATTATTTTTCGCTACAATCCCCCGTGGCTATTTTTAGGCGCTTTGGAATTCCCCGCGAGAGTTCTTGCAGCGCTTAACAATGAGAAATATATTGAAATACTACTCCGTATTAAAGGCAAAAGAAATTGGAACAGTGGTGGTGGTGGTGGTCCGACTACGGTTGAGACGTTGTTGAGCTCCAATGAAAACTTCGCCACCCCCCCCCCCTAGAAGTTTGCCTCCTCGTAGTTTCTGTTGCTGCAGGAGGTAAACAAAGAAGTGGTTTTGTTCGTCGTTGCTATGAAAAACAAGTAAATCAAAAATAAAGTTTTTTAAAAACACACTTCTATATAATCGATTGTGTAGGCCACATTCTGTTACATAAACAACGAGCATATTAGCATAGACAATAAATAGTTCGACGAAAATATCACAAATAATTATTTAATAAAATTTTGTCCAATCGATCCGAAAGTTTTATAGAATGCATTGTTAATCACTTAATCAGTTCGGAGGTATGTTTAAATTTTGAAGTCTCTAGCTCATCGGGAAGTTAGTTTGCAAATTTTGACTACAGATCGACAGACAGAGAAGTCAAGTTAAGCAAAAGTGTGTAATAAGTGTGTAATAAGTGGCACCTGGCTTACAGGGATGGTGGAGGGGTGAAAATTTACCCGGGGTTTTCATTTGTTATTACTTTTTTTAATGATTTTTTTAATTTTCAATGATCTTATGGCTTCCATGTTTTATTTTTGATGAATAAATGCTCTCAATTTTAACCATTCTCTTTTCCTCATAGAAAATTTCGTCATCATCTCCATCGCTTCAACCACCATCATCATCGCCACAACCACCATGACCATCACCATGACCATGACCATCATCATCCTCATATCACCCATCATCATCATCATCGTCATCGTTATCGTAATCATCATCAGCATCAACTCCGTCGTCATCACAATCAATTTTCGCACATAATTCAGTTACGACTCTTCATCATCCTTATTTTCTTAGATTATCGCTCGGGGCTGCAGCAGCATTATTAAACATTTATTTATTATCATTTCACGGACCAGCAAATATCTTTGAAAAAAATATTTCTATAATGGCGACAGTTGCACTCGCAACAACAACAACATGAACGACATGCAGGTAACAATGAAGATCTAATGACACTGTTTGTGGTCAAGTTACTGAGGCGTGATAAAATATCGTCTCCTCACATTAACATAAGTGTTCCTAACACAAGCAAACCGTTATTAAAATCAACATTTTAATTTCTTGATTTACTTTTGAGAAGTTATTTCTCGTATCTTTCGAAATATTTTATATTTTTTTCTGCAAGACTGTATGTATGTTTGTATGTATGTATGTATGTATGTATGTATGTATGTATGTATGTATGTATGTATGTATGTATGTATGTATGTATGTATGTATGTATGTATGTATGTATGTATGTATGTATGTATGTATGTATGTATGTATGTATGTATGTATGTATGTATGTATGTATGTATGTATGTATGTATGTATGTATGTATGTATGTATGTATGTATGTATGTATGTATGTATGTATGTATGTATGTATGTATGTATGTATGTATGTATGTATGTATGTATGTATGTATGTATGTATGTATGTATGTATGTATGTATGTATGTATGTATGTATGTATGTATGTATGTATGTATGTATGTATGTATGTATGTATGTATGTATGTATGTATGTATGTATGTATGTATGTATGTATGTATGTATGTATGTATGTATGTATGTATGTATGTATGTATGTATGTATGTATGTATGTATGTATGTATGTATGTATGTATGTATGTATGTATGTATGTATGTATGTATGTATGTATGTATGTATGTATGTATGTATGTATGTATGTATGTATGTATGTATGTATGTATGTATGTATGTATGTATGTATGTATGTATGTATGTATGTATGTATGTATGTATGTATGTATGTATGTATGTATGTATGTATGTATGTATGTATGTATGTATGTATGTATGTATGTATGTATGTATGTATGTATGTATGTATGTATGTATGTATGTATGTATGTATGTATGTATGTATGTATGTATGTATGTATGTATGTATGTATGTATGTATGTATGAATGCATAAGAAAACATAAGAAGTGGATGGTAAGGAAGAATGGGACGCATTGGCTTCCTCGTTGTTTTCGAATTTTTTTAAGGTTCCAAGAAATATTTCAAAAAATATTAAAATAAAAGAACTTTTCTCAAACGAGATACTATTAGACTTCTCTCGGTCATCGAACAAATTTGGAAGAAAAATTGACTACTTTTTGGAAAAAAATTTGAAAAATGTTGGCATCTGGTCTCTCGACGTCTTTGGCTCCCCCTCCAAAGTAGTCTAGAGCCGCCACTGTAAGTATTCATAAGCGTATGAGAGCTAATCAATACTAATCGTAGTTGCTGAAATAATCATCGTCCGAATGTCCTAATATACAAATACCAGCCTTTTCTTGAAGGGGAGGGGGTAGCCGTAGATCATATTTAAACAATTTCCTAAAAACTTTTCAACCT
Organism: Erpobdella octoculata; assembly: GCA_963978895.1. Classification (NCBI taxonomy): domain Eukaryota; kingdom Metazoa; phylum Annelida; class Clitellata; order Hirudinida; family Erpobdellidae; genus Erpobdella; species Erpobdella octoculata. The sequence goes on from OZ022241.1 coordinate 34,550,609, forward strand.
TTCTTTGTAAAAAATAAATGTGTGTACATTTATGAATGTGTTTTTATATCGTATTAATCCAAACATCTATGTATGTGTGTATGTATATTATTGTATATATGCATGCATGGATGTAATGTGTATAAATAAAATACAATGAGGCTGAGGCGATGCATATACGTCCCGTCTCGAAGGTGCAATTAGGTTTGAGTAGCAGAAAATATATGGCGGTCTTCTAGCTGTGTCCCTAGGAGTACCGCAGCAACAGGTACAATGGCGGAGAGAGATGGGGAAAAATAGAACGAGAAAAATAGGAAGAGAGAGAGAAAAAAGTGGATTTCAACTCAAATTCATTTCCTTTCACAACCGTTTTAATTTTCGTCACAACAAACACCACCCACAACCACCCACAAATCAGCCACAACATCACATTAACATTAAATGAAGCAAAAACACATGCAAGCAGTTTAAACGTGGGTGGAACTTCCAAGACTTTCCTCTTCGACACAAAACTCAAACTGCTTGGCAGAGTGGTCATGACTGGTCAATGTAGTTCAATGTACGACTACGAATGAAGATTTGCATATTATTACAACGTTGTTATTCATATACAATGAAAACACTGGGCGCTCATACAATATCAACATTTCTGTGAAACAAACATTTATAAAACAATAATGCGCCCAACGTTTTTCATTGTATATGAATTAGAAACTGTTTTAAAGTAAGTTACCATAATGTGACCAAGTTATTCAGGAATTCAGCCAGGCTTGTAGGTATATTATTTTATACTTTTTAGGGCGCGAGAAAAACGTTGTTTTTTAGAAAAAAAAATATTTTTTTATGATGTAAATATTATTTTTATAGTAATTGTTACCTTAGCAACTTGGCAGTATATCTTATGATCTGAAAAGTTATTTTTCTTTCAAGAAGAATCTTCTCTGGACAGCATACAAGCATACGCACAAATCATTTCAAGCATAGGCACAAGTCATTACAAGCAAACGCATAAGTAATTACAAGCATAGACACAAGTCATTACAAGCATAGGCACAAGCCATTACAAGCATACGTACAAGTCATTACAAGCATACGCACAAGTCATTACAAGCATAGGAGCAGATCAATGCAAGCATAGGCGCAAATTAAGTAAAGGTGGAAGAAGAGCAACTGAAAGAGAGTCACAGGTCTAGGATAGATGTTGGTAATTTAAGTGCTGAAATTAGTCTCATCATCTTCTCACAGGACATCGTTAGGAGTCCAACTTTAAAGATGTCGATGATGACGCTTATGACGATGACGATGACGATGATGATGATGACGATGATTATAATGATAATGATGATGATGATCACGATGACGATGATGATAATGATGATGATGACGATGATGAGGATGATGATAATGATGATGATGATCACGATGACGATGACGATGACGATGATGATGACGATGATGATGATGATGATGATGATAGCGGTGTTTAAAACGCGGTAGATCTTGGCGACACCACATCGATGACATTAAAAAATGTTTTAAAAAAAACATTACGACTCGTCACATGGCGATTCTTGTAATGATTGTCATTGTAAACAGGAAGGATGGAAACGGATCCTCTCATAGAAGAAGTTTCTATTCTTTAAAGGTTTCGTAAGGAAGTGATTTGTTCGGATTTTCTGATCTGATTGTTTCGGTTTCGCTTTCAAATAAAAAGTTAAGAAATCAAACTGAAGTTTCAGTTCTTGTTTCTTTTTTTCATGGTTTCCATCACATACAGACATTCACACAGACACATGAGCAAACACACAGCTGACTGATATATAACGGAGTAAATAAAGATGCAAGAACAAGCGACTTATGACATTTTCCTCAAAACTGACGTCCCTGCGAAGTCAAGGAAAAGATGGAGGTGAAAAGTGGAGAATAAAAAAAAAACATTTGATTGTCCTGGAAGCGTCAACGATGAGAATATTTGAAAATGATGATGATGATGATGATGATGATGATGATGATGATGATGATGATGATGATGATGATGATGATGATGTCTGGTAGTGAGAGTGGTGAGGTGATACTGCGTCAAAACGATGATGATGGTCGTCATTCTTCATGTCAATAATTACGGGGGCGTCGTGTCGTTGTTGAGAGAGCTTTGATAGCTTACTTACTCTTACTACGCGTGTGTAGTTGAACTACAACGACAAATCTCAAAAGTGTTGTCGCTGTAGATTAATATTTTTAGCTGTCGATGGAAAGATGTTGTCACCAGGAAAGTTGTTTCCATGTTTGCAACTTAGAAACTGGAAAAATGGAAAAAAATTAACGGAAAAAATAAACAAGAGAGAGAGTGAAGGGTTGGAGAGAGAGAGATGAAGGAAGAGAAAGATAAAGGGAGAGATAGAGAGATAGATGGAGAGGCAGAGGAGACAGTTGGAATTGAGAGCGACTATAAAATATTCATGCGCTGTACATTTTCTGTCTCTTTAATGCCCGACCGATCCACTCAGGACGCACATGTAGTCACATACGTCTGCTCGCACAACTCACAGACACACAAACACACACACACATACATTCGTGTACACACACACACACGTCCATCGAAGAAATTTAACTTTATTTCAGTACATGTGCTGCAAAAAAAGTCACAAACACACAAACGCATGTACACTCGTAAACACACACACACACACACGCACATATTCACATCCGATCACAGAAACATGCTTAAGTGTTTTCCTCTTTGATATTGAACGAGAGGAGTTAGCTGCTTACTGCTTACTGCTTACTGCATAACCGAACATAATTTTTAATACATTTCATATAAGAAAAATCCGGCAACACCAAACAAAACATTAATTGCCAAAATAGGCGGAAGGAGAAAAACAAAGAAATAAAGAGAAAAAGATGGAGAGAGAGAGAAAAAGAAAGGAAGAAAAGAAGAGAAAGAGAAAGGAGGAGAGAGAGAGTGTGAGAGAGAAAAGGAGAGAAAGATAGAGAAGCAAGTGAGCAGAGATGTACGACACGATGCATGATAGAGACAGTCCATGATCCTGGGGATTATCTCGTTTGTCAGAGCAAAAAACGAAGATTTGTTGGCGGACTGGGTTGTATAGAAAGAGGAAATAAAGAGAGAGAGAGAGAGAGAGAGAGAGAGAGAGAGAGAGAGAGAGAGAGAGAGAGAGAGAGAGAGAGAGAGAGAGAGAGAGAGAGTGTGTGTATAACAAGTTCTTATTTTAATACACGCCCTCTTGTTTCAATAACCAATTGACCAAACCCCGTCACGTGGTCATATGGTCATCTGGGGCGAGATTGAATTTTGTTACATTTGAAATTTTACTTTGTAAACACTTTCATCGAAAACAACATGACAAGTATGCAATGATATGATTAAATATTAAGCTGTAAACAGACTTCATATAGCACTTTATTATTTTTCTTTTTAATGAGGCTCAAGACAACTTGAAAACAAACGTTAATTATTCCCGCTTGTTCGAGTTTTCATTGTGAAATCACCATTTTGTTCTGTTTGGGCAGCCATCTGTCGTCACTTCATTACAACCATGTTACAACCTATTACTACTTTATTACAACCTATTACTACTTTATTACAACCATAATACAACCTGTTACTACTTCATTACAACCATGTTACTACCTGTTACTACTTCATTACAACCGTGTTACTACCTGTCACTACTTCATTACAACCATGTTAATACCTGTTACTACTTCATTACAACCTGTTAATACTTCATTACAACTACGTTACTACCTGTTACTACTTCCTTACAACCATGTTACTACCTGTTACTACTTTATTACAACCATGTTACTACCTGTTACTACTTCATTACAACCATGTTACTACCTGTTACTACTTCATTACAACCATGTTACAACCTGTTACTACTTCATTACAACCATGTTACTACATGTTACTACTTATATACAATTACAGGGTAACTTTTTTGGAGGGCTTGAAGACGGTCTCTACGCCCACGCTGAAGCTCTCCAATCAGCATCAAATGATGTCATGAAAGAAAACAACGGCTGCCCGTCTACGCCACCCGCCCTGGTTACCATGACAGCCAAAAATATTGACGCCCTCTGCTTACCACCTCTGCCGCCACTGTCGCTAGCGACGTCAGCTGCATCCTTCCACCACCACCACCAGAATCCATACGATGCCATCGCCTCGTACCAGATGACCCCCGATATAAGTCATCACAGTAGCGGAGGCAGTAGCAGCGGAGGAAGCAGCACCAACAGCAGCGCCAACAACGACATCATGAACAGTCTGCGATCAGCTAATCTCCTGTCTCTAACCTCTTATGGAAATGAAGTCTTCGGGAACGGGAACGGCATCAGTAATCATCACCATAGCAACAACAACAACAGTACAAACCACAACAACAACAATAACTTGGAGTTGTCGTCGCCGTCTTCCAAAGGTGAAGAAAAAAATCAGGGAAACAGCGCTGACAACTTAATAATGAACAACACGTCAACACAAAACCCACACAACAACAGCAGCAGCAACAATCGACGTCAACAAGATGGCGCCTTACAGCAACACTCTGGTTCCTATTCTCCGTCCTTATCGTACAACGGAGTTCACGCCCAGCAGCAGCAGCTCAGCAGCTATCAAAACCATCTCCAGAACGGCTCTTCCGGTAACACGAGAGTCTCTTCGGCTAACGGCTTCAGCAACAACAACAACAACGCTAATAGCAATCCACTCGGGTGTCCGACGGCCCTGGCTGGCGTCCAGTCACCAGTACATGGCGGTTCACCCCTAAATCATCTACATGGTCACGGTCAGCATTCTCATTTCTCTAGTTTCAATTTTTCTCAACCAACTGGCCCCCAACAATCCTACCACCAGTCGCTAGGATCAGTTAATCCGTTTCACCCGCATCACAACCCACACCAGGCTGGTCTAGTACCTCAGTTGCTCATTCCGAATCACCACCCCCACCATCATTCAGCGCTCCACCATCACCACCATCACCCGGGTCTTTCGGTAAGTGGTGGACCGGGCTCAGGGACTCCATCCGGAGGCCACTTGGGCATGGTCGGTGACCAGCTGATGGTGAGTGGGGGAGTTTTAACGGGAAGTGGCATGATTGGAAACATGCTGGGAGGTCTAGTCGGTAGCAATGGAGGTGGCGGGGTAAATCCAAACGGTGGTGGGAATCTTCCGAATGACTGCGATACAAGAGAGTTGGAAGCTTTTGCTGAACACTTTAAGCAGCGACGCATTAAAATCGGCGTTACTCAAGCCGACGTTGGATCGGCTCTGGGCAAGCTGAAAATACCGGGAGTTGGCTCGCTCAGTCAAAGCACGATTTGTCGTTTCGAGTCATTAACGCTCAGTCACAACAACATGGTAGCTTTAAAACCAGTTTTGCAAGCTTGGCTGGAAGAAGCCGAAAAATCAGCTCGCGAGACTCGACTAAGAAGTGAGTTATTCGGCTCAAACGGAGCCAGTATTTTAACGGACAAGAAGCGCAAGCGAACTAGCATAGCTGCACCTGAGAAACGTTCGCTAGAAGCCTACTTCGCCATCCAGCCGCGACCTTCTGGCGAGAAGATTGCCCAGATAGCCGATAAACTGGATTTGAAGAAAAACGTGGTCAGGGTTTGGTTCTGTAATCAGAGACAGAAACAGAAGCGAATGAAGTTCTCGGCTGCTGGCATTCAAGGCGGCCATTAATTAGCCTTGCGTCGAGTTGAAAAATCGCCGGCACCGAAAATACTTATTTTGAATAAAGTTAAAAAAAACTGAATGCGTGTGTCAACTCAAAATGAACGCGCGAAAAACTTTTGCAAGCTGGAATCTAATATTTATTCATTTTTATTTATATTTTTCTTATTTGAATCTGTATATCTTTATGGTTCATTGCATTCCTATTGGTAGGATGCGTCATCTTGGGTGGAGTCAGAAGGTTTTTTTTCTCTCACGAGAACGTTTAATTGGCTGCTAATTATAGATTTAACGCAGTTGCATTTTTTAAATTTAAATTTTAAAATCATTTGTGAATAAGTTCTGTAATTTTTTTGTTTAGAAAACTGAAAAATTTGATTGAACAATTGTTACGCTTTTTTGTTTTTAGTTTTTCAGAAAACCTTTTCTAGTCATGAACAATCTTATTATATAAGTACTTTATCAAATAAATTCTGTAAGTCATAAATTGTTTTATCATTTAATAAAAAAAATTGAAAACAAGATTATTTAAACGGCTTAACTAAATCATGTATTATATCTACGTTGTTCAAGCTGCAGCAAAAATCATGGTCAGTGCATGCTCAGTGGGGTAGCCCGCGGACCACGAATTGTTTTTTAAAATAATTGTGATTGTTCTTGTTTTGTTGTAATTGTTTACGAGTGGTTTTATTTTTTGAAAAATTCAATTCTGTCTTGTACTTTTTTGTTTTTTTTTGTCTGAAAAACTAACATCGTAAAATTTTTAATCACGAAAAAAATTCCTTAATTTTTTCCCGGTCAAACCGATAGTTGATAAAATTACGGTAAATCGGCTGCGTGTGCTCGCAAAAACGTTTGAAACTTTGTACAAGCAAATGCAAAATAGAACAATACTATAAAAATGGAGAGAGAAAAGAGAGAGAGAGAGAGAGAGAGAGAGAGAGAGAGAGAGAGAGAGAAAGAGAGAGAGAATAAATATACAGTGGATGTGTCCGGAGGACATAAAAGATTCATAGGTGCATCAGTTTAGGAGAGTGTGAGAAAAGTTTCAGATGAATGAAAAGATGAAGAAAAAAATGATAAAAATAGTTCTTAAAAAAAAATCCCAAGTACATTTTTGTGGCTTAAAAATGCAAGATGTTGTGTGTGGGTGGTCTGCTGAGAAGGAAATTTTTTGAATGAAATTATTTTAATTCTTCTTTGCTATTTTGAAAATTATTAAGAAAAAAATCTTGGTATAATTAATTCATTTTTGAGAGATTAAAAAATAATTAGTTTTAAAGTTTTTTTACTGAAAAAAATTGTTGTTTATATATAGTCTTGCCAAAAAAATTTATTGCAAATTAATTTTAATATTTTCTTTTTTCAATGCTTCATCTTAAAATATATTAAAAATTATTTATATTTATATATATATGACTGTCTGTCTGTCTGTGTGTTTGTCCTTTATGCATTGCTACACCATTCATTCGATCGTAATGAAATTTTCACACAACCTTGAGAGTCAATAAAGCAAGGTTTCCATGAATAAGTAACCTTGCGTTATTATTATTTCCATTAACATCAAAATATGTCATCGTGTTATTGTCTTTGTATTAAGTTTTACAACTAAAGAAAATTTGTGATAATTTATTAGACAGCTTTGTGTTTTCACGTGGCCAAAAGTCTATTGCAGAGTTCTGAGCTGATTATATATTGCACCATTTCCTCAAGAAATGGCTACACAACTAGATAGATCAACAGGTTAAAGGTTAAAACATTTTTTTTAAATTAATGGAACTAGATTCAGCTTTCTTAGGACCAGGCACTGTCGCCAGAAGTAACAACATGGCGAGTTTTCATGCGTTGAACCAATCACTAAGAGTGTTATGTTTGCTAAATGGGTTTTCCGCACTGAACTTTCTTTGGAGTGTCTGAAATTTTATTCATCAGAGTTCCATTTTTTGAAACATTGCACCTTCCGTATACTTAATATGAATGAGCTAACTTTTAATGGGAGAACTCAAATCCGAAAATTTAGGAGCTTAGTTCCCTATGTTGTTCAAGCTGCAGCAAAAATCATGGTCAGTGCATGCTCAGTGGGGTAGCCCGCGGACCACGAATTGTTTTTTAAAATAATTGTGATTGTTCTTGTTTTGTTGTAATTGTTTACGAGTGGTTTTATTTTTTGAAAAATTCAATTCTGTCTTGTACTTTTTTGTTTTTTTTTGTCTGAAAAACTAACATCGTAAAATTTTTAATCACGAAAAAAATTCCTTAATTTTTTCCCGGTCAAACCGATAGTTGATAAAATTACGGTAAATCGGCTGCGTGTGCTCGCAAAAACGTTTGAAACTTTGTACAAGCAAATGCAAAATAGAACAATACTATAAAAATGGAGAGAGAAAAGAGAGAGAGAGAGAGAGAGAGAGAGAGAGAGAGAGAGAGAGAGAGAGAAAGAGAGAGAGAATAAATATACAGTGGATGTGTCCGGAGGACATAAAAGATTCATAGGTGCATCAGTTTAGGAGAGTGTGAGAAAAGTTTCAGATGAATGAAAAGATGAAGAAAAAAATGATAAAAATAGTTCTTAAAAAAAAATCCCAAGTACATTTTTGTGGCTTAAAAATGCAAGATGTTGTGTGTGGGTGGTCTGCTGAGAAGGAAATTTTTTGAATGAAATTATTTTAATTCTTCTTTGCTATTTTGAAAATTATTAAGAAAAAAATCTTGGTATAATTAATTCATTTTTGAGAGATTAAAAAATAATTAGTTTTAAAGTTTTTTTACTGAAAAAAATTGTTGTTTATATATAGTCTTGCCAAAAAAATTTATTGCAAATTAATTTTAATATTTTCTTTTTTCAATGCTTCATCTTAAAATATATTAAAAATTATTTATATTTATATATATATGACTGTCTGTCTGTCTGTGTGTTTGTCCTTTATGCATTGCTACACCATTCATTCGATCGTAATGAAATTTTCACACAACCTTGAGAGTCAATAAAGCAAGGTTTCCATGAATAAGTAACCTTGCGTTATTATTATTTCCATTAACATCAAAATATGTCATCGTGTTATTGTCTTTGTATTAAGTTTTACAACTAAAGAAAATTTGTGATAATTTATTAGACAGCTTTGTGTTTTCACGTGGCCAAAAGTCTATTGCAGAGTTCTGAGCTGATTATATATTGCACCATTTCCTCAAGAAATGGCTACACAACTAGATAGATCAACAGGTTAAAGGTTAAAACATTTTTTTAAATTAATGGAACTAGATTCAGCTTTCTTAGGACCAGGCACTGTCGCCAGAAGTAACAACATGGCGAGTTTTCATGCGTTGAACCAATCACTAAGAGTGTTATGTTTGCTAAATGGGTTTTCCGCACTGAACTTTCTTTGGAGTGTCTGAAATTTTATTCATCAGAGTTCCATTTTTTGAAACATTGCACCTTCCGTATACTTAATATGAATGAGCTAACTTTTAATGGGAGAACTCAAATCCGAAAATTTAGGAGCTTAGTTCCCTATGCCCTCTCCCCGGTCTCGCTCATGCCCAGCAGGCCTGTATAGGTATCCTCCCCCGGCCTCGCCCATGCCCAGCAGGCCTGTATAGGTACCCTCCCCCATGCCCAGCAGGCCTGTATAGGTACCCTCCCCCGGCCTCGCCCAGGCCCAGCAGGCCTGTATAGGTACCCGTGCTCCTAATTTGGCCGAGGTGTGGAAAGTTTCGCTCGTGGAGAAGAAGGCGAAAGATTTAATGGCACGACGAGTGTTAAAGAAGAGAGTGCACGATGAGTGCAGAGGAGTGAGACGGAATGAAAAATAATGAGTAGAAAGGAAAAAAATTAGTTTCGGATGTTGGAGTAGAAGATGGAGAAAGTCAGGGTGGAGAGAACGAGGGAGATATTATTCTACCACAAACTCCTCTACTAACTGGTTGATAACGTCCCAATTACTACCTTAAACGATTATTCTCCGTCTTTCTCTCCAGCAATGCGACCGTCATCATCATCATCACCATCACCGACATCGTTATCATCATCATCATCACCACCACCGTTGTCATCATAACTATTACGACCTTCATCTCAAGAATAGAAATATGATACGGAGACGTCAAGAAAGGAAACATCTGCGTCCAAGAAAAAGTCAAAAAAAGAGTTATTAAATCGCCGCGTCTCCATCTCTGCATTCATCACCGTCGTCTTCATCGTCCCCACCACCACCCCCACCTCACCATTATGATCATCACCATAATAAACTAAAAATCGTCATCAACACCGCAACCATCATCAACATAACCACAGCAACAAACGCCAATGTGATCACAACTGTCACCTGACTGCTGGAAAAATACGGCACCACAGACCCCGAAATCGAGTCCAATAATATTCCGTCTCATCAATGAACAGCAGAAGCGACAGTCGGCAACCATAGAGACCAGCTGCTAGTCCATTGGAGATCCCCGGCACCACGTGACGAAGCAGGTGCTTCCTGCGACCTAGACTGACTTTGACGACGCTGGCAATTAGGGGAAAAGATGATAATGATAGCAGCCTTAGAATGGACGACGATTTGCGATGTTAAAGATTTTCGTTCCAATTAAAAACAACTTAAATAAATAATAAATAAATAAATAAATAAATCAATAAATAAATAAAATAAATAAATAAAATAAATAAATAAAATAAATAAATAAAATAAATAAATAAATAAATAAAATAAATAAATAAAATAAATAAATAAAATAAATAAATAAAATAAATAAATAAATATGTATAGGCGTAGGTCGCTCTCTTTTAACAATTAAAACATCAAAGACAAAGCCTTTTAATTGGTGACAAAATTAGATTTTTTATTGATATCGAGTGTAATCAAAGACAATAACTATATAACAAGTATGTTATACAATTATAATAATATTAATAATAAAATTAGCGATGAATAACATACAACGGATCGTCATATCTTTATTTTTCTTTAAATCTTCAAAACAGCAAACTTAATTAGGTTAGTGGTCAGTTATATTATAGCTGTTGCTATGACAGCGACGATCGCCAGGTACAACAACGACACACCACCGGTCACAGTTCCATGTGCGTTAACGACGTCATTTAAAAGTGATCGCTAGGCGGACGACGTCATTTAAAAGTGATCGCTAGGCAGACGACGTCATTCACAAGCGATCGCTAGGTGGACGCGTGCCCATTCGAAAACCCGAGTTGATTGCAGCATCTAAGAAATAATAATATCTAATACATAAGATTATTAAAAAAAAGTGTTTTATTTTGGACGGTGTCACTTTAAAGTCAATCAAACTTAGCATAATGTGACAAATGCATGAAAAGAGATTGATTAACACGTTCACAATAATCACGGACGCGCATACACAGATACATTCATACATACATGCACACTTGCATGCCCACATATATGCACACATACATACACACATACATACAGATATGCATAAGAGAAAACACGAACTAATTAACTCAACTAGCTAATATAAATAATTATAATAATAATTAATAATAGTAAAGCGCATTAAAACAAAATAGAAGCCGACACCACGAACAAAAACGATGAATAAAACGAAACTTCTTTGTAAGGGAAAAACCAAGCAGGTAATAATAATAATAATACAGATCAGGTGGAATGTTTAAACAACCAATTTAGAATATTTCTATGAGCATTTGCAAAATCTGGCTGCATCATGGTTCTGTTAACACCCCGCACACGCTTAACAAAATTATGTGCAGCTAACAATAATAATAATAATAATAATAATAACATTACTAATAATAACAACAAGAATAATAATAATCATAATAAATAAACATTAATATTTCCAGCCAATAAGCACGCACGCAGTGGAGTCGGATTGTCAACGTTTCCAAATGCATGAAAAAATTCATAAAAATCTCCGAATTAAAAAAAAAAGAACCGAAATATATTAATTGTGAGATAAACGATTAATTATTATATACTATTACTATTTGTTCTACAACAAATTAATTGCTTTCGAGACGATCAAGATTCATTCATATGCATTCATTAATATTCATGAATAGCAAGACTGGCCAATCACAAATCAGGTCAAGTTATTCATTGCATCGTAGATATCGGATAAATGCACACAAATGAGAAAAAGATGGCTGCCGCCGTGAAACATCGTAACTACAGTCGATCAAAAACGTGCATCGTCTCGTCGTAAACTACTGGTATTTATCTTGAAATTCCGGATTCCACCTGTTGAAATCTATGTTGAAGACGATAAGACAACCAGTGGCAAGTCCCGCCATTAGGAACCTGTAGAAATGTAAATTAGGTGAATAAATTATGTTAATGAAATAAATGAATATGAATAGGAGCTTCCATTGAAATATAAAATATAAATAAAATTCCTTTTTTTAAATGGTCAATAAGAATCTATGGAAGAGAAATGACAAAGAATCTTGACATTATTAAATATCCACTCGGGATAATTAATGAATGTCATTCCTACAACGTCTCATTTATAACTCCATGTTTGAATGATTATATTAGTACATGAATCGTTTGAATATTCAATCAAAGACCTACTTTTGATCATGTGATAGGGCCATCGAGCGAACGCTACTGTCACAGGTGGGGTAAGAATAGAGAACCGTGAGATCGTACGAGCGCCACACCTCTATAACTCCATTGTCACCTGATACCATCAGGTATTGGCCGTCCCTGTTCATTATCATGCACTGAAACAACAAAAACATCAATATTAAACAGTTTGCTCTAATTATAAAATTCATTAAGTACTTCTTCTTTTAGTGCCAACCATTCACAACCAATTCAAACCAATAAACACGTTCAACCAACCTGAAGATTGTCATTGTGAACGACAAAACGCTGAATCTTCCCGTTGATGCTGAACGAACAGAGTCCTCCTTTCTCGTAGGAAACGACGACGTATCCTTCCCTGTTCAGGCTCAACAGGTGTGGCCTCATGAATGATTGACGCGACGGAGAATGACTCGGAGGATCGAGCGACCTCAGAAGGTCACCGGTGTTTGTGTGGATGAGAACCGGACCGTCTGGGTCGACGTTTAATAAATAATATTAAACAAAATGAAATTACAACAAACATCATCATCATCAACCACGTGATAAACATCATCATCATCATCGACCACGTGACAAACTTACCAAGCGAACCGCTGACCACGACTCCCAGCTCCGCAGATACGATGACGCACGTCACCTCGCTTTTGTGTCCGGTCAAGGTGGCCTTCGGTGTTGCATTCTCCAGACCTGAGGAGTTGAAATTTTATTTGTACATCATCATCATCACCAGCACCATCATCATCGTCATCATCATCATCATCGTCATCATCACCATCATCACATCTCCAACAATTGCTAATTTACAAAAGTAACAGAGGAAAACTCACTTCCATTATCACCAAGTATACACTGCTGCTTAGCCACCCAGTGCCAGACCATGACGGTACAATCCTTGGACCCAGTGACGACGTAGCAGTCCTGACTGATGCTGCACTCCGACCTACTGATGCACGTAACGACTCCAAAGTGACCGTACACGGTTTGCACAATTTTTGCTGAAACAATAAATAAAAAATAAAAATAAATAAATAAAATAAATAAAAAAACACATAAAAAGAAGAGCAGCAGGTGATTTTCTGAGTAGATAAAAAACTCACCGGTATCTGTGCTGAAGACTCTGAAGCTTCTGTCCCAGAACCCGACGGCGATGATGTGCCTGTTGTCCGCTGTGGCGATGAAACTGGAGTGAGTCATGCGCAATCTCTGGTCGAAGTTGTCACCGAGACTTCTGCGGTTCAGTCCCGATCCTGCCACTGAGAGTATCATAAAAATGTTTGGTTCTTTTAATATTTATGAAACAGCATTATCAAAAACAAATTTGATTAAAGAAATGACATTTGAGTACAAGAGACATTCCCATCAGTTGCTCATTGATTTCATGACCTCCTCCATCATATAAGCAGTTTTATTCAGTTCTCGTTTGCTCTATCTCATTTCAATGATGATTTAAGGTGGACGAAAGACTTCATGCCCGTTACACTTCTTGTCCGTGAAGTTATGCAATAAAGCCGACTTTGCAACAACGAAAATCGAAGTCAGTACTCAGTACCACAGCATAAAACAATACCATGAGTTCTATACTCTGTATAGCAGTTCAAGTTATTAAGTTTGCAAGAGTATACCTTGTATAGCAGTTCAAGTTATTAAGTTTGTGTGAGTAGCAATAATGAAAGAAAAAGATAGAGTATAAAAGTTTGAAATACCTAAAAGTTGGTCCATGGTGAGAGGAAGCTGGGCTTGGTGTTCGCTCTTGTCAGAGTAGCCTGGAGAAGGAGTCTGAGAACTTGCTAAAAAAAAATTTAAACGAATAAAATATTAAATTAATAAATTTTACAACAAACTGACAATCAATCAATGAAAAAAAATCTATATTAAATAAAAAGTCAAAATAATAATTTCGACCGATTTCTTTCACAAACCGACCAACCAACCTGCTGCATGATTCCACTTGTTGACGGCAAAGTTGTAATTGCAGGTGACCGTGGTGACAGCCGGTACGGGGACGGCAGGATGGGTGTTTGCACTGATGTGAGTGACAGGTGAGTTGCTCAGGAACTTCATTATCATGCAGACGTCCTCGGGTATCGAAGTGAACATCATCGGGGACTGTAAACCAGGAACGGGAAGTGAAGATAAGCAACGTATACAAACTGAGAATTAACAACAAATACATAGAAATAACTTAGAAGGAGAAATAAATAACGACCAACCAGATTCATCGGTGAACTACGGGGTGGATGAGGTTCCGTCAACAACTGGGATGGAGTCTGACCGAAGTTCTGAATCTGGTTCTCTACGGCCTGCGATCGATTAATATCGGATGTTTAATAAACTATAATAATAATAATCAAAATGATATTAAATTTTTAGCCGTAAATTAAATTAATATATTAATATTACTATTACAGTGCATGTTTGTTAGGCAGACAGATCAGTGAGCAAACTTTGATTGAATACATTAACTTAAAGAATTTTGTAATTTTATTATTAATATTAATATTATATATCAACAAGCACAAGAAAGATGCTCAAAATTTGCATAATGTATGCAGCAATATTTATAAAAAAATAAATATTTCCTTACTACAAAGTTGATTATAACAGAGTTGAAACAGTGACTAAAAAAAGATCAAATATTATCTACGACAGGAAGTACTTATGTTCTTCCTACATACCGCCATTTGTCTTAAAACACCTAGTGTAAAGGACTATAAATATAAACTATCATAAAAAAAACCATAATAAATCAGCTTGTAATTTGATCCAACCAATAAGCATCGATAGAAATCGAACCTCTCTCAGGATTGGATCGGTGATAGATTCGAGATTGACGCTTCCCTCGTAAGTCAGATAGTAGAAAACATTGGTCGATCGGATTGCTTCTGGTCCTTTCTGCTTGTAACCGAATATGAGATCAATCCATTGATGCAGTTGGATCGATACTATCTCCGATTCAAGAGCCTTCAAGAGTGGTTAATAAATTTAATTTATAAACGCGAAATATATTAAAAACAAACGTGTTAAAATGAATAAATTCGTACAAACCGTTCTCATGATTCGGACGAAATCCTCGGGAGACTTGGCCCACGGAGGTAAGATGACGTTGTTTATACTCATGCCACCTTCGTTCGTACCCAGGCAGCAACTGTTTGTGTTTACAAACATGTCCGACAGGTAGTAGAACTCGGGAATGGATTCCTGAAGATTTGTAAGAAAAAAACACGTCCATGTCCATGTTCCCGTTAAGCACTCTATCATCATTTCTACCTATCTCAACATCAAATCAATTTTTTCAACACCATAACAACCATCATCATCATCAACATCACCATCAACACCATCATTATCACTACCACCAACATAACCATGATAACAACAGTGACCATCATAACTATCATCATCATCATCATTTCCATGAACAACACTTGTTGTCATTATAGTATACAAACCTTGACATCAGACGTATCCCTCTGGCAGTTCTTCCATGCTTGAAGCACAGAATGGAATGTTCTATCTGCATGATCGAATTTACCTCCTTGTAAATTCAAGAAGAATGTCGTGAATGGCTCCTGGATGGCATGGAAACAAACGTTTACTCAAATTCACTAACAAATTTCTTTTACAGTCAAATATGACAAACATTAAATAAAACTCATTACATTTAGTTTAGTATTCATCATCATCATCACCACCAAAATCACCACCATTTCTAGCTTTCTTAATATGTAATAATGAATGTAAATGTGATAAAAACTTATGCATATCATTTATTGAAAAACTACAAATTGAAATGATTACTGACCACTCTGATGAGCCAGTTGAGCACGAAAGCTGCAGTTGAATAATGAGTGCCGTAATGGAATGCTGGAATGCCGGGACTGTCCCAGCCGGTGTATCTCTCTTCGAAAAATGATTTCCTCGTTGGATTGAGAGCTCCGACAGGCTGAGAGAAATTGCAAAAATAAACAAACAAATAAAACTTTCATCTTACAATTCAAGGTTTCTAATATGATTTTTTTTCTAAAACTATAATAAATTAACATAATTATGTATTCACAATGCATGAATGTTCATGACATGAATCTGAAATAATCTTTAATTTGATGTATTTTCTTAATATTAATATATTTAGTGATTTTTTTTCATGGATTATATCTGCTTATTATTATCAATGAATGACTTTCTCTGCAATCAGGTAGAAGGTACTCTTTCCTCACCTTTGAAAGGTCCCTATAGTTGCTGGCCAGATTGAGATCAAGTTCCTCTGATTCATAATTAACAATGACCCACGGATACACGGGGTACTGGTTCAAATCGCAGTACGTCCGCCCGGCTACGGTGTTCAGGTACATGAGGTAATCGAAATTCGTTATCTCTCTTCTCTGCCACTTCTGCGTCATGTTCGACATCTTAAAGATCTGCTTCGGACTGGCGAGCGAAACCCTCCTATAAAGAATGGTCACGTTTATGTTGAATATGGTTTTGTTTATAAATCGAACAGTTTATCTTTTATAAATCGACCCTTGTCTTCTATTCAATGTTACTTCCTTCTTTGTTTACCTAAGGTCGATATGCTGCTTTAAGATGAATGTAATAAATTCGGGTTTTACTCTGAAATAAAGCTTAAAAGACGTACATTTATTATACTGACACACGTTCACGCACGACGACGACAAACAAATATCACGTGAAAACCCAACCTGGTCTGGGGAAGTCCGTACTTGACCCCAACTCCAACCCTTGGAAGAACATTAACAACTTTTTTGACTGTTGCAAAGTCTTGGAATGCAAACATCACAGCAGCTGAAAAGCACAAAAAAATAAAAAATAAATTTATTTTCATTATTTTACCATTAATTTTGATTTAAATTTGAATTTAAATTAATATGACTGCATTCTTTCCAAGCATTTCATACTGATAAAAAGTTTTTTGCTAATTTTCCACAGTCTAACCCAGCTCTCTGAGATCATAACAAAGGTTATCGAGTACAACCTCAAATAACCACAAATATACTCACTATTATACATACACATTTACCTAACTTAAATCAATCAATCAATCAATCAATCAATCAATCAATCAATCAATCAACCAAACAAACAACCAACCAACCAACCAAAAATTCAATCAATCACCAAATTTAAGAAAAACAATCACTTCGGCTGGCCATGAAGATTTCAATAGCAACATTTTGCAGAAGGTATCTGCGACTGAAGATTGCTCTAATTTCATTGAAGTGCCACTTTCCATGTAGGTAGTCGACGTATTGTAGCACCTGGAACGAATATTAATATATTAAAGGTATTCAACGTATTGTAGCACCTGGAACGAATATTAATATATTACAGGTATTCAACGTATTGTAGCACCTGAAATGAATATTAATATAATACAGGTATTCAACGTATTGTAGCACCTGGAACGAATATTAATATATTACAGGTATTCAACGTATTGTAGCACCTGAAATGAATATTATTATAAAACAAAATAGCGATGCATCGATGAAATAATACGAAATTCAAATCCACCTCCAGATCGATCTTCTTGTTCCTCGAATCTTCCTCGTCCATTTCAAAATAGAGTTCCGTTTTCGTGATGGAAAGAGTTCCGTTTACGACGCATCCCGGAGAGACCAACTTGCATGGAGTTGAAAGAGCAACTGGACCTGTGGGAATAATTAGTATCATCATCATCGTTATTATAACAAAAAATAATTAGAATACAGACAACCAGGTGTGTTTGTAAAAACAGTCACAAACTCACAGAAGCAAATAAACCATAACAGATATTTTATCTTTGCATAAAGTAGTAGAGCAGACCACGAAGATAACTAATACGAAACAAACGCGTTTTTAAAAACTGAAAAGAATAAACCATTTTAAGAAAACCTATGTAAGAAATTATAAAATTAATAATAACAACAATATTATCATTACTGAGTATTACCATTATTATTTAGCATTATTATTATTATTATTATTATTATTATTATTATTATTATTATTATTACTATTATTATTATTACTATTATTATTATTATTATGTTTTAATATCATTATTGATATTATTAAATATTGATAATATTTATTTATTATTTACTTAATACATTATTATTATTATTATTATTATTATTATTATTATTAAATAACATGCTCCTCAAGAAACCAACCAAATAAAACAAAACAAAATCATCAAATCGCTGAACAACACCAAAGAAACAAATGATGCAAAGATAGACGGATTAGAAGAAGAAGAAGGAAAAGCAGAAATTTCTACACTTAAAAAACCATGCAAATCAATTCGACTAATTGATATTTATATTTTCAAAACAAATACTTGTTCTGGCAACTTCTTTTTCTTGGCCAACAGAAAGTTTGCTCCCTTCGGAGAGCACGTTATATTCATCATACAGAGTTCAACACATACTACATATACTACATGTTCAACACATACTACATATACTACATGTTCAACACATACCACATGTTCAACACATACCACATGTTCAACACATACTACACATTCATCACATACTACACATTCAACACATTCAACACATACTACACATACTACATATACTACACATTCAACACATACTACACATACTACACATTCAACACATACTACACATTCAACACATACTACACATTCAACACATACTACACATACTACATATACTACACATTCAACACATACTACACAATCAACACATACTACACATACTACACATTCAACACATACTACACGTTCAACACACATACAAAACAAAACATGCAAATTTCATCGAAACAATATTCACACATCAGCCAATCGAATTGATGCGACAAACCAATCACACGAGTTCCAGCGGCCATTTGATTAAAAGTTACAATCATTTTGAAGTTCTATTAGGAATGTTAAAAAGCACAGAAAAACTTTTTTGCAGCTTCTTTCATTGTAAGTTTCATTTCTCGTTATTATACAGAAACCAACCCAATCAGGCTTACTTGTGTGTATATAAATATATATTTATCTATATATATAACCAACCAACCGTACTGATGCAACATCCAAACTCAACAAGATTCAACTCATTTATACACGAACACATTCATAGCAGACCAGCAAACCTGCAAATTCAATTTCCAGTTCTCTTTCATCCATCTGTGATAAATCTTCTTCACTGGTGTCTTGTACCTGCTGCTGCTTCTGCAAGGAAGCCGAGTGGATGGTGAAGGCCTCCCTAGCTGCATTGATGGCATCTTCTGTGGCACCTGTCAGATGAGGAATTTCATCGGTTAAGAAGACAGAGGTGAGAGACATTTGAATTCAATGAATGAATAAAAAATAATTAAATAAATATAACCAATTTTTAATAAATAAGTGGCTGAGTAAATAAGTGAGTGAAAAAGTAAGTAAGTAAACAAGTAACTAAGAAAGTAAGTAAACAAACAAACAAACAACAAACAAATACATGAAATTCATACAAACACACCATGTTCAATAGCAGCTTTCAACATGGCTTCCGTATGCTGCGTTCCAAAAGGATTCCTGACGAATCTCCTTCTCCGTCTCGAGTCATCCTCCCAGCTGTCCAACCTCCAAAAACTCTGCTGCCCTCTGGTGAGCAATATTTAAATAATTAAAGTTAATTTATTCACAAGAACAAATGAAAACGATTCTAGTGGTCAAGAAGCACCAACTTTGAAGTATTGCTGCCACCCCAAGCTCCATGTTTATTGGTCAGCAAGTTGATGACTTTGTCTCTCTGCTTCGAAGCAATGACGTGATCTCTCCGCCTGGCAGATGTTATCAAATGATTGCACATTTTTTCTTCGTTCTTTCTCTCGACCATCGATTGGGCGCAAAAGCTCTGTTAAACAAGTACCGAATAGAGCTGCTGTTTTTTTTAGCGAAAAAACCTGCCTAGGTACCAAAGCAGATGATGGATCGATGAACAATACAGAACATTACCAAAGCAGATGATGGATCGATGAACAATACAGAACAATACAATATAAAAGTGATTGATACACAATAAATAAATTCTAATAAGCAGCATTTGGGCATTCGAGTAATTCAAAGTTTTAGAAAATAGTTTTTAAAAATGAACTTGATATGCTGATGACAAAAAGACAACAATCCAGCAGCTGACCTCGAACTCGGCATGCTTCTGAACATCATCTGCTCTCATGCGGTTGAGAATGAAATCAGCCTCGTTGGCCACTCGGACGATGTGATCTCTCGTTGCATGTGCAAGCAGTCTGTGAAAATGAATATTCATGATATAATAAATGTGATTATAACACCAATCTCTTATAAATATAAACAAATAACAAAACCAATAATAATAATAATGAACGTCTTTTTGGAGACCGTCCATTTAAAATCTTCTATTGAACCAACGATTCCACCACTCACTCGCTTTCCTCCATTAACGTCTCAACCACTTACTCACCTTCTTTCATTAACGTCTCAACCACTTACTCACCTTCCTTCATTAACCAGTTCAATGAAAGCAAGTCCAGCATGCTTCTGTAGAGAATTCTGCCACTCTTGTGAGCACAGCAGCATGACAAGTTCAACAACTGAAGTGCTTTGCTTTAGAGTTACAAGACCTTTAAATGTAAATATGTTAATGTAAAGTAAATGTAAATGTAAATATGTTAATGTAAAGTAAATGTAAATGTAAAGTAAATGTAAATGTAAATGTAAAGTAAATGTAAAAAAGTAAAGATATCAATATTTTAAAAAGAAAGCATTGGAAAAGTTAATTGAAATTAAGAGAAAATAAAACCTCCAATAAGAAGTTCCTGTCCATGCGATCCCAGCAATGTCTTGGATAAGAACGAAGCAAAATCGACAAATATTTCTCTCAGGAGGGGTGCAACCGGTCCCAACGCCCTCTCCAGTCTTTCCGTGAGGCTGCCCGAATCTTTGCTGTCCGATGACAAAACCTGCTGTGCTCCAATCACCTGTAAAAAATTGATTTAATTAAACTTTCCATAAATTTGATTAATAAATTTCAATTACTATTAAGGTTAGTCTTATTACTATCATCACCTGTAAAATATATATTTATTACTATCACTTGTAAAACATATTTATTACTATTACCTGTAAAACATATCTATTACTATCATCTGTAAAACATATTTATTACTATCATCACCTGTAAAATATATATTTATTACTACCATCTGTAAAATATATATTTATTACTACCATCTGTAAAATATACTTATTACTATCACCTGTACAGGTCCTGGAATAGTAGCTCTTTGGGTCATGGAGTCATCATCAACTGTTCCACCGGCAATGCCATCGTCCTCATCATCATCATCATCATCCGCTCGCCTCTGATAGGATTGTTGATGGTGATGTGTTGAGATGGCAGATATTTGTCTCGAAGCACTTAGATCATCATCATCCTCACGAAAGTGAATCTTCGATTCTGTCTGCTTTGGACTGGATGACATCTTCGGAGCTGGTCCGTCTAAACGACAAAATTCTTTTCGTTCGTGTAATCACTTAAATCGATTTTTCGAGAAATTGCATAGTAATATAAAAATAATATAAATTGTAAAAATAATACAAACTGTAAGACATAAATCATCATCATTATCATGATGAAGAAGCAAGTAATTGTTTACAAACCATTCATCAACGAAATAGTTGGAGACACTTTTGTCTGTAATCTGGCAGAATCTCCAGTTATTTCAGTTTCTGACTTGCTGAAAGTAGCAGCTTGAACCGTTACAGCTGATGATTCAGCAGGCGTAGCAGAAGAAGTAGCAGCTACAGCAACTCCTTCCTTACTGTCTTTCATCAGATCAGCAAGAGACACTCCTTCTTTGACAGGAGAAGACACTTTTTGCTTTGAATTCTCCACAGATGCCTCTGCACCATCTGGAGAGGCAGCAATGGGGACATTACCATCCTTCGACACATTGGCCTGAGGAGAACTTTTACTGACCAGGTCCTCAGTAACCATTGAAAGGAGTGTTCCACCAGGTGCTTTTTCAACTTGTGCCTCAACTGCTACGACACTGTCTGCTGGAGAGAGGAAACGTAAGAGGATTGAACAATCAGAACGGCATCGCATCAATGGTTAGGTTGGATGGAAGTATTAGATACCATTGAAGAAATAACAAACAACAAGAAAATAAATAAATACCTCTTGGAGTGTCTTCCTGTCCACTGCTCAAGTCGGTTTTCATGTGATTGCCGCCATCATCGGCTGCTACAAAATTATATAATAAATTGTCATCACGTCATAGAAACATCTTGTCACGAAATGTTCAATGAGTAATAATAATAATAATAATAATAATAATAATAATAATAATAATAATAATAATAATAATAATAATAATAATAATAACATCATCATCATCATTATCATCATAGAGGTCCATGAATAAAACTCAAGATAAATAAATAATTATAATAATAAATAAATATGATAGAAAAATATAAAATATAAAAAACATCTAAAAAATAGGAATCCTCAATTAACATGCAGTTCCATCTGACTAAGAAGCCACCATATCATATTTTCTCGGATATAAACCAAAAATTGAACATAACTTTCAGAAAACAACATTAATGTTTTAAGATTTCATTCATAACAGGCACTCATAGATAAGACAATAAGATGCAGTAGCTTATGATGGCTGAATTTCGTATTGATTATATCTATCTATACACACCCATATACAATGCAAACAAAAGATTACTGTATTGCTATAAAATAATGAAACATTTCTAATAATAAAAATAATTTTGGAAATATTAAAAACCATAAAACTATTATTTCTTAAATCCCAATATTATAGTAACCATACGGCACTCGTGCTTGTGTGTTGTAAAGTATACGAGTCACGGTTTGTATACGAGAAGATACGTAAATACAAAAGCATACAAAAAGTGAATAAATTAATAAATTAATAAAGCAAAACAAAAGAAGTTAATTAAAGTCCTGAGGACTCTAAAGACTGTCTCTGCAGCATACTGACTAACCATATCAAAAAAACAAAGCCAAAAACGTTTCAAGCTAACTATCACTCTTCATAATAACTGCAAAACTGCTTAGCAGGACTTTTGCTTTGCACGACACAGAAGCTTGACCGAAAGTATCATTCTTTTAACACAACTGTTCCAATTAGTCAAACTTATGAGCTACAACAACAACAACGACAACTACTATTAAGGCATGCATGCAAGCACTCTGATAAATAACCGCAGGGACCATCATCGACGTCAACTCCATCCCTCCTGCGATCGGAAGCAGCAACTGCGGCGTCCCAACCGGATACGACCATTTGCGACAATATGCTACTCGAAGCGTCGTCGTCGTCTTCATCATCATCGTCGTCGTCAGCGCCGTCATCGTCGTCGTCGTCATCATCATCTCCGCCGAAGTAATCGTTATTATTGCACGTCGAGGAGGCAGCTGCTGCGAGACGTCTCAGCTTGTTGCTGTTTCTATGCTTGGGTCGTACCATCGTGAAACGAGGGGTGGATGGATCGTTGTCTTGCTGCTGGTGACGGTGGTGGTGACTGTTTAAAGTCTTTGACTTGGTGGGTGCTGTGAATTTTCTCCTCCCTGCACATCCCCAACAAGAAAGGAGCGTGCAGTTGTTTGGTGTTCGAGCATACATTTACCGATATACAGAATCAGTTTTTAAGAGATAAATTTATACCAGCGCATGTTAAACTCATAGCAATAAGAAAAACATCACGAATAGAATAGCTTCTTAAGAAAACTAATATCTAAAATTCAACAAAAATAAAACCACATTTCTCAATGCACCACCAAACATCCCCAGAACTCAGATCTCCAAACTATTCCCTTCCTCCAATTAAATCTTAAAAAATAGAGACAAACACAAACCATCAGTTCTACAGACAAACAAACAAACTAACTGACCTGTCACGGCTCTACCCTCGGTACTGTAACTGCCGGTGAGACTCGACGTCCTCTTCTTGCCTCCCGAAGAATCCGGGTTGGATATGGCCGGTTCCAGGATGTCTCTGTATTTGGAGACCATCAGGACGGAGACGAAATAAACGATCGCAAGTGCAAGAAATTGTGCTTGCTTCGTCTCCTCCTTTGTAATTAAAATAAAAAATTGAAATTGATAGAGAG
This sequence comes from Erpobdella octoculata, assembly GCA_963978895.1. Lineage (NCBI taxonomy): Eukaryota > Metazoa > Annelida > Clitellata > Hirudinida > Erpobdellidae > Erpobdella > Erpobdella octoculata. The sequence goes on from OZ022241.1 coordinate 34,575,019, forward strand.
CATTGCAAGCTAACAGAGAAAAGAGACGTCGCTTATTTATTATACAGTCTACCATCACTACACTACAGAGATATGGCAAATAATTTTCAACACTCAATTCAACCAACCACATCTCTGTAAACAACAGCTCTCAGTCTATTTATATCCATGTCTTGCAAAAGTTTCTCCGCATCTCTTATCGGGTTGATGATCGTCGGAGCTGATTTCTCCAGAGAGCTTTGCTAAAAAATAAAGTAAATGATAATAAATAAAAAAATTAAATACATAAATAAATAAATACATACATACATAAATGAATAAACAAATAAATAGACCTTGAGAATTAATAACTATAACCATTTACCTTACTGAGTGATTGTACCCCAGCAATAAGTGCTTGAATGGGGTCCGGTCTCTCTTCTCCATTGGTTCTGCTGCTCCTTCTGCTGCCAATCTGCTGTTGCTGCTGTTGTCGATAGCGACACTCCAGGCAGTTGCGAACAGCAGCAGTGCAAACTGAATAAAATAAATAATAAATATATCAATTTAAATACAAGAAGAGGATAGCTGTTAAATCTTACTTGTTCCATCGTTCATCACTAACCTAGCCTGAGGCACTGCCTGAGTATGCCACCGCTGTTCATGCTCTTCTCTTGTTCGAGTTCTGAAAAGTTGAGAGAGCTGGCAAACACGAGAATGTCGGTCATATTGATGAGCCTTTGTAGGAACGATGCAGCCTGCTCGATCGAGAGACCCTGGTTTGGTTCCAGCATCTCGACCTCCCCGCGTGGCGAAGTAGCGGCTGCCAGAAGAGGCAAGAGACCCCCGCAAGAGGTAACCAAGATGTCTGCCAACTGGGAGATCATGTGTGTAACATTCACCACAAAGACGTGGTTCTCGGCAGAATTGACGTAGTCTATGACGGTCTTACTGGTATGCCTGTAAATATATTTCAGTATGATGTTGCCGATCAAATCATATAAATGGTAGTGGTCCTACAAAAATAAATATGAATGACATTTTGATTGACAGGCATCTAATGTCTGTTTGACATGCGGTTAGTAAATAAGAATTATGTTGTGAATTTCTAAATTATTTTTCAGTTTAACCATATCATTTTAATTTTAATATTCATTAATCTGGTTATGCCCCCGTATCACCCGAAAAGAGGGGGTTAGGGGCATAACTTGTAAGAGTTTTTGTTCTGAAAGCTTATCTCTTCATGGAACTCCATGTAGTATGCGTGCATAAGTTCATATGCATCAACATTTTATATCTGCCGGTAACTATTTTATATCTGCCGGTAACTATTTTATATCTGCCGGTAACTATTTTATATCATCCGGTAACTTTTTTATATCTGCCGATAACTATTTTATATCATCCGGTAACTATTTTATATCTGTCGGTAACTATTTTATAGTAATTATTTTACTCAATAATAACCAAACAACAATTACGTTTTCCAAACATGAACATCCTGTTCCAGAGAATGAAGAAGATCAGAGAGTAATTTCTGATGAAGATACGACCACCTAAATTCTGGAATTCTGAACGGGGGAGCTCTCGGCCCGGGACTGAACAGGTGTCTGACGGGTGTGTTGCTGGAGTTTGTCGATTGCAGTTGCTGCTGCTGAGCTTGTTGTTGTTGTTGTTGCTCGTGTTGCTTCTTCTGATAGCTTTCGTTTTCTTTAGAAACGAAAAAAAACATAACTGTCAAAATAATATGAAAAGTAATTGATAGATGAAGAAAACATCATCATCATCACCATCATCATCGTCGTCGTCGTCATCTTCATCATCGACGTTGTTATCATGATCGCTTGAGACCAGCTTGTTGTTCTTGGTACTGCTTGCATCATAGTTAACATCATCATCGTCATCTTCATTGTTACCTTTGACGGAACTGCTCACCTCTGTTATCTGAAAATAAAAAATTTTTTTTATTACAACAGCTGCCATTACCATTGTCACCATTATCAAAACTGATGTGACTCATATGTTAAGAAAATGTTGCTATTATTATTACTATTATTATTATCATCATCATAACTGCTATGGTAAATATCACGACTACTATGGTGAATATAACAACTACTAAAGTCAATAACATGACCAACATGATTAATAACATGACCAATATGGTTAATAACATGACCTATAAGGTTAATATCCTGACCAACATGGTTAATAACATGACCAATATGGTTAATAACAGGACCAATATAGTTAATATCATGACCGACCACTAAGACTAATTAATCATTGCACAAACCTTTACACCAATATCATCAGCGGTTGCACTACTGATGCCTGAAACGGTGCTGATAGGATGTTGCTTCCTTAAGAGAGGATCAGCAATGTTGGTAACCTGCATGCGATCATACTGCTGGTAGACGTGAGCCATGTGGATGCGAAAGTCTTCACTCGAAACCTGATGGGAAAAACAAAAACAACTTATTATTGCGCAATCTTTTGACCTATTTATACATTACACCTATTGTTTCGATAAAGGACTTGTGGCATAGCGATAAAGCTTTCGCCTGTCGATCTTTAGGTCAGCGGTTCGAGCCTCACCGGCGTCACCAGCATAACTCCCTTAAGCAAAGGAGTTCACTCGCATCGATAAAGGGGCAGGCCGCCTATAAATGGCTGCCTGGTAAGTACCCTTTCTTGCCTTTGTGCAAGACATCGCCAATACATCAATAAATACATCGATAAGCTAATCAAACGACCTTGGAATGGAGAATGGCAAGAGTGTCAATCCACACCCTCCATCCACCGTATTCAAACTTGACAGCATGATGCAGTAGGACCCGGAATAAGGACATGACTGTCTCCGTGACTAGCTGCTCTTCGTCATCTTTCGGGTAAATGTAAGCCATCGAGAAAAGCCAGTCTTGCCACACGGACATTTGTAGAACGACTCTGAAAGTAATCAGATGAAAATTTGCATGGAAATTGTAAAAGTACAGTCATTCTGATAAAGTCTCAACCATTTTAACTCTAATCTCTTAGTTCCTCTCTCTCTCTCTCTCCCCCTTTAATAATAAATATCATAGCAGAACAACAACAATGACTGAAACAACAAACTAATACCTCCTGTTCTCTTTGTTGTTAGCACAAAGCTTGGTCAGATCAGTCAAAAAGAGTCTCTTGACAGCCATCACCTCAGTCACATGACCCTGTGACTGACGAATCAGATTCGCTATAACCTTCAGGATCACTGCAAAAAAAGAAATGCTGATTAAATAAACTGATGAAAATAATAAAATAAAATAAAATAAAATAAAATAAAATAAAATAAAATAAAATAAAATAAAATAAAATAAAATAAAATATCATAGCAGAATAACAATAATAACTGATGAAAATAATAAAATAAAATAAAATAAAATAAAATAAAATAAAATAAAATAAAATAAAATAAAATAAAATAAAATAAAATAAAATAAAATAAAATAAAATAAAATAAAATATCATAGCAGAGCAACAATAATAACTGATGAAAATAATAAAATAACCTCAAAACTGAAAGTAACTCACGTGGATTTTCCAACTTATAAGTGTGATCAGGTTCTTCAGCCCTTTCGATAATGATGTCACATGTCATCCTTTCTGTCATTATCTAGAGGTGAAAAAATTAAATTAAACTATATATATAATTACGAGAAAATGCCTCAAGTTAACATAACGAATATCATAAAAAAACAGGTGGAGAAAAAAATGGCTCAAGGAAGAAGGTCATCCAAGTATAACTTTGCTGTAAAACGTTTTACAAGATGCGAGGCTTAATTGAATTTTAAAATATTGTTTTAAATATAATTATGATATTGGTAAATATTTAAAATAAAATAAAATGAATTGTACTATGTAAAAACTATTTCTTGTCACTCACATCCACACGCTTCAATGTTCTGAGTATTATATTATCAGTGCCTGTATCTTACGTATATATATATATATATATATATATATATATATATTCTTTTAAGCAAACTCGATTGAAAAAAGTGGCGCACTTGGCTGAATCGATTTTATTTTTAATTTTTTCCAATACTCTAAATCGGTTTAAAAATAATTTATTCCCAAACACAAACTCCATAATCTTATAGGCTAATAGATCTATTTCGGCAATTTTTTGCCATCATCAGAGCCGTTTAACTTTTTAAAATAAAATGCAGTGACTAAATGGTGAAAGATACAACTAATTGAAAGGAATTAAAATACAATTTAAATAAAATTTAAATTCATTATATACAAATGTAACAACATAAAAAATATTTAAATTAAAATAATTATAATAATAACAGTAATAACTAAATAATTAAGATCAGTTAGTAAAGCCTTTAACAACGGAATTACAGTCAACTTCAAGGACGTGACTGGAAGAAGAATCACATACATTATCTATAACCTTTGAAACACAAACGTCTGGTACAAAACATTCATTCAACCAAGAAATACCTGAAGAAACATTGGCACTATTAACATGCATATTTTTAACAGAAGTTGTAAATGAGTTAAAACATTTATTATTATTATTATTATTAGTTTTATTACTATTTAGAGAACCAAAAAGTTTAAGAGTTAAATCAAAAGAATACCATTGTTTATTAATTAAAGGCTTACATTTATTAATAGCTAAAGCTTCTTTTAATTTTAACTTAATGGGTTGATTTTCTTTCATTAGTATACTGGTGTTATCAATTAGAAATTTATGTGATGGTTTGATTGAATGTTGTGTTGACATATGTTGGTATATGGCACCACTTTGACAATGCATAGTCAATCTACGAGACAGAGTAGTTCTAGTATGACCAATGTAATTTTCCACCTGACCATGTGGAAACGGACACGAAAATTGGTACACTAGGTTGGTTTGTGCTACAGGGCTAGAAACATTATTTATACTATTTTTAATTAAAAGATTATGAGTTTTTCCATTATTATAATAGATGTGTAACTTGAGTGTATTATCTTTATTTACAACCTTAATATTATCATACACAATGTTTTTCAACACTTTTTCATCTATTTTATAATTATTAGACATCTGATTAGCATAATATAATGGAATTATACAAGAATTTGATGAGTTATTGGTATTAGGTTTTGAAACATGTTTTTTATCAGTAATACGTGACATAAATTTATTTATAGTTGCATCAACAATAGAATTAGAATAATTATTATTTATCAAAAGTTGTTTCACTTGTAGAATTTCATTGTGAAATTCAGACCATGTTTCTGAAAATTTATAGGCCCTATTTATATAATTATTAATAACTATTTATATAATTATTTATATAATTATTAATTGTAATTATCAAAAAAAAAAAAAAAAAAAAAAAAAAAAAAATATATATATATATATATATATATATATATATATATATATATATATATATATATATATATATATATATATATATATATATATATATATATATATATATATATATATATATATATATATAATTTGTATACCTCGAAGAGAACGTGGTATGTGCCGAGTGTTATGTGACCGGTGTTGAGAAAAAGACGTTCAGTGATGAGGGAGAAGAGGTTGTAGGGGGTCATGGCTTCATGCTTCCTCCTGTTGGAATGAAAACATACAAACTCATCCAGAACTTAAATGATGAAATAAAAAATTCAGAAGAAATTGCATATTATGTAGCTGATTGGATAAGTGTTATGATGATGATGATGGCGATGATGATGATGAGTGAATGCACTAACTTGTGTGTGCTTCTCATGAGGAAAAAACCGAGCAATTTGAGTGCTTGTATTCTGATCATCTCATTTGAAGAGGCAAGCAGCTTGAAGATGACTCTGTTTAACAAAGAGGAAGCATAATAAACAATGCCGTCGTAAACAAATACCGAGATATACGATAAGAGATGGAAGATAACAAATAATACAGATAAGTATAATTTAAAGACCTATAAATAATAAATAACAAAAGTACAATTTAAAGACCTATAAATAATAAACAAGGAAGCTGTAAAAACATGTTTTTCCACAAATCCCTTATATTTCTGGATTTGTCCGCTTTTCATTTATTCCAAAAAACTTTTTTCAGAATGACATTTTTTTAAATGTATATGTGTAAACGTTTATTTATTAGGTATTTGATTGTTTTTTGTTTTAAAACATAAATAATTATTAATTTTAATTAAAAAAATTTAATTGCAAAAATTTTCAAACTTTAACATTGTCACGAGGAGTGAGCCTATATTTCAAATTTCAGCTCAATTGGATGATGGGAAGTTAGTTAATTTTCACTTTAAAGGTTTGCAGACATTCAAGCAATCAAGACCGGCGTTGAAATTAATATAAGAGGTTTAATAACAAATTTATCATATCATGCAGATAAGTACAATTTAAATACCAATAAATACTAAACGATGCAGACAATAAGAATATCAAGATCTATAAATAATAATTAATAACTAAAACAAAAACAAAAATCTGCTACATCTTTTTCAAGAAGCAAACATATGCAAAGAAGCTAACTTTATTCCTCCTTTCCTGTCGAATGCAGGTACCATAGAAGCAGGGTGATCAGCCATCAGCTGAACCATCAAGTCCAAAACATCAACAATGTTGTCATCCTGACAGTACAAAAACAACATTTGTGAAATTTAAAAAAATCCTTCTATGTATATATACATCTACTACATCACAACAATAACCATTTCATAAAACTACCAAACAATCATAATCAACATCACCACCACCATGTTGACCACCTCATGAACAGTTGCTAGATAGTTGATCATGGACTGGAGTTCATCGTCCTGCACTCCCGATCCTCTGATGACAAGCTGTCTGATGTACTGAAGCAAGAGTCCTCTCAGCTCCATTACATCCTCCCTGCTCGGTCGGGGGCCATCTAACAAAAAAGAAGAAGAAAGAACTGAACTATCAAATTTAGTAAATTTGAATAAAATATTTTTAGGACCATCGGGGCTGTCCAGAAAGATAAGTAAATGACCCTCAAAACAGAAAGAAAAGTCAAAGTTCAAAAACACCAATAACATTATCTAGCCCAAAGTCATCGTGAGCTAGCGTTACAAACTTATTCATGGATACACGTAAAATGCAGATAACTCATCGATTACATACATCAGCAACCATCAATAACTCGATCTCCATCATCATCATCACCACCATCCCCGTGATACACACCTGCTCCTTTCGGAACGATGCCACTCCTGTCGGTGGGGTTGACGACCCAGTAGTAGTAGACGAGGGTGTGCATGGTCTGCAGTACGGAGCTGACCCTTCTAATGTTGTTGTAGATCTGTGCGTCGTTTATGAATTCAGTTGATATGTACATAAACAGTTTCCTCTGCACCTGGAATTGACAAGCACAACGACAGATCAATAAACCAGCCAGAAGTAATAAACAGCAAACAAATGGACCAGCAATAAAGTGGCAGCAGATAATTAGAAACTGACTAGGACAGAGAAAGAGAGAAAAAGTAAAAGACACAGAGTAAGAGTAGGAAGAAAATAAAAAGAGAAAGAGAGAGAAAGAGAGAGAAAGAGAGAGAAAGAGAAAGAAAGAGAGAGAGAGAAAGAGAGAAAGCAAGCACGAGCAGACTTACAGGCATAGATGAATAGATCCAGAGAGCAGGATTGAAAAGTATATGATCGAGAAGATGTTTCAGCAGAGGACCTCCTGTGGGCAAAGACACTAAATACTTTGTCAGGGACAGAAAACAGTCCAAAACGTCGACAGTGATATGATGCCTCGTAGCCTGAAATGAAAGTAAATAATAATAAACTTATTAATTCAACCATTCAATTGAAACAAAAGTATATTATAATAATAAACTTATTAATTCAACCAATCAATTGAAACAAAAGTATATTATAATAATAAATTTATTAATTCAACCAATCAATTGAAACAAAAGTATATTATAATAATAAATTTATTAATTCAACCAATCAATTGAAACAAAAGTATATTATAATAATAAATTTATTAATTCAACCAATCAATTGAAACAAAAGTATATTATAATAATAAATTTATTAATTCAACCAATCAATTGAAACGAAAGTATATAATATATTATAAATTTGATTAATTCAACCAATCAATTGAAATGAAAGTCTATAATAATAATAAATTTGATTAATTCAACCAATCGAATTGAAACGAAAGTATATTATAATAATAAATTTGATTAATTCAACCAATCAATAGAAATGAATAAAAGTTGACATTCGGACATCTTGCATCATCACCTTCTCGAGGAGATAGCTGATGACGAGGAATCCCTTGCTCTGAAGAAACTGCTGTTGGATGACAATGGATGTTTCAAGGAGATCGCATAACAATTTCATAAGGCTTGCACTGAGAAAATGAAGAAAATCGATAAACATGAAAATTAAACAAATGAATAAACGAACAAATTTAGATGGTGACTAAGAATAAATAGTGAAGATGAGTAGTTTTCAGCTTCAAAATTAAAAATTAAAAAAAAGAGTTTAAATAAATGCTCACCAGATGGTGCAATCAACCACTTCCTGTTGACCATCACCTGCTTCCTGTACAAAATCCAATTGGCTAAACAGGGGATAGAGTACCTGTAATGACATCCAATGATGTTGACAGGAGTCTCATGCAAGCGTAAGAATAAATCGTTTTGCAAACTTTATACAATTTATAATCTTCTATGAATCAATTAAACACAGTAATTATAATTAATTAATAAATATTACAAATGAAATAAATATTCTCACATTAAATTCAATAAATATTTATTTACCATTACTTTTCAATCATATACATATAAAATAACAATAATAATCTCAATTAGAAAAACACCAGTAGCATAACTTTGGAGATGCGAGGAAAAGCCATAAAATTATACTTAAAAAGAAAAAAAAGAGAGAGAAAGAAATAGTGAACCAACCTGTACCCCACCTATGGAATGGAGTGTACTGTGGATGGAATGTGTGATTACTGCTTTAACTTCATTCTGCATGAGTGCATGAGGACTGTGCACGAAGTAGGAGACGTTACCCTTGGGTGATGACTCCAGACACAGCTGACTGTCGCAAGAGACTGGAGTGTACAAGAATACGATAGCCTGTGTCAGCTTGCCATCGTAGAGTACCTTTTATAGGAATATTCATAATTCTATTAACAACTAGAAGTTATTCTAAAATTACTACTCGCCATCAAATAATTCATCATTATCGGACAGTTGGCCGGGTGGTAGACATGACCAACGACCGAAGGATAAGTTGTGGGGTTAGAGGTCAGATCATGTACTTCTCCTTTCCTTCTTTGGATCAGTGAGATGATCTTACAATGATAAATGCAATAAGGTTTATTCTGATTTTAGATACAACATGCAAATGGCAGGAAAACCTATGTGATTCATATGCACAAGCAGTTCCCGACTTTATGCCAGGTAAGCCTCGACCACAAAGCAGCACACAAATTCCATTTTGAGAACAAACCAAATTGGACTAATTATTACATACCATATAAATAATTAAAATAACAAGAGAAGTAACAGACATATACAACTAACATAACAAGAGAAGTAACAGACATATACAACTAACATAACAAGAGAAGTAACAGACATATACAACTAACATAACAAGAGAACTAACAGACATGCACAACTAACAGACATATACAACTAACATAACAGGAGAAGTAACAGACATATACAACTAACATTACAAGAGAACTAACAGACATATACAACTAAGATAACAAGAGAACTAACAGACATATACAACTAACATAACAAGAGAAGTAACAGACATATACAACTAACATAACAAGAGAAGTAACCGACATATACAACTAACATAACAAGAGAACTAACAGACATATACAACTAACATAACAAGAGAACTAACAGACATGCACAACTAACATAACAAGAGAACTAACAGACATATACAACTAACATAACAAGAGAACTAACAGACATGTACAACTAACATAACAAGAGAACACACAGACATATACAACTAACAACTTACCCTCTTGACTGGCTCATTGAGAAGTATGCCACTCTCGTTTTCAAATCGGAACTGAGACTGTTAAACATAATTTCGATGGAAAACAAAATTTTAGCACTTCAACTCCCAAAAAGCACAAAAACATACTGATAATTACCAAGAAATATTTGTTCAATTTAGAACACAAGCAACAACCAGATAAACAAATTTGTTTCTCAAATCAACCAGCCTTATAAGCAGGACCCAGGTATTCCAGAGCAGCCACGTGATTGGCCGAGAGAGCCTCACTGAAGAGATACACGGATGACAACTGGCCGCAGAACATCGTCTCGGGATCCATGTCGTGACTGCAGCCCAGGTAGCACTTGTCAAATGGCTGCCCAACAGAAATTTCAAATTACAAACTCAGTGGCGTAGCATGGGTTTGTGCTGCCCCCTTATGTAAGGAGCGTCATTTCAGCAATTCCTTGGAGGCCAAACTTTTTTTAAATTTCTCTTACAAAACTTTTCCAAAACTCTATACACTTTTTTTGCTCCAAAAATAGCTGATGACCGGGATGAGTAATCAGAAGTACATTTTCCAAACATTTTCTAAAAACTTACTCCTTATTTATTTTATATACAAAAAATTTTTTCTCAAATATTTGCCACCCCTCCCCTATGCTACATCACTGTACAAACTAAAAGATTCCCAATTAAAAGTAAAGAAAGATGAAACTACGAAAACAAAAAAGTTGTAAAAAAAAATGAAGCTGACATCGCTTGTGTTGACCAGCCACGACATGTCCGTATGAGAAACAGGCAGGCCATCCACGTAACAGTGCAGTTCACTTTTACTCCATCGATTGTAGACGAATACGATCGTCACCATGTACCACTGGAAATGATTTTGTTTTTTTTGTTTTTAATTTTTTTTCATGTCAGCATAATTAATATAAAAAGTCTTTATGATGCATCGCCCTTCCATAAAAAAAGTCATCATAAATTCACCATTTGCAATGCAAATGAATCAGCATACCCTTAGGAAAAAGCAGAAAAATGAACCCTGAATTTGAAAAGTTTAAAATTAGAGACAGCCGACCTCGCGTGGATGGAAGTCATATTTGACGCAATGCTGGAATCCTTTACCCTTGATCTTCATTGAGGTTATGACCAGAGCATTGCCAAGGAAATGACCGGAATATCCGACTCCTTTGCCGGTTCTGAAGCTGTTCGCAATGAAGAAACATGACGACATTTACAACCGTTGTTAGCCAATGGTTAAAAAATTTACAAATGTACAGTGTATGTTTGTACACATTATCTCAGTGTAACATTGATTTTCAAGCATGTAGAGCAAGTCAGCACGCTCCCGAAAGTAAACGATGAAATGAAACTGACCAAAATAAATAGGGTTTTTCCCGGTCTACATTTGCTCCGGGGTTGGGATCCATTCGAAACCAACAATGAAAAGTCCATCCATTCTGATAGGGCCACTTTGCCATTGGAGGCAGTGCGATGGCCTAGTAAAATAAAACAAAAAAGAAGACCAATAATAATAATAATAATAATAATAATAATAATAATAATCAAAATTTATAATGAAGGATGATAAAAATCACTTCCATATTAAATTTCAGCAAGAAAAAAATTATCTGTCAAAAAATTTTAATGATCATTCCAGCTCACCGAATCTTTCTTTCCTGGGAAACTAAAAAACTCATCGGGTCCATGTCTCTGTGGCATTTGTTGGAGAACTCGGAGTAGTTTTGTGGAGTGGCGAGGCTGTTGTTGAGTTGTGGGAATAAATAATTGATTGATTGATTAATAAATAAACTCGCTTAAACTAAGAAATGCTCGCAACCGCAACCGCAACCGCAGTGACCCTTAAAACACTTCTTGATAAATAATTCCGACTCGTGGCCACCACAGGTGGTATAAAAATATTACAGTCACCATCTGGATGTGTTTATGGAAGTGAGGTTCATCCGGACACGACCAGTGGTGTGGCGGATGATGTTTTTTTTTTGTACTGACCAACAGTGCATTCCCGCAGTGCATTAGGTCTGATGGATGCCAGTGTATGTTGAGATAGGTGTACAACATAATTTCCTACCTATGTCACTCTATTGACTAACAAGCGGAATGTGATGATGATGATGATGATGATGATGATGATTGTGGTAGTAGTGAAGAATGACGATTTTGATAGTAATGATGATCATGATCATCATCATGATGGTCATGATGATCATCATGATGGTCATGATGATCATGATGGTCATGATGATCATGATTTTGGTAGTAGTGATGATGATGATTGTGGTAGTAATGATGATGATGATGATGATGATGATGATTGTGGTAGTAATGATGATGATAATGATGATGATTGTGGTAGTAATGATGATGATGATGATGATTGTGGTAATAATGATGATGATGATGATGATGATGATGATGATGACAAGAATGATATAGAAAGACGAATGAGATGGACAAGCGAGGAAAGAGCAATGGAAATAATGTAACAGGAAGCTCACCCATTTTTCATTCTCATTGGCCTGCAAAAGAGCAAATATCTGCCTCAATTCGGCAACAGTTATGCTGAAACTAGCAAGCACTCCAAGCACGTCCACCATCAGATCTGTGTCAAAGGTCATGATAATAGTAGCAATAATGAATGCATCAACAATAATTTTGTGTCAACAGCATTGATGGCCTTAACAATAGATTCTATGCACAAATAGAAATGACAACAAATACAAGAAGAAAAAGATGGAGAGAGAGAGAGAGAGAGAGAGAGAGAGAGAGAGAGAGAGAGAGAGAGAGAGAGAGAGAGAGAGAGAACCATGATAGAAGTGTCGAAGGTGGCTGCTGCAATTTAACGGGTGTAAACATGAAGGAAGGAGGAGATGAAAATGAAAAAAAATATCAGAACAGAATATAAACAAATGGCCATCATCCCAGTCAGTAGCATGACGGTTGTACGTTTAAATGTTTATCATCATTACATTATTACAAGTATACAAGGTCGCAAACATCGGAAACACTAGTGGTTATTGAAAACAACCACTTCTTATGGTTACAGTGGGGGATCCAGAAATTCCTGGTGGGGGAGGTGCAGGGGGTACTCCACTTCCTGGTGGAGGAGGTGCAGGGGGTACTCCACTTCCAAATTTTTTCTTCACACTTGCTACTCACAAAAAAGCTGATGATGGGGGTAATCAGAGGTTTTTCCAGCAATTTTACTTTCAACTACGTTTATTTTCCAAAAAGCGGGTATTCTTCTTAAAAAATTTTAATTGATATTCTTGTGGGGAGATCCCACCATACCCCTGGATGGTTATCACGATAATGATGTTGATACAGATGATGATTATGATAATGATGTGGATACAAATGATGATGATGATAATGATGATACCAACCGGCCAACATATCCTCGGCAGCAGGTATACGTGAAAGTATCTTTTGTGCCAATCCAACCTGAGTACATGCCTGCAGATTCCTCGTACTTTTTCGTAGAATGGCAGTGAAATGACTCCATATTTCTGCCTTTAAATGAAAATGAGGAAATAATGAATAAATGAATGAGTTATTGAATGAATGAAGTGTAGAAGTGTATAACAAGAAAACTGTAAAAACTTTGTTTTTTTTTAAATCCTTTATAACTTTGTAACTCAGCAACTAAAAATGTTTTGCAAAAATTTTTTTATGATAGTAAGTCTATAAAATATGAAAACATTGACCACAGTCTTCTGAATACTTAATATGTGAAGTATGTGAGGATTGAAAATGTATGAAACTTTTGAATAAAATATGGAATAAACAAATTTGCTAATATAAATTTTTAAAATTAAAAATTAAATATCCCTTTCTTTATAGAAACCTAAAATTGATGGTTTGTTTCTCTAAAGTTTTTTAATGGGTTAATTAATTGATTTTATTCTATAACTCACTCAAATTTTGAGCAATCAATCTGAAAATTTAAGAAAATGCAAAGTCCGCAGCTAAAAATAAACCCACTCAAATTTCAACTCGTTTAGACAACGAGAAGTTGGTTATTTCAATGGTATAGGATCCAAATGTATGCCTCAAGCAAGCAAGCAAGCAAAAACGGTGGATTTAAGAATCAGAGGTGATATAAATAAAATAAAAACATTCATTCCATTCAACTGTTCATCAATTCTCTTGGATTAATCATTCAGAAATTAACCAAGCATTTTAATTAAGTGCCACATAATGCTAATTTTTAGAGTGTTAATATAATTGGAATTTTAACAAATCTAATAAATCCTTAAAATAAACAAAAAAGAAAACTTTTTCATCACTGTAAAAGAAAAAGCTGCTAATATGCGGAAAACTGGAATCTGACTGTCATAAATAATATAATCATACTACATAATAATATAAGCATATGTTTGAATGTTTGTATGTTTTTATGTTTGTATGTATCTATGTATGTATGTATGTATGTATGTATGTATGTATGTATGTATGTATGTATGTATGTATGTATGTATGTATGTATGTATGTATGTATGTATGTATGTGTGTATGTACTTATGTGTGTATGTATCTCACCCACTACAGGCAAAACCTCTAATTTATCCCCCCCATCCAACCCTACACCATCTCACACCACCACCACATGATCTCAATGAGCAGCCTGGGTTTTTTTTAATTGAAATGGATCAGTAAGGAATTTCTCCACTTTCAAACGCCTCCTTGTCCCAATTCGCAATTTATTTTATTTTCTTTTATTTTTTATAAAACGCGCGCACACGAATATGATATTATCTTTTATTTAAATAACCAGTAAATTGCATTTCTATTTTACTACAATCTTCAATGCCACAAGTTGCATCCCTTATAAATAAACAGACTTTATAATTAAAACGTCCAGATAATGACCAGTAAGCAGTCTTTCTCTCTATGCGGACAATAACAAGAAAACTGCAAAAACTAAGTTTATTAAAAATCCTTTATAATTTGGCAGTTAAAACTGTTTTGCAAAATATTTTTTGATGATAGTGAATCTATAAAATATGAAAACATTAACCACAGTCTTCTAAATACTTAAGATGTGAAGTATGAAAGGATTGAAAATTTAAGAAACTTTCGAATCAATATGGAATAAACAAATATTTTATTATAAACTTTAAAACTTTAAATTTAAATATCGCTTTCTTTAAAGAAACTAAAAAATAATGGTTTGTTTTTCTACATAAAATTTTTAATTTTTTTTAAAGGTTATATTGATTTTATTTTATAATTCCCTCATATTTTGTCCGATCAATTTGAAAATTTAATAGAATGTAAAGTACACAGCGACAAACAAACCCACCAAATTTTAACTCGATTGGATAACGGGAAGTTGGTGTTTTAGGGGTATAAAGTCCCAACCTATGGCTCAAGCAAGCAAGCAAACACGGTCAAGTTAATATATAAAGGAATTAACAAACAACCTCAAACATCCACAACGAGATCTCGAGATCTCGTACACACACACACACACACACACACACACACACACACACACACACACACACACACACACACACACACACACACGTACACGTACACGAGAAGAACATTCCTGGTCACGTGGTCGAAAATGATTTTGGAGAGAATAAACGAAATCCATTTTGATGAACAATTATTAATCAATAAAGAACTTTCAATATCAGTCATTTCTGCTTTATTCCTATGTCCGCTCACAATAATTCAATGCCTGTCCCTTCCTTTTCCTTTCTTTCTCTCTCTCTCTCTCCTCTCTCCAAGAAATTTCTAAATGTGTCTGTGTGTGTGTATGTGTGTACAACGGTGTGGTGGACTGAATTGATAATGGGCAGGTTGTGAACCGTTTCTATCCGCATAAGGCAATTTGCTCTATTTAAGTCCATGAGAAAGAAGATGAGTAAGAAGTTGAGTTGACCATGTTTGGAAATGAATGGAAAGATGGATGTAATGACGGACGGATGTAATGATGGATGGATGGATGTAATGACGGATGGATGTAATGATGGATGGATGTAATGACGGATGGATGTAATGATGGATGGATGTAATGACGGATGGATGTAATGACGGATGGATGTAATGACGGATGGATGTAATGACGGATGGATGTAATGATGGATTGATGTAATGACGGATGGATGTAATGACGGATGGATGTAATGATGGATTGATGTAATGATGGATGGATGTAATGATGGATAGATGTAATGACGGACTGATGGATGTTTGGATGAATAAATAAACAATATGGCGTTCAAATGAGCCAGAAAGTGAATTCAAATGTCAATCCATTGGAGCATAAAATGCAGCTTCCCAACACAACTCACGTTGCTAAAGAATTATATTGTTAATTTAGCTCTATAATTAAACACTAAAAAGGTTATTCGATGATGATGATGATGATGATGATGATGTGTGAGACAGATAAGAGATGCTATGTAAAGAAAGAAGAAGTCAAAAACAAAGACGCGAAGAAAGAAAATGAATAAATAGAATGCATAAATATTTGAAAAGAAGGTCCTTTGATTTATATTAAATCAGCAAACTTAATTGGCTTTCGTGTGACACACGGGACATGCACAGATTCCCGGGATATGCACACAAATTCATGGGATATGCACATAAATTCATGGGATATGCACGGATTCACGGGATATGCACGGATTCACGGGATATGCACGGATTCACGGGATATGCACGGATTCACGGGATATGCACATAAATTCATGGGATATGCACAGATTCACGGGATATGCACATAAATGCATGTGATATACACAGATTCACGGGATATGCACAAATTCTCAGGATAGGCACGGATTCGTGGGGTATGCACAGATTCACCGGATATGCACACAAATACACGGGATATGTACAAAATCACGGAATATTCACAGATTCACGGGATATGCACACAAAATACACAGGATATGCACAAAATCACGGACATGTTGTCAAAAAGGAGCACATCGTGGGCATCCGCACCGCGTACGTACAGCATTGTTTGTTCTAATCTCTTTGACCAAGTGAAAAAATCTCAGGACATCTTTCGTCTGAGCGTAGGGTCTACCTAATGATGAGAAGTGGGAGATTTTTGTAAGGATACAAATAAATAAGAAATCCCTTAGAATGCTATGATAGTAGTAATTTTACAAACATACATATTGTGCATGCGAACCTGTATGCGTGGCACTGTGTATGTAAGTACATAGGTATGCAGTGGCACTGTGTATGTAAGTACATAGGTATGCAGGGGCACACCCAGGAGTTTTTGGGGAGGGTTTTGTGAATTATTTTAAGCTATAATAATTTAATACTTTTCCAACAATTTAAAATAGAAAAAGTTTTAATGCAGATAATCATGTTTGATTTTAAAAGCAGACATTTTATTTCAAACTCAAAAATGTTTGAATTTTCAAACATGTCAAAAACTTTTATTCAAGTTTGACAAATACTTAAGCCAATTATGAGATAAAAATGTCGGTAATCTTGATTTTACAGCTATTTGTTTGCAAAATAGAGTCCACTGTTGGTGTGAAATATCTATATTATATGCGAATAGTCGAATACTAAATAGTTCAAAGAGTTTAACCATTTCATCTACTTTGCAGATGAACAACTTCTCAAATAAAGTTTTTTATTTATGAAAACCCCGAATATTTTCCATGCAAGCCGTAGTAGTTATAAAAAATAGTTTTGGGGGAGTGTGTTCTATCCCCAGTAACATCCCCCTGGTATGTAGGTATGTATGTGTAATTTATACATGCATACCCACATAACTTTTATATGTACGTGATTTAAAATAATAGTATTCGTTAAAATCTCTCTGTCATGGCATCTCTTCACCAAAATGTTGAAAATACAGCCATGATAATTTATCACTCACCATTGTAGAAAGTCTATAAAATTCAAGAAAAGTTCGCCTTGTTTTTATTACATGAAGCTTAGTATTAACAGTTTATAATATCATTAGAATATATTGAAATAAGCATCTTACATACATCTGTTAAATGAAAGATTTTCTTTAAATGACATAAAAGAAAGAAAGAAAAAAATAACCCGAAAAACAGAGAAGAGTAGAAAAAGAGAAATAAATATATATGTGGAATGAAGTAAGGTGACAGACAGATGTCATGTTTGTTGAGCCATGAACGGAATAACTGGCACACGCACTAGCACACGTTTGTACGCCCTCACACATAATATGTATATATATATATATATATATATATATATATATATATATATATATATATATATATATATATATATATATATATATATATATGAGATTATGTCTGTATGTATGTTTGTCCTTTATGCATTGCTACACCATTCATCCGATCGTAATGAAATTTTCACACAACCTTGAAAGTCGATGGGGGAAAGTTTTTGTGAAAAAAATTGAAATCGGTCACAAAATGAGCGGGAGTGCGAGCGTAAACAAAACAGGAACGGGAGAATGAGTGGGAACGGGAAAGCTAGAGAGAAAAACTATAGAAAACCTCTAAAAATAACGAGTCTCAATGCTCTCGTCAATAATAATGATGATGACGATGAAGTTGAAAATGATGACAGTGGTGATGACGAAAAAAATGGCTCTTGTAATGATAACAACGGCTTATTTAATTGTAACGCTCAGTAATCGTTACAATGTTTACAACGTTCGATGACAAGGACGACTCATCTATCTCCCCCACCCCGCTCCTCAGTTTTATAAACGCTTAGCAGAGAACGGTACAGAATAATACCGATGGGAAATAAATCATACTCAAAATGGTTGTCGAAAACGGATAAATACAGGATAAACACAGGCGCTGTTCTTATATAATAATAATGGCTGTCCACTGGAAAAAAAGAGAAGAACATTCAGAGTTTAGCAGGCGATTTGGAATGTTGTACAGGTGATAAAAACGGAACCACCTGAGTTGCAGATTCACATGCAACCCAACTACAGGTGACAGTCAGGCACAGGTAGAAGAGTTGGAAAACAAGAGGTAGATTGAGTAAATAAATATAGATAACCTTAAATGGTATTGAGAGAAAAACATGGACGAAAAAGATACAGAGAGAGAGAAAGAGAGAGAGAAAGAGAGAGAGAGAGAGAGAGAGAGAGAGAGAGAGAGAGAGAGAGAGAGAGAGAGAGAGAGAGAGAGAGAACAAAAAAGTTAAGATCAAAGTTCAAAAAGTCGGAAATTTAACACGATCTGAGTTATATCAGGATTGATTTAACACATATCACTGTGCAGTCCAAATTAGACAAGGTCCTTTTTTAATAAAATATAAATATTAATAAATAATGTCATATTAATAATCATGATGGTTTTAATTTATGCGGAGGGGGGGGAGGAGGAGGAATAAACCACTGTTCAGAAGAAAAGAAAGAAATAAGTAAAAAGAAAGAAAGAGAGAATACATAAAATTTGTGAAAGGATGGTAGTTACTGTGGCGACAATATCTTCATAGTGGCATGGTGACCGACTCTTATGCTCCAAGTAATGATCCAACAGAATAAAGGCCAGCCATTCAAATAATAACCATGATACTATCCTATTAAAATATAGTCTAATATATTCAATTCTACCTATTCTCCATCACTGTCTATCTTTGTCTAGTCATCCACTATCATCACTATCATCCTCACCATTTGCTTAAAAACATCATCATCATCATCATAATAATAATAATAATCATCATCATCATCATAATAATCATCATCATCATCATCCACATCATCATCCACATCATCATCATCATCCACATCATCATCATCATCATCCTCATCATCCACGTCATCATCACCATCATAATTATATTCTTATATTTATTAGCCAGAGGTTTGCAGTCACATTTTTGGGGTTTTTCATATAAATATTTGGCAATAAAAGTTGTTTTTAGAAGTTTTCCATCAGAGAACAGATTGAGTGGTTCAACTCTTTTGTATTTTCAAAGATATTTCACACAAATATTGAACTATATTCTGGATAAAATGGCTGATATATTATCAAACTAAAGTAGCTCATTTGTTTAATCAATACACAATATTTGTAACGTTTAAATTTTTTTTATATATTATTGAATTTAAAATAATATTATTCTGCTCTTTAAAATCAAATTTGATTCAACTGTAATAATAGAGTTTAAAAAGTATAAAATAATTAAAGCTAAAAAAAATTTCCATACACTCCAAAAAATTTCAAAACACTCCAGCAATTTTTTTTCCAACCCCCCCCCTAAAAAGAAATCCTGGGTGCACCGCTGAGAACAAATAATATTATTTATTTGTGCTTTACACGTCCTTTTTGATAAATAATTATTATTTAACAATAGAAAATCATGCAACCATTCAGAAGGGAACTCATGCAGCCATTTTCATAATTTTCATCAAAGCAGTTACCACGACAACAGGTCATGCATCAGGGATGTGCTTAGGAAAAAAAAGATAGAAAATTCCATGGCGCTTTGTTACTTGGACATTAAAAAAAAAGTTTAATTCTTTAATTTGAGACGTTTATATGAAATATAAACTATATTATATTTAATATATTTCGATTTAAAACAAAACAATAAACAATATGAATAAAAAATATAAAAGATTGCTATCTAATAAAATAGCATCACATCCACCTCCACACACAAACACAAAGGCAATACTGCCCACAGTAGGAACTGTATGAGGACCATCCTTATAAACAAAAGAACAATCATAAAGAATCCCTAGATTGCTATTTATAGATCAAGCCTGGAGCTCCTCATTGGGAGCAATATCTCCCCAGGGTAAGTTAGTTGGTAGGGGAGTTTTGTCTCTAAGCGAGTGGGAGGCCATTCTGTTGAAATTCAATATTTTTTTATAATTTTTAACAAAAGAAGTTTGCGAGACAAAAATGCAAGATGGAACTGCTGAGTGCCTTAGGTGACAAAAAATGTACATACACAATGAGATGAAAAAAGAAAGAAAGAGAAAACGGGAAAAATAAAGACAAGATGGGATAACAATAATAAAATTTTGCTCATTATAATATATATATATATATATATATATATATATATATTATTTATTTATTTTTTATTTATTTATTTGTTTAACCGAAAAGAGGGTCACAAATGACCACTAACACAAATTGGTGAACGAAAACATTAAAGTGATCAGCATTAGTTAGGAATGGCAAAATGATTTAACTACCATGCTAACAAAACACAACAGACATCTGTTCCTATGCAGCGTAATGATGAACATGAGTGGAAAGTTAGGCAAAATCGTGATTACCTGCGAATTACTATCGAAATTTTAGTATTCACTACTCCGCAAAACATTGTTCAATGGGGTCAGAAATGAATTGGGGTAGACACAAATTGGTGACATTAATCAGTACATATAGTGTGCATAGATGAAATATATATAATTCAATTAAATTAAATTATATATATATATATATATAATTATATTATATTTCCTGGTGTCATAAATTGCAAAATTATGACACCAGGAAAAAAAATATAAAAACATAATAAGCATCTCACCTGCAGACCAGGCACGCAGTAGTCCATGAGCTCTAGAAGACGGTTGATGTTGAGCGGGTCAAATATAATGAAGTTGTTCTCTGGGTCGAATTGACCTCCGACCAGCTGTTGCCAAATATAAAGAAATTTATTATTGCCAAAATGTTGACAGTAAAAATGAAGTTATTAATTATATGGACCTCTATACAACTAACAAAGTACATAATCTTGGTCTTTAACTCTTAAACAGCCTAACATTAATCTCTCATATCATCTGGCTTGCTTGGAAGTAGTCAGGTATGGTCAGGTACAAAAAAATCTAGTCTTTCCTTGTTTCCAACATTGACTACTGACTGTAATGTGGAATTTGTTGAACTGCATCAGTGTGAAATGACCTCGATAATAAGCTTATCAGTTGCATCTGCAAGTATGATCATGATAACGATCACATCACTCTAGTTCTATATGATGATGACCTCCACATTGTCCACATCTTAAAAATCAGTAACCACATCCTGTTCCTGCTATATCTCTTGGTCTTCAAATGCTTCAACGACCTTGATCCGTAGTAGTAGTTCCTTGTAGTAGTAGTACCTCGGCCAAGATAACAAACTCTTCACAGATGACTATATAACCAGCATGACTCTGATTGGCCAGGTCACTTGATGTTATGTCTCTGTTCCATGCACCCTCACTGGCGACTGCCATTATGTACTGCTAAACCTGAAGCTTGAAATATTTTTTCATCTTCAATCCAAGAGGCAAAAACATTAAACGGCTTTAGCAACTAGCAACTCTTGAATTTTTTTATTTTAGCATTTAATTTTTTATCACTTGAGCTGTTTAAATTGTCGTTCAGTTAACTTTGTGGTTTGTACATTACATTATATATGTGACATCAAAAGAAAATACCTTACCCCCCTCAATTTAATTCATCCCAACCCTCCTTCATTTGTTTCATCACCACCCCTTCATTATTTATTCCACCCCACCCCCCTCTGTATTTATTCATCCCCCCTCTCTTGTTGTCACCACTTCATTATTTTATTCCTGCCACCCACCCATTAACCATTCACCCATTATTTCCCTCTATTTATTTCCTTTCCTCTTCCATCCACCCACCCTCCATTTATTTCATCCCCATCCATCAAACCTCCCTCTATTTATTTCATCTCCATCCACCCTCCGTTTATTTCCTCCCCCATCCACCAACATGCCCTCCATTTATTTCATCCCCGTCCATCCACCCAATCTCAATTTATACCACCCCCATCTACCCAACCTCATTCCATTTATTTCATTCTCACCCACACAACTTCTACCCCATTTATTCATCCCCCAGCAAACATGCCACTTCCACTAACACCATTAAAGATTTTTAGAAACAAGACAAGTAAGCTTTAAATTTTTAAAAATACCCATAAAACACGATTTTGAACATTTAATGCATATTTAATCAGGTATACACATAAAGAATACATTTCAAATTTCCCCAGCAAAAAATGCATTCATAATTGTTAAACGATTTTCAGGAAACTAAGACCGTGTAGGAACATTTCCTGAGAAACATTTCCTCAGGGCATTTCTCCAGCTCTCTGTTTTTATTATTTGCCAATCAGTACCAATAAATTCTCATTTCTTTTGAGAAACCAATAAACTGCACTTGATTCTATTAAAGAACTTCTTGATCTTTAGAATAACAATAACAACAATAATAATAATAAAAAATAATAAAATAACAATGATAACAATAATAAAAAAATTATAATGTATTTCCAGACAGAGAGAGAGGACATGGGTGTACAGAGTAATGGAGTTCTTTTGTTCCATTATAAAGAGATAACTTTGAACATCAGTACGATATGATCAATCAAAGATTAAAAAACTATTTAAAAAAATAAAAAGAAAAGAAAATAAAGAAACAACAAATTTATGACCGATTATCAGATGGAAAGAGATTGAAGACATAAAAAAAAAATTTAATATTAAATCGCTTAAGAATTATTATTAGCACTACTACTATCATTACTACAACTGCTAAGAACACTTTCTATAATTCACTAGAGATAACCCATCAAAAATGGCAGGTGCTTATAAATATCAATATAAACATACATACATACATACATACATACATACATACATACATACATACACACACACACATACATACATACATACATACATACAATTATAAAGATTATACCGATTAGCATTTTACATAAAACAAAATAAATTTTAAAATTCATTATAAAGAGAACCATTTATATTTTATTTTCTAGTTAACAATTCCAACAAACTCATAAATCTAAAATCTCAGCTAATAAATTGAAATAAATAGAAAAGATGTATTTTATTATATATTTCTTGAATAATTCAGCACTATTCTTTCTTCTTTGCACACTCGATTGAATAAATTAAACAAAATCCTTGTTTTAGCAGAAATTAACTTGTTTTATAACAGTTTATTTCGAAACTAGAACTACCCCCGTCCAAAATGACGGTTTTTGTTTTCTTTTTATCGAACTGTCAGATATTAAATAAAGAACGTTTTCCATTTCTACCATTATATTATAGGGAGTTCAATTCAGTCAGGATCTCAATAGCTGTAAATGATTAAAGGTGATAATTATACAATGTGGATTTGTGGATGCTCTACTTGCTCAGCAATATCAAATAATTGTTCAACGCTTTAAGATCGAACCTGGTTCAAGCAAATAAAATCACTACATTTTATGTCATGCCTCCTTTCGGAAAATAAATCCAGCATAATTTTTGAATTAATCGGATAAACTCTTGCGTAATAAGCTTAAGCAAAAATGTTTTAGATCTTCAAGACTGACAGTGTACTGTACAGTATAACTTTTATTACAGGTCTATATGCTCGCCCATTATACGAAATTGCTAACATACATACATACATACATACATACATACATACATACATACATACATACATACATACATACATACATACATACATTGATTTACATGCATTTACATGCATTTAGATGCATAGGAAATTATGTATGTTGATAAAAGTTCCATTAAGCAATATATATATATATATATATATACACACTAGCGGAGTGCCCGGCGTTGCCCGGGGTTTTTCTAGTGTTTGTCTCTCTCGCTCAGGTTTCCTTCTCCGGTTGCTTTCCCGCTCCCGTTTGCTTTCCTGTTCTCGGTCGCTTTTCCGTTCCTGGCTGCTTTCCCGCTTCCGGTCGCTTTTCCGCTCCCGTTTGCTCTCCCGTTCCCTTTCCCGGTCCCGCTTGTTCTCCCGTTCCCGCTTGCTCTCCCGTTCTCGCTCATGCTTGCTCTCTCATTCCCATTCTCGCATGCGCTCATTTTCTCTTTTTCATTCTTTCCTAACTTCTTTTAGCCCATAAAACATAAAATAGATTTGGCTAAATCTTGCTTGAAGCTTTCAAACGTTGTTACATAACCTAAATTTGAATTTTATTACGCAATTACCGATTTTGAATTTTATTACTCACCCCCGAATATATATATATATATATATATATAGTTCCCGCACGCTCACCCGCTCCGCTCCGCTCATTTTGTGACGAATTTCAAATTTTTTTCTCTATATTTGATTCCCCTTGACTCTCAAGGTTGTGTGAAAATTTCATTACGATCGGATGAATGGTGTAGCAATGCATAAAGGACATACATATATACATACAAACATTCATTTATATATATATATATATATATATATATATATGTATGTGTGTGTGTATATATACTAACACACATTTTTAAAACGGGTCTTGAAAATAAAAGCTAAATTTGAAACAAAAAATATATTGTATAATCAGAGCATGTACTTTTGTACACGCCTGCTTGCGTCAATAACTGCCAATAAGCGTGTGTACAAGGTGTACAAGTCGGAGCACATCAGGGCCGAGAAACCCCCCCCCTCCCCCGCCACCCTTATGAAATGACTAATTAGATGCAAATCTCTTGATAATTGAAAAGCTGATAAAGTAAGGAGGAGCATACCACTGCACTACGTCATCGTTATCATCACCACAACTGGAGTCATCATCATCATCATTTAAACTGACTGGCTTGATTAGAAGGGTTGCTAGGCAACCGGGTCTAAACAAAGCGGCCGAGACATGTAGACGGAAACATTCGACCTCCAATTGATTCAGGTTCACACACGCACACACAAACACACACACACACACACGTACACACACACACACGCACGCACGCACACACACAAACTCATTCGTTCACGCCAGCACAATTTTACATGCAGCAAGAATTCTGGCGAGAGAGCTCCACCAATCAACAGCGCCAATAACAATATAAAAAAAACAATGATATAATCAATGCTCCTTTAATAAAGATGTCTCACAAGTGTCGGGGCACTCCCCATGGTCGATCTCCTTAGTCCCCACACAGCCTCGCATCATCATCAGGCAGCTGTCACTAATTAACAGCAGACGTTCAGGCCAGCAGGTAAACAGCAGGCGTTCATTTGTCATTTATTATTATTGCTGATTAAACAAATTCCAATAGAAGATCGTACAGATGTCTACCTTGGAAGGGAGATAGAGAAAAGGTAGAGAGAAATGGAAAAGAGAGGAGAGAGAGGGAGGGAGGGGTTTGAGATCAAATGAAAATATAATAGGGAATAAGAGTAGGATTACTGCAATAGCTGTTAATCAATGAATACTGATGTACCTATATGTATTACACACTCCTAGAGTAACAGTACAGGTAAGCTGACACATCTGTTCTAATGAATATTAATAAGATGTTAATGTAATTTTTTTTATTCATAACTTCTCCAATTAACATCAACAACACCTCTCACGGGAGTTCCATTAAATTAATTGTCACGCCTTTAATTGAATATATTCATATGAATAAGAGGTTCATATTGGTCAAATAAGCAATTCATTAATCAAGGTGCACCAGCCAGGTAGAAAATAGCTGGACTGAGCACCTATGAGCCATGATAATGATGATCATAAAAAATGATGATATTATTAATAATAATAAACATGTAATAATAATAATAATAATTAACAAATAAATTAACATAAACTGACCAAACTGAGCACAACTCCAACAACTTCTCTATTGGTTGTTCTTCCCTCCTTCACCAACTCCATGAGGACAGCAAATTTCGATGCATCATCTCTATTGGTCATCTTCTGCAGAGCTTCTTCAAGTTCAGACTTACTTGGGAATCCTGGAGATTTTGTGCCGTCTTTTGAATCAGTAAACTGATGACTGACCTTATTATCTGTAACTTCTTGCTGACTCGACTGGATTGTTTCTCTTTCCGGTGAAGATTTGCTTTCTTTCTTAGCTACTTCAGCTGCCGGTAGGCTACTCAAAATCTTTTCAGCCGATTGAAACAGCTGGCTGCTAGAAATAGAGCCAGGAGTTACTTGCTGGCTATTCGAAGAAGAATCAGCTCCAGCCTGACTGCTCTTCGGAGTACCTTCAACTTCCACGTGTCGACTGCTCGAAACTTCACTGCCGAGAACGTTTTCTTCTGACTCCACTGAACGTTGCAACTCATCTTTAGCAGATGTTTCAGCACTGGTAAGATGGACACCTTCACTCATCGAGATATCGCTATTCAGCTCAATGTTCTCGTGCAGAGGAGTAAAAGTGCTGGAGTGGTCAACAATCGGTTTGGTTTTGTGCCCTTCCACGGAATGTGTCACAACCCCCTCTTCGATATTTTCTGTCAGTGGTGTTGAAGCAGACGACGGAATGGATGTTGAAACTGAAACAACGATGTCTCCACAACTTCCTTTAACATTTTCCTTCATTTCCGGTTCTGTTTCACCCGGCTGCTTGTTGCTGAAATTGGCATTTTCCAAAGATACTGCATCAGCCTTGGATGATAGCTCAGCATGTTCAGTGTCTGCAGAACCTACTGAAATATCAGGATCAATTATTTCGGTTTTATCTTCCATCACTATTTCTATTGGTACTAGTTCATCGGGAACTCTGGCGGCAGTGGACACAAGAGGATTTGAATTATCGGTTAAGTCACCAGATGATGTTTCAACTGGTGTAATCATTAAAGCTGTGTTATTACTAGAGACCGCAGCCTCTGCAGATGCAACAGTGTTTATTTTGTCAGGAGTTGTAGAGGCCACTTTAGATATGCTGAGCATTTGGTCTGAACCACTATTTTCAGAATTCGTTTTTCTCGGAGACATTTCTTCAGTATTACTCTCCTCTCCATGTGACTCAGTGGAGATAGCTGGCTTATCTTCCAATGTAGTAGTTGGCATTTCGACTGACTTGTTGTTTTGTGTCTCATCCGGGGATGCGGCAAGACTTGACTGGTTTTTTGTAGAATTCGAATGAACAGAAACCACCAAGGTTTGTTGTGTAGAATTTGATGTTGATTCGTCAAGACTTGGTAAGTCAACTGGTGCTATATTTGATGCTTCATGGTTGACAACAGCTTTCGCCTCAAGATCTTGGCTGAAGCTGATACTGGTTACCTCAAATGCATTTTCTTTATGCTGAAGTTGTTCACTAACTTCAGTATGTAACAAATCAGTAGCGCCAGCAACTTCATTATGAGACGAATCTGTAGTGTCAGCAATTTCATTCAGAATTACTTTCTGATCCTCAGAAACTAAGACATCAGGAGTTTCATGAGTTTCTTCAAGTGTCAGTGCTGTAGCACTTGCAGGTAGAGACGCCTCATTTTTTACTCCAGTTTTAGGACTTCCATTATGAATTCCAACAATTTCATGATCGAGATCTCCTGCCCCATCCATTGGTATTTTGTAAGATAGATTTACTTATACTACTAGAATATTATATACTAACTTTTATACACTATACTAGATGTTACAGCACCAAAACCTTCTCTTTTTAGATGTTCTAAAACATTTACATCTGCGGTTTTTCTGAAAATTACAAAAATTAGCTTTTCAACACATGAAAAAATAAAATAAATTTGATTACTTGACATGCCTATATTTTTACGAGTTTTTTAAAATAATTTAACGCATAAATAAACTGTAATAAATTTTCAAAAAAAATATAAAATTAAAAAACAAAACGGAATAAAAATTTAACAATTATTATTTTTAAAATAATTTCAAACAGTTTTGTTTTACCTGTATTATTCCTAGAAGGCAGAAGCTAATAAGCGACTAACACGTCACATATTACAATACAGAAAGTTTTGTTCTAACAAAAAATTCCAAAACAAATAATGTTTTAAGACAGTATAAAATTGTAACGATGAATAATCCAGAGCTTCTCGGAATTATGTATCCACAAGCATTTACAAGCGAACCAGACCGAGGCACGAAGGAGCTCAAACGTTTGCTACAGTGCTGGTCAGTGGAAGTAAAATAAATAAAAGTTAATAGTTTAAATTTTAAATTTTAAATAAACATTTTTATTAAATGCTTTTTTGTGATTTGTTTAGCTTTAATAATTTAA
Organism: Erpobdella octoculata; assembly: GCA_963978895.1. Classification (NCBI taxonomy): domain Eukaryota; kingdom Metazoa; phylum Annelida; class Clitellata; order Hirudinida; family Erpobdellidae; genus Erpobdella; species Erpobdella octoculata. The sequence continues at coordinate 34,603,963 of OZ022241.1, forward strand.
TATAAAAAAACGGTTTTTGTAGACATAAGCTTTTAAAACATAGCAATAATTAGTTTTAAATGAATAATTAAAATTTTTAGCAGAAGCTAACATTTGCTACAAACCATTTTTTTATTTAATCTATGAAATAACATACATATAAATAACTTGTTTATTTTCACTCGCAAAGTCTCGGGTGTTTGCTTATTTAGCGAGTAATAATATTAGGATATAGCGTAGTGTAAATATTATCTAGATGATTCAATAATATTCGATAGTTTTAAATTGAAGGAATGGATTTTTGGAAATTGTTTAGACAATTAAATTGTTTTTGCGGATCTGAGTCTGTTACTCTGGGTGACAGGAAGTTTATTATAAGAGATAAGCTTGGAGAAGGGTAAGGTCTATTTTTGAAAATATTTCTTTGAGTATATGATTTAAATTGGTGAATTTTTAGCCGATGTTGCTGCTAGTTTTGTTGTTGTTGTGAATTCTAGGTTCACCTTTCCCCTGCACCTGCATCAGCTGTTTCTAGTTTTTTTAGTAATCTCCTGAAATTAATTAAAAAATGTAGAAGCCAGTCAAGCCAGTACGAGAGATTCAAGGGCTCATTATCCAGGTCACATAACCACTGTGTACATTTTCTAAACTAGCTGATGCATCTTCAAGAAATGCATCTTCAGTTTTCTTGAATCCAGCAGCTAGAGGACAATGCCAGTCTCCAAATGTCTTTAGGCAGTGAGTTCCATACAGATGGTCTGAAGTTGCAAAAACTTCTTAGTTCAAACCCATGTCTGTGTGTCTTCGTTTGAAGCAAGATCAGGTTTCCATGTGTGTGGAAGATCAAAAGTTGGTCCTAGCTCTAACTTCTGAGACAAGAACATTGTATTTATAAGATACATTGGGTCATGGTCATGGAGTGAGTTGTGCCTGAAGACTGCAATTTTAAAACTGGTTGGCAGTCGAATGGAAAGCCAGCGTAGCAAATAGTAATTGAGGCATTTACATTTCATATGGGAAGCATAAACAGTGGCTTACTACAACATAATAATAGCTCTTTCAAATTCAAAGTTTTATTTCTTCTTTAGTTGAAAAAGTTTTCACAAGATTTTTTCTTTTGCAGTGGTTTTGCCACCATTGATCTGATTGAAGACAAGGCTACCAAGAGACTATATGCCTTAAAAAAGATAGCTTGCCACTCATCTGATGATGAAAAAGAAGCACTGAAAGAAGTATCTTACATGAGGGATTTCAAACATCCAAACCTGGTTCCATGTGAAACCCATGCATTGGTACCAAAATCTCAGAAATATGAAGGTGGCGGACATAACATTTTATCTACTGCTATTAGTGACGTACTGATAGTGATGCCATATTATAAGGTAATGTCATACTGTTATTTGAGCTATTTATTTATTCATTAAGTCTTTCTACCCGTTTCTTGCTTATCTATAGTTAAAAAAAAAACTCTTTGTTCATTAAAGTTTCAACAGAAAGATGAGATTTCTGGGAATGACATAGATTTTTTTCAGAATTTAGAAAGGTTCATTATTAACTAAGGAAATGAATTTGAATCATCACATATCTTAAAAAAAACTTGGATTCGTTTACGACATTGGCGTTAAATAAATTTGATTTGATATGATTGATAACACTTGCTAACCCAGCTATATTCATAAACAGTTGTACAAATACATTTCTTTTTAAATTTTATAGCGAGGGGCTCTATCTGACGAACTGGAAAGATTAAAAATGTCTTCATTATGCATGAACGAGGAACGGATATTAGATTTACTTTACGGCATCTGCGATGGTCTTGATTATCTTCATTCTCTCAAACCAGTTAGCATTGCTCACAGGTAGAAACTGACAGTTTGACAAATTTAATGGAATGGTGATATAATTTTCAAGCTGCAAATGGGTTTTATTCAAATTTGTACTCTTGAATAATGAATTTTTGTGGAAATGAAAAGTCATTTTTAAGATCGATGTTTTTCAAAAGTTTTCTATTGACCGAGATAAAATGAAATATAAATGTTTGTACGAGATATTTTTAATTGATTTAAAAAACCGAAAATCAGAGACGTCAAGCCGCACAATGTCATGTTCTATCTAGATGATTCGCTTCGTGAAATTCCCGTTCTTGTTGATTTCGGTTCGATGGGTTCTGCCAGGTGTGTCATCAACAACTCGTCAGATGGTCACAAATTGCAGGTGAATATAACTTAACATAATACAATCGTTTCATTCATATTTATCTTATCCTGATTTGTTGTTTACTATTCGTAAAAACAGGATTTTGCCGCTGAAAAGTGCAGCATGCCTTACAGAGCACCTGAATTATTTCAAGTCGAAATTGATTCCATCGTTGATGAGAAAGTTGACGTTTGGGTTTGTTCGAGTTTATTCATTTTTAATTGATTTTTTAATTAGTTTTTAGGTTTTGCTCCCATTGCAGTCAAGTTGTTGCTTTAGTGATTTGTGTTTATTTAACACAAATCTATTTAACACAATGTTCTTTTTGAACATTGCTTTTGGTTAATTTTTGCATTGAAATTTACTTTATGTTTGTGAAATTTTTCTTAAGAAGTTTCTACGTAATTTAGATTAATTTAATCTTCATGTAGATGAGTCATATTTCATATAGTTTAAATGTATTTTCAATGCAAATCAATTTTCAGTCGAGCTGATGATAATTGTTATGTTTTTTAGCAATTTTTTGCTTTGTTTTCATGAGATGTCGTTCTAGATTGTTTTCATTGTATTTCTATTTAAATAATTTTATATTTCAAGTCACTAGGATGTACATTGTATGCAATGTGCTTCCACGAGTCACCGTTCGATCGAGTTCATCAACGGGGTGACAGTGTCGCCCTTGCTGTCATGGCAGCCAAGATCAAAATACCAGACAATCATCGGTTATTTAGTTTTGTTTATTTCTTAAATGATTATCCAATAATTGTAAAAAAAAATTAAATAAACTTTCTTATTTGTTTACAGTTATTCCCAGGCATTAATAGAACTGACAACTGGTCTTCTGAAAGTTGATCCCAAGGAAAGACCTTCTGCCAGGGATATCATGAGCCAAGTAGTCCGACTAAAACCGGACGTCAGAATGTTATGACATCGGAGTACGGGATGAATGGTGTCGAATGCTAATCAATGCCGTCTTGTTATAATGAATGTGAATTTATTTGTTGTTCATTACAGTACTTTTCTATCAATTTCATCATCTTACTGCTTAATGGGTGCATTTTCAAATTCTTAACGGTGTCATGTATGAAAATAAATTGTTTACCGTTATGATTTATGTGTTATTACGAGATTATTTAATGTTGTAATTTTTAATAGCGATGCTGCTTTTATAGCAGTCTGCATATTCCATTTGTACAATTTGGAGTTTACAAATTTGTGTATGTTTTTTTTGTGGGTCAACTTTTTTTTCTGATCAACTTAGTTTCAAATAATCACATTTAATTGTAACTTCTTATTACATGGCAAATGGTGGTTTTTCATGAAATTAACTACAGGTTACTGAGTTACTTTAATTTGTATTATATAAAGTTTGTGTGTTAATTACTATGTTTCATTCCAAAACGATCTTACATTGTAAGACAGAGCATTTAAATTTTATTGTTATTCCTTTTTTGAGTTTGTGTAATTTGAAATGTTAATAATCAAATGTATTTTATAAAATGTTCCGGAGTATGTTAGATAATAATTGTAATTTGGTAAGTACATGGTAACTCTATTTTTTTTTAAATTCAGATTTGATATGGTTTTATTCTATCAACACTCCATGTTATGCATTAACAACTTATTTGCATTGCATCAACATAATCAGCAAGTTTGTTTACAAGGTCTTCAGATATTATAGATATTTATAAATATGATCGAAATGGAAGCTTTTGTAATGTCACAACCAGATGTGGATTGTAATAAGTAAGTAAGTAAATCTTTATTAACCAGCCTGGCTTGACGTACAGCAGTTCATGTTCAAATAATAAAATAAAAGGGGTACGAGTATAAATGAGATAAAGTTAGAGACAGAAACAAGAATGTGCAAAAAACAAAGTTTTTAAAAACACACTTTTATATTTTTTAAATTATGCAAATCGATTTATAAATGCAATAATAGTTGTACTGTTGTTAAAGTAATACTTTAGTCAACAATTTAATAAGTTTTTGTCATAATCATGACTACCTAAAAGTTCATTTACTTGACGCTATCGCCATCTAGTGAATAATTTTAAATGCAATCTATATATATAAAAGAACATGTCCTGACTGACTGACTGACTGATAATCAACGCCGAGCTCATACGCCTCATCCTAGGAACGTGAAATTTGGAACTTATATTACTTTTATTGCGTAAGCATCCACTAAGAAAGGATTTTTAAAAATTTTGCTCCTGAGGGGAAGAAACTGGAAAACAAACTTTTTTCTAAAACAATGTATATCTCGAAAAACAAAAATGAGGAGATTTTGAAATTTGATATATGGATTCTTCTTGAAAAATAAAAAGATACGTGTTTCACCATTTTTTAAAAATTTGGTTTCCCGGACCTCAAATGTGGGTTGGAAAATTGGGTTATTTGGTTTTTAAAGTAGTTGCTACTCAAAAACTGTGATTGCTACAGGAGTAAAAAATAATATTTAGTTTCTACTCCAGAAATAATGAAATACGTGTTTTAGCATTTTTTGAAAATTTGGTTTCCAGGACTTCAAATGTGGGTTGGAAAATAGGGTTATTTGTTTTTTAAAGAAACTGCTACACAACAACTGTAAATGCTACAAAAGTAAAAATTAGTATTTAGTTTCTACTCTAAAAATAAGGTTGTATGTGTTTCACCATTTTTTGAAATTTTGGTTTTCAGGACCTCAAATGTGGGGTGGAAAAAAGGTTTCTTTGGTTTTTAAAGTAACTGCTACTCAAAAACTGTGAATGCTACAGATGTCAAAATTAGTATTTAGTATTTATTCAAAAAATAATGATATAAGTGTTTCAACATTTTTTAAAAATTTGGTTTCCAGAACCTCAAATGTGGGGTGGAAATAAGGGTTATTTGATTTCAAAGTAACTGCTACTCAAAAACTGTAAGTGCTACAAATGTAAAAATTAGTATTTTGAAGTTTTGTGCCGTTAAAAGTAGCTAAGTCCAGTTTATCACCGGCCGGGCCAAGCCGTAATTTTAGAGTCTTCACACGGGCCAGGCCAAACCTTAAATCAAAGTGGGACGGGCCGAGGTTTTTCACCAAGTATATTTATATTTTAGTGATTTTAGGGTCTTCAGTTGGGCCGGGCCAAACCTGAAGTCAAGGTAGGACAGGCCGAAGTTTTTCATAAAGTATATAGAACTTCTTGGCCTGTAAGAATGGGCCGGGCCTAATTCAGACGGGCTGTGCCGGGCCAGGAGTTTGAGTTTTTAAAACGGGCTGGGCTAAGTTGTCGACGGGCCGAGCCGAGACCTAAAAAATTGATCTCTACTATGGATGCACGGTTCAAACTCTCTAATTTCATGCGAGCGAAGCCACTACGGGCACTGCTAGTACAAAATAAATATTGATAGACCTTCAAAAATGACAGATTTTTTAAAATCTCATATATTATTTTTTGATTGCAGCGCTACGTCTTTTGATCTTTAGGACTGTCAGTTTACAATTGCATAATAATTTTAATTACACGCCTGCGCGTACTAATTTTATCAACTGCTGACCACCGCGACCGCCGCGTTCCGCGAAATTTCTAACATATATACTTACAGACTAGGAAAGTACCTATGTTTGTTGATATTTGAAATAATGACTAAATCGCTTCGGAAACTATTGAATATTGTTTTGGCGGGTGGCTAAAGTCTATGCTGAAAACATGGGCGCCCGCAGGAATTTTTGCAGGGGGGCAAGCTTCTAATTTTTTACTCTCTTCTCTCATATTCTCTCTCCAGTTTTTTTCTTTTTCCCAAAATTGTGTGGAGTCTTGGGGCCCAATTGACCCCTAAGAAATTTTTTTTAAATTAGGTATATAGAGTAAAATTTTCAGTTAACTTTATTTTATTTTACATCATGATAAATATTCAAAAATGTTTTAAAACACGCTGAAAATTACAAAAATGCTTTAGTTGGATTGGTTTATATCTCCTAAACAGCCAAACTGTTATTATTGGATAGAAATTTGTGTACCTTTAAGGCTTTGCAGAAAAAGTTGGAAAATTTGTTAAGAAAATGAGAGGAGACCATCAAACAATAAGCAATCATCAGTAAAAGACCATAGTTATGTTTTTTAGAGGCCCATTTACACAACAGCCCCATCACTGCCAACAACTATACATGAGCTTATTAACTAATACAGGCAGATTAGCAGATATAAATATTATACTTAGAATAAACCATTTAAGCAGTGGTGGATCAGTAATTCTGGATAATTTACACGCATTATAATGTTTAGAGAAACGTGAGTGGAGGAAAAAGTAGAGCATCGGGGGAAGGATGCATCCCCAAAGATAATGATGATAATATCTATATGACAATAGAAGATGTCACAGTTTTTACAATTAATTATAAATGCTTTAATTATAAATTTTTTGTCTATTTTTGTCTAAAAAACTTTTGAACAAGAAATCCAGGGGGGGCAAGCGCCCCTCCTTGCCCCCCTTGCGGGCGCACATGGCTGAAAATTTCAAAGTTCTAACCAGCAGCGTATATATATCAATGGTTCTAACTATGTAGTCTAAAAGTTATTGAAAAATCAATACAAATATTTTGACCACAGACAGACAGAAAAGTCGGTATATAAGAGTGTAAAAATTGATGTCTAGCAGGATAATCGATTACAAGATTCGTTCAACACTAAATATAAAAATTAAATAACGCTTATATATAAATGTACTAAAAACTTAAAAATGAAATTTAATAGTACAAAATAACAAACGTGCACTCTGGATTTATCTGTTTTTTGTCATTCTTCTTGTTTCTGAGTTGTATAGATGTACAGAGGGCACCAGTGTTTCATAGACTCGAACACTGGTCATCAAGCAGACGTCGTAAGGCTTCCAATTATTTCAGTGGATTTTGATGCATCTGTTGCGAAACGCCTTTTCATGTCGAGCAGCCTTTGGGTCTTTCTTGAAGATCACTCCGTCCAAATATTTAAATAGCTCCACTTGTTTTAAAACTGTTCAACCGATGTTGATTTTGAGAATAGGTTGAGAATCTGGTTGCTGACGTTGAGCCTTTTTCTTCACGTTTTTGTTGAGCTATTCTTTCCTCACGTTCTCGTTGAGCTTTTTTTCTTCCCGTTCACGTTCACGTTCTTGACGTTCTTCCATTCTCCTATCTCTATCTTCATCTTTTAATTCCTTGACATATTTCCTCAAATCCTCTCCGGAATAGCCTAGAGCCTGTCCCATCGTAATGAATTTCTCTGTATCAGACATTTCTAAACTACTTTAAAGAAAATATATTTACGGACGAAAAATGCGTAAATACGTCGGAGTCACCAATGTAAACGTTGCCAAATTAGCTCGCTAGCGATTCGTAACGTTAAAGCTTGAAGTTATTTATAAGACAATATTTCTTATAACTAACCATAAGACATTTAATTTGGAACAGTAAATCACATTATAAAATTCAACCGTTGTTTTTTCTGCGAAAAAATTTCGATGACGGTTTCTTCATTATTGTTAAGGTCACGAATGCAAGCCCATTCAGCCTTGTCCTGCCCATTGGGGTGCGTAGATAAGATTTGAGTCTGCGCATAGTTGAGAAGGATCTCTCGGCTGACGCGGAAGAAAGGGGCAAGTGGTGAAGAGTTTCAGCAGCGTATTTATCTGCGGGTAGATGGAATCTTGACATGTTGCAGAACATCAACTGCGGTATGTGGCCGCTCTGCCAATCGGACATTCGACCATTTGGCTTTCCAGCGGAAGCATTCACAACGAACAGCAGATATGTGACCGAGGGGCAGGCGTAGTATTTGAGTGTCTCCTCTAGATCAATGAAGGATCCTTGGCAAAGAAACCTTGGAAGCAGATGTTGAATCTGAATGCAGACTCGCTCATTCGAGGCAAATCGGTCGGGTGGGGTCCAAAACAAGTGAGTCGGGTTGGGTCATCAAATAGAACACAAAAATAGGTCGGGTCAGGTCAGATTTTCTGGCAGGTCGGGTTTTCAAAATTGGACCCATGGACAACTCTCATCCTAACATTGTTGATAACTTATTAAATATTCAATTTGCAAAATAATTAACTCAAATATCTTTCCAAATACACGGGCACGCGCGTCACTTCAACATCAACATAGGCAAGCTTTTCGGGGTCCGGACTACTTGACTCCCCTTGGCTGCGCCTCTGTGACTAATTTGTTGTTGTATATCATGCTGATCATTTGGCAAAACCTTTGTCGTCTGCAAAGCAGATTTTATTTAATCCGTACTCGGATACAAGAATTCCTATTATGTCCAATGCAGCAAGAGTGGCAATAGTACGGAGACCTGCAGATCTCCAACCAGCGTCACCAACCAGTTTGACATTTCATTTTTTCCAGAAACAAGTTTTTATAATTTCAAGTTTACGATAGTGTTTACAATTAAACTTTATTCAAATCACTCTCCAACTAAAAAAATTAAATAGGTGTTTCTAAATAGTGCTACAAAGTAATAGTCATTTTTTAATTATTATAACTGCAACATTTGGATTTTCATTTTTAACAAGCTAACATTATGTTGTTAGACGTAGATCTTTAACCAAATATTCCAGTTTGCATCATAAACTAGTGCCGATTTATTAACATATGCTGATGGAGCATCGTGGAGGATGCAAGTTTTAATTCTTGAATTTATTTTCTCAACACTGACAGATCGACATCGAAGAAGAATAAAACATTTCATTATACATTCCTGTACACTTTGAAATGTAGTTGCAACAATTGTGTTGTTGGCCAGTGTGTAGTTTTTCTTGATTTTCCAAATTGTATCTGAGAATTGTTGTTAAAACAGTTTTAAATAAAAACATCAGTTAATATTTTTAACACTAAAAAATTACAATAAATTATTTAAAAAATTATCATACACAATGTTTTAAAAACGTTTTAATTCATGAAAAAATATTTTTCAAAATTAGCAAAAACCGAAGAATTAAAAAAAACTAGCGGGGTACTCTTTAGAGGTTTTTCTATCGTTTTTCTCTCACTCCCGTTTCCTTTCCTGTTTGCTCTCCCGCTCCCGGTCGCTTTCCCCTTCCCGCTTGCTTTCCCGTCCCGCTTACTATCCCGTTCCCGGTCGCTTTCCCGTTCCCAGTCGCTTTCCCATTCCCAGTCGTCTTCCCGTTCCCGCTTGCTCTCCCGTTCCCGCTTGCTCTCCCGTTCCCGGTCGCTTTCCCGCTCCCGGTCGCTTTCCTGCTCACCTGCTCCTTCTGGGTCTCCCGCGTCTTCTCTCTTTCCTGCTCTCTCTCTTCCGCTCCCGGTCGCTTTTTCATTTCCGCTTGCTCTCCCGTTCCCGTTTCTGCTCATTTTTAAATTCTCGCTCCTGCTCGCTCTCCCGTCCCCGTTCGCTCTTTCGCTCCCGCTCACTTTGTCACCGATTTCAATTTTTTTCACACAAACCTTCCTCTACTGACTTTCAAGGTTGTGTGAAAATTGTATTACGATCGGATGAATGGTGTAGCAATGCATAGAGGACACACAGGCAAGTAGACAGACAGACAGACAGACAGACAGACAGACAGACAGACATTTTTATATATATATAAATTGATTGGTTTGAAAAATGAAAATAAAATAACCTTGAACAGGAAAGGCTTCAATTTCACAAATAGTTAAATATCCAACTCCATCATAAGGTTGTTGAGCAATAAGATATCTGTAAGCAGGATTGCCAGTATCACAGTATACTCTGTGACGAGCACTTTGTTGTGCTTTGCTTGGATACTGACCACACAAGGGATAACTGCCTCTGATAATATTTGAACCACTTGGAAAGTAGTTTTGGTTGGTTAATCCAATTATAAAATAATCCAATCTATTTTCTTGTAACATAACATTAGTTTAAGTTTTTCAGAAAAAAACTAAGAACAGATTTTAATTTTATAAAAATATTTACCACAGGCATTTCTATTCCAAACGTCGACGTAATTAATTAAATAATTATTTTGCATGTCCACGACAACCCAGTTTCCTTGACCTGGCGGATCATACGTGTGTGAACAACTTCCATGACTAATCTCTGGATCACGGTTTCCATCAACTGACTGGTTAGCGATCCTTGAGCTCGCTGTACTATTTTGTTTTGCTGGCTTTCTCAATAAAACATTGGTGCTTCCTTGCCCTATTAAATTATAACTTTTTGTTATGTGTCATTAACGTATTTCTAGCTAAAAAATTGAGTTTTACCTTGTATTGTAAATAAAATCATCAACATCCAAGTTATAATAACAATTTCCATTTCTTCAAATCCTAAAAACTGGTTGTTTAAATTGTTAAAGTTACGTTTATTAGAAAAACTTAATAAATATTTTTTTAGGAAAATTTAATATGAAATCATTTCATTCATTAAATTATTTATTTAAAATTAAAAATATTTTTATTAAAAATTATTTTTAAAAAAATATTTTTGATAAAAAAAACAGGTAATTTTAGATTTTCAAAGCAAATGTTGCTTAAATTTCAAAAACTTGAAACAATGGTTTTTATAAAAATAAAATTTTGAAAAACAGAAATCAACTCTTGAATTTGTATATGTAGTAGTTTTAGGAACATTTCGTTCCTTAATTAAACGCTGCAGGCCATTTAATCAATAAACGTCTATCGTAGAAGTCTTGATCTTTATTGGAAAGACAAAAAAGAAGATTATTTATGTGACAATAACATGCCATGATTTCTTTAAGAAGCATTACGGGACATCTTAGTTTTTCACATTTCAATAAATAAAAGTTGTTTATATTACTGTAAAATCATTTTAATGGATTATTTATTGAAAGATCACAGGCGTAATTTTTTTTAAAAACGCACTAAGTTTTTTTGTTTTTGTCTTTTAGAAGTTAATAACAAGTATTTCATAGAAACAAAAAATAAACAGAAAATGGCTAACGAAACTCAACAAACATTGCAAACACCAAAGGCGTGGAGTTTTATTTTTCTGCATGGGGCAAGGGCTAGACTGAAATTGGGAAGGTGAACATTTTTAAATATTTTTTCAACTGTAAAAAACTGAAAATTTAATGATAGTTGCAACATTTTGCACAAATAGTTTCCTGTCACTTTACTACATCCTAACTAAAATTGCTATTAAAATGAAATATTTAATTTTTTCAAGGAGACAGGCGATTTTCCCGGGAATTGGCAGAATTGGTTTGGGAGAGCAACTTGTCCAACTCAGCCCCGCAACTAGACGTCATGCTCTGGGGGGGCGAGCTATCTCTACAGGGGGGCGAAATGAAAAGGGCCAACAAACCACTAAAATTATATCGGGAGTTGAAAAGACAATGTAAATATTATATGTAAAACCAAGGTGCATCAGCAACACCCATATAGTTTATTATTTTTATGACTTCATTTTGGATTTGCTGGAATAGTTTATAAAAATAAAGTGACAAAAAGTGCAATAAATAAATATAATCAATATTTATCTTAAATCTTTGCATTACAGAATTAATTTTCTGTTTTGTTTTTTAATTTAAACACAATCTGTAATTTTATATAGGTACACTTCAAGCTTCTATTCTGATATCTTAGGTTTTTGAGGTTGGATAGGCCAACTAGTGGGCCCCCTGAAGTGGTTTAACATGTATGGATAAACTACTTCCGGATAGCCCCCTATCCCAGTCATCAGCTATCAGTTTTTATACAGAAAAAATAAAAAACTGGTTTTGAAAATATTTTGAAAAAGCAGCTCCGACTAACCCCCCGGTCATCAGTTTTTTGGAAAAAAAATTAAAGAAAGGCTTTAAAAAGTTTTAGATTTTTTTTTCAAATATAAGTGGGCCGTGAGAAAAAGTTGCATCCAAAGGTTTTGCTGAGATGTTTGCAGTGATGCATTAATAAGTTAACCGCATTGGATAAAAAATACACTTTATTGCAGGTGTGTTGATAGATACCCAACATTCCCAATTTTGTGACTATTCCTGAATACGCTGCTTTAGCCAGCTATGTACCAGAATAACGGTTTACAGGCTTATAAAGTTCAAAAAGGTACATAACTTAGAATTTTTCAGTAAGGGGGGAGGGCGAAATACGCTGCCTTATCTAGCTAAACACTACATAACAGGTTTATAAAGTTAAAAAAAGTACATGTCTTAGAATTTTTCAGGGGGGGGGGCGAAATTCGCTGTCTTATCGAGCTATGAACTTGTATACAGGTTCGAAAAAATAGGTACATATCTTAAAATTGGGGGGGGGCGAAATCTGCTGCCTTATCCATTTATGAACTTGTATAATGGTTAACAGGTTTGAAAAAGTAGGTACATATCATAGAATTTGGGGGGAGCGAAATCCGCTGCCTTATCCAGTTATGAACTTTTATAACAGTTTACAGGTTTATAAAGTTCGAAAAAGTAGGTACATATCTTAGAATGGGGGAGGGATACACTGTTTTATCCAGCTACATAACAGGTTTATAAAGTTCAAAAAAGTACATGTCTTAGAATTTTTCAGGAGGGGGGCGAAATCCGCTGCCTTATCCAGTTATGAGCTTGTATAACGATTAACAGGTTTATAAAGTTCTAAAAAGTAAGTACATATCTTAGAATTGGAAGGGGGCGAAATACGCTGTTTTATCCAGCTATTTACTTGTGTAACGGTTAACAGGTTTATAAATTTCAAAAAACTACATATCCTAAAATTTCCAGGGGGGGCGAAATATCTTATAGGGGGGGCTTTGTCCCTCCTCGCCCCCCCCGTAGTTGCGGGGCTGGTCCAACTGCTTTTGTTGTCCCTAAATCTCTACGCCTAAGGCAGGCAAGCATTTCAAAATGGATGACAAAATCAAAAACACCAAAGCAAAAACTTAAGCCATATTTTCTGGGTCATTCAACATAAATAATATTAGGACTGGCAGTAGAAAAGTTGCTTATGTTTGCAATTGAGTTGTACTCATAAAAAGAAAACATTTTTTTAGATTTATTTTTAGAAAATTCGTTGTAAGTAAGTCGAGCAGAAAACGCACGACAAGGAATGAAGATGAAACTTGATTTATTGTTTTGTTTCATGTTTGAACAGACATTTTTCCAGTTTCAGTAGCCTAATCGATTTGGTTGCTTAGGTTTATCGCGTTTGAACACAACCGCGATTGTTTACACTATGGATATGAATACACAGGGCCGTCGATAGGGGGGGGGGGGCAAAGGAGGAAAATACACAGGGGTCCAGAGCAGTGCAAAGGGCCCGGATCATGGCATCAGATTTGTCAACAGACAAAAAATGCCAGAACAACAAGTTAAAAAAAGAAAAGTATTTTTTGATGAAATTTCTGAAACAAACAACGGGCAAAAAATTGATAATAATGAAACGATCAAATTTAAAGTTGATGTTTTTTACAGACTTGTTGATTGCGTTATTGGTGTATTAACACAGAGATTTTCTATAGTTCAATCTATCAGCAATACATTCAGTTTTCTGTGATTATTTTTGGAACTTTCAGATTCACAAATTAAACAAATGTGCAAGCCTTTTGGTACAGAATACGAAAATGACGTTTCCATGGAAATAATTGATGAAATGAAGCACCTAACAGCAATTCACAAATCAAATTTTGGAGATGATTTAGTTAATTCTGATTGATCAGTCTTAAAACCACTGGATTTACTAAACAAATTTCGAGAATTGAAAGTAGAATACCTTCTCTAAAATGTATCTGTTGCGATAATAATTTTTTGTACGATACTTGTGACTGTTGCAGAAGCTGAACGGTCATTCAGCAAATTAAAGCAATTAAGTAGTGTACAACGATCAGTAATGGGTCAGGAAAGACTTTGTGATTTAGATTTAGCGTTATTAGCAATTGAAAGTGATCTAGCTAGGTGTATTAAATTTGATGAAATCATTGATAATTGTGCATTAAGGAAATCAAGAAAAATATCACTTTGAAAATTTGGAAAATTTGGTCATTGTGCACACAATTTATACCTACTGGTATTTTTTACATCATTTTTCTAATAAACGTGTTTTTCATAAATGGCAAACGCATTTTAATTTTTTAAATCCTGAATTTGAAAATCAAAAAATTGAAATGGTAAAATTCCAATAAGTAATTATTATTTTAAAAATCCATTATCAATGAACAGTTTTTATAAAATTTAAGAAAATTATATGAAAAATTCACCGCCAGGTGCCAATCAGTAAATGGGCAAGAACATTTAAATTTTTTTTGGCACTACTGTCTGGCTCTCAGGGGGCCCGTATCTCTCAGCACAGGGGACCGCAATGGTCTCTTGACGTGACCCTGGGTATATAAGTTAGTGGTTTTTAACCTTTTTTACCGGGCCCCCTTCGGACAAACTCGATTTGACCGCACCCCCTACTTTTGCATATAAAAACAATAAGTAAAATGTAAGTGATTTGCATCAAGTTTATTATTTAATTTATTTTTGTTGCTTCCCACCGATTATGTCAGAAAAATGAGGACCAATCATTAATCGCGTTTTTTCATTAGATAGAAAGAATAAATGTAGATTAGACTCATCGGTAAACAGAGGATATTTTTTATTTATTTTGACATTAGTCTGCAAAACAAAAACGCTTTAAAATCTACATATTTAATATGTAAAAAATGCCATATTAACATAATGGACGAAAGTATCGCATGCATGAGATGGGTAAAAACTAAGCTTCTGCGTCCCGTTATTTTTTTGGAACGATACGATCCGATACGATTTCTGAAATTTGCCCCGAATTAAACGATACGATACGAGACGCTTCGAACAATAACGATACGATATCGATACGATACGATACGATTTCGGGATCTCGACTGAAGCGGAAATTTTGCCTAGAGATAACATAGAATGATGAACTATACGCGACAGACAATATTAATAACTACATTAAAGAAATTCATTGAAAAAAAATATATAAATATTAAAAAATTTCAAAATTTATAAAAATTTACCAAATTTAATTTTTTTTTACAACTTGAAATAAGTTTCATTTGTTTAGTTTCGGTACATCTATTTGTCTAAATTTAGACTCTAAATAAAACGCTACCGCCGATAGAAAGTATTTATTTACTTTATTTAGTGACGCGGCATGATAATGATGACAAACACGAGAAAGTGCCTCTATGCAAGAATTAAAAAAGTGAAAAAACCCAGCGTGTTTATTTATAGGCGATGGCGAATGCGGTTAGCAATAGCAAGAAAGAAGCTGAGAAAGTTTCGAATTCCAGCTGCAGACGATACGGGCTACGGCTCTGTCGTGCACACTACAGGTGGCACACACATACTCACACACAACCAAGAATATCATCGAGATTATAAATATATATCTTAGATGAACTACTATTACGGTCAATTACGGATATCGAAACACTAAAATAATCATTCCAATTCTATGTAACAAATTTGAAAAAATAAGTTTATGAAACAGACTAAACCAAAACATAAACATAGAATGATCATTACTATTACATTACTCATTATTCTCATTAATAATAATAGTCATCGATGTCAGCGAGTACGATTGCCTTGTAGGGCTTGTAGTATCAGTAGTATGCGCAGAGCTCGACTAGCAGCCTAAGAGGAGCGTGGCTTTTTTGCTGCCGGTTCCCAGACTAAAAATAGTAAATAATGGGGCTACAGGCTGTCTGGAAAACCGAATTTAAAGTGGGGATGATAATAGTTGTTGAATCAATTGCAAATATTCACAGTTGTGACAATCGTTAATTAAATATGTATGACTTTATTTATTGGAAAATATTTTTAAAAAATCCCGATATTTTTCGAGATTTTAATCGAGAATGAAATTTTAAGTATCGCCAATTAATATCGATACGAGATTTCTTCCGCAGGCTGTATCGTTTCAATAGTGATACGGGAATCCCGTATCGTTTTGAAATCTCGATTGAATTCGAGATAACGATATCGGGACGCAGATGCTTAGTAAAAACACTTGCTAAGAGAAAACAAGTGAAAGTTAAGAAACAAATTTTTTTAAAAACACACTTTATATTTTTACATTATGAAAATCAATTTCTAAATGCAACAATATTTTTACCGTTGTTTATAGTAATACTCTAGTCAATTTTTTAATAAGTTTTTTAAATAATCATGATTAGGTACATCAAAGTTCCTTTAAATGTAAATATTTTTACATTATGAAAATCAATTTCTAAATGCAACAATATTTTTACCGTTGTTTATAGTAATACTTTAGTCAATTTTTTAATAAGTTTTTTAAATAATCATGATTAGGTACATCAAAGTTCTTTTAAATGACGCAAGCGCCACCTAGTTAATAATTTTAAATGCGTTACAAAATAAATATTTAAATTATTTGAAATAATGATTACATCGCTTTGGAAGCTATTGAATATTGTTTTGGCGGGTGGCTAAAATCCATGCTGAAAGTTTCAATATTCTCACTTGTCTAAAGTTGTTGAAAAATCAATTCAAAAATGTTGACGACAGATAAACAGAGAGGTCAATTTAAATAAAAGTGTGTAAATAAAATCTGTTCTGGGAGCAGTTCATGTCACAGAAAGGCGCTATAATCATCTAACCAATTTTGATTCCACATCATTATACATTTCTTATCAAACTATAACAATGTTTCCATGGAATAAGATGAATGTACTTACTAAACATATAAAAAGTGATACAGTCCATGTATACTTTATAAAAGACTAGCGGGGTTACCCGGCATTGCCCGGGGTTTTTAGAGGTTTTTCTAATGTTTGTCTCTCTCGCTCCCGTTTTCTTCTCCACTTTCCCGTTTTCGTCGCGTTCCCGGTCGCTTTTCCGCTCTTGGTCGTTTTCCAGCTCCCATTCGCTTTCCCGCTCAGAAGTTTTGTTATCGATTTTCTCTCTTGCTCGCGTTTCCTTCCAAGCTTGCTCTCCCGATTCCAGTCGCTTTCCGCGTTCCCGGTCGCTTTCCGCGTTCCCGGTCGCTTTCCCGTTCCCGGTCGCTTTCCCGTTCCCGGTCGCTTTTCCGTTCCCAGTCGCTTTTCCGTTCCCGGTCGCTTTCCCGTTCCCGGTCGCTTTCCCGTTCCCGCTCACGCTTGCTCTCCCGTTCCCGGTCATGCTTGCTCTCCCATTCCCGGTCATGCTTGCTCTCTCATTCCCGGTCACGGTTGCTCTCCCGTTCCCGTTCCCGTTCACGCTCATTTTCTCTTTTCCATTCTTTCATAACTTCTGTTAGCCTATAAAACGTAAAATAGATTTGCTAAGACTATATATATATATATATATGAATGTTTGTGGGTTAGTTTGTCTATTATAGAAACGGGAAAGCGACCCGGAACGGACAGCGAGCGGGAACGGAAATGCAAGCGTGAGCGGGAATGGGAGAGCAAACGTGAGCGGGAACGGGACAGCGACCGGGAACGGGAAAACGACCGGGAGCGGGAAAGCGACCGGGAGCGGGAAAGCGACCGGGAGCGGGAAAGCGACCGGGAGCGGGAAAGCGACCGGGAGCGGGAAAGCGACCGGGAGCGGGAAAGCGACCGGCAGCGGAATAACGACCAAAAACGGGAAAGCGAACAGGAGTGGGAAAGCAGGTGGGAAAGAAAACGGGAGAGAAAGAGACAAACATTAGAAAAACCTCTAAAATACCCGGGTATCTCCGCTAGTACATACATAAACACACACACAGACACACATACATGCACATACACATACATACATACACACATACATACGCACATACATATATATATAGTTCCCGCTCGCTCACCCGCTCCGCTCCGCTCATTTTGTGACGGATTTCAAAAAAATTTTCTCTGTATTTGATTCCCCTTGACTCTCAAGGTTGTGTAAAAATTTCATTACGATCGGATGAATGGTGTAGCAATGCATGAATACAATACCTATATACATACATACATACATACATACAAACATTCATTTTTATATATATAGAAAAGTACACAACGCTTAGCATGGAGCACAATTGTCGTTGGCTGAAGGGTTTTTCCAATTGCAGCACTGTTTAATGACCTCTCGAATTATTTTGAAACTTAAAAGAACGGCTTTTGTGTGCTCATTTACTCAGGGACGTAAATTATGCATTTTCCAGAAGAGGCCAATTTTTTCCGCCATTATATAGCTGACTGACATGGTTACCCGGTGTTGCCCGGGTTTTTTTGCTTATTTGTTTCTCTTTTTTGCCAATGAAACATCAAATAAATAACAGATTTTTGTAATTTTTCAAATTTTTTTTGTCAATGAAGTCTACTTACATGACAAATGTTGCCCGTGCGGCTTGGATGTGATAAGCGAATGCTCTCACACACACACATTATCTTTAATATCTCTATAAATTCGTAGGTACAAGTAGGGAGGGGTGGAAAGATGCATCCCCCGCCAGAGTATCAATTACAATTTTTTTCGGTATAATACCTGGTTTTTTGGAAAATGGTTGTAGCTTTTTTGGGAAGAGAAAGTGGAAGTTTTTGAAGAAAAATTGGAAAAATACTTGCGACTACCCCTCACCGGTCATCAATTTTTTTGAAAAGAACTTGAAAAATTTCTGAAATGCATCTCCTCACCAGGAATTTCTATAGTAAACTCTAAGTTGAAAAAATTTAAATTTTGGAAAGCAGGGGGGGGCAAATTGTCTACACACGCTAGAAGGATTCCAATACGCATTGAATCATCACTAGGTTGAGTAAAGTTAAAATTTAAAAAATATATAGTAAACTCTAAGTAAAAAAATTTAAATTTTGAAAATCAGGGAGGCCAAATGCCCCCCTGCCCCCCAATTTACGTCCCTGGTACAAGCAGGGAGGGGTGGAGAGATGCATCCCCACCAGAGTATCAATTGATATTTTTGGGTATAATACCTGGTTTACACACCCAAAAAGAATTCCAATACGCATTGAATCATCACGAGGTTAAGTAAAGTTATAATTAACAATTTATATAATAAACAATATAGGAGAAAAAATTAAATTTTGGAAATCAAAGGGGAATTGTCTACACACGCCAGAAGGATTCCAATGCGCATTGAATCATCGTTAAGTTAAGTAAAGTTAAAATTTTTAAAAAATATATAGTAAACTCTAGGTTAAAAATTTGAAATTTTGAAAATCAGGGGAAAGAGCAAATGTCCCATATATGTCCCTGCATTTACTGTTGATGGAAGAGATATTAGCTTAAAATAAAATGTAGACCTAGTCAATAGGTCTTAGTGTTAACAAAGAATAAAAATTCATATTTAAAATAATTATAAGTGTTAAAGTTTCAGTTGTTTAACGTGGCCCTATTTACCTCCGGGACACGAATCCATTTATTTTCTAACTTTACTCACTCGTAGTCCTATTTCACAGATCAACCACAGAGGCCGCCATTTATATGCACCTACCCACACCACTTGCAAACGCTGGTGACGCCGGCGAGAATCGACCCAATATGATTATATCATCGGGTCTACGGGTAAATGCCTTGCCTTACCACTATATCAAGGCCTGCTTGAAATACCTGGGTGCATGAGAGTTCTTCAACAGAAAATAAAATACCTAAAATATGAATATGAATAAAAATTATCAGCCTATACCTAATGGTTGAAAAATTAATAATAGCAGATAGCAGCTTAAGATCGAGACATATGCAGAATCAAGGAAAGCGGATCCAAACTGGAACCGTGTGGAACGCTGGAACTCTAATTGTTAAAAATTACGGTATTGAATATAAATTTCTACGCATATTTTATTGTATTTTGTATTTTTTTACTTTTAAATAATAAATAAAGCTGCTGCTTGAATTTGAAGTTCACTTTTGACGTAGAAAAAAAGATTTTATGTTTTTATTCAAGACCCCTGTTTTGTGTGTAGCAGATTTATGTGCTCCGCTTGAAATTCAATTTATACGGCGACGTTAATATTAAATTTATTGGACCAATTACTTTGCATCTGTTTCTTCATTAGAAATACTTTTTGAATGATTGAGAGAGTCGTTCGCTTCCAACTTCTGAGCATTCTGAGGTCTTTTCTCTATTTTACATTTACAATAATTAAACTTTCAGTATTTCCATTTTCTGTACTGGTGAATTAATATAAATTTACAAATTATTTGAGACATACGAAATATTTGGTAAAGCTATAGTCTGGCGTATTTCAAAGAAATGTCGTATTTAATTATTTCGCATTTTATTAATTAATAGAATAGAATGGTACTTTCAATGGTAAAGTCAAGTTAGTCAAGTACAAGTAAAACTCATGAAACTTCCTTTGAAATCAAAATTCGCTTAAGGTACAATGTGTAACTCATCTCATAAGATACAGTGTTGAGCTTCTAATGTGGCTGTCGTTTTATCTCCTTATTTGGTTATTAAGTTGAAAAAGCAAAATGAAAATTTGAATAACATTAGTTTAATGCCTAATATATGTTTTCAAATGATTTATTATGCAAAGAGGGTGTGATTTTACTAAGGATAATAATTCAATATGTTATTTTTTTATACAAACAGTAAACAATACTGTTCAAACTGAAATATCTTTCAAAAAAAAGTAATAATTAAATTTGCTTAAATACAGTTTGACATGCAATTCATCGCCCAACTTTTAATTTTGCACTGATTGACATTTCCAGGTCCAGAGTTTAAGCATTAAAGTCAACTAAATTGTCAGCTAAGATATTTTAATAAACATTCCTATTTTCTAGTATTTGTATCAAGAAATTTAATTTTTAAAGCTGGATATCACAAAAAAGAAAATCAGGCATATCAGTTTGAAGTGAAAAAACATGGTAGAAGCTGCAAAGCAACCAGCCTCCAGTACCAAACCATCCCGTTCTGATAATGTCCATTCTCACATATTCACTCCTAAGCCATTTCTGGTTCGTATGCATTTGTACATATCTGGCGTACAGTTTGTAAATAATTTTAATACGATTCTGTTAATAAGATGGACATGTTTTCTTCAGTATTTCAATAAATTGCAGTAAACTGTTTTTTGAAGTCTTATTTCTGGCTCATTTGTAAATAATTTAAATATGATTTTGTTAAGATAGATATGCACTCTCAAACATTTCAATAAATTGTAGTAAACTGTTTTTTTTAAAGTCTCATTTGTGGCTCATTGGTTTTTGGTATACTTTTGTTTATTATATAGCAAAACAGACTGTTCAAGTTCTGATAACTGAAAGTGTAATAATGTTTTGACCTGTATTTTTGTATAACTCCGCCTTTCTTTGCAAGCCAGTCCCAAGCCTGGATGAAGGAGGAGGGAAAAGTTAAAAGGATCAAATTATGATCCACGACAGGAAGTACTTCAGTATTTCCTATATACTGTTATTTAAATCCTAAAACACCTGGTGTAAAGGACTATGAACTATTATAAAAAAATGCTTGCTTGATACCTTGCAATTTAAGTCTTAATAAAATATGGCCGTGACCTTTATTGCAGGCTGACTATCTATTAAATTTTATTTAAAAAAATAATCTCATTAATTAGGTGGAACTGCTGGAGACGACACTTCGAGAAAACACGATAGCATGTCTCGTAAATGACACTGGGAAGCATTTCCTGTTCGTTTCCCTACTCAAAAGGCTTTCACACCAGCTTAGGAGGAAAAATGTTTCTTGTCAGAATGGAAAAATGGCTGTTTTCGTTGCTAGCTCAGGTGAGAAGTACAGACGAATCATTTAAAAAATTTGACAATTATTGTGTTTTTCTAATAAATATTAGCTAAGTGTTTCTGTTAGCCACTTGAGGTTGAAGAAAAATTATTATTTTGCTAAGATTATTCTTAAACTTTTCTAGATATACAGGTAGAAACAATCTCGAGATGTATTACAATCCATACCATCTTCAGTGTTGCTTCATATTGTGACCTTGATGACTCCTTTACACTGTCTGACAGTCCACAAGTAGTGGTGACGACAGCACCAGGTGCACTCTCTCTGCTCACCAGAAAGGTCATAAAACCAGAACGTGTCGAATTAGTCGTATTCGACGAGTGTCACTATGCCGTCGAAAGAGAAGAATATGCTAGCATAATGAAACAGCTGCTGATAAGTGACAGTCTCAGCTTACAGTCTTCAGGGCTGTTGTTGCCTAGGATACTGGCTGTCACTTCTTCCATATTGGATGAACAAAGTTGGAATCCCTTGCAGCTGGAAAGTTTGGTCTCCACTCTCGAGTTAATTTTTCAGGGGCGAGCCGAAGTGGCTCCCGAGCTCGTTCCGATGTCTGGGGTGACCGACCTCAACCAAGTCTCGAATGCCGGCCATCGGACTCTTTGCGAAAAGAAAAGCTCGGAGGAAAGCGAGAATAATGTTGAACGAACTAACAATAACATGCAAACAATGGCAGCAGTTGTATCAGAGGGCATCAACCAGAGGCCAAAAGAGCTCGTTATCCACTGTTCTCAATATTACGACGAGACAGGATTAACGGAAATCATCGATTTCAAGCTTTCATATACGATTGATTTCGTTAACACCTATATGCTCTCTTCGTCAATCAATTTCGACCAGCATACCACCATAACTAAAGATGGTAAAGATTCCCTTCACAGTGTCAAGGTCGCCTTGAACGAATGCCATCATATTCTCTTCGAGCTCGGTCCCTGGTGTGCTTCGGCAGTTTCCCGAGCCTTCAACAAGCAACTCGTGAAACTAGAGGCTTGCGAATTTAATCGCGAAGTTCGGCTATTTCTCCAATTGGCTGCTACGACACTCAGGAGCATCAATGTGATCGTTGAAGATTACTTCGATAAACACGTTAGCAATTGATGTATTTTATCAGTTTTGTAATCTGGTTTGAGTGCAATTAGCATATTGATTTATTAGCGAGGTTGTGTTAATGTTGTTTCAACTGTGGTCTTTGCTAGGTACATACTCTTGAAGAGTTCATGGCCTTGACAAGTTCAAAAGTCGTGTCCCTCTTAGCTGTTCTTCACCAGCACAAACCGAATGACAGTTTCACCATCGTTGCAGGAAATTATGAAAATGATTTCACTGCTCCAGCCGGTAGTGATGATGAGGGAACAACTAATAACCAGGTTTATAGTTGTTTATTATAGAATTTATACAGCTGCGTGTCTTTATAAAATATAATCATGACTTTTATTAATAGCTTGTAGTCCTTTATGCCATGTGTTTTAAGACAGTATGTTGGAAACACTTGTCACGGGTCATAATTTGACTCTTTTTTCCCTCCTCCTTTATCCAGGCTTGGGACTGGCTCGTATAAGTGAGGCGGAGTTAAATCATGATCATGACTTTATACAAGTTTTATGATATAGTTAAAACTTTTTGTTAAAATGGTATTATTTAAAAAAGATTAACTGTACTACTCTACTTACTTTTTTCAGGCCAACAACAATATCACAAACGACACCAACAACACTGCTGCTTCGGACGAGGAGGAGGATGGTGTCGTCAGCCACGAGGCCTGGTCGAAAGGGGGGAGGGCACAGGCTGCCATGGGCTGTGTCGTCTCTCTTAAGGATGGGGTCAGTCAGTCAGCCAGATTAAGTTTAGGCTGTAATAATGTAATACTGTTTTTTTATACACTATCATATGTAGGCACCATCTCAAGAAGAGGAAGATATGCAGTGTGTTGTGTTTGTTGACAGAAAGCACGTGGCGTACGCCCTCAACAAGCTTATTGTTGAACTCTGCAATTGGGACGTTGACCTTTACTTCGTTCGAAGCCATTATTTGGCCACTACCTGTACTTCCAATAGCAAAGAGGTGAGTGAAGTTTCAGTAAAATGATTGATAGTTATTAGAAAAACCTTTATGATACTTTGTTCTGATTATTAAACATAAAGATTATCTAGTCTAAAGTAAAAGTTTTTTTTTATGTAAAATCACCCAAATGACAGAATGCTGGTGGCATTGGAACCTCGGAAGTGCAGAGGCAGGAGGAGGTGTTGAGAAAGTTTCGCACGAAGGAATTGAACCTACTTGTCTCGACTGCAGTCCTCGAGGGAGGAATAGATCTACCTCGTTGCAATCTCATCATCAGGTTCACACCGTCCGTTTCGTACAGGTCGTACATCCAGTCGAAGGTTAGCTGGCTTGCTTCTTATTTGGTTTTGATGCATCTTGGAATGCAGGGTTGCATCTAGCATGCTAGTACAGCTGAAATGTTCGAGCATTGGAATTAGGTTGTGATCAACATGAAGGTTCACAGTTTAATTTTTGCTTATCCGAAATCAGGAATCATTCTCTGTGAGGCATGCACAGAACCAGAACGACTAAGTTTTGTTGGAGGAGCTCTAAAAATATCCAAATTAATTGAGCATTGGTTGATGGAATGTTGATATATAATTTAATTATATAATTTATCAATATTTGTGTGTGTAATCATGATAAAAACAAACGAGAAAACGATGACAAGGAAGTCAATGAAACAATTCCAGGCACGAGCACGATCCTCTATGGCCAAGTTTGTGCACCTCGTTGATTCTACTGTTCGACACAAATTCGAAAGCGATCTCTGTGCATTCAAAGGAATTGAAAAGGTGAGGCGACTGTTTTTCTGTAACATTTTCCAGTTGTCAATTTTTGTTTGTTTGAAGTTTTATCTTGTTACTAGGTTTTGGTCCAGTGATTTTTTAACATCTACTATTCGCTTAGTTATAATTATTGAATATTCAAACAACTCTCACTCTGACTCTCTAATCTACTCAATAACCAACAGGTAAGCTTCCATATTCACATACACAAATACAAACATGTCTATTTTTCTCACAATAACCGACACGTAGGTTCACACACTCATACACGTACGCACAATGCACACATGTCTATTTATTCACAATAACCAGCAGGTAAACCTCCGCACACATATTTTTTCTTGACACCCAGAGAAGCTAACAAATTGTTACATTGGTCTACTACACATACTACACATGCATTCTTTCTCGGAGGCTTGGAGAAAATATAGGTAGATAAAAGATCAATTAAATGATGTGTTCAAATTAGCCTGTCTTTTCAGATTTTGTTCAATCGGTGTCGACACCAGCAGCAGATATTCTCTTTCCACTCTCAAACTGATCCGAGTGATTTAGATTCTTTGTTGCCCCGGTACTATGGTGCTTCTTGTTGTGCTGACTTTGCCTATGCGTCCATGACAACAGCTATCAAGATTATTAACAGGTAGACTTTGAAATCGATAAAATACAAGTATGTTTGGTCTGGTAAAACTTGGTATTTCTGCAGGTATTGTGCAAAACTGCCAAGTGACACTTTCACCCATTTGGCTCCCAAGTGCTCTATCGAGATTATTGAAGGACTGGATGAAGAATCTACTCTTTATCGAGCTACCTTGAAATTACCGATTAACTCTCCCGTTAAAAATCCGGTGGTGGTTAGTCTTGTTTTCATGCATTGTTCGACTTGTGTAATCTAATAAGCTTTGAAGACTCTTAGAAAAATGTAATTGTAGGGCGTTCCCATGCCGACGGTTCAAACGGCCAAGATGGCAGCGGCCATGGAGATGTGCAAGGTTTTGTACCAGTCTGAGGAGCTCGATGATAACCTTCAGCCTATGTCCAAGGATCTTCAACCTATCAGAAAGGATGACGAGGATGAAGATGAATTGGAGTGGGAGGAGCCGGCAGCAGCAGGTCAAGGACAAGTGGTTAGTTAGATTTCAGATGCTGCTTGAGTGTAAAAAAAATTATTTTGCATTTTCACAAATCTTTTTTTGTTTGTTTGCTTCTAGGCTAGGCCAGGTTCAACAAAACGCAAGCAATATTACAAGAAACGAATCGCTAGTCCTCTGATTGGTCCGATACATCTCAATGCCCCGATCAACTTATATGCTTTTAATATGGAGCTCACCGGTCCAATCAGTGAAGAACAAAACACCAGAGGCCGACCAATAAGTGCACCCGAAAATACCTCGCGCGGATTCGGCCTCCTTTGCTCAAATGTCTTGCAACAAGTAAAATTATTAGAAGTTTAAATAATATTGTTTTTTTAAATAAAATGGCGTAAAAGTCAACTTTTTACTCATTTCTCTTGTTTCTCAGGTACCTCATTTTCCTGTTTTTACAAGGTCTGGAGAGGTCACCGTATCTGTTGATTTTGTGACCTCTAGTTTATATCTCGATGAAGGGCAGCTAAATAGACTTTACGCATTCCACAAATTCCTTTTTTCTCAGGTAGAAACTTAGTTGTTAAACATATTTTTCAAACTTTTCATATTACTCAACTGGCAAGGGAAATAGTAAATTTTTTTAGAAAAATGAAATTTTTTTTTATATATATTGTAATATAGCATTTTAGTTTACTAAATATGTTGATGTAAAATGAAGCTATCTCTCATTCTCCTGCTGTGTGTATATGTTAGAAAAATATTGTTTAATAAGAACATAATGCCACATCACAGTGTGTAAATAAGCCATTATTTTATAGCAGTTTAATGTGTGTAAATAAAACTTTTTTTTAGAGAAAGTGTATTTTTATGTTTACTTGTTCAATTTCTGTTCATCTGTAATATAATCATTTTATTTTTATTTAATTAAATTATTATTCAGGTTCTCAAATTAGAAAAATCTCCAATGCAGTTCAGTCCTGGTACAGCTGAATCAGGTTGCGTCATTGTGCCAATTAATAAAGGTAGGAACGATGATGATTAAGATTTTATATATATATATATATGTATATAATATTGTTATTATTTATCTGTTATTTGATAATCATATTGATTTTCTCGATTCTAGATGAGTCAGGTGGATGTCAGATTGACTGGTCATTCATTCAAAAGGTTGAAACTTATCCTCCTCCTACGAGTTCGAGCAGTAAATGCAAACCAGTCTACGGAGGAAATCCAAAATCTCCAAAGACTGAGAAATCCAATCCGAATTCCCGTGAAGTTACAAATAACCCAACCAGTCCGTCGAATTGTCAGCAGGTTGACAAACCATTAGAAGCAGAGAATGAGGAGCAGAAGCAGAATGGATGGGAAGAGAACCTTTCCAGTCCAGGCATTGGGAAGAGTAAAAAGAAGTGGGTGACGTTTGATGATTCTGCAGTGGAAGATGATGCCATTGCAGACGAGGGAAGAAAGACAAAAACATCGCCGAATACAAGCACGACGTCGTTGGAAAATCCACCCTCCGCAAAGACTTTCCAGCAAGACATTGCTGAAAGCAAGACCCTTTCTCTTCAAAATCAGACGAAACATCAGAGCAGTGTTTCAGAAAAGTTTCGCTTCGAGGAAAGCGTGTTCGCCGATGCCGTGGTAACTCCTTCGTACCGCAATGTCGACCAGCCTCAGTACTTTTATGTTGCTGAAATTAGAAGAGATTTGTCGCTCAACAGTCCGTTTCCGTCTCCCGAGTTGTACGAAACCTTTCGTCATTACTATGCTGCCAAATACGGTTTGGTAGCTACTGATAACGAACAGCCTCTTCTAGACGTGGACCACACGTCCGCTCGGTTGAATCTTTTGACGCCGCGATACGTCAACCAGAAAGGCATTGCCCTTCCGACCAGTAGTGCCGAGAATCGCCGTGCTAAACGCGAGTCCCTTCAGCAGAAGCAAATTCTCGTTCCTGAACTGTGCTATGTTCATCCATTTCCAGCTTCACTTTGGCAGAAAGCAGTTTGCGTGCCTACGATTCTCTATCGTATCAACTACCTGCTGATAGCTGATGAGCTGAGGACTAGAATAGCAACCGAGGCGTGTTTATTTAATAACGATAACCTCATGTCTTTTACGTGCAAGAAATTTCCCGGGCTGCAGTTTCGTTTTGCCGTCGACGGTGAAACCACATCGACGTTGGCTGTCAGTCGACGTAGCGGCAGGAGGAGCTGTTTTGCCGACGGCTCTAATAGCAGCAGCAGCAGTGCAGCTAGTCAGAATAGCTGTCGTTCAGCTAAGAGTTGCGATGGTAACGATGGTGGAAATTACGACAGCGGAAATGAAAGTATAAGTGAAAATGGAAATTTAAAGCAGAGTGATTTTCAAAACGGATCTGCTGGAGTTCAGAGGTCGAATGAAGACGAGACCAATCACGTCGAAAGCACGGACGGTAGCTGTACTGGAACGAGTCCGTTGTCGTCTAACGATGGTGATGGAATGAGCAGAACTTGGAGCAGTAACAGTTTAACTTGTGACGCCGCTACGATCATTAATGACACTTGCGTTGCAGACGGAGACACTACCATACAAAATGATGTCAGTTGTGCTGGAACTTACGGCATAGAACATTCTGTCGAAGGCAGTAACATCGTTATGGCCTCTTCTCTTGATTCAGACTCCGACCACAGTGGGCCCGGTCCCTGCGACATTATTCAAACGTTAACCATGTCCAATGCCAATGATTTCTTCAATTTAGAACGGCTCGAAACGATCGGTGATTCGTTTCTCAAATTCGCCATCACGGTTTATCTCTACTGCACCTTTCCAGGTATTCACGAAGGCAAACTTAGTTACATGAGAAGTATACAGGTGAGACGGTTGTTCTTATTTACAGTATTGAAATATATTTAGATAAAATATAACCACTTTGCAAAGTCATTTGAGTATTATTTATTATATATTTCTCATCCAGGTGAGCAATTACAACCTGTATCTTCTGGGGAGGAAGAAGGGTCTTGCAGACTGTATGGTCGCCTCTAAATTTGAACCGATGGAAAACTGGTTGCCTCCTTGTTACATCGTCAGAAACTCGGATTATCACAACGAGGCTCTCAACTGGAAAGATCCCGAAAAGGAGAAGTCCTGCGAGCCGCAGAAAAACGATTGCGGCAAAGAACCCAACGCGGATTGCGTCAAAAGAAAAGTGGTAGCTGTTAGAGATTGTTCGTCCGATGAGGCATCTAAAAGTGATAATCATCACTGCGTTTATGCAAATAAATCTTCTAATTCAGAAGACAAAACACTAGCAGTTCCACCATCCATGTCTGAAACACACTCTGACAGTCAGCAGCAGAGGTTTAAGTTTGAAGAAGAACTTAGATCGCTCATCATCGATGAAGATCAGGACGGTAGCCCCGAAAAGATTGGATCGGCTTCGAGTCAGCAAGCGTTAAGCAGAATGAATCGCATTCTTATTCCGTTCAATTTACAGCTGCAGCACAGTCTTCCTGATAAAAGTGTAGCTGATTGCGTCGAAGCTCTGATTGGTTGCTACCTGGCCTGTGCCGATCAAAACACGGCATTACGACTCATGGCATGGCTTGGGCTTAAGGTTCGTCGTCTTTTGTGTGTCTTTATAGTTATATATATATATATATATATATATATATATATATATATATATATATATATATATATATATATATATATATATATATAGATATATATATATATATTTTTACCGGTGGAAACTTTCCTGATCAAAATTTCTGGAAAGTTTCCGGAAATGTCAGGTACTTTCCCTTTCTTAACCCACATAATGGATTTTCTACTGTGTTACAATTGAAATTTAAATTTGGTTACTTCCTTTATTTCAATGAAAAAAAACTTTTAATAAGTTACATTATTGACTAAAATATTCCTAATTGAATAATCATTAAATTACTTAATTACTCTCATGCTATTTATATATGGTGAGATGACACATTGCTATTTATCTTGTATGGCTAACCTTACACTGCAGGAAGATGTTAGAGCTTGTTATTTATCAAATGCAGGTGCTGCCCGTTGCTCGTGACGACAATTGTAAACACGAGAAGTCAGAGAAACACCTCCAACCGCCAGCCTCCCCCCTCATCCGCCACGTGGTCGATCCGGAAAGAGAGCTCGACGTTCACCTCGAAGGATACGAAGAATTTGAGAGGCTCATTCAATACAAGTTCAGAGACAGGTAGATCTGTTGTTATAGGAGATATACTGGATTTGGTTGTGGAGTATTGTGGTGGTGATGATGATGATTGCAATGTTTTTCATTCCAGGTCATATTTACTGCAAGCATTCACGCATGCCTCGTACCACTGTAATGAGGTTACAGACTGCTATCAAAGACTTGAATTCCTAGGTGATGCCATATTGGATTATATCATCACCAGGCATTTATTTGAAGACTCGATAGAACATTCTCCAGGTAGACAACAAATATGGCGGTTGTGATAATGATGATTTTTGCTATTATTTATGTGTATGAGTGTGTGTATGTGTGAAAGTATGTGTATCAGTTTATTATTACGCAACTTATTCTAGGCATCCTGACTGATCTGAGATCAGCCTTGGTAAACAACAACATATTTGCATTCCTGGCTGTCAAGTGGAACTACCACAAGTTTCTCAAGTACATTGCCCCGCAACTGTTTGGAGTTATTGAAAAGTTTGTTTCATGGTTCAACGCCAGGGGTGAAGAGGCCATCATAGATGAAGCAGTTAGTACTGTAAACACGGCCGATGAGTTTGTCATTCTTTTTTTATAACTTGTAATTATTTATCCATGTCGTTATGCTCCATGACTCCCTACCCGGTCAACTCCCAAAAGACTAGACTACAAATCCACTCTGTGTTTGGCATCCAATAATGATGATTTTTAACCTGATTTATACTTAAAACATAATTTTTATTGATTTGTGTTTATTTCACGTTGTACATACAGCTTGAGGGAGAATCCTGGTTTGAAGATTGCGTCAGTCAGGAAGGAGAAGAGGATGTCGAAGTGCCGAAAATCCTCGGCGACGTTTTTGAATCGGTGGCCGGAGCTATTTACCTGGATAGCGGCCTGTCTCTCGATGCTGTTTGGTCTGTATACAGAAGACTCATGGACAGGCACATCACTGCTTTCCTGAAGAAAATCCCGAAGTCTCCGGTCAGGGAACTGCTGGAAGCCGAGCCCGAGACGGCTAAGTTTGAGTAAGTGGAGAGACTTATTTTTTAAAGTTTTTACACATTGTTCTGAAAAACAATTTTGTTGATATTGCATTAATAAAACATCGTTTGCGGTTTATTAAATACATTTTTCTAACAGAAAACCCGAGAGAACGATCGATGGAAGAGTAAGAGTCATGGTCAACATCGTCGGAAAAGGTAGTTTCAGAGGCATTGGTCGAAACTACAGGATTGCCAAAACTGCAGCTGCCAAAAGAGCTCTAAAAATACTCAAACTTCTCTGAGAACAATAAAGATGGGTTTTATTGAACAGGGGCGCGACTTGCTTTGCAAGTTTGCTACCTGCATTGTTCGTTGATGCATGTGTAAGTGTGTGACTGTTGACATAATAGTTATCCGTTATTGGGATTTTTGTATTCAAAGTAATTGATCGCAAAGAACAGATGAATATTTTAAGTGTTTATTTATTACCGTTTCTGAACTGGTGACTATTTCACAGAACAATGTTCTGGCTAAAAATTGTTTTTTTTTAAATTATATTTAGCTTTTTACATTTATTTCTGAAGACACGGATCAGTTCATTGACATCATGTTGCCATGGCATGCCTAAGTAGACATAAGCGATTTTTATATGTGTGACTGCATTTTTTGTTTATAGAGACCGCTATGCAGTTGTGGTCTATGAGACTACGTACGGCAACGATTAATTTCTTTTAAATTGTCAAATTTGAGATTACGAATTAAATGTTAATGAAAAACGCATAAGATCTTGACAACGGTTTAAAAAATATTAACGACAATGTTATATTATCTTAAATACCTGATTTTGTTATCTTTGCAAATATTCTTCGCTGATATTGACAACTTTTTGTTGAGCTCCGTTCTGGTCACATACTGTTTACACAACGATTTCAGCAGCCTTTCTACCAATTTTTCCACACATAATCCACCCTTCGTATTTGTCGGCTTCACTTCAACTTATCGATCATGCGGGAAAACATATTTTGCCTCGTAGATTTTATGTCAACGTCGTGTAACGAACAATCCATGTTTTAAATTATTTTCAATGAATGGAATATTAGCCGTCTTTTTTTTGTGCACGTATGCATTTCATTTCGCGAAAATTTTTAATTTGTGTTCTCCCACCGTTTAGATGAAATCCCGCAGAACTTTTTGTTTCGATGTCGCTCGAACTGTTGAGTTCTTCCTGCAATTGTGTTGCCAGTTCGTTGTTTCATTTTAATGCTTTTGTGTACAATAGTTGCATAAATGAATATCACATAATGTCTTGATCAGTTTTCAATAGTGTAATTTTAGTTGATGTACAACTACGTGCAGATGGCTGTTTGCTATAATGGGTTATACTAATTCATTAACCCTGCTACTACCAAGGGTATAATAACAAGGATCAGAATTCGGTGAAATTTTGTGACCCAATTAAAAAAAATTCAAGAGTCTTTTGGGTGGGGTACATTTATACAAACTCACAAAATTTCACCGAATTCTGATCATGGGTGTAGCTTTTCAAAGTACCTCTGGGGTAGTTTTTGACCCCATTGGTAGTAGCAGGGTTAATCTGATATAATAAAATTTTTGCTATGTACATTATTATACACCACAACAAAAATACTAATTTTTCAAATTAAACTCAAACCACGCTCATTTCCCCCTACTATTGCATGCGAGCACCAATCGGCCCGTGCAGTACTCTACTGACCATGCCTCCTCAAATAAGCCTTCATGGCTCCATTCTGACTTGCCGACTGCACCTTCCTCAAAAGACTTGCGCCAAACATGCTCACGTGAGACATCAACAACCTGATTAATGATCTCTTAATAAACTCTTATACATTAACATTTATTTTAAAGGATCGAAATCAAAACCATGAATAAATAATACTTTTCTTTGAAAAACAAATCAAAATTTAATTGAAATAGGCAACACGGATTTAATTGTCTGTTGTATAATTCTCCGCTATGAGCCGACAAAGGACTTTTTTAGACTTCTTCAGCAAGATCTTCCGCTGACTTTTTGGACCTGAACAAACTTCGGAATGGTCATTTTTAGATTCGCTACTCTTTGGACTTCCATCCTTGGAGTTCTTCAATTTTTTCGTTTTTGATGCAGATGCATTATCAAATTTTTCTCTTAACAAATTTAACTTCGCTTGGCAAACCTCTAATCCTTTCAATTGGTCGTTTTTAAACTTTTTAATATCTTTCAACAAGCTCTGAAGCTGACCAATCGTAGAACACTTGTCGACGCTGTTAAGAAATCTCTGACAGTCGCACAAAGTAAATGCTACAAAGTTCTTCTTTTCAACGATTGTACTATCCTCACATGACTTGCTCTTAACTCCATTTTTGGTTTTCTTCTTCTTTGTTTTCTTAATAGTTTCAACTTTGACGATATTTTCTGTTGTTGTGAATGAATTTAGAGATAAATCTTCATTCAAAATTAATAATGGAGCACCGACACTCATGGAATCTGAGCATATTGAGGGACCTGATGTTGGTGACACAGTTACAGGTGTGCACTGCAGTAATGCAGGTGTGTGTTGTAATATCACAGATGTGTGCTCTAATGCATGCTGTATTGGTATAGGTGTGCATTGCAATGTCAAATGTGTCTCAACATCGCCTTCTTTAATAGATGGATTCTTGTCGGTTTTAACCTTTTTCTTTTTTCTATTATTTTTTTTGTTTCTCACTTTTTCTGAAGTTTCAACTTTGACAAGACTTTCCGTCACGGTGGATGGTGACGATGAATAAGCACTGGATGCCAATGATGCAGGAAAAGGAGAATTCACCGAATTCAAGTACATTAAAGTGTCCGATTTCGGAGATGCAGTTACAGGCGTACACTGAGGTAACACATGGTGTAACGAAACAGGTGTGTTTTGCAATGTTGTATGTGTCTCTAGCATTTTTTCGGATATATGCTGCACTGTATCAGAAGAATGTTGCATTAGAGAAGACATTTGGTACAAGGCCACAGAGGATGATGAAACTGTACCATTTTTTGACTGTTTTAGTACAGGAGCTTGTGGCTTTGTTTTAGATGCTGAATGAATATCTAAATACGACAGTGCAGCAGAAGATGTTGATGATGATGTTCGTGCTGAAAGGCTTGGCGATCCTGATTTCAGCCAAATTCTTGCATTTTTTGGAAGATTTTGAAGCACCTAAAACAAACACAAAACAATTAAATTCTATAAGATTTATATTTCACAATTCAATCAAACTTACATCAGCTGAACATGGCTTCTCCAGTAAAGCCAACAGTCTGAAGATGCTATCGTAACAATCGGATAGCATATGCATCATCGTCTGGCAAAGATAACTGCATGATTAGAAGAAAAAAATTTAAAAACAGTTTACTTCAAACAATATATTGTAAAAAATAGCTTTATCTTTATGGTCTATGCAAAGTTTGCCCAGGTTGTTTTGCCAGGGATGAACGTTTCAGCATTTCCATCTTGTTATAAAAACTATATGACAACAAAGAAATTAAATTGGCTTTGATAGCTAACCTAAACTTTGATAGTGCCGCAAAGCTCAAGGTCATGTAGTGGACAAACAGATAAGCCGATATCTGTTGCTGGATGTAACTGAATTAAATAAAAAAATCTTTAAAACAAAAATCATATTAGGGATCTGCATTTGTCAAGAAAAAATGCAATGTATCTTTTCCAATACTAATTAGAAAATTACCGAAATTCTGAAAAGTTTTACATCAATTTAATTCCATATTTTAAAATCACTAAAGTTTTTAATAAGGAAAAAATTTATTCACAATTCTACGACTTGGTTAGATTATTTTCCGAATAAATCTGAAAATATTCTTATATGAATATTTCTACAACTTAAAATTCACCTAAAGGTCAAATGCATATCCTTATCAAATAAAAAAATAAATAAATAAAAATAACAAACCCACAACCAATAGCACAACAAAGGCTGACATCTTTAAGGAGCACACAAGCTCTTAATATAATGCAGAGATTATATGAGACCAGCAGATGTGATGGCAGATAGATTTCTGGATTACCACCGCTTCGACTAATAACAAAAAATTACAATTTTCATGAACTGCGAAAGATATAAAAAGTGAATGTATAATTCATATTTAAATCAGTTTGCTGGTTATAAACGCACAATCAATTTGTCACCAACTTTGGCAGAAGATCCTCAAGTTCAGATAAAAGAGCTACCAAGTTTAATGCTTTGAACCTTTCCCAAAGTTTTGAAACCTTTAGAAAACAAAAATAACATAAAAAATTGAAAAACCCATTTTCAAATATGCATATTGTAAACATTTTTAAAATATATAATAATATATTTCAAATTTTATAATAAGTCCAGAAAATATTATTATTATTTCTTAGCCTATTAATGATCAACATCACACAGTCCATCAAATCGCAGATATTATATTTCATTATTAAAAAAAAAACAAGTTTTTAGATGATTTTTAAAAGAGTTCAACAAAGAAAATCCGTGGCAGTATCAAAGAAAGGCCGGTAGATCATTCCATGCAGTCGAACCTGCATGATAGAAACCTTTTTCTCCAAGTGTTTTCCTTCTTGTAGATGGCTTTATAAGCTGACCACCAAACGCCGACCTGAGATGCTCACGACCGGGAACGTCGGTTAGGAAATAAACAATTGACCCTAAGGAAATTTTGGATAAATTTGCATAAAACAGTCGGCACAAGAGCGTCATTTCAGCAATTGATTGGGGAGGAAAACTTTTTCAAAAATTTCTTCTGCAGAAATTAAAAACTTTTTCTGAACTCTATTCACTTTTGCCTCCAAAAATAGCTGATGGATGGGGGGTAATCAAGATACATTTTGCCAAGAATTTGATAAAACCTCATCCTTATTTATTTTAAATAAAAAAAAGTCTTTTCTCCAAAATCCTTGGGGACGGCTACAATAAAACCCCCCGAAAAAACCCTGTATACGACCCTGGTAGACCGCTACTATAATAACATGTTACTTAACTTTATAATATATTTGTGAAATAGGTGCAAGTTACCTGCTTAATACTCTTTAAAGCTTTTTCTCTTCTCCATTGATTTTTAAACTTAAAATGAAGTTTTTTCAAAATCTCAGCTTCTTGACCAATCTCCTGATTGCTTTTTAATTTCTCAACCACATCATGCATATCTTGGCGCATCTTTCTTAACCATTCTTTTCAAACAAATAACAATTTAAATTAGTCATACATCTTATTTTAGTTTAAAAATTGTGACAATCTGTTTGTGAGATAAAAAAACAGGCTATTCACATAGTTACAGTAATATAGGCTGCAAATGTAAAATTAATTAAATGGTTAACTTTTGAAGGTAATTCAAGATATTTTTCACCAGATGACTTCTGTAATGGGTGCGAATAAAGGAAATTTGAGGCCAAATAAGCCTCAAATGTCTCTTTTGCAGTAAAATATTTTGCAATAATTATTTAACATGGATCCCTCCATCTTCCTTGAATGGGGGGGGGGGGGGTAACAAAAGGTTAAAGTAAGGTATGTAATGCTTGTTAGCAATATAGTCAGCCACATTTGATTGAATATTAAAAATTAGAGTTGTCATATGCACAACAGTTGTATAAATCCAATTGCAGGAATTGTTATACACATGAGGGTCATATAAAATCACATGATCTTGTACTATTTTTACCGAAGTTCCTGCACTCGGATTTGCTCGACCGTCATGCGTCATGCGCATAGCATAGCATCAGCCATTAAAAATACCAAGAAATTTGTATTTCAAATATTTTTCAAAATTATGTTTGATTCAATGTTTGATTACATGCAGTGAAACTTCAAGTGAAAACAAATTTTTTTATTAGCTAGTCTCTACCTTTACTATTAACTAAAAAATTAGTTTAATTAATTGATTAAACTCTACCAATGTTAATGTCCCTGCTTTCATATTTGCATGTGATAACTGGTGGCTTTGAAAGCTCTAAAGTGAAATCAATTTTTGAATCCATAACAAAAATTAATCCAAATCAATACTAATTAATTTAAAAATTTTTAAACTAAAAACCAGCTTTAATTAGAACATAGAATATAGAATATATAGATGAAACAATTTGAAGCGCAGCTACACCAAAGCGGTCCTCTCTGCGCAAGAAATTGAATAGAATATCGTTGAAGTAAACAAAATAGCATAGATAATTTAAAAACTTGCTTTTTGTTATTCTTATTATTAAATTATTTTAATAAACCGTTTAAGTATTATTATTCACGCATATTGAATTTATGCCAAAAATATTGATTGCTTACAGAAGACCTGAAAAGGGCTAAGTTTTAAGGCTTAGCAGATAAAACAGAATTATTATTTGACAACTTATATAGCGCCAACTGTATAAATACTTTAAGGGCGCTTTACAGAACCAGTCTTAAAACACCTGGTGTAAAGGACTATAAACTATTATAAAAAAGAAGCTTTACAGAACAACTTATTGATAACTAGAGTTAGCCCGTCAAAAATGACGGAATTTTTAAAATTTTATTATATGTTCATTTCTGATTGCAGTATCACCTTTTTTGATCTTTGAGACTGTCATTGTACACTTGCGTAATAACTTTTATTACACGCCTGAGCTCACTAACTTTTATCAACTGCTGATTGCTGACCCCTGCGGCCGCCGAGTTATGTGTAATTGCCATAGATATCTATGGTAATTGCTAACATACATACATAGTGGTTTTGCCCGCCCCAAGGACGCATGTTTTTAAAATTACGATGTACTTTGGATACATTTTATAAAAAATAGTCAACAAAAACAAAATGACATTTGATAACCATACAATTTTTTTGTATATATCAGCAAATTTAATGAAATTTTTTATTGTGTTAAAATTTTCAATTTACTAAAGTATTTCATATAAATTCAAAGGATGTGAAAATTGAAAAGTGCAATAATTGGTTATTAAAGAATTTCAGTATACACGACATTTCTTGTGAATTGACGGCCATCGAGAAGTGGTCCTTGGTTCTGAGATTTTTTTAAATCTATTATATAATATTTTTCGATTGCAGCGCCACTTCTTTTGATCTCTAGGATTGAGACTGAGATAGGTACAATTGCATAATAATTTTTATTACACGCCTGCGCGCCATAAATTCTTACGTGCACATTGATATCATCTACACATGGATATCTTGATATAACTACTGGATCCACAACCTAATTAAAAAGGCCTAAACGGTACGACCAGTTAAGCAACAGTTATATCAAAATTTGTATAAGTGTGACATAACTTCTAAAGCTACTGTTATTTGTTACATCAATTAATTTATTATCCTGATGTAATTAGCAATAACACAGTAGGCCTAAATAAGTATTTTTTATTAGGTTGTGGATCCAGATGTTATATCAAGATATCCATGTCATCTACACGACTAATTACGTAAGCGTGACAAAATCAGTGAGTGAGTGACGTGGGCTACTATAATATAATATAGATAAAAAAGAATAATAACAATAATAGCAATAATTGCCAACAATGATAAGATAGTCGGAAAAAGTGTGTCTTTAGGAGACATTTAGTAAAAATGGAATGATAGGCCTTTATATGTAAGTAGCAGTGGCGTGGCCAAGAGAGGTCGACCAGGAAGAATTAGCACATCAAACGCAAGCTTAAGCCCTCCACCAACATTTTTTAAACATAATATTGAAAAATCTCAAAAAAAAGTATTAAAAGTAACTCCCTTAAGCAAGGAGTTCCTCGCATTGCTAAAAGAGTAAAGACTGAATTGGCTGTATGTAGGAAGCACATAAGTTACTTCCTGTCGTGGATCAAAGTTTGATTCTTTTAACTGTCCCTCCTCCTTTATCCAGGCTTGGGACTAGCTCGCAATTAGCGAGGCGGAGTTTAAGTCAAACTTGCAAAGAATGAATGATAAACGTTTAGAAATCAATTAGATATCAGAGACTGATACAAAATTCTGAAAACAGGGGCCGCCACGCATTTGCAGACAAAAAAGTATGCGTTGTAAATTTTCACTTCATAACATTTTTCCGAGGCGTAGCTAAGGGACAGAGAGCACCCATGCCCTGGGCACCATTTGGAAGGAGCACCAAAAGCCTTTTGGAAGGAGCGCAATTTTAAAAAAAAAAATACCAGCTTTTGTTGAAGAAAAAACCCGTAGCACAAAATCATGAACCACTAATTAGGAAAACCTATGGCTATTCTTTGCTAAATTGTATGTTTTCCGAAAAAATCATTATATTAATTATATACTACCTTTCCGATTCGCTTATATGAACAATTTTATTTGGCAATAGAAAAGATGCATAAAGCATCAAGATATTTGCGTGTTGCATAATTGTATATATATAAAAAAAAGTTTTTATTAGAGGGCGGAACGGAGGCGCGCGCTGCGGTCGCCTTCCTTAAATCCGCCCCTGGATATCACATTTGAATAAACTACCAACAAATCAACAAACATGTGTTTCTTACTCCTAGTGATATTTTCAGACATATGTATATCCAGCTTAGCACCTTTTCAGATGTGCTGCATCTGCAAGCAGAATTATATGATTTAGCATCGAATGTAGGACATTTCCCCCCCCCGGACATTTACGGATTAAATCCCCCCGAAATTATGGGAATTTTTCTATGATCATAAAAACCAGACAAAAGGATCAGTTTTTTTACAGTTTCTTTCAACCATAATTTTACTTTACCAGCTTCTTTAGTTTATTACCGTTTTTTTAACCATAACTTCACTTAACTAAGCTAGTCATCGCATGTAAACAGGAGCAGGGCCGGTCTTAGGCCGATTTGACCGATTGCTCCAAATAGGGCCCCGCGCTTGGTAGGGGCCCCGCAATTTATAGCATATCATAATAAATGGCAGTAATTTTTTTTATAAATTTCTATCAATGCACATAAAATCGGCTTTGATTTGTTTATAACATGCTATATACATGGAGGCACATCCCTGTTTTATCGAATTCACTTTTCATTTCTGGTGAAAAATAAACATTGCGGTTTTCCGAACCGAACTAAAATCTAACAGTATTTTTGTAATTTTATCTGTTAATTTTTCATTAATAGTTGCCATTGTCAATAATAGTTTCTAGTTTTGAAGAACACAAGCCAAAATATGAGTAAAAGACAAAGGGACGTCGGTAGAAAATATCTAATCTAAGACTTTTCTAAGTGGTAACATGAAGAGAACCTTAGCTAAGAAAACTGAAGCAGAAAAAGAAAAAGGTGCGTTAGATAAATATTTGAGTAAATCAGTAGATCTGTTTGAAACTGAAAAATCAGACAAACAAGTCGAGTCAGACGACAGTGAAACAAATATTTCTAAAGAAATTACATCAGAAGAAGCTAGTAGTAGTTTTCTTTCTGGATGTAATGCTCAACAAAATACATCTGAATTATTTATAAATATATCTGTTAACACACACAAGGATAATGAGGATATTTCAGAATCAAGAGAAGAAAATTCAAACCCAGCACTATGTGATATTTTAAAGATAAAAGATGACCCTGCTACATGGCCAAATAAAATAAATCAAAATGTCAGAGATTATTTAGTGAACAAAGGACCCCCTAAGATCACTGTTGAAAATTTTCCGCAAAATGAAAAAGGGTTACATTTTTCGAAATTTCACTGTAAAAGAAAATTAAAAAATGGGGAAGTTATAGAACGACCATGGCTAATATATTCTGAATCATTTGATAAAGTTTACTGTTACTATTGCAAACTTTTTGACACAAATTCTGATTCTGCACTTGCTACTTCTGGATTTGACAGCTGGTCAAATATTCATACAAGATTAGAGGATCATGAAAAATCAAAAAAACATTTGCAATGTACACTTAATTGCTATGAACTGCAGCAAAGGTTATCTACTGGATTAACTGTTGATACATTAAATGAAAAATTAATAAGACAGGAAACAAAACGCTGGAATCAAGTCTTTGAGCGACTTGTTGCTTCTGTACAGTTTTTGGCAGAAAGGAACTTGGCATTTCGTGGGTCTGAAGAACAAATTGGAAATCCACATAATGGCAATTTTCTAGGCGTCATTGAATTGCTAGGAAAATTTGATCCAGTTATGCAAGATCATATACAGAAAATTATTAACAAAGACATTCATGATCATTATTTAGGCAAGACCATACAAGATGAAATTATTGATACTATAGGCCAAGCTGTTCTACAGGAAATTATTGCTAGAATTAAGTCGGCAAAGTATTTTGCAGTGATTCTTGACTGCACTCCTGATATCAGCCATCAGGAACAGATGTCAATGGTGCTAAGATATGTCGCTGATGGCACACACTCAGATGTCCCAGCAGGAATTTATGAACATTTTATAAAGTTTATTATAGCTGAGAGCAGCACTGGTGAAAATTTATTTAACACTCTTGTGAAAGAAATTGAAATGCTAGGACTAGATGTTGAAAACATCAGAGGACAAGGGTATGACAATGGAGCTAATATGAAAGGGCACAATTCTGGAGTGCAAGCACGACTTTTGGAAAGAAATTCACGAGCTTTCTATACTCCTTGTGTGTGCCATAATTTTAATCTTGTTCTAGGAGATATGGCTAAAACGTGTTCAGATGCCATGACATTTTTTGGAACCCTTCAGCGTATTTACACCCTTTTTGCTTCATCTACAAAAAGATGGACTGTTTTTAAAAAGCATGTGAAAGGCCTGTCTGTTAAACCATTATCAGAAACAAGATGGGAATGTAGAATGGAAAGTGTTAAAGCTGTACGATTTCAAGCCGCAGAAGTGTGTGATGCTTTAGAAGAACTAGCAAAAAGCACAAATGATGCTCAAGGGAAAAGTGAGGCTGAATCATTAGTAAGCCAAATGACAAATTATAGGTTTCTGGTTGCACTATGTTTTTGGCACTCTTTATTGTTTCAAGTAAATTTTACTAGCAAGGAACTTCAAAGCAATACCATAGACATTGCCGCGGGGCTGACATCTTTTGAAAAATTGTTTGATTGGTTGAAGACATACCGAGAGACAGGCTTTGAAGCTGCATTGATTGATGCCAATGAGCTTGCAAATGAGTTAGAAGTTGAACCCATATTTCAACAGAAGCGCTGTTACAAGAAAAAGAAAATGTTTCTTTATGAATCTTCTGACGAACCAATTTTAGACCCCAAGAAAGAATTCCGGGTAAATTTTTTCAATCAAGTTGTAGACAAAGCATTGCAATCTCTTCAACCACGGTTTATGCAGCTGAAAGAACACCATAAACTTTTTGGATTTCTATATAATTTTCAGAATATGTCTAAAGAAGATCTCAGAAAACATTCAGCCGACCTAGAAATTGCTATGACAGACATTACAAAAGATATAGAAGGGTTCATGCTTTCCGAAGAAATGGAGGCAATTAAGCCAATACTGCCCGTTCAACAACAAAAACCCAAAGAACTCTTTAAATATTTGGCTTGTAATGATAGGTCGACTGCATTTCCAAATTTGTTCATAGCCCTAAAAATACTGATGACAATTCCAGTTACAGTCGCTTCCGGTGAAAGAAGTTTTTCAAAACTAAAATTAATTAAAACCTACCTTAGGTCAGTAATTCACCATGAACGACTAAACAATTTGGCACTAATATCAATTGAATCTCCTATAAGTAGAGAAATTAATTATGAAAAAATTCTAAAAGATTTCGCAAGCAAAAAAGCAAGAAAGATCCACTTTGACTTATAGATTATATATATATATTTATTATTTAAGTTAAATAAAGGTTTCTTAAAAATAAAATTTGAACGTGTTAACAAGTAGCGACTTTGCATATTTGAATATTTTGCATAATTAGCCACAGTGAGCTAGACTCGATTGTCCAATCGCAGCGTCTGTTTATGTTTCGCTTTCTCGGTTTCTTTGGTATACGGTCCGACGTTTTATTCGATAACTTTTTTATTTATTAACTTTGAGAAGCGAAAGTTATATTGTTGGATTTGATATTGAATTATCTAAAAACAAGCGTCTCGGATATACCCAGTGCAGAAGTTTAAAAAAAGATCGATTTTCTCAAAGAAGAGCCAATGTTGATTTTATGCAATTTTCGGCGGAAAATCGTCGTTTTTCGCTTATAACTTTTTTATTTGTTGAACCGAAGACAATCCAAATATACCATTCGATTTCATTTTTTATACCCCATCCAACAATGTATAGCATAGCCCCAGTGCAAGCAATTTTTTTTTTTAATTAGCATTGCCAGCCTCGAGGCTAACTTCACACGCATTTAAGCCAATACTGCCCGTTCAACAACAAAAACCCAAAGAACTCTTTAAATATTTGGCTTGTAATGATAGGTCGACTGCATTTCCAAATTTGTTCATAGCCCTAAAAATACTGATGACAATTCCAGTTACAGTCGCTTCCGGTGAAAGAAGTTTTTCAAAACTAAAATTAATTAAAACCTACCTTAGGTCAGTAATTCACCATGAACGACTAAACAATTTGGCACTAATATCAATTGAATCTCCTATAAGTAGAGAAATTAATTATGAAAAAATTCTAAAAGATTTCGCAAGCAAAAAAGCAAGAAAGATCCACTTTGACTTATAGATTATTTGTTTATTATGACAATAACAAGAACTGTTTTGTTTAAGTTCATTGTAATATTTTTATTATTGTTTATTGATTCGTTTGTAGAGTTATGTTTTTTTGTATAATAAATGTTTCAATAATTTTATTAATAGTAGTTATTGTAAAAAAAAATCAGGTGGGCCCCCGCAAGCATTCGTTAAATTGGGCCCCGCAATTCGTAAGGCCGGCCCTGAACAGGAGTGGAAGTCGGAGGTGACGTAATTGTCAAACCGCATATCTTATTTAAGATCTTCGAATTCTCGAACTTTGTATATTGCGTTGTACCGGTTTACGGCAAATTCATCGTGAAACAATTCATCGTGAGACGATTCATCGTGGACAATTCATCGTGGGACATTTCATCGTGAGACAATTCATCGTGAAGACAATTCATCGTGAAAAGTTCATCGTGGACAATTCATCGTGGGACATTTCATCGTGAGACAATTCATCGTGAAGACAATTCATCGTGAAAAGTTCATCGTGGACAATTCATCGTGAGACATT
This sequence comes from Erpobdella octoculata, assembly GCA_963978895.1. Lineage (NCBI taxonomy): Eukaryota > Metazoa > Annelida > Clitellata > Hirudinida > Erpobdellidae > Erpobdella > Erpobdella octoculata. The sequence continues at coordinate 34,647,950 of OZ022241.1, forward strand.
TCATCGTGAAAACAATTTATCGTGAAGACATTTCATCGTGAGACAATTCATCGTGAGATAATTCGTCGTGGAAACATTCATCGTAGATATTTTTTTACAATAGAAAATTAATTTGCATAATACAATTTTTCCTTAAACCGCTGAATGCATAGATATTAGTTGAATGTTTTCTAGACAAAAAATATATCAGTGTACTTTGAAATAAATAAAAATGTAATCGTCCGAAAAATTAAAAGAATTTCTTTATTGGATTTGTTTGCACTATTACATTTGTGTTACTAATATAATTATTTCTTTATTAGATGTAGATTTTCTATAGCGTTATCTTTGTAACTTTAAGCTACTGAAAACACCTGCTGTGGAGAAGAATGAGTGTGATCCTGAAAGCGTGATTTTGTATAGACGTCGTAAAAGTGTCCAGTATCATGGCGACAGGAACACCTGTGTATAGACTTCTTAATGTGAAACCTTCATATTTAAAAAAACCACAATTGTGGACATGAGTTAATGTGAGTCTAAAAACCATGATTTCTTGTAAAATTACAAAGAAGTTATAAATGTTTTAATTTGACACAAAGTTTTTGATTCGCATTATCGACTCTTATTTTAAGTAGTTTACAAACGCTTTATACGTTTGTCTGGAAAAACAACAGATGAGGTAAGTGAGCATTAACTTGCTCTTATCAGCTTAATGGTTTAATTAGCCTTGTCCATAGATATCTATGGCCTTGCCACAGTGCCCCTGATCGGTTGCTATATAAAGTAATTGTTATAAACATTTCCTATACTTTGTTCAACTTAGTTAGAATTATGCCTCTCGAATTTGTTCTTAGTGAAAAAGGAAAAAATAAGCTAGTCGACTCGGGACATTTATTTGTCAAGGATGCAGTTACGGGAGATAAAACGTTTTGGAAATGCGACCAATATCAACGTTTTAGGTGTCGAGTGCGTTTACATACTCACAATGATGATATTTTGAAAAGAGTTGGTGAACACAACCATGCTGGTAACGCCGCTCGAATCGACGCAACAAAAGTCATCAATGAAATCAAAGAAGAGACGAGAGTTACTCAAAATGCTCCTCATCGAATTGTAACCGACTCTTTTATCGGTTTGTCGCAGGCAGTTGCGGGACAATTGCCAACTGTTTCCTCGTTGAAAAAGACCATTCGATACACCCGACGTCTTGCTGATCGACCACCACCGAATCCAAACTCATTTGCCGAGTTGCAAATTCCAATGGAGTATCAAATTACTCACAATGGCGATCAGTTTTTAATGTACGACAGCTATGATGCACCCAACCGAATTCTAATTTTTTCGAGAAATATGCAGCTTCTTTCCCGCTCTCAACATTGGTATGCTGATGGAACATTCAAAACAGTTCCTCATTTGTTTCATCAGCTATACACAATTCATGGAATTAAAGAAGATCGAGTTATTCCTGCCGTTTTTGCTCTGCTACCCTCAAAAACTGAAGAAACCTATAATCGGTTATTAGTTCAACTCACGAACCTGCATCCAAACCTAGCACCTGAGTCCATAACAACTGATTTTGAACTAGCTGCAATTAATGCTTTCCACAATGTCTTTCCAGCAGCAGAGCAGAAAGGATGTTTTTTCCATTTCAGCCAGTGCCTATGGCGAAACATTCAGGCTAATGGTCTTAAGCAGAGATATGAAGAGGATCCGGATTTTGCTTTGAAAATGAAAATGATTTCCTCTTTATCTTTTGTTCCAAATGACGATATTGTGGAAAGTTTTCAGCAGCTTTCGGAAGATTTTCCGGTTGAAGGTCAGCCTGTACTGGATTATTTTGAGGACACTTGGATTGGCAGGCCTAATTGGCACCAGCGTAGTCCTCCACGTTTTCCTCACCGTCTATGGAATTCCTACAACGCTGCCCTTACTGGCTCGCCAAAAACCAATAACTCGTGTGAGGGATGGCATCGAGCGTTTGCCAAGCTGATTGGAGCTAACCACTCAGCTATATGGAAGTTCATATCAGCATTGAAAGACGAACAATCACTCAGTGAAACAAAAATGGAGCAATATTTCGGTGGCGCTAATCCTCCTCCTCCAAAGAAATGCTACCGTGACGCTGCTCTTCGCATTCAACGGATTGTTCAAAATTATAATAATCGGGACAGATTAGATTATCTTCGAGGCTTAGCTCACAATTTTGACTTTTAACTATGTTTTTCGTGTTAAAATTAGTGTTTTTTTAATAATAAACTGTTTAAACGTTAACTTCTTGTCATTTTTTGTGAAATTGCAATAAACTTAAACATTTTTAAACAAAGATGGAAAAATTAGTAGTTATTATTATTATTATTAACATAAAGGTTTTCAACAAATCAGTCATAAAAGCAAAAGGTATGGTTTGGGCATATTTACCAGGGGTTGAGTTTTGTCGCTTAGAAAATAAAATTAAAAAAAAATGTTTTTTAATTTTTTTGGAGCAAAAATGTTTTTAAATCACAGTGAATTGACCCCGATGACATTATAACGATGATTTGTTCTCACGATGAATTGTTCACGATGACATTTTAACGATGAATTCTCCTCACGATGAATTGTCTCACGATGAATTGTTCACGATGACATTTTAACGATGAATTCTCCTCACGATGAATTGTTTCACGATGAATTGTCTCACGATGAATTGTTTACACGATGAATTATCTCACGATGAAATGTTTCACGATGAATTGTCCACGATGAATTGTTTCACGATGAATCGTTTCACGATGAATTTGGCGGACACCCGTTGTACCAGTTTTCGACCAATCAGACGCGTACCCGTCCGAGTGAACGGACATTACATAATTATAAATACAAGTGGTACAAAACAAGCACCTGACATTTGGCGATCTTTTGTTAAAGTTTCGGAGGCTGACTGCTGCTGGCGCATAAACGGATTTTTATAGACATACAAATAAGAAATCTAAAATGACAAGCGGAGCATTCCATTGTATCGTTGCTGCTTTTGTCGTGATGTTGTTTGTTTTAAAAGTCGTCGCAGAAGATTATTACAAAATATTGGAAATCTCTCGTGATGCCTCGGATAGAGACATTAAGAAAGCTTTTCGTAAACTTGCCCTGAAATATCATCCAGACAAGAATCAGGGAGACCCGGATGCTGAAAAAAAGTTTGTCAAGATAGCTGGGGGTACGTATTATTTGAAGATAACTATTGTTCTAATTCTAATTATTATATAAATTGATGGTTATTCTCTAAACGGTCTAGCAACTTTAACATAGATCATTTTAAAAAAAATTTAAATTATTTATAATAGCATATTAAAAGATTTTAAACTTAGATAATTTGTTTCATATGATCATGCAAATAGTATGATATTGCCTTGCAACATGACCATAATTTGAATAACAATTTGGAATGTAAATTACTTTGATCCTAATGGTTATATTTGACTTCAATATAAAAATAACAGAAGTTTTTATTATTAATTCATAACAGCCTATGAAGTTCTAAGTGACCCTGACAAGCGAAGGCAATACGATCAAACCGGAGCGGCAGGAGAGCAGAGTGGTACACATCATTCGAACTTTAATTTCAAAAGCTTCTACAAAGAGTTTGATGAAATGTTCAAGAGGCATCAACAAAGGCACGCTGAAGCACACAGCAGAGCACAATCTACTGCTAGTGCCCACCACAAAGCACATTTCAATGCCCACAACAATGCCCATCACAGGGCTCATTTCAATGCTCACCATGGTTCTCACTTCAACGCTCACCATGGCATCAATTTTGGAGCGCACAGCTCTGCATTTTCTTCCGATTTTTTCAAAGGTTTATTCGATGACGAGGAATCAGATATTCGTACCGGTCTGCACAACTTTGGAGGCTTCAACCATCAACCATCTGGTTAGTACGTTAAGAATGTCGTGCTGATTATTATGAGTGTTTATTCATTTTATCAGGTGAAGCTTAGCGTAATATTATTCTATAAGATTGGATAAGACAAGTAATAGGTTTTAAACCGAAGCTATAGTTATAATTGAAAAGAAGCTGCAACTTAAACATAACCCAATATTGCAATTAAAAATTGAGCGACTGTTAATAATATAAACTGAAACTATTTATTAGAGCAGTTATTTTTATGATAATAATTCAAGTCGGTAAATTAAGATTATTGAGAGAAAAAATGCTAACAAATGAGCATTATCTTTACAGGTCAGAGGTGTAAAACGACCACAGTCAGAAGGGGCAACACAGTCAGCACACAAACGGTCTGCATGTAGAGAATCGATCATTTCTTCTATGTGATATTATTTTTGTTTCATCCTGTACAGTGGACATTTTTTTTCTATTTTTGATAGTTGCTGAGACTTATTCATTTTTTTTTATTTGGGAAATCAAATTGCGACATCATATCACCTGCATTTTTTTTTGTTATTTTTTGGAATAAATTCTGATGAAATCGAGCATCCATGGTGTTTTAATTTTATTATTTTTATCAGGAATCCATGAGATGGAGTATAATGCACAAGAAATTGTTTTTTTTAAAGGTATTTACATTTGTTTTAATAAGAATTATTGAAAAATGATTAGAAAATAACATCACTGAAACCAGCCAAACTTCATTCATATGTCAGTGCCAATTTTTAAGATCATGAATAAAAAACTTCCACCTAAATAAATTATTATCATAGATATCATTTATTTCCTAGGTATCCATTTAGAAGATAGATTATTTCTTTTATATGAAACTTGGGTAGTTCCTATATGCATTGAGCTTAAAGCTCAATGCATATAGGAACTAAGCCTTAAATGGTCACTTAAACAGGCTTAAAAGTCAAGTTTCATTCTAGTTTCTTATTTGCAGACTTTCTTTATTTAGCTGCTTCTGATATGGCATTAACAGAACATTCCTATATTAACTATACACTGACAGATCTAACAACAAAACTTTCATAGGAAATCAAACTAAAGCCTCATGTAAATTTTGTGGCGATACAAAGCCATATGATGAATTAGTTTGTAAATGAGGTAATTTAATGTGATTTCAATATTTTTGATGCCTTGAGAAGTGTACTTTATGAAAGCTCACAACAGCAAAATGTGTTTACAATTACATGCCTTACATCCTACTAACACTACCAAGATTTTTTTTGTATTAATCTAACAAATTGCTACTAGATTTTTTTTATATTTTGTAGGTCAATTATAAACAGCAGGTGCAAATTATTAAACTTCACTAAGACTCACTAAAAACCTGCTAGTAAAATTACCTCCAGCAAATATCACAAATTTAACTTAAATTAATTAATAAAAAATACATTTTTAAAAAAACGTTTTTCTTGTGCCCTAAAAAGTATAAAATAATATTCCTATAATTCATATACAACAAAAAACCTTGCGGGCGCATTATTTTTTATAACCATTTGTTTTATTAAAGTTGTTGATGTTGTAGCCGTAGCCTATAATGTGCCCGCAACGTTTTCCGTTGTATATGAATTATAGGAATAATATTTTATACTTTTTAGGGTGCAAGAAAAACGTTGTTTTTTAAAAATGTATTTTTTATTAATTAATTATTTTCTACTTTTTCGTTTTTGATGGGTGAAATTTTATAAGAATTTGAGCTTTTAGAATAAATGTATTCAATATAAATGGAAAATATGAATATTTCGTTCACTGTTCATAGCTAATATGTGCAGACAAATCATAACTAACTACCTGGCAATGCGCGCTAATGACGCAACGCAAATCTGGGTCCTGATAATGATTTATTTAAAAACATTATGTGGGTACATAAATTTCTGAAAATTTGACTAGCTGCAGTTGAAAAAAACCAGATTTAAATTAGGCTTAATTAAGAAGATATACGAAAGCAATGTTTAATCTAATAAACGCACAAGCTCTGTCGCATCTTCATTCAAGTTCATTCATATTCATGATTACGTTACAGAATGCATGCTTATCAAAGTTCCTCTGACTCATCATCGAGTTGTTTCCTCTTCCTCCTTCTCTCACTCTCGCCCATGGCATTCATGCGAGGGAGAAGGAGAAAGCGAGAAGTAGTTAGTTATGATTTGTCTGCACAGAACTTTTTTATTAGTTGGCTAATCATTATCAGCATTGGTATTTATATTCTATCAACATTAATCTATTACATATCCAAAAATCATAACTGTAAGTACATGCCCAGAAACCTCGGACAAACAAACAACATTGTGAATTGTGACCTAATAAAAACGCTGTAAAAATACCAGAGAGATGTTTTTTTAACACAAAAATTATTTAATTAAATTATTTGTTATAACATACGGTTTCTTTTTAAATATCTAAACACACGATTCAATATCAAGCCATGCAGCCATGTATTCACAATTCTCCGGAGAGATAACACCTCCAGTACGACATTCACTTTGAACCTGTTGGAAACAATTTTAAAGTTTCTGTTAAATTTTTGTAATAAATCATTTTTACATTAGACTGAGCAAATTGCTACTAGTTTAAAGAAAAAAAAACACTACTAATTTAATTACAAATGTGGGTATTAATATAACATTACTATTTATTCTTTACATATTTAATTACAAATGTAGGTATTAATATAATATTGATATTTATTCTTTACATATTTAATTACAAATGTAGGTATTAATATAACATTGATATTTATTCTTTACATATTTAATTACAAATGTAGGTATTAATATAACATTGATATTTATTCGATCGATTATTTATTAAACAAGATAAGCACCGTAACTGTTCTCATTCCTTCAAGTAAACTACTCAACTAACCGGACAGTGTCCACAAGGCATCCGTACGAGTCCTGTGGAAAGGATGAGCGGTTGTGCTGTTTTATATAAATTTTTCGGTTGATTGTTGGACTCGGTCACGACGTTCTTTTCCACTATGCCGTCATAGATTAATGTTTCCATAATCGATTCTATGTTGTTTAGTGTTAGCTTCACCTGCACGACACAATTACATGAATTAACAAAATAAATTATATGAAATCGGTGTCAGACACCCAAGAAAAACTGCATGTGATGAAATGCTTACGAAAATAACAACTTCTTATATTGTTTGAATGAAATTAATAAAAGTTTCTGTTTAAAATTACATGAAAAAACGAGAAAATATAATTGCATAAAATAATTGTATCTACCTTGAATATATTACTTTTTGTGATGAGAGCTAGAATTTCAGCAGATGACAAGAATTGGGAATCTCTCAACTGCAGAGGTTCAGCATGTGATCCCTTGCTTGCCTCACTCTAAAATTTAAAAAATAATAATTTAACAGAAATAATAATAATAATTGAACTTCTATTACTAATTAAAAGAAAAGCTTTAAAAAATAATAAAAAGTATAGATTTGCATACTTTATTTGTTAACAACTTGAGGCATTCATCTCTAATCGCAGTTACAAAGACCGAGTCAAACTTCTGATTGCTGTAGAATGTTCCTCCAGTGACTGAGTCATCGGGTTCGACGTCGTAAAGAATGTAAATCTTCAGACGACTGGACTGTAAACGAAGAATCAATAAGCGCTCTTCTTTATAATAAATTGATTGAATCAATAAGCGCTCTTCTTTATAATAAATTGATTGAATCAATAAGCGCTCTTCTTTATAATAAATTGGTTGATTTTCATTCATGTAATAAATAACGTTTATACATTGTTACACGTCCATTTATAGGTAGCATGCACACACAAATCACAACAACCATCAAATATATAGCAAACTAGCGGGGTACCCAAGGTTTTTCAATCATTTTTCTCTCTCTCTCCCATTTCCTTCCCCGTCCTGCTTGCTCTCCCGGTCGCTCTCCCATTCCCTTTACTGCTCGCTCTTTCGTTCCCATGTCCGCTCACTCCCCCCATTGACTCTCAAGGCTGTGTGAAAATTTCATTACGATCGGATGAATGATGTAGCAACGCATAAGGACATACATACATAGATACATACAGACATTTATATATATATAGATAAATACGCATACATTAAAGAAATAAGACAACACTTACAGTAAAGAAAATAAGACAACGTTTACAATAAAGAAATAAGATGGCACTCACATTAATAGAATTTATCGGTTTGATTAATTTTTTTCCTTCCAAACTCTTAAGAATTTTGTCGAGCGGTCGCGCATCAATATTGGACTGCAGCTGAAGGGGTTTCTTTGCTATACCTTGAAACAAAAATCAGATTACCATACAAATTAACTGTGATAATCTTTACTTAATACATTTAAAGAGTCATACTAAATAATTTTTAACAAGAAAACTGTAAAAAACTTTGTATTTTAAAAATCCTTTATATGAAATTTGTATTTTTATAAATTTTTTAAAAGATTTAATTGATTTTATTCTATAATTCACGCAAACGTTGTCCAATTAATTTTAAAATCCAATAGAATTTAAAGTCTGCAACTCGATTGTAAGGATTGAAAAATATAAGTTATTTTCGAATCAATATGGAATAAACAAATATTTTATTAAAAATTTTTAAATTCAAAATTAAATATACTTTTCTTTGAAGAAACCAAAAATTGATAGTTTGATTTTTTACATAAAATCTTTAATTTAAAAATTTTTTAAAGGTTTTGATGATTTTATGCTATAATTCACTTATATTTTATCAAATCAATCTGAAAATTTAATAGAATGTAAAGTCGGCAGCTGCAAATAAACCCAACAAACCGCAGCACAATTGGATAGCGGAAAGTTGATTTTTTAAGTGGTATAGGGTCCCAGCGTATAGCTCAATCAATCAAGCAAGCAAACTCAATTTAGGATTTAAAAATAAGTTGAAAAATTATTTTCAAGGTATATATACTTATATATATTTACCTATTGTACCAGCCTTCTCAATCAGTTGATAAACAAGCTTCTCTTCATTGTTAGCACCTTTCAGTTCACTGGAAAAAAGAATGTTCATTCATGATAATGATGCGCTTATAATCATGTTTCAATTTCATATGTAAATCTGTCTCACTTTGCTGAAGGTTTAGCAACTGATTTGACAACGAGTTCGCCATCACTTTTTTTAAAATAATTGATAGGGTACTTCTGCAATAAATTAACGTAGAAATATATAATAAGTATTAATTAACTATATGCCATTAATATGATCCAGTATGAAAAAAAATTTTAATCAGCGATTTGGAATAAGACAATTTTGAAATAGCTCCATTATCATCAAACTCTGATCCAAAGCCTTGGTTTGAACTTTCAATTCAAACTGTTTGGACCAGATCATTGAGTTCAAAAAAGCTGAAAGTTCAGTCCACTCCAAAGCTCTTGTTTAAATATTAAATAAATATAAAAAAACAACTACAAACCTTACTTATGTTATTTAAAAGTCCCAGGATGGCCGGAGGTTCAAATCCAGGAAATAACTTACACAATTCTTCAATTAGAACTCCATCAGTCTTTGATTGAATCACGGACCAGACCCTGAAATTTAAAAATATATATATATTTTACAGTGTAACTAAATACCACAATGGCCAATCGAAGTCATATTAAAGTCTGTTGGATAAATATAATGCAACGTTTATTACTATAGTTGTATTATTAATTTATATAAAAAAGCTCCAATAAATATATTTTAAGGTCATTATCAACATAAATAGCATCGGAGATCACATGGATCGGCTCCCTCTGCTCACCTCACAGTTTGTACTTATTAATTCTGTAGGATATAAGGATAATTTTACATGTCTAATGCATTGAGTATTAAGTCTGATAACTTTTAAATTCAGGAGGCCCTAGTGAAAGTGCACCATTACTGGCTTTTAAGCAATTCATGGTTTCATCAAAATTAACTGGCATTTTTCGAGTTTTTCTAAATTGACTCGTCTAGTTTACACGTGATGTCGAGAACAGACGACAGTTGCTGCTCAATGAAAATACATTATGCATTTTCGAATTTTCTCATTGCTAGCCCATTGTCTGAGTCAAGACTTGAAAATCATATATGAAAAAGAAATCACCAATCCCGATACCTGCAACTGTCTGTTCACGAAATCTACTTGAGAACGTCACAAGTGCAACTAGATGAGTTAATTTCAAAAACTTGACAAAACACCAATCAAATTTGGAGGCACACTTTGGTGCACTGGAACTGATCTCCCATAACAACGTGATTAGTTTTGATGAAACCATAAATAGCTTAAGAGCCAGTTATGAGACCTTTTCACTAGAGCCTCCTGAGTTTTAAAGTTATTGGACCTAATACCTAATGCATCAGACTAGTATTTCAATGCATCAGACATAATACTGGGTACAATGCATGTAAGGCATAGGGCCTCGGTTAATTGAGCGGTCTTTTACCCAAGGCATCAGACTTGTATTTCAATGCATCGAACCTAATAAACAACACATTGGGTTTGAAAGTCAATGCATCAATCAATCAATCAATCAGTTGAATTTATATAGCGCTATATTTCCTATCGTTCAATAGCGCTCGGACAAACTTTTTAAATAAATAAGTCTTAAGTCCTCGACGGAAAATTGTGAGAGAAGTAGATTTAGTTAGAGAAGTAGAAAGAGAATTCCAAAGATAGGAACCAGAGTAGGAAAAAGAGCGTTTAGCAAAAGAATGCTTAACAGAAAAGATATGAAAGTGGTTAAGAGAGGAAGATCGAAGACCAGACTTAGGAGGGATTTTTATTAGGTTAGTTAAATAGAGTGGAGAAGAGCAATTTTTAATTGTAAACATTAGTAAGCAGATTTTAAACATCACCCTTTATTTAAGAGGTAGCCAGTGAAGAAAAATGGGAGATGGAAAGATATGAGAAAAGTAAGAGGTGTGAGAAACTAAGAAATAAGTGCAGCACAATTGAAGGCTTTAGAAATAGGATGAAGGGTAGAGTCATTAGACCTATAACTCAATACACTGGGCTTGTTGTATGTTGAATAATAGTTTCTAGGTGTCAAATGATAAAGTCTCTGGTGCAAGGATTATTATGTAATATGAGTCGGGTCAAACCATGGGCCTGGTGCATTGTGTAATACTATTTGGCAATAGACTTGATTTGCTGCATAATAGGTTTGATGCAGTATTAAGTTATACTCTTTTTTCAATACAAAGTTATAAATTTAGATTTATATTTCAGCTTTGTTTAAAATTTTAAAAATATTCATTTTCATAATGGTTTTATATTTTGGTCTGAAGATCTATTTTCTCAATTGAATGATTAATTCCAACTCATCCCATCAAGATCAAAGTAAATAATTTTCTATAAATAGAATTTTTTTAATTACGGATTTCAAAACGTTGTTATGATATATATACATTTATAAATAATTTTTATAAAATAATACACTTACTTGCTTTCGATTGCATTCTGATTCGAATCAACCGGTTCCTGTTTTACCACTGCTGTCATAATTTAATTTATTCAATCTAAAACCGTTTTAAAATAACCACAACCCCGTTAGCTATCTTTTGGGAACTCGATACCAATAACATTTATTTTATCGACTACACATCTGTTTACAAAGAACTTTAAACTAAATAAACAAAGTTAAAACTTTATAAATAAGTTTAATTAATTATCAATGAAAATATTATTAATAGACAAATAACAGCTTTTATAAACATTTTTTTATTATAAAAAATGTTTGTTAAAATTTAAAATCGTCTTGGTATCAGAAGGCACTTAAAATTTACCTACTGTTGTCCTACCGACTATAGGACAGTGATGGGCAACTAACTACTTTCAAGTAGTTAAACTTTTCTGTAGTTACATTTACTTTTTAGTAGTTAAACTATGTAGTTAACTACTTTTTGTCAGAGCTAGTTTAACTAAAGTAGTTAAATACTGTAAAGTAGTTAACTACTTTTAACTACTTTTTTCTATAAACTTGTACACTAATACATTGCATTGCTGTATTAGGCCTCACATGATCACCATTAATTATGTTCACCATCTAATTTATTAAATAAAGCCATGACAAATTTTTTTAAATTTATTAATGAAAAGACACATATTTTATAAGTTAAATATCCAGTCAATCAATCTACTTCAGACGGTGTCAAACATCGTCTTATTACCTGTAAATGATTAAGATATTTGAGTACATGACGCAGGAAAACAAGCTTTTCGAACATACTGTCAGACACTTTGCACCGTCTTGGCACTAATATTTGACCTGCACAACTGAACAGTCTCTCAACAGCAGATCTGCTTGGTAGACTTGTATTAAACTTGAGAAACACTCTTGTTAGATGAGGATACATGAGCAGTGAGTTTGTTGTTGAGTCATTTGAAGCCAGATCTTGCGTAAAATATTATATACAGGCTGATTTAATTTTTTTTAGACTTTAACTACTTTTAGGTAGTTAAACTAATTGTAGTTAACTACTCTAAAAAGTAGTTAAACTATTCTTTAACTACCGGTTACTTTCGGGTAGTTAAACTTTTTGCCTTAACTACTCCCATGTAGTTAAACTAGTAGTTAACTACTAAAGTAGTTAAAAGTAGTTAACTACTGCCCATCACTGCTATAGGAGCGAACCGTACTGAATAACCACTGTACTGAACCGCCACTGAGATTATCTAATTTGTTAAATTATTTTTTATGCCCATCCCTTTTTTAAATGTGTATATATGAACTCTTTGTTCAGTGTTGATTTTAGGAGGCTGGAGGCGGCGGAGCGATACCATAGCCTATGAGGATTACCTGGATAACCCGAGGCTGGTTAAGTTGCTAGCTGCAGGGGAGGTCGATTTGCCGGTCCTTGTCCAACTTATTGCACCTCACTAGTTGGCGGGCTGGAGTGAGTCGAGCCTTGTGCCCATGAAAGCCTTGTGCTTTCGGTGGCCTCCCTTCCTCAAAGCCAACATAAACACGTCACCAAACACTCAAACATACATACCGTCTAAATTGTCTAATTGACATATACAGACGTTAAACAAACCACACACACACACAGGGTTGATTTTTTGTCCTTCCTGTATTTCGTTTAGCATTTATAGAGCTTTTTTGGTTTTTCGGAAGAAAAAGTGAGTCAGGTCAGAACTATTCTATTCTTATCAAATATTTAATCTTATATTTTGTAAGATTTTTTTGGTGAATAAAGAGAGGTATGATTAATATTTTAATCAAAATTTTGTATGTCTAAAATTGTTATTTTGCTCGTAGCACACTAAAATGCTCGTACATCTCGGTTCGTACTGAATGGCCACTGTAGTAAGATCTTACTGAATGACCATAGTAATTCAGTATTGCTGAATGTTTAAATTTTTATATTGTGTTAAGGTTCATTATTTATCGAAATTTTAATGTAATAGAATGAAATTGTTTAATATATTCAAGACATATACATATTAATTATTACTTAATAATGTTTTATGGTTATGCTTCAGAATGAGAAACCAAGTATCCACTGGCGGATCTAGCCAACTTTTGAGGGAAGAGGGGGGCAAGTTTGAGGCAAAATAAAAAATATTAGCACAGTTTTCAGAGCCGTAAAGGTTCTACTTTAAAGGGGTAAGGGCGTCATTTGGCGGGGCTGGGGACCTCTTAAATTTTTTTTAATGTTTTTTGAAAAATAGCTACGAATTTAAAAAAAAATCGGAAAAGTACTTATAATTACTCTCTTCGGCCATCAGATATTTTTAGAAGAAAAAGTGTATAAGTTTTTAAAAACATTTTTGGAAAAGTATCTATGATATCCTACTCCCCCGCTCATCAGTTATTTGGGGGAAAAAGGTTTAGAATTAGGAGGTTTCAATTTTGAATTATGTGGGTTTTTAAAACAGTTTCCCTTCCGCTTGTGATTTTTCTGAAATGACTCTCCTGGGGGAGGAAGAAAAAATCCATCATTAAAGTCAACTTTTGAAGAAATCTTTGAAAATTATGCGGTAATCATCTCTGTGTTCTTTGAGTGGAATATTCTGAATTTCGGCAATTTAGTGGCATCAACAAAAGCTTTTCTATTTGCAACACTTGCTATGTTTTTTTGTGTGATAGACATCTACGAGTGTATTAGTTTGTTGTATTTGTGACGTGAACACTAAACTGTTCGAGAAGATCCAGTGCACCATTCTAATCAGTTAAGTTTGAGAAATTCGTTAGAGAACGGGTTACAAGTTTACCCATTCTTTGACCATAGCACGGATGAGACACACCAGAGAATAAACAGAATGCGTACCAAGCTCCAGTTTTATTAGAATATTTTGAAATAGCCAGAAGATTTTCGGAGTTGAGGGCCCTACATACACCTTTGATCACCTGATTTTATATTCACAGCCTACTTGACATTAGGGAAATCATTTTGGGGGCAGGGGGAATGCATTGCTGGAACGTGCAACTTAAAGTGGAAAAAATCCCAAAACTTCCCCATTTTAAATTTCACGGCTACGGCCCACCTCCAACTATCCTTCCTGTCATTAGCTTTTTTGATTATAAAAATGTGGAAGTTTTTAGATTTTTTTTTAGAAAAGTAGCTCAGACTATCCCCTCGTCATTAGCTTTTTTGTCAGGAAAAGTTTTACATTATGATAAAAAATTGGGCCCCTTCAGCATGTTGCCCCCCAAGATGTTGCTGAAATGACGTTCCTGCTTAACATTATTTAAATACCTATCTTTTGGCTTTCACGAGCCGTTGTTACGTGTTGTTTTATTCTTAATATTTCGCGTCCAGTTTATAGGAGTCTTTGGATATGTACGCGAAAAAATTTCATGATTACTTTGCATTATAAACATTTATTTACGCATGACATTTTTTTAGAAACATTTAATTTTGAAAGTGTGTCCTGGCTTGCTTTTTCATAGGCTTTTTTTAAAATTTGGTTCCGACAAGGGGGGGCCAAAGTCTATTGACAAAATGTGAGGGGGCCATGGCCGGATTGCCTCCCTGGATCCGCTAGTGCAAGTATCTACAGCTTTGAAAGGGGGATGGTCTCTAAAAAAAACATGGAAAGAGCAGTAGAAGATGTTTTGAAAGCTTGCTTGCCAATTAAATCAGCTGCTGGGAAGCAGAAAAGATTTTAGGAGATTCAAATTAAAAACATCAAAACTTGCAGCAAGAACAGATATTTCGAAAAACTTCCCAGACTGACTGATTGACGGGGAATCAACATCTACAAATTCTACATATATGGCCACCAGTAAAGATGCTCATTTTGCCCTTAACAACACTAAGATAAAAATGGGGGATTGGTGTATTTTTGAATATGTTTTTGACTCAAAAACATGATGTAGGAAAAATCATGGAAGTCAAAGGCGATAAAGTTTCTGCCGATTTTTTGAAATTTTTGTACAAGGATAAAGACACCGACGAGGCCAAATTTTTGTCTAAAGATAAAGGCATTTGTGAGGCAGATTTAGATCAAATTGTTGTGAAACTAGGAAATCCAATCCTTCACAAATCCAAGAGAAGAAATGGGCATATCAAATTTTCTTTGGACTTTTTTTTCATCGTATAGTCTTGGATTGCAGGCTACAACTTTTTAATAAAATGACAAAATGCTTTTATATTTTTTTTTAATTAACATTAATAAAGACTTGTCTGTGAAATAAAAGATTTTGGCTTACCATTTGGTGAGAATTGTGTCTTCTATAATAAAAATAGCATGAGTGGCCATTCAGTACTACCAGGTTGTACTGAGTGGCCACCGAGAAATTTTAGGAGAGGTACGTTATTTATCTTTTTTTTTTTATAAAATTGTTATAATTTGAAAAGTTTTAATGAGCGGTTTTTAGTAGTGGAATGTTTTTGCTTTCATTATGTGAAAAATTTTTAATTCTATCACTTATAGTTTTTTTTTATGATTGATTTGAATAAAAGTGTAAAATTGTGTGGCCATTCAGTACTACTCTCCCCTATACTCCCTCTTTTCCGGTGATCAGCTTTTAAGAAGAAAAGTTGAGAATTTTTTAGAAAAAATGTAAAACTTTTAATAATTTGATAGTTAGTTTAACAAAACCGTTCAAAACATTTACTCTGTAAATAGCTGATGACCGGATGGAGAGGGTTGTCGTAAGGTACTTTTTTAATTTTTTTCAAAAAACGAAAAAATGTTGGGTAAAATTTGCTCCTGTAGCGTAGCGAAGGCGGGGCACGGATGGGCATCTGCCCCCGGGCGCAAGGCTTTGGGGTCACCAAATAGCAAAAGGAAAGACAACAATTTCACCAAAGTTTAGTAATTTTTGAACATGTAAAACAATTAAAATTAACAAATTGCATTTTTGCACTATTCCACACTAGTGATTTCCAAAATTTTTTCGGTTTTGGTCGTTTAATTAGGAAGACAGTGGAAGATGGGGGCGCATTTTTATACCTTTCCCCCGGGCGCCGGATATTCTCGCTACGCTACTGATTTTCTCCCTTCAAATCATTTCTCTGTCTACAACTACCGTCTCTCCACATTTGTCTTTCGGTCATCTTATACCTAGTTTAAAATCATATAGCTCATAGCTTCCCGTGTCAAGTCCTAATCCCAGAGTGAAGTGACTTTAGGTCTGTTTCTGAAAGACCGCTCAATCAATCAATGTGGATATTTATAAAGAGCTCGGTAGCGCTGGTCTTTTACATGCCTCGTGAAAATAAAATGTTATCTACTAATTTTCCAATGACATGGGGTACTAGGGAACAAGTAGAAGTTGATCCATGAACCTTTCACGTTTGAGTTTCATCCTCTACCTTCAGCGATGGAAACAGGCGAGGCGACGTGTTGAAAATAAGTAGACAAATGCATAGGAGCTTAAAAAGCATTGTAGTAGCGACAAAAGCAAGTAAGAGTAGTAACGTACCTATCTAAGAAGAGGAGATGGGGGCATGCAGTCCCTATTAGATTATCAATAATTGATGTCAATATCATCAAACTCCGACTTTACTCACATGACGAAGTTAAACAGAATTTTCCCGAAAATAATTTATTTGTGTTTTTGAACGATGATTTCAAGATTGAACATATTGTATTTAATGACAATATATGACAACAAATATTTAAACGCACCGCTGGTTTTGTCCCTTGACTAGTTTTTCCTTTAACCGCTTGACTTATAAACAAAATAAATAAAAATTCAACCTTTCAAATAACACGTTTGTTTACACTTTTTGTTTTCGTTTGTTATAAAAACATTTGTCCAAGCGTTACTTATTTCAACACAGCAGGGTGCGTGTTCATTTGTGTGTTTCTTTGTTTGCTTGTCTGCTTGTTTATTTGTTTCGTGTGTTGTATATTTGATGAGAGACTTGCGAAGATTTTAAGTAGTCGTAGTAATGTTTTTCTTGCTAGATATGCTTTGATTTGAAAAATGTCAAAATATTACGTTTTCAATTATTTACGAAAATTTTATTTTTACTTTGAAGTGAAAATTTGTCCATTAGAAGGCATTGGTGACTCCGCGACTATGATTGCTACTCGTAATAAGCAAATGCACAACTCAATCGTTACCAGTACCCCAACCAGTGCCTACTGATACCAAGACAACTAATCCTGTGGACAACTGATCCCAAGACAACTCAAAGATATGGATGGAAACATTAAGGAAAAAAATTAAACTTGAAAAAATTACTTTTCAAAACTAAGATATATTATTATTAATATGACTATTATTAAACAGTTGATAAAGTAACATATGTCCATAAGAGTACCGCACGGGCTAAATTTTCGTGGCCTGGCTCGGACGTCGGCAATTCGGCCCAGCCCGACCCTTTTTATCGGCCCGATTCTCCTAATTTGGGCTCGGCCCGGTCCGTTTTTACAGGCCGAAAATTCCTTTACTTGGCACAAAAATCTCGGTCCGTTCAGGCTTGATTTCAAACCCGGCCAGCCGGTCAGGCTCATTTGAAAATCCTAAAATCAAGGCCCGACCCGCTACTCTAATGTCAATCACACTTCATTAAGTAATAATAACTGATAACAATGCAGTTCGTTGATCGTAGTTGCCGATGATTCCAACAGATCGCTGATTTGAATAAAGTGGAGCCTTCTCTCCCGTATCGATCTTTTGTTAGATTAGCACCGCATCGAGTTATTAGAAAACATCATAAGAAGGATGCTCTGTGGATTGATTAACACTTGTATCTGTATGAGGCAATTTAGACATTACAATATGTTTGTTTGAGTATTCTGTGATGTGTTTATGTGGCGCAAAACGTGTGTGCGTTTGTTATTTTTAGCATATGTCAATGTAAGTATGTATTTATGTGCATATGCATGTTTTTAATATTTAAATTGCATATGCATTTTTATAAATAGTCAACATGAGCATCAAAGCATCTGAGATCGAGCCCCGATATGACGATGACGACCACAACCACCAACATCTTACCTTGCAACCTCCTACGCGCTATAAATTTGTTCTTATATAAGCCAGAATCTTCTACTCCACGTGATAAAACGATTTCATGATTAACCGCTTGTCTTTAAAATCTTAAAAAAGTTTAAACCGAAAGCATATTATCATCATAGAGGAAAAGCAAACATTTATAATTATATAAATGTATACTTTGTTTGTTAAAAACTAGTTGTAAAAAAATTGAAAATATTTTTTTAATATAAAAACACAATTATTAAAAGAAGTGTTTTAGTGGAAGACATGATGATGATGCTCATTTTCTTTATTCTTCTCTCAATACTTCGAAGTGAGTTGAGCATCTCTTTATAAACATCTGTTAATATGTAGGTATTCATTATTTATGTATGTATTGTTGTACCTATACCACCCTATATATGTGCAAATGATGTACATATGTCTTGGAGAGCTACTAAGGAACTTGTAAAAACACCTCTAAACCCTCGCCTGGTTACTAACTTACATATGGTGCATGAGGTTGACCTTGACCCGACCTGATTCTCGGAGGTCGATTTTCAACATCTACCCGGATGACCTCTGCCAAAAAATAGCACAAAATATGTTCACTAAAAATACTTTTTGGAATGGTTCTTATTATACATTATAAAAGCTAAGTGAATTCTAATTTCCTAAATTTCAACCACCCTTTTCTCTTTCTTCTACAAAGAACTTTTTTTATTTAGCTACCGGTAAACTGCAGAAAATTAATCCGCCTCGCTTACTACAAAAAAGTCTTAAGCCTGGATATATAAGCTCAGTATTGTATTTCCATGTCCATGCCGATTTCACGTGGAATGACAGCAATTTCTTGAAGACTTGGATTTTTTAATTGTTCAATAGATAGAAGTCAATGAAGGATTAGATTTCATTTTAAGGTTTCCCAGAGAAACAAGTAACACGGTTCAAGTCAGGTAAACTGGCGGGCCAACCAATACCACCGCGCAATGAGATCAAATGCAGTTACTGATTAGTGACTAGTTTTTTCTAAACTTTCGTTCCCACAATGAAAGTGGAATGCTGGTTTGTCCAACCCATATAAGTTACTTGAAATTAGAAATGAGAATCAAACCCTATTCTGAAAGTTCGGGTTTGGCTCAGTTCGGTGGTTGCTGCAGTTCGGGTTCGGTTTGGTTCGGCAGTTGTAAATTTCTTGTTTATTTCGATGGTAATCGCTGTTTAGATATTTCAACGTAGGACTGCTAATTATTTAAAAATAACATTTTGAAGGAACATACACGATTTCCGATAGCTGTATATAAGTATGTATCAGAGTTGTCCATGGGTCAAAATCTGTGTATCAAATGCCGTTGTCAACAAAAATCCAGAACCAGATAACTGGCAAATCTTTAAGCACCAGAACCATGATATCTTTTTGAAGCTGTCAGACAACTGTAACAAGATGGAAAAACTTCGTTCTTGAACTTTTAAACAAAGGAAGAGCTAACACCGTCGTACGGAAGCCAAAAATGGTTGTTAAAATTTGTCATTCTCTTTTTTCTTTTTCTTTTTGGGTCCATATCCAAAAAATGCTGCCTATGTTCTTTCAGCTATTTTCTTGATAGCTTGAGTTTTTCCCGGTCCGATATTCCAAGAGCCACAAGCAATTTGACGAGCGAACGCCCGGCTAAGCCCCAACCGGAATAGCCTACTTCAACCGGGAAGATTTCTACTTTATATCCCGCATGCTCTAAAACTTGGGCTCCCACCATGGTAATTCGACAAACAGCAACGTTTTGGCCAGACCGGAAACAATTACAACATCCGGTCTCAATCCACTGCTGCGAACCAGTTCAAGGAAACAATCTTCATATTTTAAGTCATCTAAAATCTTCCAGTCATTTTGCCACTTCGAGCAACGATTCTCTTCTCGCAATTGCTTTCGTTTGTCCCAAGTACTGCAAACTTTCTCTCAGGAAGCAAACTTTCTTTCTGGGGCACAACTACTTAGAATTAGCTAATCTGTAGGTTTTCCTGCTGATGCCCAGTATCTCCCTGAGAACTTCATTGTAGCGCCATGTGTATCTTCACTTTGTCAAAGATTATTGACAGCATAAAGGAACATGAATGAGAGTATTTGTTTTTCCGCCAAGCTTCCAAGCTTTCTCAATTTTACTAAGTTTGAAGCGGTCGGCAGTTGAACATTCCATAGTAATTCCTGCCCGCAAGTTAAACCACTCTGTGAAGCAAGTCGATGTGTACAGAAGCAGCTTAAAATGGCGAAAATATTGTCGTAAAACATCGATTAAGAACTCTGGAACGTTGAGCATTTGGAGTGTCTTACAGAGCAAGAAAATGGTTCTTTTTCTTTTTTGTGATCAAATAAAAAAGTAGGCAGACTCGTCAATAATTTATTGCAATTTGCAGATTTATGTGTAAAAATCGATTCCGTATATTTGCATAAAATTCAATTTAAGAGCAAAACTTCTAATTCCATATTAACTTAAATTAACTTAAATTATATATATATATATTGACTGCAATATAGATTTTTTATGAACTTTGTAGAGGCGCCCAACGTTTTTCGTTTTATAAAATTTAGAAATTGTTATAGTCTCTTTTACCAAAATAGGAATAATTTATTCAGAAGCGTCCTTCCAGATGCTTCCAACAAGCGGAAATGTACCAAAAGGAGTCTCATTGGGAAAAAGAAATGTGTTTAATGATTACTAATGAATGTATTTTTAGATAAAAAAAAACAAGTTTTGTTACGCAATTATAAATAAATTTGTACCTATTTCTTTATGACTCGAAGATAACCCAAAAAGAGCTTTTTTCATCTTAAGACTTTGCGTTTAAAAAAAACCTGATAGTCTAAAAATTTTAAATTTTTTTATCATTTTCAGCACGACTAAATACATAGAAATCAGTCAAAAACATCCAGACAGCGTTTTTTGACAAATGTGTATAAAACTCCAAAATATCCCTAAAAACTACTTTTTCAAAATCAAGTGCATTTTGCAAAAAAAAACTAACGTTCTGAAATTATTTTAATAATTTTTTCATTTTTAGCACAACAAAATACATATAAATCAATTGAAAACAACCAGACAGGCTTTTTGTTGTTTATTTGTGTTATTAATGAGACTTGGTCTATTCTGTAAGAAAAAAATCGGACAGAAAGACAGACGAAAGTGAATTAAGTAAAACGTTGCAAAATATGAAAATATTTGGCACCCAGTCCCTCGTATCCAACTTTTTTGGTTTGTCACCCACGGAAAAATGACAACTCTATCATATTTCACCACAACACTTGCGTATATATATAAATTGTTATGAGAAAAATTATAGTAATAAAAAAACTAAATTTATTTTAAAGGCTACGCCATAAGATGTTCAGTTTGCACATCGAACGAAATAGGATTCGATTGTTTTGCCAACCCTCCGCCTGCTATGCCATGCAAAGAGGAATTCACCAGCTGCATTACTGTCACTTCATTCAACCGACAAAGTTGGTATTTTATTTTTTTTCTTTTGTTTATTTTTTTTCTTTTGTTTATTTTTTTCTCTTTTTTTGCCGACCCGACGACAAAGAGAGATGAGATAAGAAAAAAACTACTTTGCGAGATTGCTTGCTCGAATCAGGGCGAGCCAAAATGCTTTGATTTCCATTTCTACACGTAAATCGATGTGAAAATTTTCTATAAAAAAGTGAACTTTTAGCAAGCTAAAATAATTAATACTAATTATGCTTGAATTGTATTCAAGTTCAGCAGAATATCTTTTTCAATTTGCTGATTGGTCAACATGTCAAATTAATATTAATATGACTGCTAATCAATAAAGCTTTCCAATATTTATCTTGAATAATCATCCTTATAGTTGTTTATAACATAATGTATTCTTGAATTTTTATAACCCATTTAAAAAGTGGCGCGTTAGCGTTTAATTCAAATAACCCAAACAACCTCTCCTGTCATCCACACAGGGATGCCAACCTTCGTGTACAGGGGGTGTTCGCAGTCCGATGTAACCTACAGGTGCGAGCCAATCAAAGACCACAACAACCACTGGGTACCTACCTGCGTAGAAACGTGCTCAGTTACCTCTTGTAACAGGGTCAACAAGGTCTACGCCCTGCTCGACCTCTACAGAAAGTGACGTCAGAAATGGTCAACGTCACGACTAGAAAATTCAAAAAGCTAAATTTCAGAAAAAAATCTAAGATTTTGATAATGGATAAGTAAAAAATTGATTTTTTAGAAAAAACTATATTGTTTGTTTTCATTTTCTCCAAAAGTGCGCGAAAGGGCTACCATATCAGCAGACGAAAGAACACAAAAACAATATATATATATATATATATATATATATATATATATATATATATATATATATATATATATATATATATATATATATATATATATATATATATATATATATATATATATATATATATATATATATATACAGTCAAACCTCGATAGCAAATACCCTGGTCATTAAATACCCCGGTTTGTAAATACGCGTTTGTTTGGTCCCACCCAAGTCAATTACAGTCAAACCCCGTTAGTAAATACCCCCTTGGGATATTCCTCATAGAGGGTAAGGTTTAGAAGTTTAGAGAGTGTTTTAACTCCGTACTCCAAATCCAAGGGGTACGCTTGATGCTAACCCTTGAGTTGTGGCTACGATTAAGTCTAACTTTACTACTAGAATTTTTTAAGTATAAAATAAACTTATCTAATCTTCTTAATTATATATTTATTTTATTTTTTCAAAGTTATACTTTCATTTGTTTTATTGGATTTAATTCAAATAAATTAATTCAGTTTTGGTAGCAATGTCTTAAACTATTGAAAAAGGATAGAAATTATTTCATAAGTTTTGTCTGTGATGTGTTTTGAATAACGGGTGTTTGACAAGATTTTTAAAAATTATAGAAAAAGCGAGAGATAGAAGGAGAATAAAGCAAAATAAATAATACAAAGTAAACAAATAAATATTTTTAAAACAACGCTCGTATACGAAATGCTTCGTTCAAAAAATATTAATATGTACACTTTAATATTATTGTTATTTTTTAGTGTTATTTTTTTTTATAAATCTAAGTATTATTTATATTTTTTATTATTTTTCATGTTTAGTGTTAAGTTAGTGTTAACATTTTTTTAAATCTAAAAACGGATTAATGTATTTAATGGCACCCATCGAAGTACTAACCGAGCTCGACGTTGCGCTGAAAAAAACAATTTACAAACAAACAAACAAACAAACAAACAAACAAACAAACAAACAAACAAACAAACAAACAAACAAACAAACAAACAAACAAACAAACAAACAAACAAACAAACAAACAAACAAACAAACAAACAAACAAACAAACAAACAAACAAACAAACAAACAAACAAACAAACAAACAAACAAACAAACAAACAAACAAACAAACAAACAAACAAACAAACAAACAAACAAACAAACAAACAAACAAACAAACAAACAAACAAACAAACAAACAAACAAACAAACAAACAAACAAACAAACAAACAAACAAACAAACAAACAAACAAACAAACAAACAAACAAACAACAAACAACGTTGCAAGTTAATATAAGCGTTGTAAAAAAGAAAGAAAAGAAAGAAAAACGAGCGAGATAGAGAAGGAAAGAAACAAAAAACCTTTTTAAAAAAATCCGGGCAACGCCGGGTCACTCAGATAGTTTATTCAAAATTGCTAGTTTAAAGACATCTACTGGGTAGTACACGTGATTTCATGAAATCTTGTGTATCGTGTTTTTATGACATTATCAACATCTCGTCACTAATCCTCTGTAACAGGCGTCTTGATTTTGTTTTAAACCCGTCACCATCATCATAATCACCACCACCATCATCGTCGTCGTCGTCGTCGTCATCATCATCATCATCATCATCATCATCATCATCATCATCATCATCATCATCATCATCGCCACTGTGGCCACCACCATCGTCATCATAACCGTATTTATCATTATCGTAGCCATCTTAACTATATTCATCATCATCATAACCACATTATCATCCTCATCATAACCACATCATCATCATCACCATAATTTCTTCATAAAAATCAGCATCATAACTTTTTCCCCATCATCATCTTAGTCATCACCATCATCATCATTACCACCATCCCCATTATTATCAACACCACCACCATCATCATCCCACCACCACAATAATTATCACCACCACCAACATCATCATCATCGCCACCAACCACCGGCTATAATAAAGCGCCTCCATTTAAAATTTTCTTCAACTTACGAAAATTTCTTCATCGGTCACTTTGAAGTGGAAAGCAGGGAAGATGTAAGAATAGAGCTTACATACTTCCATACTTCCATACTTCCATACTTCCATACTTCCATACTTCCATACTTCTATACTTCCATACTTCCATACTTCCATACTTCCATACTTCCATACTTCCATACTTCCATGCTTCCATGCTTCCATACTTCCATACTTCCATACTTCCATACTTCCATACTTCCATACTTCCATACTTCCATACTTCCATACTTCCATACTTCCATACTTCCATACTTCCATACTTCCATACTTCCATACTTCCATAATTCCATACTTCTATACTTCCATGCTTCCATGCTTCCATACTTCCATACTTCCATACTTCCATACTTCCATACTTCCATACTTCCATACTTCCATACTTCCATACTTCCATACTTCCATACTTCCATACTTCCATACTTCCATACTTCCATACTTCCATACTTCCATACTTCCATACTTCCATACTTCCATACTTCCATACTTCCATACTTCCATACTTCCATACTTCCATACTTCCATACTTCCATACTTCCATACTTCCATACTTCCATACTTCCATACTTCCATACTTCCATACTTCCATACTTCCATACTTCCATACTTCCATACTTCCATACTTCCATACTTCCATACTTCCATACTTCCATACTTCCATACTTCCATACTTCCATACTTCCATACTTCCATGCTTCCATGCTTCCATGCTTCCATACTTCCATACTTCCATACTTCCATACTTCCATACTTCCATACTTCCATACTTCCATACTTCCATACCTCCATACTTCCATACTTCCATACTTCCATACTTCCATACTTCCATACTTCCATACTTCCATACTTCCATACTTCCATACTTCCATACTTCCATACTTCCATACTTCCATACTTCCATACTTCCATACTTCCATACTTCCATACTTCCATACTTCATTGACCACTATAAACTTGCAACGTATAAAACTGAAAGCGACCTTCTTACTTGTCATCGTGGAAAACAACAAAGAGGTCACACAAAGCAAATACATTTCACACGCATACGCACAAACACACGCGCACATACTTATATACTCACGCGTACAAAACACACACACACAAATACTTACGCGTGCAAAACACACACACACAAATACTTACGCGTGCAAAACAACACACACTTTATTAAATGCAAAACAGTTAGTAAGACAAAAGAGTTTTTCTTCTTTTTTTTTTTAGTTTGCTTACGCACTTGACACAAATGTGCATTATACACGTATATACTGAATATTTACATACATAAATACATATATGACTAGCAAGCGCAACGTGACCAATACGCGCACCAATCAAATTCTCTCCTCTGATTCACTGCGATCCTTTTCAACCGCTTGATTTCGATTGAAATTATCGCATTAAACATATTTCACTGTTGTTGGATGTTCCGTTAGCAGCGTTGTCGACATCTTTTGGAAGTTCGAGATGGAGAGGATTTGTGATTATTTAAAAGTATGTTTTTATGTTCTTCTTTACCGTGGGGGGAATTGCCCAGTGGTTTCAGCCACCCGCAGCGGGAACCCACAAAAAAGTTTAAAACCGGTGGGGGTAATATTATTCCGAGTAAATTTTTTCTCCAAAAAATTGATAACCTGGGGTAAAATCTGCTAAACTTTTTATTTTTTAAAGTTTTAACTCAAAAGCCTTTTTCGTCACCTCTCAAAAGTGCCAGCTGTCGTGGACTGTCCCCCACCTTTCCTACCCTACGCCAATGGGAGGGTAGTTATAGCTTATTTTAAAAAAAAATCTCAATGTAGTCAACATTTTTTCCAAGAATGGTCGATGATCAATAGTCGTAGTTAAATTGTTGGTTCACAATCTGGTGGGTGATATCCTCCCCTGGATCCGTCGGATAACACAAAAAAATTGCCTTCTTGATGGGAGGATGAATAAATGAATACCCCCCCTCTCCCCCTGGATGATATTCTTTTCATTTGTTGTTTCGTGTTGTTCTTGTTGAGTGGCAGGTTTTTTTAATTTCATCAAACTCAAACTGACTTGCCCATCATCATGCCCTTCTTGTTGTTTTTGTTGCTTAAAAATAAAAAAAAAATAATTTATTCCACTTTTGACGTTGCAAGTTCTAAGTTTTTAATATCGTCTTGAAACATCCGAAATGCTATTATTTGTGAAACACAGTAGTAACATCAGCGCCATCACTACAACCATCAACGCCACTATCTCCATTACCATCGTTCCCAATACCATTACCATCATTATCATCATCCTTGTCATCATCATCGTCGTCGTCGTCGTCGTCATCCTCGTCATCATCATCATCATCATCATCATCATCATCATCATCATCATCATCATCATCATCATCATCATCATCATCATCATCATCATCATCATCATCATCATCATCATCATCATCATCATCATCATCATCATCATCCTCGTCATCGTCGTCGTCATCATCAATATATACAAACGTGCCTCTTGAATTCCACGCTGCAGAGAGAAACATGTCCAGATGATGAAGACGACGATGAATGTGTCAGAAACCTTCCCAAATTGATCCTCGTCTTCCTCTGGTCTCTCGCCTTCCTTGTCTACGTTATAAACTTCGCCCAGTGAGTCACTGTCACCTATATTAAATCGAACGCTCAAATATTTGCTCAGGTGTTCAAAAGGTGGCTGCGATGAAACTGACGATGATGATTATAACTTTAGTCGACGGTGATGGTAGTGATGTAGAGTTGCGTAGGCGTGGGGCCTCCATAAGCCGTTGGGTTCTCGCACGGAAAATGTCGTCGGGGGAAAAGTCTTACGACTACATCCATGGTCATCAGGTTTTGTAAGAAGAAAAGAATGTGAAAATGTTTCCAAAAATCAATAATTTTGGATTTTTTCTTTAAATTTGGCTTGCTACGCGGTTGGTGATGTAAAGTAGGTGGGCACGATCACCCGTCATTAGTTGTAATACGAGCAAGTGAACCTGACGCAGAATCGATTAGATAAAAGTATACAGTTCATAGCTATAAAATAGTTTGCACGATCATTATTATAAACACACATTATGCTATATCTGTCTTTGTCAATGTCTTATGTTAAATTAAGTTGTACCGCTAGACTGCTTGATACTAATTTAGACAATCTAATTTTTGCCACTCTTAAATATTTTTTTTATAATAGACTAGCGAGGGCACCCGGCGTTGCCCGGGGATTTTAGAGGTTTTTCTAATGTTTGTCTCTCTCGCTCCCGTTTCCTTCTCCGCTTTCGCATTCCCAGTCGCTTTTCCGCGTATATATATATATATATATATATATATATATATATATATATATATATATATATATATATATATATATATATATATATATATATATATATATATATATATATATATATATATATATATATATATATATATATATATATATATATATATATATATATATATATATATATATATATATATATATATATATATATATATATAGTTCCCGCTCGCTCGCCCGCTCCGCTCCGCTCAATTTGTGTCGGATTTCAAATTTTTTTCTCTATATTTGATTCCCCTTGACTCTCAAGGTTGTGTGAAAATTTCATTACGATCGGATGAATGGTGTAGCAATGCATGAATAACATATATATATACATACATACATACAAACATTCATTTGTATATATATAGACTAGCAGTGCCCGTAGCGGCTTCGCTCGCATGAAATTAGAGAGTTTGAACCGTGCATCCATAGTAGAGATCATTTTTTTAGGTCTCGGCTCGGCCCGTCGACAACTTAGCCCAGCCCGTTTTAAAAACCTAAACTCCTGGCCCGGAACAGCCCGTTTGAATTAGGCCCGGCCCATTCTTACAGGCCTAGAAGTTCTATATACTTGATGAAAAACTTCGGCCCGTTCCACCTTGACTTCAGGTTTGGCCCGGCCCAACTGAAGACTCTAAAATCACTAAAATATCTATATACTTGTTGAAAAACCTCGGCCCGTCCCACTTTGATTTAAGGTTTGGCCTGGCCCGTGTGAAGACTCTAAAACAACGGCTTGGCCCAACCGGTGATAAACTGGACTTGGCTACTTTTAACCGGCACAAAACTTATTTCCACCCCACATTTGAGGTCCTGGAAACCAAATTTTTAAAAAATGTTGAAACACTTATATCATTATTTTTTGAGTAAATACTAAATACTAATTTTGACATCTGTAGCATTCACAGTTTTTGAGTAGCAGTTACTTTAAAAACCAAAGAAACCTTTTTTCCACCCCACATTTGAGGTCCTGAAAACCAAAATTTCAAAAAATGGTGAAACACATATATCCTTATTTTTAGAGTAGAAACTAAATACTAATTTTTACTTTTGTAGCATTTACAGTTTTTGAGTAGCAGCTACTTTAAAAACCAAGTAACCCTATTGTCCAGCCCAAATTTAAGGTCCTGGAAACCAAATGTGTAAAAAAATGGTGAAACACGTATATCTTTATTTTTAGAATAGAAACTAAACACTAATTTTTAAATCTGTGGTATTTACAGTTTTTGAGTAGCAGTTACTTTAAAAAACAAATAACGCTATTTTCCACCCCACATTTGAAGTCCTGGAAATCAAATTTTCAAAAAATGCTAAAACACGTATTTTATTATTTTTGGAGTAGAAACTAAATACTAATTTTTACTCCTGTAGCATTCACAGTTTTTGAGCTGCAGCTACTTTAAAAACCAAATAACCCAATTTTCCAACCCACATTTGAAGTCCGGGAAACCGAATTTTCAGAAAATGGTGAAACACGTATTTTTTTATTTTTTAAGAAGAATCTATATACCAAATTTCAAAATCTCCTCATTTTTGGTTTTCGAGATATACATTGTTTTAGAAAAAAGTTTGTTTTCCAGTTTTTTCCCCTCAGGAGCAAAATTTTTAAAAATCCTTTCTTAGCGGATGTTCACGCTATAAAAGTAATATAAGTTCCAAATTTCACGTTCCTAGGATGAGGCGTTTGAGCTCGGCGTTGATTATCAGTCAGTCATCAGTCATCAGTCAGTCAGTCAGTCAGTCAGTCAGTCAGTCAGTCAGTCAGTCAGTCAGTCAGTCAGTCAGTCAGTCAGTCAGTCAGTCATCAGTCAGTCAGTCAGTCAGTCAGTCAGTCAGTCAGTCAGTCAGTCAGTCAGGACATGTTCTTTTATATATATAGATTATAGTCCTTTACAACAAGTGTTTTAAGACTAAATTGGCTGTATGTTGAAAGCACCTATGTACTTCCTGTCGTGGATCATAATTTGATCCTTTTAACTTTTCCCTCCTCCTTTCTTCAGGCTTGGGACTGGCTTGCAAAAGCAAGGCGGAGTTTACTCTTAAATTAATGGGCATGAGCAATTTATTGTAGAACTTTGCAGAAGTGAGTGATGTTTTCGGGGGCTCAATAGGCTCGGGGATCTTAATCAGGCTAATCCGTAGCAAGCACTGGAAGCTGCTTTATAGAATGAACCTTGTTTTTCAACCGACTCAATACAGTCATTTCTAACTTATTTGCACTGTTCAAGTCACAGTTTGAATTAAAAGGCAAATTAAACAGAATCTTTTTGTTATTGCATTTAACTTAAATGTTTCCATTCTTAAAAACTTAAAAATGAAGAAAGACTGTGCTGTTATGTGAATGTGACTGTGTCTTACTGTTGGTAGCCAGCGACGCACCTATTTAGGTAGATGAAAGCGAAACGGTGTTCGTGGTGCAGCGGTTCACCAAAGGGCACAAAACACACAGTACCGTAAACTTATAAGCAGGGAATAAAATATTGAATAACTTACAACAAATGAAATGAGCAACTTCGTATTGCGGCGCATTAACCTATTTTCATATTGATTTTTTGAATATTGATGAAAAGTTATAAAAAAAGCTTCAAAGTAAAATGTTTCATGTGATGTTTTATTGAATTGTTTCTGAAATTAAATTAAATATTGCTGCAGGATTATTGTTCTGGAAGTTGTGGCATTCATATTCCTCCTCATCACATTGATCTTTCTCGCCAGAGGAACTTGGCTTAACTTTTTTAGACCTCGACACGACATAACGACAATCACTTTATGATAAGAAGATAAAAAAATTTCATTAAAATTGAATGAATTAAGTTTGTCACGTATTTGTCATTACAACAATTTTTTGCAAAATAATAAAAAAAAATGTATAACCTGTAAATGCTAAAATATTTATCTAGCGAAATTGTTAAAATTTTTTTTATAGTTTAAGGTTGTTCGTCAGGTGACAGGTCAGAGTTTAAATTAAAGTCTCTGATCATGCAGAACTCAATAAGATAAGATTGCGTTGGTTATTAAGTACATAATGCAGTGGTGTAGCTAGGGCTGGGTGGCGGGGTGACACCCGGCTGCGATTAAAACAAGTAAAGGAAAAACGAGTTTTTCAATACTAACTTTAATTTCAAATACACTCGATTAAGAAATGCGAAAGATGCTTAAATTAAATTTTTCTTATTGAATTATGAATATTAACTTGTCAAAAAATATTGGAATCATTTCACGTATTCGCCCTTACATTACTCTACCAGTAGCAGTCACTTTGTATTACTCATTTATATTTCCTTATTTAAATTATTGCAATTTAATCTGGGCTTCTAATTACTCAACTTATTTGCAGCCTCTGCTTAAACTTCAGAAAAGATATTTACGTATCATCTTCAAGTTACCATGTAGTTCTCACACTGATCCATTCTTTAGACAATTGAACATACTTAAAATTCACCAAATAAATCATTTTCATGTAGGAATCTTTATGTATAAACTTGATCATAATATGCTTCCTAATTTATTTAGAAAATTGCTACCTCAATCATCCTCATTACATTCTTGTGTGCCGCGTTCATATCCAAGGTATAGACTCCCCTTTGCTAAATCCAACATAAAGCTTCGCTCAATTGTATGTGCGGGTCCTAATGTGTATGCAAAAATTCCGATGACTATATCTCAACAACCAAACTTATCCTGTTTCAAACGATTACTTAAAAAGTTTATTATTGAGTCGCCCATGTTTCAATAGCACTTGTACAGGTTCAATATATTTCTAATTATTATTTGTGTACAATGAACTTTGTAGGCAGCCTTCTTAGCGGGATGTAAATACCCTTTAGGTTTTTGCCTTTTGACATCTTTTTTGTTTTATGGACCGATAACCTCGTTGTCATTATTTAGTGTTCGATTGCTGATGCTGTTTTGTTTTCTGATGTCAATAAAAAAAAATGTATTATCATCCAATATAAAGCTATGCTAAAAATTTCAGCTTCCTAGCTAGTCAAAAAGCTCGTTAAATTTTTACTTGCAAGATTTGCGTACAGAGAAAGACACACACACAAACAGAGATTGTAACCTAAATAAAAGTTTGTAAAAAAATCTTACATAACCTCCATGAAATGAAATAACGGCTAAAAATGTTAAAAAATTTATATACATATCTATGTTTTTCATATATTATCGCGGCCTCCTATAGAATGATCTATCTAATATTTAAAGCTGTGACCCCAGACACAAGAGCTACATCAACGATCTGTTAAAAAAACTTTCAACAACGCATTGGAGTGCTCATTATGCTGCAATAAAAACACTAACAGAAAATTTTGATGGGGTTGTGGCGGCAATTTGGGAATTTTTTGAATAACAAGAACATGTAGACACCAGAGGTGCTGCGCAAACCCATATACTTGCTGTATGTAATTTAACTTTTCTTTGCTACCTCTTTTTTTGTAATGATGTACTACTAAAGAAAATAAATTGAGCTCAGATTGCATCGTAGAGTTAAAGCTCGAGTATTGATTAGTTAGCTATAAATACTTCGTTTACTAGACTTCGTTTTTATAATAAAAAAAACGGAATTATATTGTAGAAGAAGCAGGCCCGTAGGCAGGATTTAGTGAGTGGGGGGGCTATGAAAATTAGTAAGGGGGCTACTGACTGAGAAGAAACGCAGAACATTTTTTTAGGCCCCCTCGAGTTTTCAGGGGGCCCGGCCTGGGATTTTAAGTGAAAATCTGTTGCATTTCAGTGTTGATTATTTATTAAGTTTCTCCCTCCCATTTCCCGTCTTACTTCCCATTTACGTTAAACAACGACGGAAAAAATGCCAAAAATTACATTAAAATTACTTTAACCAGTTTCAAAATCCTCATTCCACTTCTGAAAATTTAAAATTATTTTATACATTCTGAAATGAGTCGGAATGGGCTATAACTCACAGAAATCATTTTTGAATTTTTTTTAAATATCTTTGCATAGAGGTGGACATGGGTCCACTTTTGGCGACCCAACCCACCACTTTCTCAACCCATCCCGACCCAGCTCAACCCATTTAAAAAGTTAAATTGTCCAACCCAACCCATCCCAACCCAGAGTTAAAACATTTTTTTAATAATTAAAAAAAAATTCAATTTTTTTTTCAACCCAACCAACCCAACCCACGCATGTGTCAAAAAATTGCACCCAGCCCAACCCATGTCGACTTCTGTCTCTGCATAAATAGCAAAGGACAAATAAATAACAGAAGAATATAATTTCGCTGATATACTAGAGCTTGTCAAGCCCAAAACTAGCAAAAAAATAATAATCAAATGTTTTAATCCCCATCAACATCATTGTCATCATCGTCACCATCGTCTTCATCATAATCATCATCATCATCATCATAATCATCATCATCGTATCGCTAAAAGATGGTGGCGAGATGATAGAAAAAGTGACGTAAGATCTGTAGATGTCGATTATTTTGGCTGTGATGACGATGATAACCATGAGGATGAGAATGATGACGATGATGACGATGATGACGATGATGACGATGGTGACGATGATGACAATGATGTTGATGGTGACAATGTAGATGACTGAGTGCGATGGGCGACCGGCGTTAACCAGATTTCCATCAATCAAACAATCAATCAAAATTGTCTTTGGGAATCTATTTTATTTCGCCATCGCCGGCAAATGAATAAATGATGAGGAATGCCGAGAGGGGGAGTGAGTGCCTAAAAAAAGGCAGAATCGCCGACGTATGCGCCGCCGGGCTTCCTGGCAGCGATGGAGGACGAGGAGGTGGTCGTGACGCCCGCAGGATGGCCACGGTGACGGGTGGGGGTGGAGAGAGGATGACGATGATGAATGTTGGATGGGCTGCTAAAAAAGTAGTAAAAAAATGGTGAGATAAGAGCTTAAAAAAGTTATGTTTTTAGTGAAAGCGAAATGAAACTCAAACAGTAGGTTGGTCTGTATGAGAAAATTACAGACAATCGTTTGGAATTTTCAATGGGATGACCTTCCAATGGATGACCTTTCAATGGGATGACCTTTCAATGGGATGACCTTTCAATGGGATGACCTTTCAATGGGATGACCTTTCAATGGGATGACCTTTCAATGGGATGACCTTTCAATGGGATGACCTTTCAATGGGATGACCTTTCAATGGGATGACCTTTCAATGGGATGACCTTTCAATGGGATGACCTCTCAATAGGATGACCTTTCAATGGGATGACCTCTCAATAGGATGACCTTTCAATGGGATGACCTCTCTATGGGATGACGTTTTTGGTTTTTCATCGATGGTTTTGATTTCTTTTTTATTTTCGGTGATTATCCAAATGCAGGTACCTGTGGCAATTTATATTCAGTTTATGTTGATGTAATTTATAAATACATCTGTCGTACAAATATACCAATGCTAGAAATTACAACGCTAGATAGCTATGTGTGGTGCAAATACTTAACAACATAAACACATGTACAAATACACACATACATATTATTACATACAAGCAGTCCCCCACCCACCCACCCACACACACACATACACACACACACACACAAACATACACCCACTGGGTACATCGAAAAGCGATGCAAATGTAGTGGTTGATCCCGCCGCTCCAGTAGCGACTGACGACAAAGGTTTATGCCGTCAAGATCTCTCATGACGTTGAACTCTACATCCAATGAATCTTCTAGATGCAGATGGATTAACTGGGAATACATTAAGTTCTCCAAGTCATGTCTGTATTTCAATTGAGATTACTGTATGTGTGCCGGCCTGTGTTTGTCTGAGTAGTTCCGTGCGTGAGCAATCGTGAACGTGTGCTTCATGTTCTGCTATAAATTGCATTCAAAAGAAATCTTCCATCAAGAATGAAAAAAAATTACCAAATTGAGTTATTTCAAACATCAGCTAATAAAATAAATTAAATCCAAAATACAGACGACGCTTTATCTCAGACTGCGTGGCTTATTAACGTCTTTAAATTATCACCATGATCATAAATAATATTATTTCCATTAATAATTGGTCACAATTCGTAATTGAAAAACAAGGAGACATGAAGAGAAGCAGTTTAATTGTCCTTCAAAACATCGACTGACTCACGCCAACATCCGCATGACTAATTACCTGTGGCCTTCTCCTGGCCTCCAATGGAAGGCCATCTTTCAAAATTTCTGGCAACGAGGCGGCGAATGACATTCGAGTTATTAACACGAGCCTACCAATGACACGAAGAAACATTATGTAAACATTCTATCGATTGGCCGCACGAGATTGATGACTTCGTAATTGCTTTGCACTTCGGCTTGCTTGCTTACTGGCTTGCTAGGGTAGCGCTGGAGTTGTTGGCGACTGAGTTTCGTATTCTCTTTTCCCACCTGAACAAAGAACTAGTTTGCAGAACGTTAAACAGTAATAAAGTAAACTGAACAAGTACTAAGTAGGTTAAATAATAAGTATGTCAATTTGATCGTTTGAAACACGTCTTTTTTCTGCTAGTAAATATTGAACATTACGTCGAGCTGAGAGATAAAAATGGTTATCAAGATATTAAATCTGAGATACGAAAGATTTTGAGCGAAAATAAGCGGCTCACGATAAAGAAGAAAAAAGAGAAAAAAAAGAAAAAAGAAAAAAAGAGAGCAGAGGAAGAGGAAGAGCGGCAAAAAAAATAAAAGCGGACGTTCCATCATGGAGGATGATGATGAAGTCGGACTAGAAAGGCAGTTAATCACGAGCCAAGTGGACAGGTGATGCATTCAGATCGAAATATATTACTCCCATCCATCATCACAATCTATTGTTGACACCACAGCTCCTCCCCCTTCTCTTCGTATACTCACGCACGCATCACACGGATGGCACACCTACCTCACTCACAACTGTGCGATTTTTGTTTTTTTTTTATAAACACATCCACGAGCAAATGTATTATGCACTCCGACACCTGTGTATATCGTTTAAATGACAGTCGCATTTCTGCTGTCAAGCACAGTTCTGAAATGCGTTTATTGAGCTACTTACTTACTTACTTTCTTACTTACTTACTTACTTACTTACTTACTTACTTACTTACTTACTTACTTACTTACTTACTTACTTACTTACTTACTTACTTACTTACTTACTTACTTACTTACTTACTTACTTACTTACTTACTTACTTACTTACTTACTTACTTACTTACTTACTTACTTACTTACTTACTTACTTACTTACTTACTTACTTACTTACTTACTTACTTACTTACTTACTTACTTACTTACTTACTTACTTACTTACTTACTTACTTACTTACTTACTTACTTACTTACTTACTTACTTACTTACTTACTTACTTACTTACTTACTTACTTACTTACTTACTTACTTACTTACTTACTTACTTACTTACTTACTTACTTACTTACTTACTTACTTACTTACTTACTTACTTACTTACTTACTTACTTACTTACTTACTTACTTACTTACTTACTTACTTACTTACTTACTTACTTACTTACTTACTTACTTACTTACTTACTTACTTACTTACTTACTTACTTACTTACTTACTTACTTACTTACTTACTTACTTACTTACTTACTTACTTACTTACTTACTTACTTACTTACTTACTTACTTACTTACTTACTTACTTACCTGTTGTTTTTTGACAGCTCGATAGAGACGTTGGCCTTCACGGAATTTATCACAAAATTCAACCTGATTAGTTTCATTTAGATCGTCGTATAATATTGACAAGAAATAATTCAACCGTCATGGTAGTTATTATGATGCGTAAGATGATTCTCGAAAAACATATAAAATAATTCTAAGGAATTAAGTCAAAATAAAATATTTATTGCAGGAAACAAAAATAAATCAGTTGAAACCGATGATATGCAAAAATAAGTTCCTAATATTGTTCTGAGAGTATCTCAAAAAATAAAATAAATACTTGGAAATAATTAAAATAAAAAAAGATATTTCAGAAAATGTTTTCCAGAAAAGAAACGCGGGGTTTGGAAGGGAGATAATACAAGGGAGACAAGTTTTACGGATGATTATACAAATGGAGAGAAAGGTATAACTATCCGCCTGTTTGAGGAAGATGAATGGAGCAGGAACGAGAATGGAAAGATGAACAGCCTGGTGAACATGAAACGCAGGAAGAGGGGGATGAAAAAGGGGGGATGAAATATATATATATATATATATATATATATATATATATATATATATATATATATATATATATATATATATATATATATATATATATATATATATATATATATATATATATATATATATATATATATATATATAACAACATATGCATAGGAACGAACATAATATAGTAATGGTAATGATGAACGCGCATAGAAATAATACAAAATTATATTCGCATAAAAACAATTCTATAATCTTCTATACAATACAAGGTGTTTTTGATCGAAAAGGAAGTATTTTGAAAAATTATAAGCTAGATTTTTGAATCTTTGGTGCAATTGAAATGTTTTAACTATTTTATTTATACGTGGCTTGTACCCACCTGTACCCACCTGTACCCACCTTTGTCCCCCTATCATCACCTGTACCCACTGGTACTCACCTTTGACCACCGGTACCTATTGACTTTAGCTGGTAATTAGATTTTTCTCTTGTCAGTTTAGTTGAAATTAAATTAAGTCATGCCAGAAAATTAAACTGAGAAAGAAAATTATTTACGATAACATTTAAATGTTTTTTTGATGTCCCACGGCCCACAACTCAATTACAAAAACGGTTATAAAAAAGAACCAAGAAGATTGCGCTTAAAATTTCCATCATTCAAGTAATTGTTGATGTTTGGAGGACTATGTTTGGCTCACAATTAAGACATGACCACGCATTTGAATGCTCTCATGGAAATTTAAAAGAAAATTCACTGTGTACATTTAAAAGAAAATTCACTGTTTAATAACAATGGCGCCACTATGCATGCATGCATTTAGATGACAAATACAAGTAAATATCCGACAACTTAAATATGCAACAAAGTTTAAAGACTGAAAGTCAACTTTAAAAATTTCGGCCATTTTTAAAGTCATTAGTAAAAATCGCTGTTTCTTTACCGTCTCTATGAAATAGCCTTGCATGCATATGCAAAAAAAAAGATTTTGAAAATAAAATGCTGAATTTGTAAATGACGAGTCGTCTAGGTCAGATTTAACGGTCCATGAAAACAATAAAGGCCAATTCATAGTTCATGTGACTTTCGCTAGTACTCGTACTTAATGCACTTAAATAGGATATGCGAATAAAAGTACTAGATTGCTTTCGAATGCAGAAAGAGGTAACACCTCATCTGCCTCAATAGACATGGAACAAATAGAGCACAATATTTCAAGACGAAATTTTTGAATGAAACACATCCCCTACGAATGCATTAATTATTTTCCAGTTAATAAATATTTATAAAGTTGTGTTATAAAACACTTGGTTTGTATGCTGCCTTGCTGCTTTGTTGTCTTGCCCGATACGCCATATGCCACATTAATGACCTATTGACCATGTAGTTGTCCCTTTGTAGAGACGTGTAGAGGAAGTTTTGTGCAGTTGTAAGAACTCAAACCAAATTTATTTATTTATTTAATATTCGTCCTTAATAAAATCAAGTTAGGCAACAATCTAAGAAATGAAATTTAAAATGTAATTTACTGTTATTATTATTATTATTATTATAGACATCAGAGAAAATAGATGTGCGACAGAGTTTTTGAATAATCAAAATAAAAAGCCGATACAAGAAATACACATAACAGCTCACAGATAAAAAGATATAGATTGGACCGGAGACAGATGCAGCATCTAACATGAACAATAAACGCAGAAACTAAACTTTATACGAAATGATGAACTAGAAAAAGCAAAATAAATAAAAGAGATCGAAACGGTGAATAAAAGTAAACTTTTAAAAAATAACAAAGTTTTCGTTAAAACGTGAAAATGCTTGTTGAGCGGTCTGCATTCATTTATTTGATTATTCTGCCTCGTCACAAGATTGTGTCCTGAGCTTTATTGGCAGGTCTTTAAAAGGGGATAATATTTGCAGTCCTGAGAGATTACAGAGGTGCTCGGCAGTTGGGTTCGAACCGTCTCCGTCCCAGTGATTGATTGTCTCGTCGAAAATAGGTTTTCTATACGTCCGTGTGTACGTGCGTGGGTGTATGTGTGCGTGTGTATGTGTGTGTATATGTATGTATGTATGTATGTATGTATGTATGTGTGTATGTATGTATGTATGTATGTATGTATGTATGTATGTATGTATGTATGTATGTATGTATGTATGTATGTATGTATGTATGTATGTATGTATGTATGTATGTATGTATGTATGTATGTATGTATGTATGTATGTATGTATGTATGTATGTATGTATGTATGTATGTATGTATGTATGTATGTATGTATGTATGTATGTATGTATGTATGTATGTATGTATGTATGTATGTATGTATGTATGTATGTATGTATGTATGTATGTATGTATGTATGTATGTATGTATGTATGTATGTATGTATGTATGTATGTATGTATGTATGTATGTATGTATGTATGTATGTATGTATGTATGTATGTATGTATGTATGTATGTATGTATGTATGTATGTATGTATGTATGTATGTATGTATGTATGTATGTATGTATGTATGTATGTATGTATGTATGTATGTATGTATGTATGTATGTATGTATGTATGTATGTATGTATGTATGTATGTATGTATGTATGTATGTATGTATGTATGTATGTATGTATGTTTGTATGTTTGTATACGTGTCTATGTGGTATGACGTCGATTTGTAATTTTCTATTGTTGATGTAGTTTGACGTATGCACAGCACATATGTGTTAGTCAAGTGTGCATTTAGCTTATAAATGATGTTTTGAAAAACTATTATTTTAATAAAGTTTTATTTCTTTTGATGCGATTTTTTGCCAGCCGAATAAAAAATATTAAACGTAAAACCGAGAAATACGCATACAATTTTTAATGTTTTTCATGTATTTTTAGGAATAAATAAAATAATTTCGTTATATACATTTATCTATTATTAAATGCACAATAAACACATCATGCACATAATGCACATTCATGATGTTCATGTGCATTATGTGCAGATAAATTTTGTTATAAAATTAAAATTAATTATTATTATTTTATTGTACAAAATTGCACATAAATTCAATCACTATTTTTGAATAAAAAAAAATATAAATAATAAAAGCCTTAATATAACTTATAAAAGCTCTAATAAAAATAATAAAAGCTTTATTATAAATAATAAAAGCTTTAATAAAAATAATAAAGGCTTTAATATAGTTTCATTTATTTAATAATAAATTAAAGATTCACTAACGTTTCGTAATCTATCGATTAAGGTAATATAATGTTGAATGTATAATTGTTTACATAGAAAGAATAATTGTTTACATTCAAAGTATATATGTTTACATGAAAAAATATTGTTTAAATGCAGAATATATTTGTTTACATACAAAGTATATATATTTATTTATATACAACCTGTTTTTATTCACATGCAAAATATATTTGTTTACATACAAACTATATTTGTTTACACACAAAGAATATTTGTTTAGATGCAAAGTATTTATTGAGTTACATTAAAACTTTATTTCTATACAAACAAAGTATATTTGCTTATATACAAAGTATATTTGTTTACATACGAAATAATTAGAAACTATATTTTTTATATTAAAATTATATTTTTTTTATATAAAAACTATTTTTGTTTACAAACAAAGTATATTTGTTTACATAAAATTAAATTTATATCAATGCCGATATTGTATCAAGCTAAACAATTTTTTCAACATATTGTGAATTCCTTATATATATGTATCAAAAATTACTTTATGCAGAAATATAAAACAATAATTCTAATACTGCACAGCACACACACGACAAATATGTATCTAATGAATTATTCATAACATTCCAGCTGCTATTGTTCAGCATTCGCTACTGGAAAAAAACTCACGGAAGCAAGTTCGGAAATTACGGGATATAAATGGATTTTTAATTTCACGTTCAGACTGTCTAATAAAATATTATTTTATTTTAAATTGTATTTAATCTGATTTCAATAAAATAATTTCTATCCAATTTAAATTAATTGCTTTTCTTATATGAAACAATTGAGTGCTTTTTTAAATGAACAGTTTAAATTAAAATATTTATAAAATTTTAAATTATAATGTAAAACAGATTTATTTATTAATTTGATTTATACTTCTTGCAAGAAAGAATTAAAAATCAGGTTTTAAATATATGATATTTCTTATGTATTCAGGGATCAAAAATTACTTGTTTTTTTAAATTTACTAAGAACCATTTTATATTTCAAGTAGGCTGGTTGGTAGCATGTAGAAGAGTTTGTTCGCAAGAGAGACAGGAAGAGAATTTCTGATGAATATGCACATCACTTGTGACGTCATTCTGCCAAAATGAAATGATTGATGGTCGAATGAGAAATTTATGAAAGAATGCAAAAACATTCTCTCTCTGTCTTTTTTATTTTTTTCTTTATTTTTTTACTTTTTCTTTTATTAATATTTTAACTTAAAATTACCATTGAAGTTATTCATAAACTCATTTAAAAATCATTACTAAGATAAAATGGAAAACGTATTTTGGATATAAATAAAATAACTAAAAAAATAGTGAATACACTTTCAAGCTATAATATGCTTTTTTAAATTTGTTGTGCTTGTTGAGCATGATAAAAATCAATAATTGAAATGCTAAATAAATTATTTATTGTTTTTTGTTTGAACTTTCTATTCCTAAAAATCATCAATGCCTAACTCTGAAAACTGAATTTAAACAAATAATATAGAGTGGGATCATATAGATGTTTGTTCTATTAATACTGTTATATATTAAATAACTCAATATAATTAAAACAATTATTTCCCCGAATTTATTATTTATTTAACATGCACGTCAAGCCATTGATATTATTGAAATAAAAAAAGTTTTTCCAATCGTGTTTTTATTCCATAGGAAGGAACGTGCCTGGAGATAGGAAGGAGTAGTTTCAATCACCCATCGATCATTTCAGTCCATTCAATATTTTTACCTTTATTTTAATCATGCAGTTTGCGATTTTTTTCTGCAGTTTCAATCGTAACAATATATTCTACAAATTCCATCAAAAAATGTTTATCTACAATTATAATTATTGTAGTTTTATCTGCAGTTTCAATAACATAAAATATATTTACATAATAATTTATTGTTTATTATTTTGAAAAATTTCAGTCAAATAATAGTTTAGAAAATTATAATTTGCTCCATAAATTCTTTTAAACTTAGCTCATTCACAACGTTAAATAAAAATTTTGGTAATATATCAAATTCTAATTTTTATTTTAATAATACTCAAAACTAATTTCTGACAATGTTTAATCAGATTAATGTCAAATAAACTATCACAGTATCACTATTTCCTATGACTTTTATAAGTACTATGTATATGTTTATATTCCAGCTTTTCTTTATAACAATTTATAAAAAATAATTATTGTTAATTTCTCAAATAGTAATTATCAATTTTTTAGTTTAATAAAAATTTCCTTAAATTTATTAATCGGTTAATTTTATTTAGATCGTATTATTTTCTTATTTATTGTTATAATATCATTTATTTTATTTTATTTCCTTATTTAGTTATTAGTTATAAAAATTACAATTTGTTAAATAATATGATTTTATTTCAGTTTAATCATAGTTTCCTTGTTATTTAGTCTTCATTTCAAAAGAAGCTTCTCTTTCATTATCAACGTACAACTGGACCAGGACTCTGCGGCTGGCCTTGCATGATCAATCATCTCTCAATACTTCTACTCCACAAAATCTTTTTAATTAGCTCCTCAATAATTTTCTTTTTTTTTAAGAATTTTTCGATATTTTATGGGGAAAATCAAAGAAAACAAAACTAAAATCTTGTTTTTTTATGCCAGTCTACTGATTA
This sequence comes from Erpobdella octoculata, assembly GCA_963978895.1. Classification (NCBI taxonomy): domain Eukaryota; kingdom Metazoa; phylum Annelida; class Clitellata; order Hirudinida; family Erpobdellidae; genus Erpobdella; species Erpobdella octoculata. The sequence goes on from OZ022241.1 coordinate 34,690,891, forward strand.
TTATGATAATTTATTATATCGAATTAAGATTAAATTTACAAAGCACACTAATTGTCTTGCAGGCATGCATTAAAACAATATTTTTGAATTTAAATAAATAAATAATTTATTTAAATAAATCATAACAACTTATTTATTTGCTTATTATTAGTTTTTTTTTCAATAACAAAAATATCACTTTCAAGCGTCTCTTAATATAAAAATAAACTGTTTCCGCCAATAATACGATTTATGACAATTATTAGCAGCTGTAAAAGTTCGCGATTGGTTATATCAATGTTCTGTAAAGCGCCTTATTAGTATTTATAATAAAGGCGCTATATAAGTTGCCAAATAATACTAATAATAATTATTTATAGTAGAGTCAACTCTATTGACCTACGACTACATGCATAGAAACGTTTTGAAACTCCTTAGCTCTACAGCCACCCATGCAAGCAGGAGTTCAATATATTCACTTTTGAACTCCCTCGTTTCATCTAATTGTTCGTATACCCACTTTTTCCTAAATTACTCAAATATTTCTTTTACGTTTTGACAACTTCACTCTTTCACTCATTAAATCAAGCAGTCTCCTACTCTGGACATTCCCATGCATTGTTTCCATACATATTTAGCCAGTTGTTCTTCAATCCACTTTCATACTTTACTCTACCTTATTGTTTCTTCTACTTTCTTAAACTCACCCTAATCCATTCAAACGTTCATTTATTCACACTTCTATTAAATCGATGACTCGCTCAATCTCCTACTCACTTGATCTCTCGCTCGTTCACTCACCTACCCAGGACTCACTCAATCTTCTACTCACTCACTCACTCCTCTACTCATTCATTTATCACGAATCTCATTCCATTAAATCTCGCCACACCGCACTGCAGGTTGATCCATAGCATCATTCCATCATCGGAACGAATTTATCAACGTCCGCAGCATTTCATCCGGGACAGTTTGCGTCGATGCTCATAACGCAGCCACACATTGGACAGCCAGCCACTCATTCTCACTCTCTCTCTCTTTCTATCTCTCTGTCTCTCTCTATCTCCGATTCTGATTCTGTCTTCATTCTTGTTTCTGATTCTGTATCTGTTCTTGTCTCTGTGCGGATCTTGTGTTTCTCACTATTTCTTCTCGCATATCTCGTGCTTTATCTTTCTTTATCTCACGTTCTGTTTCTCTGTCTTTCTCTCTGTCACTATCTGTATGTTTCTGTTTCTTCTCCTGTCGTTCTCCTGCATATTCTCTTATTTTTCACCAACCTCTTAACCTGTCCTTATCCATGTTTTACCTCATTTCTCTTCCTTTCTCTTTCTCTCTCTCTCTCTTCGTTTCTCTCCTGCCTCTCTAAGAAACTTACAGACATATTAATTTTGACTTAATTGCAAAATAATAGTTTTTTCAGCCGTTTAAGACATTAATTAAAAGCGCACTAACAAATAATTTAATAACACATTTGCTCAACATGAGAAAAGAGTTGACAAGTTGGATCGATGGAGCCGAAGACGGATAACGTGGAATGTAGAAAGTGCAATAAATAAGTTTTAGTCTGAGATTCGAAGAGGATGACGACAAGTCCGCCATGCCTCATGCCCCATGCCCCATGCTCCATGCCCCATGCCCCATGCCCCAAGCCCCATGCCCCATGCTCCATGCATGCGTCTAATGGAGTCAATTCGAGCGTTAAAAAACGTTTTCAACTTCCAAAACACACTGAATTGAAGGAATTCTTTCAAAAGCATCGCATTCAGTCGCATTCTTAATTGCCTTTTGTATCGACCTATAGAAACGGATGTAGAAGACAGGGGAACTTAATTTTCGGGCAAGCAGATGCAAGTATTAAAGGTCTTACAGTTTGCTAAAAGTTGTTTATGTTGGTATTTTGTATTCGAAACATGTTTTAGAAATCTTATTGAATAAAAATGCATAAAACTACTGATGAATTTGAGCTTGTAAATAAGTAAATAAGGTAAGGTAAAGTAAAGAGGGTGAAGTGGGCCATCCTGAAGTGGTAAGTGGCTTAGGTCATCAGGTTTTTTGGAAGGAAATAGAAGATGCTTTTGAAAATTTTTGGGAAAAGTAGTTCCGACTACCCACCCCCGCGGTCATCAGGTTTTTGTAGGAGGCAAAATTAAAAAATGGTTTCGAACATTTTTGGGAAAACACCTCCGACCACCCCTACTCAGGTCATCAGCTTTTGTTGGGGGAAATGAAAAAATGGTTCCGAAAAGAATTTTGGAAAGTACATGCAAACTATTTATATTCAATTATATTTTTTAGACAGACGCCAGCCTTGCCCCTCTCCCCACGCATAAACTCACCCTACGCCTATGGAAGCGGAAAACAACCTACGGATATTTTTCTTTATGACACTGGCTTTCTTACTGTGCAAAGACTTGTAAGCTTTTTTCTTCATTTGAACTAAAACACCTCACAGCCAGGAATTGTTTCTTTTTATGTTAAATTTCTCGAGATCTTTGTGCATGGAGATCTATGTTAATGGTGACGGTAGCTTCTTTGACATTATGACGAAAAAACAATAAAAATATTGACCGGGAAGGGAAGGGTATACAAGTATACATGCCGGTGAGGTCATGGGGGTTGGTGGCCACGTGGACCGATAATGCTGAGAAGTGGTCTGCCACTGCGACATGTTTTGATCCAGTTTGCACCTGGATTCTTTCCATGTCTGAATTCTGAGCATTTCTTTAAAATCTGGCTATCAAAGTAAAATGCCTGTTTAGGGATTTCGTAACATTACATCGAATATTTCTAACAGCAATTAAATTGGCAAGACAATTTTATGAAATACTAAATATACATGTATAAATAATACATATTACTAAATATACATGTATAAATAATACATATTACTAAATATATAAATATTACAAATTCAGAAATCCGTAAAAGAATCGCACGAAACAGAAATTGGAAGAATGCGTCGAGACTCGCTGTTTTCATTTTCATTCAGCAAAGTAAAAGTAACTTCTCGAAAGGGTGTGATTGGAAATTCAGGCTGGAAGTTTCAACTCGGAGGTCATAAAAACTCGACCTTCAAATGACCTCGTGTGACTCGTGAAGAAGCAAACAAACTTTTTTTTTTAGAAGATAACCTGCAACTTCTTCTTGAAAGATATTTTTTTAGATTTAAAAATAAAATAAAATGTTTTTTTCTTAAAGTTGTCGTCTTTTAATAAGCGCAATCATGCGTTGACGGCGCGGAAGTTGATTTGATGATGTAAAAAAACGCTTGCATCCGTACTGTACAAGTGTTGAGGGAAGAAGAAGTCCACAGTCGGTGAAATAATGGAGAAAAAGTCAACATTCGGTGAAAAAAATTGAGAAAATTCAACGTTTTGTGAGCAGGGATTCAGAAATGACCACACGCAGCATCTTCTCTTTGACAACAAAATTACTGCTACCATAGTGATCAACTTTTTTTGCTGTGTTCATCTTCGTCGCCATCATCATCAAAACCTTTCTCGTGTTCATGATCAATCCTCTTATCATCATCATCATCATCATCATCATCATCATCATCATCATCATCAGCAGCAGCATCATCATCATCAGCATCATCATCAGCATCATCATCAGCATCATCAGCATCATCATCAGCATCATCAGCATCATCATCATCATCATCATCACCATCATCATCATCATCATCATCATCAGCATCATCATCAGCATCATCAGCATCATCATCAACATCATCAGCATCATCATCAGCATCGTCATCAGCATCGTCATCAGCATCGTCATCAGCATCGTCATCGTCATCGTCAGCATCATCATCATCATCATCATCATCATCATCATCATCATCATCATCATCATCATCATCATCATCAGTATCATCATCGTCATCGTCATCGTCATCGTCATCGTCATCGTCATCGTCATCGTCATCGTCATCGTCATCGTCATCGTCATCGTCATCGTCATCGTCATCGTCATCGTCATCGTCATCGTCATCGTCATCGTCATCGTCATCGTCATCGTCATCGTCATCGTCATCGTCATCGTCATCGTCATCGTCATCGTCATCGTCATCGTCATCGTCATCGTCATCGTCATCGTCATCGTCATCGTCATCAGCATCATCATCAGCATCATCATCAGCATCATCATCATCATCATCGTCATCGTCATCATCGTCATCGTCATCGTCGTCGTCATCATTAAGTTTTTAGAATCAATATTAATATTAATATTATTATTTCTTTCCTTAAACTACCACCGAAACTTTTGAAGACGCATAACATCTAATCATTAACAACATACATCTAATCATGAACAACATACATCTAATCATGAACAACATACATCTAATCATGAACAACGTACATCTAATCATGAACAACATACATCTAATCATTAACAACATACATCTAATCATGAACAACATACATCTAATCATGAACAATATACATTTAATCATGAAAAACATACATCTAATCGTGAACAACATACATCTAATCATGAACAACATACATCTAATCATGAACAACTATTTCACAACTATTGATATTATATCACGACCACCCAGTGTTTTCACCAGCCACCCACGAACATTCTCATGAAAATACCGGGTATTCCTACCGAGGTATTGTTTTCATTAAAATTGGGGCAGCCATGCATGGCTCCATCTATTAATGCAGCCCCATTCTGCACAACAACTCATTCGTCCGTTGAATCTTTCAACCCATCCATCAATCACTGGTACAATCCTTAATCCAGTCGCCTGATCTATAGATGCCAACTTCCACTGGAACTTTTTTAAAGCATTCCGTGTGTCTCCAGTGTCCTCCAGTGTCTGTACCGTCTTCCTTTTATACGCTCGCTCCTTGTATGCTTGCGTGGCAGTGTCGGTATGTGTCGTTTTGTGTCTCCACGCGCATCTGGGTTTTTCTGTGTCTCGCAGGTATGTTTGTTTATGCAAAGTAACGTAAAGTTACTCGACTGTAAGTCCGTCGATATATTCGTCGCATCCATAAACATATCGTCATTGCAACATGACTTCCTCTATTGAGGCATTAAACACTTAAATGATTACTTCACGTAGACCTGTGCTTACGTACGTGTGAAGCTTTAAAACACCCACATCGTGTGCATGTGCTGCCTACTTATATCAGACAAACATACGAAGTCTACAATTCATCAACTCTCATCCCCTGACTGTCCCCATTCCGTTCCATCTATCTTCCCCACCTGCCTCCCACCCGTACATCCAGTTGTCTTCTCACCCCACCCACGCGTCTTCCAATTCCCTTACTAGACTACCCAACCACTCACTTATCTGCACCCTCCTACCTGCCCACAAGCCTATTCTTCTCTTTCACTCTCCACACATTCATACACCCTGTCACTATCACATGCACATCCATACACTCCCATCACTATCACCCACCACACATCCATACACTTCCATCACTACCACCCACCCCACATACATACACGCCCATCACTACCACCCACCACACATACATACACTTCCATCACTACCACCCACCACACATACATACACTTCCATCACTACCACCCACCACACATCCATCTATCTCCCCCATCTTCATGCGTGCACACTCATCCGTCAAAATGTGGACTTATATCTCTAAGCGGAACTTTTTGCTTTTGAATTTTCATCAGATAAAATAATCCGACTTCAATTCTTCTCATTCACTGAACAATTTCATAGATGTTTTATCTTTTTTTTGGATAATATTAATATTTTTGTCCGCTGGAGAATGAAAATGCAAGGAATATTTTCTATTCATTTTAATTCATTAATTAATAAAACCATAAATAAATCTGTTTTGAACGGAGTAAATTAAATTAACGAAGCAGGTTTAAGTTTGAGACTTTTTTTCCTTGGGTTTAATCATTTCAGCCGCTGTTTCATATCGAAATTCCTTGTTCCTTCTGACGCAGAACATTAATCTTCGTCAGTGACTCCGATATTTCCTTCTCTGCATCACGGATTCAAGTTCGTTATGCGTCGATACAGAAAATTACAAAATATAACTGAATTCTTTGAAGTTATTTCGTTTAAAATAATTTTAAATATTAACTTCGATATATTCAATCATTCTCAGACTTCTTTCATCTTTAAAAAAATTACTTTTAAAAAAACTGCAAGACAGTATTTAATAAAATCTAGAGATACAAGTTTATCCACTTGTCCTATAAGCCATATAACTGAGTTTGTTTTAAATTTCAGTATCGCTATGATGAGCGTATCACCAATGTATTTATATATAAATTTATTCTCGTCATTGCAGTGGTTCTTTGTCATGGTAATTCGCAACCATGCCCTGCACAGAGCCCAGCAGAAAATGGATATCTACAATATTCTACAATTGAATCAAATCCATTGTTATGAAAATCCACTTGAATATCTCTTTTTCTCTCGTTCTCTTTCACTTTCCGTCTCTTTTATTTTTTTAGATTGTTTCGTTCTCTCTCTCTTTCTCTCTCTCTCTCTCTCTCTCTCTCTCTCTCTCTCTCTCTCTCTCTCTCTCTCTCTCTCTCTCTTTCTCTCTCTCTCGCTCTCGCTCTCTCTCTCTCTTTCTCTCTCTCTTTCTCTCTCTCTTTCTCTCTCTCTTTCTCTCTCTCCATCTTCCCACGTCTGGCACACGGTGCAACATTTAGCAAAGCATCCGACCTCACACCGCCACGCCACCCGCAGAAACTGGTGTTTTCCAATCTCCTCATCATTACATCCCCCAATGTAACCTCTTGCCCCATCTTTCTCTCGGGTTCACCATTTTTCAGAATGATCGATTCTCACCCCGCAGCTGCCCTTATCCGCATCATTCGTCACGTGACTGGCATGGAAGTGACGTCGCACCGGATCGCTCCAAGTCCTGGGCACGTATTATTATGCGCTGGTCTCGCGAGAGGAAGGTTCATCCGGTAGTAGCGTAAGAAATTAGGGAGGAGGAAAGAGAAAGGACTAGGTAACTAGGTATGCTGACGTCTGGAAGGGTACTTAGCTAGCTGGTTAAGGCTGCGTGGCTCCACGTAGCGATGAAGTTCTAGCTATTATTACCTGGTCTTCGTTATTGGGTCTTCAGTACATCGTCCCTGGTAACTCACAGAAATTGCAATGGTGTCGGATTTAACGGATTTGCTTGCATATACAGAAAAAAGATAAAAGAATGAATAAAACAGAGTGAATCGAAAATGAAACTAGCGGTTGGCCGAGAAGGACAGAGTAAGACATAGTAAGACAGAGTGAGACAGAGTAAGACAGAGTGATACAGAGTAAGACAGAGTGATATCAAGTTTTCTAACGAGACTGAGAATGTTGAGCAGGAAGATGATTGATGGGGTATTGATCGAGATTTCAATAACATGGAAAATAATAAAATGCAAAATAATAACAATAATAATAATAAGTGAATAAAACAGGAATGTTCATATCCTTTTATCGTTTCGGGATTTCCCGCTCAGTTAGGATATGCACGGTCCGTTGACGCCTGCATAATTGCATATCTCTGCATGGACTTTTCTTGGAACTTTTTTTATGTTTACTTTCGCTTTCAATAAGTACTTATAACAGTTGGTTTATTTATAAACAGGAAAGGAAATAATAATTTATTTATTACTGGTTTCGTTTGCTGTGTGCTTTTGGTACCAAATGAAATCATATAAGAAACAGATTTTGGAAGTTCCAAAAACTTTATTCCAACTGGACCACAAACATATTGAGGTCACTGCAGTAAAACATATACTACAATATATATATATATATATATATATATATATATACATATATATATATATATATTCGTAAATACCCTGGAAGTTGTGAAATTACATGGAAAAATTCTGGAAAGAAAAGAAAGAAACAGGTCGCCATGAACCTGCTAATATACATAATAAATAAATAAACAAATTAGGTGTAAATAATTATTAGTAACTATTATTAGTAATATAAATATATATAATTATAAATAGTTTCAATGAACTGCATTATCGACTGAGCAAAACAAACAACTTCGTACAAGGAAAAGATAATAAAACAAAAACTTTTACCGTTTATATGGAATGAAATGAAATAGAAAATTTATCAAAAATAATTCTATAGAAAAGAAAAATATTATCTAATCATCATCAATACTATCGTCATCATCATCATCACAATCACAATCACCATCACCATCACCATCCCCATCATCACCATCACCATCACCATCACCATCACCATCACCATCATCATCATCATCATCATCATCATCATCATCATCATCATCATCATCATCATCATCATCACCATCACCATCATCATCATCACCACCATCACCATCATCATCATCATCACCACCATCATCATCAGTATCATCATCATCGTCTTCGTCACACTTTACCAAAGACTGCAAAAAAGATCGAATAGATTATAAATTAGATAATGTTTACCCTGGAATCCCGGAACACGTGACACAAACAAATGCGACTAACGAAAATAATTGTTGCAATATTAAGATACAAATAAACAAATACGTATACACAAAGAATTTATGACAAGAACTGATTACGGACACATCATCATGCAGTCCCTCATCTGTAAAATTTAACTCCTCTGGCCGTTTCTCTCCATATCTGCAAACTCGCAGCTTGGTCGAAGCTCAGGCCTGATGGCGTGCGGCTCAGAGCCGAGCTGCATGGGTGCGGGATCTTTACTCGAAAGGTTTTCCGTTGGAGCCGAATTACCCAGTGTGGCGGGAGCGCCTGTAGTGGCCTCAACCGATGCCGGTGGTGCAGGGGTTCCTGCAGATGAGCCTGATGACGACGGGGAGGCGTTGCCCGGCTGTGCCCCGTTGTTGAGGGAGTTGTTGCCCCCCTTGTGATCCTTCTTCCATTTCATGCGGCGATTTTGAAACCATATCTTCACCTGACGTTCACTTAGGATCAAGTTGTGAGCAATCTCGATGCGTCGCCTCCTGTTGAGATATCTATTGAAGTGGAACTCCTTCTCCAGTTCCAGTGTTTGGTGGCGAGTGTATGAGGTGCGCGTTCTCTTGCTGTCCCCGTTCATGCGACTTTCTAGAAATACGAAAAAAGTGTGAAACTAAATTCTTTAACTTCATTTAAAGTTACAATAAGAATACGCTAATCTTGTAAGTTCCTTACTACAGTACACAAAAACAATTTGCTTATATATATAAACAAAATAATTAAATGTTTTCTATACAAAGTTTAAGCTCTATAAATAACAAATACTGTCACTCATAAAATACGTTTGAGGGGGGAAAATATTCACAAATTCCAGAGATGATAACAACTAATAATCTCAGAAGAAAGGCAAGGAGACTGTCTAAGTACATTGACGTCACAGAGACAGCTCCACATCATTGCAAGCAAGTTAATTTATTACTTTATCTATCAAACAATTAACCAGAAAATCAATCAGGCAGTTGCGCAACTGCAAAAAAAGAGAGAAAAAAGAGGAAGAAGAAAGAAACCGGAAAAGCGATTTAAAGTGTGGAGCGATCCATCAAATGCTTCTGGATATTATTAATTTCCATCAACTGCACGCTCAGACCGCCCAATCATTTGGATTAATCAATCACTCGTGTCACTCAAACTGGTTGCATCACAGTCGGTTGTTTTTTGTGTATATGTATATATATATAAATATATATATTCTCAAGAAGACTTAACTCATAAAAAAGTATTTCTCTTTTAAATTTGAAAATATCTTAATATTAGAATGCATAGAAATGCTGGTTAATGTATTCATGACTTACTATCAAACCATTAATAATTCATTTTACCACCACTCATCCTATATAGATTTTATAGAATAAATTTATAAATGACTCGAAATTGAAGTTCAGTTAATCTTTATGTTCCAATAAACATGGTAAGTCTGCCTACATTAACATAAAATATTATAATTGACTACCGACATGCATGAATTTGAATGAATGCTAATGCAATCTGCATATGCAGATGAGTCGAACAGTTGTGCTTCGCGACGCTATGAAAAGTGAGACAATTGTAGTTTTAAGTGCCCAAGACATTTGAGATGTGTACTTTAGCGCCTTTTCCAGTTCATTTTGCCAGCGTTAACTGCAAGTGGACAACGAAAACGGTCAAAGATAGAATGGTTATATTTCAATAGTAATAAATTGGTAAATGTCGACCGCGATCTGTGATTGCTTGATACAGTTGGAATGTATGATGTCATGTGTCGTATGGAAAAGCGTTTGATCAGAATTAAGGATAAAAATGTCAAGTTTTTTGCGTCTTCTCTTTTAAAGTGCACTTAAAATAATTTCTAATATATTTTTTCTGTCTTCAAAATAAAGAAAACGTTATATAATTTCTTAATTTTGATACGCGGAAATTGGGTACTGAAAAATGAATTTATCATATTATTTCTACGTCTTACGAAGATCTTATGTTTACGATCTGCAAACGTTTTCAGCAAATAGTATTACTAGTAGGTGTGCTGTTTGTGTCATACTTCATTAGTCCGATTGTAAAAGAAAAAGTAATTGATTTCTGAGTGCTTGCGTCTGTTGGTGATTTGAGTAATTTTGAAAAAGTTGGATTTTAAAACGCACAAATAAAGTATTACATTTTCAGCATTCTTCCATCCCTCTCTACTACTTTTCTCAATTTTTTTATATACATTGTACAGCAGTGAACGTCCACAACCCACCGTGTCCCAAGTGGGCTTTCCTCATCCAAGGGTAGATCCTCTGGCCGTGTGAGGAGCCGCCGTGGAGCGATCTCTTACCAGGGATTCTGATGTTCTCGCTGCAAGTTGAAAGCTCATCGCCGCTGACATTTTCATCCTCGAACATTCCCGAAATGTCCGACTTTGAGCCGTCGGTCATCACGTCATCGTTGCCGTTCGGGTAGAAGTTACGATGATAGGGCTGGGAGTAGAAGTCGTAGCCCAGTCTCGTGTAGTCGTAGTGGCTGTTGCCGGGGTTGTTGTACATGTTGTTAAAGTGATTGAAGTTGTTGTCGTAGTGCTGAACTTGCTGCTGCGGTTGGTAATAACTATTGCAGTGATTCAGTGGATCGCTGGGGTAGGTATTCGGGTAAACTGCGGTAGGATAGAAGATGACGTTGTCGTTTGATGGCAAGTCCTGAGGGTAAACTGGGTGGCTTACCAGTTGTGGAATTTGAGCAGTTGCGTTAGTTGGAAAGTTACAGTTGTAGTTGTTCAGCGGTGTAGTTGAACAGTTTGGAACAAGGAAATGTTTGCTTCTGTCACCGTTTGTAATGTCGTGTAGTTGTTTCGATTGTTGGTGAGATTTTGTTTCTGGGATTTCTAGCGAATGGCGCATTTTGTCAAAGTCTTCTGCTTTATTGCCGTTGCCGGTGGGACAATTTTTATTATTTTGAGTAGTATTTTTTGAATTATTCGAAGTAAGCAGAGTCAAATGTTTTTCAGTGCAGCATTGATCATCCATTTTATTCGTTTCTGGAGTTGCAAAACCGAACTGGTTGCTGGCGTTACCATTGCTGTAAGAATTCCAATAATATGAGCCGCAACCTCTTAAGTCCGTCGAGTCTGAATTTTCTCGCAAATCCCTCAGGAGGTTGCTGGCGAGAAAAGGTGATTCCGAGCCAGTCTCGATGTTGTCGGCGTAACCGCAGTAGTTTGCCGTCGGCGACCTGAACTCCGCCTCGACGTTTTGGTCCGAAGAAAACAAGCTGAGAAAGTTGGAGCGCTGAGGCTGTTTAGGGAAGTAGAACGCGTTAGTTGGAGACCTGCTGGTTTGGAATGCTGTGTTGTTGTTGTTATTGTTGTTGATTGTTGGGTCGTGAGAGGTGAAAAAAGTACCGTCGTTGTTCGAGTTGTAGTTGTACAGTGCTTCCGGCTGGTTGTGCTTAGCTGGCGGGTAACATCTGCTAGCGTTCTGATCGGTGTAGTTGTAATTGTTGTAGAGGTCGTGGTAAGCATTGTAGTCGTTGTATGTTGTGAAGAACGTTTGTTGCTGCTGCTGGGGAAAGGACTGCGTGTAGTTGCTGTTCATACTTGCTGCTAACTGCTTTCTTCTGCTTCTGCTGCTGGTTTTTAATAGAAAAATTATAATACAAACCATAAAAAGTAGTTTCACTTGAAAATGTAAACTTTTTAACCTTTCAAGCTTGTGTAAGCAAAACAAACTTTTAAATGTCCATTTCCGTAGACTACTAAATGACAAGCAACTGTTATTTTATTTTGTTTCAGCAAAAAGTTTTAAATGAAAAAAAATTGAATTGCAGCAAAAAGCGAAGGATGGATTTATCGGAGAAATCTTTCATCGTGAATTTATATGATGCTGACCGTCATTATTTATAGGCTGGTCACCACGAAAGAGCCAATTGTCCCGCAGGAGACAACAGGCGCAATTCAGCATCATCGTGTGTGGCCTTTTTTCAGTTTTTATGTTTTAAATATATATATAAAAATATAAAGTAAATAATTGGAAATACATTAAAGCATATATTTCACTAAAATAAAGTTTCAAAAAGATTTGCTTACAAAATGAAAGATTTTATAAATCTAACTAATTTTATAAAATAATGACTATTCCTTCAAATATCAAAATCTTAAAAATAAACATTAAAGTTTCTTTTTTTTCTAAGATGGCCAATCTAAAATTGATTAATTGATCTAAATAGTTATTTTGTTATACAGAAATCAATTTACAATGCCTTTTTTAGTTATATCATGATACAACAACCATACAATATAATATAATGAATATATATTTAATAAAGCCTCCTTGAATGGTGTAAAATATTACAATATTTCAAGTTGTAGAACTAAGCTAAAAGTGATAAACTTACATTGTAGGTAGGTTTACATAATATGTTAAATAATAACAACAATTTATAAATTATTATTTTATTTTATTAGGCTCAATAAGATCACAAATAAATTATAAAATTAAATATAATTGTGTAACTTGAATGTTTAACCAATATTGTGAAATAAAGGTTTTCCTTCAGTTTTTGGTTTGTGTATTACTTAATTGCTTGACATGTTAAAACCATCTGCGTTCAATTATGATAAAAAATATTTTCAATAATTAAAATAAATAATAATTTTAATCATCTTATCAAGAAATCAATATACAAGTGTTTTTATAAGAATAAAATTTAAAATAGATAATAATTTCAAATCAAAGTTGACTAATTAGGTAGCTGGAAGAAATTAAAGCCCAATAAAAGAAATGTTGTTTTTACAACCACAATGTAACTCACGAGAGAAATAATAAAATATCAGTAAAACGCTCTGAATTAATATTCCTTAATTAATGTTTTTAAATAAATTAATGATAAAATACATTATTGTTTATTTAATAATCTTTTTAAAACCAAATCGTTAAAGAATTTAATAAGAGAAAATATAGATATTAAATTTCAGCACTCATACCTTTGCGTCTGAGTAGCTTTATAAATAGCTTAAACTCTTCGTTATTGAAAAAAAATGAGAAAAAATATTAAGTTAAAATACTGAAATTAATGAAATAAAGCTTTCATAAAATTGCAATCCGTGAAAAAAGTTTTTTTTATTTTGTTTCAAAAATTAATCCTTCTTGTATTTCTAAAAAAAACTCTTTCTGGTAAATTGGACCAACGAAATTATTTTATAAACATTAATGTAACAAATTAGAAAACACTCTTTACTAAATATCAATATAATATTTTGAATAAAATAACTTTGACAATAATAATTTGTTTATGCAATTACAGCTGTATAAACATTTTAGTACAGGTTTTTTGTAAAAATGAGTGCACTAATGAGAAAATAAATAATCCTAATAATTAAGAAAATTACAATCGGATATGTAAAAATATGCAATGCTATTTTTTCAGCTTCACAAAAATAAGCAAATAACTACCCAAATTGTTTTAAAGAATAAGTTGTTTTTATAAAATAAATAAAAATTATTATTAACTGTTTTTTAACTAGGAATAATTTTTTTAGAAGTTCTAAAATAAAAATCAAATCAAATACGTTTAATGAAATTAGTTTTACGTTTAAATTATAATTTTAAAAGATTAATCAGGTTGTGTTCAAAAATTGTTTTCCAATTTCACAAACCCTTGATTATCCAAAACCCTTTAAAAATTAACTAAATAAATTATTAAAAATAACATAATTAACTGATTTATATAATAAACTAATTTAGATAATATAATATAGAACTATATAATATAAATATATATTTCAATACTATATATTATAATTAGAAAATAAATCTGGTTTTTACATGGCTTTATCAACTTTCACTTTTCCTTATGTCCATGGAATGTGCATGGATGTCCATGGAAGATCATTATGAAAATAGCCAACTTCAAAAAAATTTAAAATTTAATTAAAAAAAATAAATATTAAATATTTCAGAAAAAAATATTAAAAAATAATTTAATAAGTATAACGATAATGACGACAAAAACTTTCATTGTTATTGTAACTATAAACATTTTTTGTTTACTATTTGCTGGGGTAATATTTTTACAATACGATGTTGCTATGAAATTTTATTAAATTCTTAAAAGCATATTTTTTATTTTTTTAATTAATTTGAACTTGTTTATAATTATTATTATATTTCGTAAAGACCAATATCACAAACCCCTGAGTAACGTTTGATTGAAAAACTGAAAATTTAATAAATAACTTATATACTTATAATATCAAGTGTTACAATAATTTATAAAATAGTTTAAATAATATAGGAAAATATAAATTTTTTTAAATATATACTATGTTTTATAGAAATATTTATATATTGAGGTTTTAAGGAAGAATTTCATTTCTAATTCTAATAATATGATTCACTGAAAACAGTGAAAAAATAAAACATTAATATATGCTTCGAAATTATTAAATTAATATTTAAAATAATATTTTTAAGAAATGTCTTAAAATATTTTAAAACATCTAAAAAATATTTTAAACATCCAAAAAATAGTAAAAGCTATTTAAATTATATCTAAAAACATTTAAATATTATTTAAACAATGTCTAAATATTTTTAAGATTTTTATATTATTTTGAGAAGAGTAATTAAATTCTTTTCAATAAAAAAATAAATTAAACGATATTGCAGTTTCTATTCGTTTTTATTATATCATGCTTGAAATGTTGAAATTTTTCGTTTTATTCATTTGTAAATGTTTTGAAAAATAAAATAAATTATTTCTGAGAGTATATAAAAATATTTTCGATATAACACTTAATTCTAAACCTATCATATTTAATTTAAAAAGTCCTATGGAATATTTTAAAATTATATTTAAATATTAGCTCTATGTATTCATGATTAAATTGGCAGCAGCTATTTGAAAATTAGTTTTAGTCGAATGAT